>CM066170.1:31741186-32941186 GCA_033629205.1 Lithocarpus polystachyus
AGTAGTCTTTATTTTCTTATTAGCCTCAACCCTCTCTTCATTTTTTTATAAATTCTTTAAATACTCCCTTGTTACATGTTCTTGATAGTTTACTCAGATCCCTGAAAGTCATAGCATTGTTTTCATTTCAGATTTCACTTCATTATTCAAACATCCTTAACATTTGATGTATTACTATTGGCAGCAATAAAGGCTGTAAAAGTAGGTGTTGCTGGGATTGTTGTCTCCAACCATGGAGGTCGCCAGCTTGATTATGCTCCAGCTACTATTACTGTTCTGGAAGAGGTGGGGCTCTATCTCTACTGTTTAGCAAAAGAAAGACTGTCTCTCCTCTCTACTCAATTAGTTTGTTGGTGTGTAAGACACGGACGTTGGGTTTTAGTTGCAGACACATTGCATCTTTCTGCTTTTATATACAAAGGGAAAGCTTGCAGGTGGTTATTTCATAGCAAGACATCCTCAACATAAAAATTTGTAGAAATTATTAGCATTTCAATACAGAAAATGTAAATGCTCATGCATTCCTGCACAGGACTTGTTTTGTTTGGATTCATGTATTGTTACTAGTATACAGAACATAATGCTCATTGGGAAGGAAAGTTAAATCAGCAAGGTTAGTCACATGTCTGATGATATTGATGTACCTTTTGAATCCAGGTGGTTCAAGCTGTTGGAGGGAGAATTCCTGTTTTCTTTGATGGAGGAGTGAGGCGAGGAACAGATGTCTTCAAGGCATTAGCCCTTGGTGCACAAGCAGTCCTTGTAAGCTCTCCAACACAAACTATTTAATTCTGCAAACATCTTATTTATTTCATATGCAATGTTGGCAATGTAATTGCTAAACTATTTTTCTGTCATGCACTCGTTTTACTGCCATTGTGTGAGTTTCAAAGCGTCAATAGATGTCTCTACATCCAACTGATGGTTTTTAGAGATGCAGCTCTATCATACTGAGCTAATGGAATTGCCAGCCATCTTTTTCAACTTACTGCTTGAGTGGCCCCTAAACCAATAAATCTGTCTAACGTGCTTTTTTTTCTTTGGGGGGGATGGAGGGATAGTGAGGGAGGGAAAGGTTGAACCACGTTAATTTCATGTGTTCTTTATCTCTGTCTCTTTGTTTTCTTTACACAAAATAAAATAAACTTGTTGCCAAGGGTGGAGTTAGATGCCAATCGAATATTTGATTTCCTGGTCATCTCAGCCTCCTTCTTATCCTCTCACAAACCGATTTGACTGTTCATCGACATTGTCATTGAGCACATCGAGTTCTGTAAGAAGCTTCCTTTGTGAAGCTCTTTGGTCTTTCTTCAAAAACTCGTTGCAACGTTGATTGCCAAAAACTTTTTTTTTTTAACAAAGCTTAACCCAAAAACTTAAACTAATAGGTTTAACTATGTATACCAACTGTTCCATCCTTATATGTTTAACTATGTATATCAACTGTTCCATCCATTTATGTTTCTTTGATGATGAATTCAATACTCACACATACACTCATAAGTCATAACAAATATGTCACATATGAAGAATTAGAAGTATCACTATGGTTATTAGGGTATATGCTTCTTAATCATTGCTCTCTTAAGTTTATTGTAATCTACATATGTAATCGCAGATTGGAAGGCCTGTTATCTATGGACTAGCGGCTAAGGGAGAATATGGGGTGAGGCAAGTTATCCAAATGCTGAAGGATGAACTTGAGCTCACCATGGCTTTATCTGGCTGTCCTAGCGTGAAGGATATCACTAGAAGGCATGTGAGGACACAGCGTGAAACACTCCATTCAATGCTCTAATAAAATGTTAAAGCATTAACAATATTTTTGAGAAAAATTATTTAGATCATCATGGTTGCGTTTGGAAACTTGGACTTGAATTTGAATATGGGTTTGAAATTAATAGATTCGAAATGCTTTGATTTCAAATACATTGAGTTTAGGTGTTATTTCTTTTTCTTTTTCTTTTTTTTTTTTTGGTCAAAAGGAAATTGTATAAAACTAACTGAAGGAAGAAAAGACAGGACAAAGCCTGTTACAACAAGAACCCATAGAGTCCGCCTCAACCAGAGGGATCAGCTCTAAAGGAGGATTAGAGTGAACAATAAATTCAAAAGGTTGAAACAATCCTAAATTTGCTAGACGATCCTGACATTTATTTGCTTCCTGGTAAATATGCTTAACACTATTTTGAGGGATATGACTAATTAAGAGTTTGCAATCATCCAACAGGGGAGAGATCATAGAATTACAGTATGAAGAGTTGTTAAGGACCTCCACCAGTGACTTCGCATCAAGTTCTATCATAACAGCACGAGCGTTAATTTGATGACAAAGCTGAAGACCATCTCGGAGAGCCCATATTTCAGCAACAAAACCGTCAGCTCTTCCAATTCTCCTAGAAAATCCTATCACCCAGTTACCGACTTCATCCCTTATCAAGCCACCAACAGCTGCTGTACCTGCCGAGCCACGTAATGACCCGTCAGTATTTAGTTATACCAGCCCGGTTCTGGTTTTTCCCATCTGACTTGCTTGACCACCAAATGATTATTACGACTTGGTTGCGAAACGCACAAGAAATTCAGTAGCTTGCAAGGTTACCACCTTGGTTAGGTTCGGATTGGCCCTTATGTTGGAAAAATTGGCTTGATTTCTCTGTTTCCAAATCATCCAAACCGTATATGGGAAGAGAATGTTCCATGAAATACCAGCTGCATTTTGGGAAGACTTGAGGCTAGAGTTAGAAAACAACCAATCTCTAATGCTTTGAGAAAAAAAAGATGGGTTCAGACAGTGAGTTCCAAGTAGTTGCCATATCGGTTTAACCAAGCTGCAATCCCAGAGCGCATGAGTGAGGGATTCTGAGTCAGACTGGCACATCGGGCAGGTGGTATCAAGTGGAATTCCTCTTTTAGCTAAAACCTCCTTTTCTGCAATACTATTATGCATGCATCTCCAAATGAAAATTTGGATTCTAGGCAAAGTTTGAAGCTTCCAAATCCAAGATCCAGCAAAAGACTCTGCTTCCATCAGGTTTGTGGCAATAAGATAAGCACTTCCCACGTCAAAGCTCCCCTTTGGAGAAAACTTCCAAGCCAACTTGTCGTTGTTTCTTGCTATAAGGGGGGTCAGTATTGCTTGAATTTCATCTCTAATTTCCGAAGGGAGGTTGAAAGGAATCATTGACCAGTTTCATCTTCCCAGAGATATCACATCTTTAAGCTTAAGGTTGGTCGAATCTTGAGGAAAGGGACCCTGAATCTAGGTTGCACGGACACGCCATTTTTGGCGTCGTGTCGGTGTCGGACACCGGAACGGGTACGACTCGCCGGATTCCGGTGTCCGGCGAGTGTCTCTTTTTTTTTTTTTTTTTTTTTTTTTTTTTTTTTTTTTTCGCTTCTCCGACACGGCGCCGACACGGCTCCGACACGTCCGACACGCCAGCAGTGGAAAAAAAAAAAGAAAAAAAAAAAGAGAAAATCACAGTTTTTGACACCCACAGGAGCTAGATCGGGCCGCCGCCGCCGCCGCTGCCCTCTGTCCCTCGCCGGAGCTAGATCGGGCCGATCGGCGAGCTCCATAAACGTCGACGCCGTGCCCTGGCCGGCTGTCCCTTCCGATCTCTCTCTCTCTCTCTCAGCGTGGACAACAGGTCCGATCGCCCTCTGTCCCTCGCCGGAGCTAGATCGGGCCGATCGGCGAGGTCCATAGACGTCGACGTCGGCGCCGTGCCCTGGCCGGCTGTCCCTTCCGATCTCTCTCTCTCTCTCGGCGTAGACAAGAGGTCCGATCTCCTCTTTTTTTTTTTGTTCTTTCAGATATTGGTTTTGGTCCTGGTCCTTTTGTTCTTTCAGATATTGGTTTTGGTCCTTTTGGACCTTTTGGTGAATGGGTGGTGTACTGTTATTTATTTATACTAGCCGCAAACCCGCGCGTTGCGCGTGATAATTATTTTTATGATGATTTTATTAAATTTTTTTTTTCAATTTAAACTAATCTAATAATGAGTAATGTATTTCGTAATTATATTTTTATTTATTATAGGAACAATCATAAATGTAATATAGGAACAATCCAAAACACCAAAAAAACATAAACTAAAAAAAAAATTAATAAAACTTAACAATGATTAATTGAACCAATATTAGGATAAAATTTTGTTTTTGATAATCTATTAAGATTATTTTCTTTGTAGAAATTATAATTTCGGCCACCAAAAACATATTATCAAATAAAAAATTATTAGCAAAATCTAAAAACTAAATTTTTATACATGCATTGTTATAAAATAATAATAATTAAAATAAAATTGCAAAAGTTAAAATTTGTCACCTAGATTATTTTTGTTTGGTAACCTTTGCTTTTCTTTAAATGAATGGTATTGTAGAGTACTTCTAATACAACTATTAAGAGTATTTTGTCCACCACAAAGGATTAGAAAATAAAATAAACAAAAATTAGTAAAGTCTCATAGTTTAACATCTAAATTGAGCACTATAAAAAATTATGCTATGTAACAGAATAAACACTAAGTTATCCAAATCATGCTATATAAAAGAATAATATTATATTTTTAAATGCTATATTTAATTATTTAGAAGGCAATGGGATAACATTTAACAATCAAAGAGAATAAAAATAAAAATAAAAACAACAACAATTTAAAAAAAAAAAAAACTAAATCGTATTAACCCAAAATAGAGTTTTAAAGAATATAAAAAATTATCAACTTAAAGTAGAGATGCAAGAAAAATAAAAAAATTCACCAAAAAATTTAGAGAGAGAGAGAGAGAGAAGGGGGGGGGGAGGAGAAAGGGAACCATTTTTTTTTTTTTTTTTTTGTGAGGGAAAACTATGCATAGAATATAAGAGATAATAACAAATTTATAGTAAAAGGGTGTGAATAAAAAGAGACAAAAATAAAGGAAGATGAAGGGAAAGAAGAAGAATGATATTAATGTAGAGTGTAGTGGGGAGATGAAAAGGTAAGGGATGGAGAAAGATTGAAGAAGTAGTGGGGAGATGAAATGGTAAGGGAGAGAGAAAGGTTGAAGAAGTGTAGATATTAAAAATATAAATGTTAAAAACAATTATAGGAAAATTGAAAAAAAAAAAAAAAAAAAAAAAAACCCTAAAGCTTGAAAGGCTTCAACTTTTTTTATTTCTTTTATTATTTTTTTTTTCTTCAAGCTGAAAAAGCTCACACAAAACCCTAAAACTAAACTAAAAAAGCTTTAGATTGGGCTTGATAGTGGAACTAAATAAATAAGAGGTGAGCTGAATTAATTATACAGATTTATTATAGGGTAATAGTGGAAGTAAATAAATAAGTAGTGGGCTGCATTTATAGGGCTGAAAATTGAAAAACCATTTTAAAATTGTAGGACAAATTATATTTAAAAAATAAAAATGACGTGGCAGCTGATGTGGCGCAACGTGAGAGCAGCAGCATTAAACGCTACGCTTCAGCTTTTAGTAATATACAGACGAGGAAAAGCGTTTTTTTTTTTTTAATCTCATTCTCACAGACTTGATGTCTTAATATACTGTTACGGTATTTCTTTACTCAACCTTTTATTTTCTCTTATAAATTATAATGTTTATTATGAATTTAGTGATTTTTATTTATGTGTCCTGCTATAATTTTATTTTTTTTATTTAAGTTAAATATTGTAGGTGATTTTACTAAAATGGATAATAAAAATGAAAAATCAGCTGAGTCAGTTGCTCCTCTATAGAAATATGTTACTAATATTAAAAAATATACCTAAATATAAAATTTAATTAATTATTTAACCGCCGTGTTCCCGCCGTGTCGTGTCCTTATTTTTCAAAAATTGCCGTATCCCTGTGTCAGTGTCCGTGTCGTATCCGTGTCCGTGTCCGTGCAACTTAGCCCTGAATGTGTGCTCTAATGGCGCCAAGATTAGACTAGCAATCAGACCAGAAATTAAGATTACTCTCATAGCCTGGAATCCACTCAAACCCTTTTTTGAAAGTGTCCTCACCTTTCTTTATACCTTTCCAAATAGGGGAGCTTGAGAGTCTAGCTTCATTCCTCGAATTGATTCTCTACCTAGTACAATATTTATACTTGAGAACCTTTGCCCAAGGGGCATCATTCTCAGTGTGAAGTCTCCAGTTTAGTTTGGCTAGTAGAGCTGTATTCCTACCTTTAGCCGACTGCAGCCCAAGGCCTCCCAATTCCTTAGGTTTAGTTACCACATCCCACTTGACCCAATGCACTTTCCTAGCATGATCAAAAGAACCCCACAAAAAGTTCCCATTGACCTTATCACTGCCCTTGAGGATTTTATCCGGAAGCGAAGCATGTTGCATGACATAGTTCGGAATGGTGGAGGAAGAAGCATGTTTGAGCACCAATCTGCCAGCCAAGGAGAGTAAATTAGCTTTCCACCCAGCCAGCTTTTTCTTGACTCTATCTAATACAAAATCAAAGTCATGCTTACGAACCCCTATATGTTTCAATGGAAAGCCCAAATACTTGCCAAGGTTGGATGTAGAGCTAAAACCAAAGATGTTAGACAGCTAGTCTCTTAGATTAGATTCCACATTAGGCGAGAAGAACACACGAGACATTGCTTCACTTACCTTCTGCCCGAATCTAGAACAAAACTTCTGAAGAACTTCATTAACAGCAAGGCAGTTCTTCGAGTCCGCCTTAGCAAATAAAACCAGGTCATCCGGAAAGAATAAGTGTGAAAAAGAAGGACCATTCCTGGAAGTTTTCACTAGATTCCAAACCTTGGCAGCACACCTTTCTTCAATTAAGTGCCCTAAATACTCCATGCAAAGAATAAATAGATAGGGCAATAGGGGGTCCCCTTGTCTGATACCTCTAGATGGGCAAAAGGATTCCAAGCAGCCACCATTGAAGAGGAGGGAAGTTAAGACCGAGGATACACAACTCATGATGAGTTCAATAAGCTTTTCCAGAAAACTAAACTTGAAGAGCATTTCCCTAATAAGACTCCACTCAATCCTGTCATAGGCCATCTCCAGATCAATCTTGATAGCCATATAGCCCTTCCTACCCTTCGCTTCAATGGTGTGTATCAATTCTTAAACTATGATAACATTGTCTATTCCTCTCCTACCGGAAATGAACGCTATTTGGAAGGGGCGAGACAATGTTCTCTAAGTGTGGTCTAATCCAATTAACAATGACTTTGGAAATGATCTTGTAAATAGAGTTACAAAGACTAATAGGCCCGTAGTTCCCAATAGATTCCGGATCTTGGACTTTGGGAATAAGAACAATGAGAGTTTTATTAAGATAATTTGGCACATTTCTTTCAAGGAAAACTTTCATTACTTCCTCATTCACCGAATTCCCCACTATGAGCCAAAACCGCTGATAAAATCCAGCATGCAACCCGTCCGGACTTGGGGATTTATAAAGTTTCATAGACCAGAGAGCTTCCTTAATTTCCTCCAAGGTAACCGTGGCATCCATCGAACACCTTACTTCCTCAAACAGATGCACATGCCAATGGGCTTCATGGCTAGGGACCCTCGCTGCTTCCACAAGGGATGTGGTATATAAAGAGACAAAACCCTTCCTAAAATGCTCCCTCACTTCCCTTACATCTGTGATCCACAGCCCTCTCTCATCCTTAACTGAAGCTATATGATTTCTTTTCCTCCTAGCAAGAGCAGACACATGGTAGAAGGAGGTATTGCGGTCCCCTTGGATCATCCAGTTAATCCTAGACTTCAACATCCAAAGGTTTCTCTTTTGATCAAGGATAGAATCAAGCTCATGCTACAACTGATTTTCGAGATTGATTAGGGAGGAGCTCAGGAATTTGGATAAGGCTTTCTGTACCCCATAAATTCTAGCCAGGACTCTCCTTTTTTTGTGATGAATATTGCCAAAATGATTCCTATTCCACAATGTTGCCTCTTTGGAGAAAATATCTATGGAATCCACAAGGCTTCTATTACTGCTCCAAGCCTTAAAGACAATACTGGAAAAAAACAAATCAGATAACTAGAACTTCTTAAATCTAAAGGGCTTATTAGGGACCTGAACAGTGGTAGGGAGGGCTTCCATAAGCACAAGCAGTGGTTGGAATGGCTACGGGGAAGGTTGGTAACTTTTGCATCCGGGTACAGCACACACCAATCCAAGTTTATAAAGAATCTGTCTATTCTTTCCAAGATAAAATTACTAATATCTTTCTTATTTGTCCAGGTGTATCTGGGACTAGTAAAACCCATGTCAACCATATTGCAACCATCAAGGCAGTTTTTGAAGGCCAATGACCGATTAACACTAACTCCCCTGCCTCTAAATTTATCTTCATCAATCAGAGGTTCATTAAAATCACCAGCCATAACCCATGGCTTGTTGTGAAGCTTTGCAACCTTTGTAAGGTTATTCCATAAAATACATCTATCTTCACTCCTAGGACTAGCATAAATAGCAGAGAAAATCCAAAAAAGGTTAAAGGCACGAACCTTTACTTCGACATGGATTTCTTGCTCTGTTTTAGCTAGCTCCTCCACCAACACTTTATCATCATTCCACAGTAACCAAAGACCACTTGAAAGACCAATAGTTTCTGTATGAATTGCCCCATCAAAGGGTAACCTATCCGTGACCTCTTTTGCTCTATTTCCTCCCAATTTCGTCTCCATGATCGCAAAAATAGTTGGATCATGTTTCTGAGTGAGCTCATGAATGTAATTTTGGAAAGAAGGCTTAAGTGCCCCTCTGCAATTCCAAATTAAAAAATTCATGGAGGTTGGATAAATGGGAGAAGAAAAAAAATCAATCAAAGGAGGGCACTCCAAACCCATCCTCCAACTCCATACGAGCAACGTCTACATCCCCACAGTCTGACCTCTCACTAGAACAGGGGTTGGAATGAGCTCCAAAACTCTCATCACCATTCCCTGGTTTGGTGAGTGATTCAGGCTTGTCAGATGAACACAAAGACTTCCCCGAGGTTCCTTCACTGGTGTTGGCTATATGGGCACTGCCTTTGTCACCGTGGAGCTCCAACCCAGTTGTGGATGAAGTCATGAACTCTAATAATGACCTATTAGTCTCACGGTTAGGAGGTGAGACACAGTCAGAGGAGATAGAGGTGATATTTGCAGCAAGAATTTTTGAAAGGGGGTTGTCAACGATGCTAGATTTTGCTTTAGTTGGAAAAGATCTAGCAATGGCTTTTTTTCCCTTCATTGAGGGCGGTAGTTTCTTAAGAGCTTGGCCTGATGGGCTTGGGTTCGCATCACTAGCTTGGGCTAAGAATGTGCTTTTAAACTTATCATTCCCCATATTGTTGCGAGATGGGCCCGAGTTCGAAACTCCCACAAACCCGCTGGATTTTGAAGCCCATTTTTCATACCCCCTCCTAGGATAGCCTCCATCATTTGGATTGACATCTTTACGTGGCACGTTCTGGATACCCGAAGGACCACTAGTTGGCGTGTTCACCCACTCCGGATTTCTTGGAGGTAGGTGAAATGAAGACCAATTTCTTTGGGTTACAGTATTAGATTTGAGTTTGGGCTTCACTAACGGCAGTTAAAGACTTTCAACCTGTATTTGAATTTGGGCTGACTCGGCCACGTACAGAAGTGGTACTCAGCCGAAGAAATTGTACATTTGCCCGTACATTAATCTATAGGTATTATTAATTAGGTCATAAGATATGAGTCAAAATCTTCTGTTTCACTCTTCCTGCTGCACTATATACTCCACAAATAAAAACATGCCACATGTTCATCTAATTTATTAAATGCTAAATTTATACCTTCTATTATTTCAATTACCTAAATATGATGGGTTATTTATTTATTTATTTTAGGAAATTGAAATAATAAAGAGTTTTTTATTTCAATTACCTAGATATGAGATAGGTTCAAGTTACACCTGGTGTAACTTCACAAGAGTTACACCTTTTGTGAACCATTGATTACTATTAAATCTAAGGGTCAAAAAACACTCATGGTAGTGTCATTATTACTCCCTAAAAATTAGTGATTTAGACATTAACTCTTCTTATTAAAAAAAAACCACTGTATTTATTTATTTGTTAGGAAAAATGGAAATACCATTTATTTATTGGAAAAAATGGGATACATTGACAATATTTTTGGCTCCATTCTTCACTTCAGTACAATATCGCCTGTTGATTTTTTTTCCTTCCTCGACAGGCATCTCTTTTATTCAACTTTATTGAGTTCATACTTCATAGTTCACTGTTCTGGGAGCACGGCAATTTGAATAATAAAAAATTCAACTTTTCCTCTTGCCAATAGAAATCTTGAGTTCTTGACAACTCTGCTAAACCTACATGTTTGTCTTAGCATTACAGAACTACCGGCGGACATAGTATTTTGTTGAGACTAATTATTTCTAAAATCCCCATGACAAATTTTATTCAAGGTATTGCCAAAACTCAAATGGATGAAAAAAAAAATTCCTCCTTTTTTCAGACCATATATTGTGGTTAAGTAATGGCAAAACGATACGACTTCCATAATAAATGAATTTGCAAAATGGTAATCATTTTTATTAAAACAAAATAAGGATAGCTTGTATTAACAATTTAATATTGAGAATTTTATGAAAGGTGGAGGCCTGAAAGTATAGTGCAAAAAGAAAGACAAGAGGAAGAAGTTGATGATATGGAAGAAAAAAAAAAGTTAACGCTGTGGTTTTTTTTATTTTTTTTAAATAAGAAGAGATAATGCCTAAATCACTAATTTCTAGGGAGTAATAATGACACTACTATGAGAGTTTTTTGACCCTTAGATTTAATAGTAATCAATGATTCACAAAAGTTACACTAGGTGTAACTCTTGTAAAGTTACACTAGGTATAACTTAAACTTATCTCCCTAGATATATATAAATATATATATATATATATATATATATAAATTCCATAGCTACAATTTTGGCTTATAATTATAGCTTACAAATTTGTTTGATTCCAATCATATTCGGGCAACTAAAATACCAATTTGAAAATATGGTAACCAAGAGTTTTTTTATTTCAACTGAATTATTGGAAAAAAAGAAAAAGAGCTATCATTTTTTTTGATGAATAAAAGAGCTATCATTTGAAAAAGAAAAAAGAGACATTACATTAATTTGTGACTACGGATATAGCATAGCAAGATTATAATAGAATAATAAAGAAAAAAAAACCCCTTTTTTAATATAAAAAAGAGAAACTACCCTTCCGAAAATTTTCTTTTTTAAAGTCCAAATACCAATACTTTTTCTCTTTTATATAAAAGTGATGTTAAAATTTTCTTTAAATAGATTATTAATCATTATCCTAAGGCACCCGTTAGCATGACTAAAAAAAAAAATATATACTTCCCAAAATTTATAAAGTCCATAAACCATAACTTCTTCTTTAACTAACTTAGAAAAATAAGTGAATTTCAGTTAACTCAACTGATTAAGTCTCTGATGGTTGAATAAAAAATCTAGAGTTCAATATCGGCCTACTCCAAAAACCAATTTGTGTCTTGTGTCTTAGTTTAATGAGAAATAGCTATCATCATGAGCAGACGCCAAAAATTAAAACTCTCAAAAAAAAAAAACTTAGAAAAAAAAAATCATTCTTGCTACAAGCTTTGTAGATCAATTCATTGAAACCTTTTGATGTTTTGAAATGAGATATTTAGGATTCAAATCATTTCTTCCCCTTATACCTAGTGGCGGCTCTAGGAATTTTTTTCAGGGTGTTCTTCAACAAACATAAATTACACAATCTAATAAAAAGAAAATTTTGTATATTGACAACAACAACAACAACAACAACAATCAAAAAACTTGCAAATACATAAAGTTTACAATTTTCCTTCTACGTTGTTTTCTTATCAAATATTTGTCCATAATTCTAGCAAAAGAATAAACAATAAACTATAAGTTCATTTGAAATATTAATAAAATTATTAATTATTGTTGTTTAGTTGTTTCATTAATTTGTTTGTCTTTTATAAACTATAATTTGTTATATTATTGTTTCATTAATTATAAAATTATTAATTGTTGTTTAGCCTAACATAATTTAATTTGTTTGTCTTTTATAATGTATTGGTTAATTAAATTATTATTTATTAGTTACTTCCTCTAATTAATTATTGGTCAATTAAATTATTATTTATTAGTTACACTAGTATACACCCCATGTGCATTTACCCCAATTCATATATATAAAAAATAAAAAGTTCAATTATTAGTTTTTTTTTTCAACTCTTAGAAAAAGTGAGCATATCTGCATTTTTATAATAAAAAAATAAAATCATTAATGGCATTTTTGTAAATAAAGCCAACATTTTGAGTAATTAAAATCATAGAACCTTCTTGAAATTCACTTTCCCATTTCCCAAATCCACCCACGTGAACCACTCTTTCTCACCTCAACCATGGATTAAAAAAAAAGTTAAGAAAAATAAAGAAACAAAAGAAAGATCAGAAGAAATGAGAGTGAGAGTAGATAAGAAAAAGGAAAAGTTTATGAACACATCATTTTTCACAATTTTTTATCATAATTGTAACGTGATAGAGTGTGATTGGTAAAAAAAATGTTAACGAGTGTCCTTATGGCACTTATTAATAATCCATTTTAGGAAAGTTTTGATACCACTTTTATAGAAAATGAAAAAAAACTATTAAAATATTAATTTTTCATTTCCCATAAAAACTTTCTTTAAATGAATTATTAACGAGTTCTTTAATGGTTTGTTTGGAAGTTTAGGGTGCGTTCGTTTGGAAGGAAAACAGGGAGGATGGAAAATAGAGGATGGAAAACAGGGTGGAAAATGCTGTTTTCCACTGTTCGTTTGGGGAAGGAAAATAGGGAGGATGGAAAACTCGAGAGAAAGTTTTCTCTCGGGGCCCACTTTTTTTTTTTCCTTCCAAATCGGAAGGAAAATCCGGAGAGAAAAGTTCTATAGCAGCACTTTTACAAAAATACCATTCTACCTTTTTTTTCAACATTTTTTTTTCTTCTTTTTTTTTTTTCTTTTTCTTTCAATGCTAACCTGAAATTTTTTTTTTTTACTGAACAAACAACGTTGTTCTTTCTTTCTTTTTTTTTTTTCTTTTTTTTCACTGAACAACGTTGCAACGTTGTTTTTTTTTTTTTTTTTCCACTGAACAACGTTGCAACGTTGTTCTTTCTTTCTATCTTTTTTTTTTTTTTTCACTGAACAACGTTGTTCAGTGAATAACGTTGTTCTACGTTGGTTTTTTTTTTTTTTTTTTCAACGTTACTGAACAATGATGTTTTTTTTTTTCTTTTTAACTTTATATATATGATGTGATAAATTTTATATTATTTAATGATTAAAAAATAAATATGTTTCTTACATATTATGTAACAATGGTATAATAGTCAATTTATATAAATTATATTTTCCATCCTTTCTTTTTTCTCTCCAACCGAACACAAGGGTTTTTCATCCTCCCACTTTTCCACTCTCCCAACCGAACACACAAGAGGAAAAACTAAATATTTTCCATCCTCCCACTTTTCCATCCTCTCACAATTTTCCATCCTCTCACTTTTCCACTCCTCCAACCGAACAGACCCTTAAAGAGTGGGGAGAGTAAAGGGGAGGAGAGTTGTAGAGAGGAGAGTAGAGGGGGAATGATTATCCTCCACCTTATTTGGATGTTTTTAAAATTAGTAAGAAGGAATGGAGTAATTAGTCATTTCTCTTGTTTGGATGTTTTAAAAATTAGAATGGAAAGGAGAAGAAATGATTTAAATTGACAAATTTACCCTTATTTGAAAATAGACTTACAACATTAGTCTATGATTAATTTAGAAAGGGTAAATTGGGAAATTTATTTGGTCAATAATTTATCTACTCTACTCTCTCTCCAAATCTCTCTAATTTGGAAGAATTAAAAATAAAGGTTTAGAGGTAGTTGAAACCCCTTCAAACCCCTCCAAATCTCTGTCCCTCATTCCTTAAAAAACTTTCAAATAAGGTAATTGAGATTACTATCCCTCTCTTTACTCACTCTCCCTCCTTTTTTAAACTCTCAAATATGCCATAAGGGCATTCATTAGCATTTTCTAAAAATAAATAATGGGTCCATATATAAGTAATAGTTAACCGCTCACAATTTGCCACATTAAAATTAACACAAAAAATATATAAAATAATTTATGTGCCTAGAAGTTCTCTAAAAAAAAAAAAAAAGCAATCCATATCAAATAAGAGAGCCGACAGGGTCAGAAACAGCTTTAATTAAAGGTGAAACTTTAATTAATGGAACTGCAAATGGCATACAACAAGCATAGGCAAAGCAACTTTGTTCAAATTGTTTATTGGATGTCAACGTCAAAAGTCATTCCAAATTTTAAAAAATGGGAAAGAGGGTAGAGATGGCAATGGGGCGGGGCGGGGCGGGGCCGGAGGATGGGATCTTCGTCTCCGCCCCGCATGGTTGTTGCCCTTCCCCGGCCTCGCCCCGCCCCGGGGTGTGGGGCAAACTACCTTGCCCCATCCCCGCCCCTTGGGGCCCCATGGGGACCCGCTCCGCCCCACCCCTAATACAATTTTATATATATAAATAAATTTTTTGCTACAATAATATAAATTACAACAAAACAAAATGTTTTAAAATCCAAGAATTTAAATAAACTAAATAATTAAATAGTCTAATACGTAACAACATAATTCAAAATTTCTTATAACAAAATAAACATTGTCTTTGCATGAAAAAATCATTAAGGATAACTGACTAGTTTTTTAACAAAATAAACGATGTATTATAACAAATAAAAATTAACTAGTTTTTTAAGAATAAGTTTCGCTTTTTCCCAATGTAGTGACACCACTTTCTTCTTTATAGACTTGAAGTGGAGTTTGGTTTGAAATTTAAAAAACACATATAAACTATAGAGCAAAGGGATGGGTCAAAGGGCGGCAATAGCATTAGTGTTCTAGAATAAAAAATATTTTATCTCATGTCTTGTACTCTTGTGATTCACTTTAAATATTAGTGATTTAGGGTTCACTAAATTTACAATTATAGTCCTTATTAGTGCAGGGCGTGGATAAAAATACTAAACCCATCCTTGCCCCGCCCAGGGGTGCGGGGACAAAATATTGCCCCATCCCCGCCCCACACCTTTGATGGGCGGGGAAAACCCGCACGGGGCGGGGCGGGGCGGGGCAAAATTGCCAACCCTAAAAGAGGGAAGATAGAGGCTGACAGATATACATCTAGCTAGAGTGAAAGACAGAGACGGATAGACGCTTGAACTTGACTCCATTCCAAAATGAGGAAAAATGGGAAAGAGGGAAAGAAAAAAAGGTCGCAAAATTAAACGGTTTTCTTAGTATGAGTGTACACAAAGAAAAATTTCACATATGCCCCAAAATATGCAATCTTGGCTCCCTCCGTCCAAAAAAATTATAAATTGGCCCATAAAATCCAAAAGTATATGTTCTATTCTATCCCTTTTGCCTAGTTTCCTGAAGAATAATTACAATCACCTTTGAAAAATAACAAAAAATGGTCCAAAGAAACCCAATTGTCCAAAAAATAATATAAATTACCTGCAGACAAAGAAACCCAATTGCCCCCAAAATAACATAAACTACCTATAGACAAACTAATATTGACAACAAAAGTAAAGCACAAATTTGGCATTATCAAATTCAAATGTATGAATTTCAGTTCACATGGTGTGAACTGTGAAATGCTTAATGTTATATTTTTTAAGTTACTTTTTAAAAGATTTTTAGTTGTGTTTGCTGTAATAATAATGTTTATTTTTTTATTAAAAAAATTATATAATGAGTTTGCTGTAATATATTGTTTGGTAATGTTACTTTTTAAGAAATGAGAGAAATTTGTCAATCTTATATCAAAATATTGTTTAAATGGTTAGGTAGATGTAGGATAAATTCCTTATAATTAATTATTGTTGCCTTATTTTTTTTTTTAAGATCATGGAAAAATAATGTTCTATTTTAATTTTTTCTATATAGAAAAATTCAAAATAATTTAGAAGCCCATATTGAAAATGCAGTATTGTCAACATCTAGTTTGATGTCCTAATTTCTAAAATCCATCAAATAAATTTTTGAAAAATCACCATATATAAAATTGGTAATAGTTCATTATAGAATAATGTAGAATTACCACAAATATATTATGATGTTAATTAACACAATACAATTGAACAAGCTAATGTTAAGTTTGGTCTATACCAATTTTTTTTTTTTTTAATACTTGGCCCCCCTCATTTCCGAAGGGTTCCGTTCCCGCGTGTTAAGGAAATGAAAATGAATGTTTTCTATTCCACTCTCTCTGGTCTGTACTCACTCTCTTTGGGTTAAGGCAACTTAAAAGTCCAGCCCACACCATATAATAGCTCTTGGTATAAGCTTGGACAATTCTACTTCCATTTTTGGTAGGTTACGTGATGTTTTATGTTTAAGTGACCTTTTTTGGGATGGTGTGCGCGCCCTAGTGGGAGAAAAAGAAGAAAAATGAGCAAAGATACAATGTACGAGAGCAAAGAAAGTAATGATTTTTTTTTTTTTTTTAACATTGAAACGTAAAAGGTGAAAGACAAATTTGGGGTTGTATCCAAAGTAAGCGAAACTATCCAGTGAATTTATGTTAATTTCTAAAGAAAAGATATTGTTGTATTGTATTTGGTGTAAATCTCAAATTAAGAATAAACTTGAAATAAAACTTGTGCGCACAATTGATGGATGGACAGGCCAACCTTCCCTTGGGCTCACAATCTACTTGTTAAATGTGGGCTATGGATTTCCTACTGCTGATGATCCAACATACTGAGAACTCCTAGCCCTCTACACTTGTCACTCCTACCATATCATTCTCTGTAAGTCTCTCTTCACTCTCTTTCTCTGTTTTTTGTTTCTTTTCCTCTCTCCCCCTTTCCTCTTCTCCAGCCCCATCTATTTATACCCCCAAATCTAGTGGGGTGTCATGATTGCCTAGATGGTTCATGGAAGAGGAGGTCCAATGTTATTGTAATTAAGTGGAAGTTTAGGTGGGAGCGGAACGAGGTGAAAATGGCCTGGGAACTAGTCCCCACTTCCGTTGTTTGCTCGGCTCGGCACAATCAGAGGCATAGCCGGGCAGCGGGCAAGCGTCTCCCAATGTTCGGGGAGTTGCCCATCAGGGTACGCCCCCAATAAATGACAAGTGACGTGTATAACATCTTTATGTCTGACGGGTTAAGGCCGGCCAATGCCTGGGCCGAGAACTCATGGGCCGCTGTAGGAATGGGCTGAAGGTCTTAATGGGCCCGGGTAGCTGATGCCGTACAATAGCCCCCCCCCCCCTTGATTCGCGCTCGGTTGCCGGGCGACGGATCAAGGGGTCAAAAAGTCGATTAACGCTCGGGGAGTTGAGGAGGGTAGGTGCGGATTTTTTGAAGAGCCCATTAATTGTGCCCTCAAAAGGCGCGTCGATACTATCCATTAGCCTGGCTGCATTCATTACCTGACGGTTCGCGAACCAAGGTAAGGCACGTGTGCCGGTTCGTGAAAGGATCTGAAGGGTTTTCCATTCCTCCATCCGTTGGCATCGTTTGGCTTCCCTCCCATCTTCTCGCCATTATAAATAGTCCCTTCTAAAGCTGAATCCTACTTTACGCTATCCAATCTCTAGATCTCCTCTCTGCCGTGCACTATTCTTCGCAAGTTCATCCTCCAGCCCAGAACACTCCTCTTTCTTTAGAGCCAAAAGTAAGTCTCCTCTGCCCTTTCCACATCTCTTTCCATTTCATTTGCCTTTCCTTAAATCGTGTACTAGGATCTTTATCCTGGGAATGGGTTTTTCTCATCTTCTATCATCTAGAGCTTCTTTGGCCACCTTTAGGGCCACTTACAACGTTCCTGAGGATGTCGATATCACCTACTGCCATGAGGGTGATATCGACATCCAAAGGCGTCGAGATGCCAACACAGTCTTTTTCCCTCTGATGGCCATCCTGGAAGGTGGGGTTAGGTTTCCCGTTGACCCCTTCATCCTAGGGTCCCTTAGGTTTTATGGGCTTTGTCCCGACCAACTGCCCCCCAATTTTTACAGAGTGGTGAGTTGTGTGAGTAGGTTGAATCAGTTGTTCGGCCTGCAACTGAATTCTCATGACATTAATTTTATGTATAGTCTTTGCGGTAATATAAAGTCGGGTTACTACTTAAAAACCAGGGATATAAGGGTGCGCCTCATTTCGTGTCTCCCTCATTCCAATAGGAACTCCGCCGGGGAGTTCATTAGAGTGAGCGGCAACTGGTTCGCCGAGGAACTCCCTTGTGCGTTCTCCCCACGGGATGTTGGTCGGTATATATATTCCGTTAGTCAAATTTTTTTTGTGTTTTGACTTAATCGTGTGTTTACTGACAGGTTCCAGCATTTGTTTCATGCAGAAAGTAAAAGATTTAAGCCGGATCTTCGAGTGGTTAATATCCGGGACCTGAACTTCGTGCTCCGGTCAGAAATTTTCGTCCATTGGGACGGCCAGCTCCGGGCATCTCACTTGATCCTCAGCGTAGAGCCGGTGTATTCGACTTGGCAAACGTTCAGCCAAGCTCTTTTAGTCGACAGCCCTTTACTCTCTTACGTTGACGTACGGCAAGCACGTTTCCTCCCGCCTAATCTTACCGTAGGTGAGGCGCGCGAACTAGGCCCGCGGTACATCTGCTCGGACGAACTCACGCCATTGCGTGACGACTCGGCAGAACAGGTATCCAGGAGACGCCGAGAGCTCATCCACGTGCCAATTCAAACAGAAGCCCCTGTCCGCCAAGAGGACCCAGCCGACCAGGGAGTCTTCGTCGAAACCGCCCGGGCGGAAGGTGAACCGGTCACCTTAGTGGATACCCCAAAACAAGATCAAGTCATGGTAGCGAGAAGAACTTTGTCCGTCAGCCGTTTTATGCCCGGTGTACAGCAGAACATGGACCAGCCCGGAACTTAGGCACAACAACACGCTCCCGCGCCTCCAGCTCCACAAGGACGTACTCGGAAGAGACAGCGATCTACCGAGCAAGAGTCCGCCAATATTCTAGACATTCCTGCAAGGACACCTCCTCGGTCACCAGCCAGCATCGTAATTCGGGAGCCAGTGGCCCAGACCGGGCTGCAAGTGGCATCCTCTTCTCGTGCAGCCCTAGCCTGGTGCCCCTCCTTCATGCTGGACGGCAAGCCCCTCCCTTCGACCGCTAGCGTTCGGGTTTGGGACAAAGGTGAGGGGGGCCGTGTCGCTCAGAGGTTGGCTCACGGTCTCCTGCTGCTGGTGGACGTCCGCGTTTTTGACGATGGCATGGATGAGTCGTTGGGGCGAAGGCTTCAATGGCACACTATCGCGGTAAACTCTTGTTCCCTGTTCTCATTTTACTATCTTGCACTTTGTTTTTCGTCGTAATGATCGCTATTGCTAGTAATTTTTATAGGCGGCCCAAATGACCCACGTCCTTGATGGACGGCTAAAAGAACTTGCCGAAGATGCCGAGCGAGAAAAAGCACTGAGGGATGTGGCCGAGGCTTCCGCGAAGGAGAAGGCTAAAGCCGCCGCAGCAGCGGAGAAGAAGGCGTTGGCCAGCGAGAGGGCCAAGGAAGCGGCGGAGAAGAGGTCAGGGGAGCTAGAAGCCAAGCTCGGAGAGGCCGAGCTTAAACTGGGGGAGGCCGAGAGTCTCAATGTGGTGCAAGCGGAAGAGCTGGCCGACATGAGGGCTGCTTTGGAGGCCAGCGAAAGCAAATGGTATAATGAGGGGTTCGCTGACGCCGAGAACTCCGTGGAGCCAGTTATCCAGGAGGTTCGAAGGCTCGCTTTCGAATAAGCCTGGCTCGCGGCCCTAAAAGCTGCGGGGGTCCCCGAGGATTTCCCCCTGAGAGATCCCAATCAAATCCCTTTCCCAGGGCAATCCTCTGCCGCTCAGGTCACTATTGCTTCGCACTCTGAAGAAGAAACCCCGAGCATGAGGGACCTGGTAGACGCAATTGATTCCCACGTGGAGTTGGTCGATTTAGAAGTTACAAGCAATATTCATGCTGACGATCAACCAGCGGAGGAGTCCTCGCCTTGGTCTTTTCCGGCCACAGAACAGCCACCTGAATCCTCCGCCCAAAGTCATCCTACCGATCAAATGTAATAAGTGCTTAAGCTCAACCTCTGATGAAATTATTATTACAATCTTATTTTAAATTATGCTTATTTCACCAGGCTGTGGCGAACAAACAGTTTAACTTTTGTTATTTTTTTTCTGACCGGGAATTTTTGCCCATGTCGCCGGGCTGTGGTGCCGAAACGATCGTTACTTTTAACGCTTTTCCTTTTTCGTATAAAATGTTTGCCGAACTTATTGTTCATTAATCATTGAGTGTTTGTTCAATTATGCCTTAATAACATGTATACACACGCCCGTTTACTTGTCATGTGCGTAGATATTCGTGCAAGTACGTGCATACGTGCCCGGGTATACCAGGGTAGACTGTTCGACTGCCCGCAAGATGCAGCCGCGGACGTGGCTTTCGTTTTTATTATAGCGAATCGAGGTTTTATCTTTTTAGGAATCGAACCGAGTGTCAGGCTCCTGTCCTTAGTGAAAATATTAGGTTTCCACCTGCTCGGTGATAGGGATCGAACCGAGTGTCAGGCTCCTGTCCTTTTAGGTTTCTGCCTGCTCGGTGATATAGATCGAACCGAGTGTTAGGCTTCTGTCCTTTTAGGTTTCCGCCTGCTCGGTGATAGGGATCGAACCAAGTGTCAGGCTTCTGTCCTTTTAGGTTTCCGCCTGCTCGGTGATATAGATCGAACCGAGTGTCAGGCTTCTGTCCTTTTAGGTTTCCACCTGCTCGGTGATATAGATCGAACCGAGTGTCAGGCTTCAGTCCTTAGTGAAAATATTAGGTTTCCACCTGCTTGGTGTTAGGGATCGAACCAAGTGTTAGGCTTCTATCCTTTGGTTGACGATCAAGTGTAACCCATTCCATACCAAGCAACATACTCTTCCCAAGGTCATATTCATTGTCTGTGTCTCATCACGAATAATCAGTGACAGAATTTTTTTAAGTTGTGCACGTTCCACGGCCGAGGTAGCGGTCTTGCATCTAAGTCCTCCAAGTAGTAGGCTCTCGTCCCCGCAACGGCAGTGACCCTGTACGATCCTTCCCATGTTGGTGCCAGCTTCCCGACATTGTTGTCCCGCATGCTTCCCACTGCTTTTCGTAGCACCAAATCCTCGGAAGCAAACTCTCTTAGTTGTACACCTCGGTTGTATCTCCGGGCAATCTTCTGTTGATATTCGGCCAGCCGCACCGTCACTGCTTCCCGGTACTCTTCCACTGAGTCCAAGCGCTGCCTCATTAAGCCGTTGTTCCGACAAGGTTCATAGTCTGCCACCCGTGCACTACACATACTAACCTCCGTGGGTATCACAGCCTCAGCCCCGTACGTGAGGAAAAAGGGGTTTCCCCCGTAGACCTTCTAGGAGTTGTCCGGTACGCCCACAAAACATTGTGTAGTTCCTCGGCCCAGCGACCTTTTGCACCATCCAACCTCCTTTTTAACCCGTTCAAGATTGACTTGTTAACGGCTTCGGCCTGCCCATTACTCTGGGGATAGGCCGGGGTGGAATATCTATTCTTGACACCGAGATTACCGCAGAATTCTCGGAATGCCTTGCTATCAAATTGCATTCCATTGTCAAATATGAGGGTGTCCGGCACACCAAATCTTGTGAATATGTTTTTCCAGAAAAACTTCTTAACGTCAACATCCTGTATGTTGGCTAGCGCTTCCGCTTCAGCCCACTTAGTAAAATAGTCAACGGCTACTAGTACAAATCTCCGATTACCGGTTGCACGGGGAAAGGGTCCGAGTATGTCTAGCCCCCACTGTGCGAAGGGCCAGGGGCTGCTAACCGGGTTCAGGTTGCTTGCCGGCTGGTGGATTAAGGGGGCGTGTTTCTGACATTGCTCACACTTGCGCACATACTCGGCAGATTCCTTCTGCATCTGTGGCCACCAGAACCCTTGCGTCATTGCCCTATGCGCTAGAGATCTCCCCCCTACATGACTGCCGCACACCCCTTCATGAAGCTCGGTTAGTATTGTCCCCACATCCCCAGGGTGTACACACAAAAGATACAGTCCACCGAAAGACCTTCGATAAAGCTTGCGATCCGCGGATAACCAATACCGAGGTGCCATTCGGCGAATCCTACTTGCCTCCTTCTCATCGTCAGGGACCCAGTTGTCAGCCAAAAAGTCAATGATTGGGTCCATCCAGCATGGCCCATTTGCCGTAATTGCTGCAACGCCGATCCCGACAAGGCGATTAACGCTTGGTTCGGTTATGACCTCTACCTTTATCAACCGAGGTATGTCCTCTGCTACCGATGATGCCAGCGACGCCAGAGAGTCAGCGTGTCTGTTCTGTCCTTGGGGAATTTGCGTCAGTTTTACCGTGTTAAACTTGCCCATGGTCTGTTTAACCACTTCTAAGTACCCTTTCATTCGAGAATCACGTGCCTCAAAGCTTCCGTGTACTTGGCCGACCACCAATCGAGAATCTGAAAAAAACTTCTACGTCTCGGGCACCAATCTCCAAAGCCACCCTTAGTCCGGCAAGCAAGGCTTCATACTCCGCCTCGTTGTTAGACGCCCTAAATCCCAGCCGGAAGGAATGTTCCAGCCGTATTCCTTCCGGGGTGGTGATAACAATCCCGGATCCCGCCCCCATGGCATTTGCGGCACCGTCTACAAACACCTTCCACGGTAGCAACTCCACATGGCACACTACCTGCCCTTCGTTTTTAGGAGAGAATTCCGCGATGAAATCAGCTAGGACTTGTCCTTTTACAGAGCTTCTCAGCCTGTACCTTATATCAAAGGATCCCAGCCGAGTCCCCCATTTGGCAATCCGGCCCGTAAAATCCGACCTCTTCAACAAGGACTGAAGCGGATATTCGGTGAAGACATAGACGGCGTGAGCTTGGAAATAGTGTGGCAATTTCCTTGTGGCGTGTACCAGTGCGAGCACCAACTTCTCCAAAGGTAAATACCTTGTTTCTGCGTCAACCAAGGTTTTACTGATGTAATACATGGGAAGTTGGACCCCGCGATCCCTCAATAGCACTGCACTCATGGCATGGTCGGACATTGAGAGGTACATGAACAAATCTTCCCCGGGCATAGGAGCCGTCAACATAGGTGCCTTTACTAAGTACTCTTTTAGATCCTGAAAAGCCTTTTCACAACCTTCGTCCCAATGGAAGCCTTTCCACTTCTTCAAGAGTTGGTAAAATGGTCGACACCGATCGGCGAACTTGGAGATGAACTTGTTGAGGGCTGCCAACATCCTGGTCAAGACTTGGACTTCTTTAGGGCTTCTCAGCGGTTTCAGGCATTGGACGGCTTCTATTTGATCGGGGTTAACCTCTATTCCTTGGTTTGTGATTAGGTAACTGAGGAAATTGCCGGCCCCTACTCCAAAGGCGCATTTATCCGCGTTCAGGCGTAGTCTGTGTCGCCGTAGTATCTCGAACACCCCCCGGAGGTCCTCAGTGTGCCGCGCTTTCTGCTTACTTTTCACTACCATGTCATCAATGTACACTTCTACGATGCGTCCGATCTCTTCTCGAAACATTCTGGTCATCATTCGCTGATACGTTGCCCCGGCATTCTTTAACCCGAAAGGCATCACGGTATAATGGTAGTTCGCATCCGGGGAGATGAACGCCGTTTTTCCTGATCTTCGGCGGCTAGGGCAATTTGATGATAGCCCTGAAATGCGTCAAGGAAACTCATCCTCGGGTGGCCATAGGTGGCATCTACTAGTTGATCTATTTTCGGCATGGGGAAGGGGTCCTTTAGGCATGCCTGATTCAAATTTGTGAAATCCACGCAGACTCTCCACTTGCCGCTCTTCTTTCTGACAACAACAGTATTTGCTAACCATTTTGGGAAGAAGATTTCCCGTATTGCCCCAGCTTCCTTCAACCTTGCAACCTCCTGCCGTACTGCTTCAGTGTGCTCCTTGGCCGACCTTCTCGGCCTCTGCTTTTTCGGAGGGAACGATAGGTCTACGTTAAGCTTGTGGACAATGAGCTCAGGATCACCCCGGGAACCTCATACGGACTCCAGGCGAACACGTCTACATTCTGCACAAGGAACAGCAACGTTTCTACCCTGTCCTCGGTACTCATACTTGCTCCCACCTAGAAATACCTTTCAATGTCCGGCAATATCTTTACCATGACAAGATCCTCGGCGCTGCCAGCCCCCGTTCCTTCCCGAGGTCCCTATAGTTGCTATAAAGGATCCTTCCCTTCGTTTTTCCCTGGTTCACCTTGCCCGTCCTTCCGGTCGACTACTGCCACCAAGCATTGTCTGGCGGCATGCTGACTTCCCCGAACTACGGCAACGCCATTTTCAGTGTGGAACTTGACCTTCACATGCAGGGTGGAAGGGACCGCCCCCATGGCGTGGATCCAAGGCCTCCCCAAAATGGCCGTATGAGGAGAGAATGACATCATGACCACAAAAGTCACCGTTACCTCCTTTCCCTCCATATTCACTAGAAGCAATATCTGTCCCTCAGGGATCGCCACCTGCCCGTCGAACCCAATTAGCGACGCATCATACCTCGAGAGGTGCTCCTTTTTCAGGCCGAGCCCCTTGAAAAGGTCCGGATACATCACGTCGACCCCGCTTCCTTGGTCTATCATTATTCTTTTCACTATGAAACTTTTTACTCGGGCAGTCACCACCAGCGCGTAATCGTGCGGTTGGATAGTTCCCTCCAAATCGTCTTCGCTAAAGGCGATGGGGTCTTGTGCTGTTTTAGCCTTCTTCACCGGGGGCCGTTTTTCCAAGCATTCCCCCACATTTGCAATGGTTAGTACTCCCTCCCTCTCGGACATCGCCGTGCCCTTTGGGACAGCATGGATTACTTCAATCACTCCCAATGGGGGGGGAAGGGGATTCCCTCTCTAACGTGGGCCTTGCCTGACACCCTTGTCTCCTGAGTCAATCACAAACTCCTTTAGATGCCCGGCCCTTACTAACTGTGCTAAGTGATCTTTCAGCACTCTACATTGCTTGGTTGTGTGCCCCTTATCCTTATGGTAGGTACAGAACAGATTCTGGTTTCTCCGTGATGGGTCGCCCACCATTTTGTTCGGCCACCTGAAGTACGGTTCGTTCTTGATTCGATCTATAATCCTATGCACCGGCTCTTTGAACATCACATTCACTTCCCCCGTCTGCAGCTCCGTTCCCCGCATCCTCAAGTCCTTTCGGAGTCTTGGCTGAAAACTACTCTGCCGAGGTCTATTTGCCAACGTGGCCTTGCCCTTACTCTGTAGCCGATTATCTTCAAGGCACTTGTACTCCTCGATGTGCCTCATGAGCTGCCTCATATCCTCAGGAGGCTTCTTCGTCAACGACTCTCACAGCTCGGAGTCCTCGGGTAGTCCCATCCGGAAGGTGCTTGTCGCGATTTTCTCATTCCCACCACCGATCTCATTGTAAAGCTCCCAATACCGACTGGCGTAGCTGCGGAGGGTTTCCCCCTCCCTCATCTTCATGGACAGCAACGCGTCTACGGGTTGGGGTACCCGGCTACACGTCACGAACCGAACACCAAACTCTTGGATCAGTTCGACAAAGCTATGGATGGAACCCTTCCTCAGCGGTGGGCCCGAGACTCGAGGGGAATACCTTGCACATCAGTGCGTCATTGTGAGTGTGAAAAGACATCATTTGGATGTAATGGCTGACGTGCTCTACTGGATCTGTCTTCTCGTCGTAGAAATCGAACGGGGGGCGCTTAAACCTACTTGGCAATGGGGCCTGCTCGATATCTCTTGAGAACAGTGACCGTGCGGCGCTCCGTAAGGCTCGACTCATTGCGTCCATAGCAGCATTACGGGGACGATGCTCTGGGGAGTCTAAGCCCCGATCTGCATATCCTTGTGATCGTGAACGTTCCCGGCGAAACCGAGACTCCTGGGAATGTGAGCGGCCCTGGTGATGTCGAGAACCAGATTGGTGGGAGTCCTCGCGGCGGTTTCTCCCACCGTTAGATTCCCTTTCTCGGTGGTCTCGGCCCCTTCTCCTTTAACCGTCCATGGCCTCTAACTCTAAATCTCTAACTAGCCGCCTCAACCGCCGAAGCTCCTCGTTTCTTTCGTCGAACTGTCCGTGCCCTGACACCCCCGACACTGCCCGGTGGGTTTGGTATGACCCCTCTCCCAAGTCAGATTGCTCTTCTCCTTCTTCACGACCCCTATCCTCCCGTCTCTTTTGCCTCCACTCTCGCCAAGTAGACCCTATGGAACCGCTTTCGGCTTGACTCGAACATCTTTCAGACATTTTACCTGGGCGTGAGCCTCGGTCAGACCACCAATTCGTAGGAGATTCCCACAGACGGCGCCAATTGTGTGCACAATTGATGGATGGACATGCCAACCTTCCCTTAGGCTCACAATCTACTTGTTAAATGTGGGCTATGGATTTCCTACTGCTGATGATCCAACATACTGAGAACTCCCAGCCCTCTACACTTGTCACTCCTACCATATCATTCTCTGTAAGTCTCTTTTCACTCTCTTTCTCTGTTTTTTGTTTCTTTTCCTCTCTCCCCTTTTCCTCTTCTCCAGCCCCATCTATTTATACCCCTAAATCTAGTGGGGCGTCATGATTTCCTAGATGGTTCATGGAAGAGGAGGTCCAATCTTATTGTAATTAAGTGGAAGTTTAGGTGGGAGCGAAACGAGGTGAAAATGGCCTGGGAACTAGTCCCCACTTCCGTTGTTTGCTCGGCTCGGCACAATCCGAGGCATAGCCGGGCAGCGGGCAAGCGTCTCCCAATGTTCGGGGAGTTGCCCATCAGGGTACGCCCCCAATAAATGATGAGTGACGTGTATAACATCTTGATGTCTGACGGGTTAAGGCCGGCCAATGCCTGGGCCGAGAACTCATGGGCTGCTGTAGGAATGGGCTGAAGGTCTTAATGGGCCCGAGTAGCTGATGCCGTACAAAGCTTGAAAATAAGTTGTAATAGATTTTTTAACAGAGGATTTATTTGAAGTTTGTTTCAAGGTTTTCTCTTCAGGATAATTACAGTAAACCCACCTGTGCTATGGCACGTTTTCACTTTGCCTACCCGTGGTTTAAAATTTTACACTTTGCCCACCTGAACTTCAATCCGTTACCCATCCGTTACCCACCTCGCCCTCTGACGTTAGAAAAACACCCTTTTGTTAAAATCAGAACATAACACCGATCAAAAACACGAACCATCAGTTCTTTTTCTCACGAGCCCTAGAAACACGAAAATCCCCTAGAGAAACCCCATTCTGCATCTGATATTGAAATAGTGCTGCAAGTATAAACCTAGACGAGCAACGAATTGGTCGAAGGACTCAAATCCTGGTAAGAAATCAGTCACTGTTTGAGTTTTTAGTTTGGGCTTGTGATTGTTTTATAGTTTTTTGAGTAATCTTTTATTTTTGGTAGAGGTTTTTTGAGTAATCAGTCAATGGTCAATGTTACATGTATGTAATGAGAATATTGGTTGTGTTTGTTGATGTAATGTTACCTGTTGTTTGGATTTGTGTTTGTTTATGGGCATTTTGTCTGTCGTGGTCATTGTGTCTCACAGTGGTCCCAAATTTCTATTTTAGTGTTTGCCATGTGTGTGTTGCATGTATGGGCATTTTTGAGTAATCAGTCAATGGTTTAAATTTTAGTGTTTGCCATGTGTGTGTTGCATCCCAGAAGCAAAGCAAAAAAAGTGGTCCCTCTGATGTGTGTGTTGCATCCCAAAAGCAAAACAGAAACATGTTTGAGTATATTGTTTACAATTCCTTAATTATTAATTGTGTACGTGTCAAATGCTAATTAGTTATTGCAGATGGCTGATGAGGAAGTGAAATTGGAGGTACATTATGGGGGTACTTTTCTGTGGAACCCTAGGTTAGAATACTTTGGTGGGAAAGTTGAAATAGTGTGTAGGGATCTTGATAGGCTTAGTTATTTTGAAATAAAAGGTATATGTGTGGAATTGGGGATTGATGAACTGTGTAGGGTTCATTATTTAGGTCCTGGGGGCAACTTCGAGCAAGACTTGAGGCTCATAGAAGATGATAAAGATGTGGTGCCCATGTGCAAGCTTAATGTGGGAGGGTCAAGAGACACCATCATACTGTATGTGGAGAGTGGTCATACTCCGCTTGCAGTTGAAGTCCCTGATGGTGCAGGGGTTGGTGCAGGGGGTGGTGCAGGAGCTGCTACAGGGGGTGGTGCAGGAGCTACTACAGGGGATGATGCTAGTGTAGGGATAGAGGAGGAGTTTGATTGGTTGAATGAAGGTTTGGAAGGAGAAGACTTTGCTGATGACATTTTTGGTGAGTCTTCTCCACCTCACAATGTTCCATCTGACCCTAACACTGTTCCAACCACTGATACACCTCAACCAACCACTGATACACCTCATCCAAACAATAATACACCTCCGCCAAACACTAATACACCTCAGCCAAACACAGATACACCTGGCCCAAGCAATGTTCCTCCAAACATAGATTTAGATGAAGAGTGGGCTGAACCAGCTTTAGAGGATGATATTGCAAGTGTGGATGGTTCTGATGATGAGCAGGGGCCTAGAAATCTAGAATTCAATGAAAGGACTGATATGGAAAATGTTAGGTTGGTGGTAGGGATGAAGTTTCCAAACTCCAAGGTGTTTAGGCAGGCTTTGAGGGAGTATGTGATTCAGCATCACATTGATATCAAGTGGAAGTTGAATGAGAAGAAGAAGATTTCTGTACATTGTAAGAACAATTGTGGATGGAGGTGTTATGCATCAATGGTGACTGGAGAGTGCACATTTGAGATCAAGACACTTAATCCTGAATGTACCTGCCCCCTGACATTTCGAAATGGGCAAGTTACATCAGCCTATATGGCAAAGAGGTATTTAGAGGATTTTGGTAAGAATCCTAATTGGGAGGTCTCAGGTGTTAAGCACCATGTGATGTAGCAGATTTCAGTGGATTTAAGTATTAGTCAGGTGTATAGATCAAGGAAGGCAGCTAGGGGTTTGATTACTGGGAATGAAGAGGCTCAGTATGGCCTACTTAGAGATTATGCAGAAATGATAAGGAGGACAGATGTAGGAAGCAAGGTGATTCTACAAATAGAGATGGAAAATGAGAATGCAGAACCCAAGTTTAAAAGGATGTACATTAGGTATAATGCTCAGAAAGTTGGATTTCTAGGTGGTTGTAGACCATTTGTTGAGCTGGATGGCTGCCACTTGAAGGGTAGGTTTGGTGGGCAATTATTGTCTGCCACTGCCAAGGATGGCAATGACAATATATTCCCAGTGGCAATGGCTGTGGTTAAGCAAGAGAACAAGGACAGCTGGACCTGGTTCTTGGAGCAGTTTGCAGATGACATTGGCAGGCCAGAGGAGCTCAATCTGGTATTCATTAGTGACAGGCAGAAGGTATTATCATCTAGCTCATGTTCATGACTTCATTACTTGCTTACTTGCATAGTTGCTTACTTGAATGCTTACATGATTGCAGGGCCTTCTACATGCAATGGAGACTCTATTCCCAACTGTAGAGCACAGGTATTGTGTGAAGCACATATACAACAACTTCAAGGTTAACCACAAGGGCATGGAGTTGAAGAGTGTACTGTGGAGGTGTGCTGGCACAACATCAGTAAGGGAATTTGAGAGGGGGATGGAGCATCTTAAGAGTTTGGATGAAGAAGCTTGGAAGTACCTTGCTGATATAGAGCCTGCACAGTGAACCAGATCCCACTTTTCTCCAAGAGCTTTAACAGATTGTCTGGCAAACAATCTGAGTGAGAGTTTCAACTCTATGATTCTGAAGGCTAGAGACAAGCCAATCTTATCAATGCTGGAGTGGATCAGGGTTAGGCTTATGAGTAGACTGTATGTGAAGAAGATTGGCATAGAAAAGTATGGTGGCAAGTTGTGTCCAAGCATACAGGGCAAGTTGGAGAAGTTAAAATTAGAGTCTAAGAGCTTCTGTGCAATGCCATCTGGGAGGTTTGTGTATGAGGTTGCCAGTGAGAGGGAAAGGCATGTGGTGGACTTCGTAGGGAGGACATGCAGTTGTAGAGCATGGGACTTGACAGGAATCCCCTGCAAGCATGGAGTTGCAGCAATTTTTGTGAACCGTGAGATGCCAGAAGACTACACTCATCCATGCTACTACAAGGATGCTTATGTGGAGACATACAAGACACCTATACCTCCCATGCCTGGCCAGTCTGAGTGGGTGTCAAGTGGCCAACCCAAGCCTATTGCACCTATTATCTATAAGCCACCGGGCAGGCCACCCATGAAGAGGAAGAGAGATGCTGATGAGCCAAGGAACCCTTATAAGGTGTCTAGAGCAAACAAGCCAGTGAGGTGTGGAAGGTGTCAAAAAGAAGAGCACAATGCAAGGGGATGCAAGGCCAATGTTACTGGTGAGACACCATGGGAGAGGAGGAAGAGATTGCAGAAAGAACAATCTGTAAGTCTTTACAAACTTTCTTTATTAAATGCAAAATGCCAATAACTGACACTGTAAACATGATCATTTTTTGTTGTAGGGAAGTGGAAGGCCCTCTACATATAGACAAGCCCCATCCTCATCTCAACCCCCACCAACACATCAGCATTACACTATGGGCTCATCCTCATCCAACCAGGCAGCAGGGTCACAACCATCAGCTACACAACCACCAGCTACACAACCACCAGCTCGACAGCCACCAGCTACACAGCCACCAGCTTAGACTCCATGGTCACAACAACCAAGTCAGTGGTACTCTTCAGACTTCAGGTACACAGTTAAAGGAGCTCCTTGGTTTGCTTTAAGCCAGCCAGCACCACACACCCCTGCAGAAACATGGGACAGTAGACCACCTGTTACAAGATCACCTGCTACAAGATCACCTGCTACCAGAGGAGCTTCTTTGAGAGGAAGGGGTAATGCAGCTAGGACTCAGAAATGTAGAACAAGAGGTGGAAAGGCCAACAGTGGTGGGAGAGGCAGGGGCAGGGGCAGTAAATGAAGACTATGTCAAGACACTTTGTTGCTATGTATTAGGGTTTTGTAATGTTAGGGTCATATGTATTTTGTAGGCAATGGTAAGGCAGAAAAAGTATGGTGGCACTTTTTTATATATGCTGTTCAATCACTTTTTGTATTTTTGTTAAGTTTTGTAAACAGGGGCAAGTGCAACTATTTTGGTTGTTGTACCAAATACCCTATATTTACTAGTGCTTGATGAAAGACTATTCAATGCTACCTTAAATATGTATACAACTTCCCAACTTAATGGCAGGTGTTCAAAATTATTATTTTGGTTATTGCAGTTGAACATATGAGTTTGTTTATGTGTGTATGTATTGAATATAGCAGTCACTTTTGAATAGCAGGTGTATATGTTGAATAGCAGGTTTGTGTGTGTATTTGTTGTCTTTTCTTGCAAGTTGACAGATAGTTGTCATGCACTTTACACTTTAAACAATTAAACTTTCAACACAATTATCTGCACACATTGCACTTTATGCACAAACCAACACAACTCACAGCATCTAACAAAACACCAACAGCTCACAGTTTACAAGTAGCCAATTCACTTTAAACAAAAATACCAACAACATCTAACAATCTTAACACTTTATCTTAAAAACACTTATATTATTAACTGGCTTCAACCCAACAGCATCTACATCTTACATAATTCTATTACAATACAATTGAAGACCAGCTTATGTTACAACCCACCAGGTAGACTCAATTTCATCATTCCAACATTCTCACTTGAGCTAAAACACGAAAACAACATAACCAAAATAAAAAAAAAACCAAAACAGCATTAGTGCAATTCTACACTTTCTCTCTTGCTCTAAAGCTCTCACTGCTATCTCCTTGGCTTGAACTGAGGAAGCTCGAAACTTTCTCTCCCTCTCAGTGGCTTTTGCTGCCCTGTCTTGAACAATTTCTGCCATTTGGGTAGCTTCTGCTGCTACCTGGGTAGCTACTCTTTCCCTTTCATGTGCAAGTTGCAGCTCACTTCGCAGTAAATCCATCTTCTGTTGCACGAAATGGGCAGCTTCATTCCCACGCACACAAGTGGGATTATCAATCCATTTGAAGAAAGGGCACTTGGGACCAACCTTATATCGGCTACAACCCAGAAACCTTCTCCCAAAATTATCCACTGTCAGACTTGTTCTCAGCACACAAGTCTCATATGTACACATATGCCCATTTGAACCGGAGTAAGTTCCACTCGAAGAAGACATCATTTATCAACTTCCACTGAATCAAAGCTACCGTCAACACTTGAAACCCCAACCCACATAAAGCACAAATGTCGTACCTAGTGATGATCTCTCTTCAAATATTCAATGCCTCAAGACAACCCAAAGTCAGAACCTCACCCTCACATGAAAGCACGATCAGAAAAATCAAAACCTCAGCTCAAACAAGGGATTTTCGTGTTTCTAGGGCTCGTGAGGAAAAGAATTGATGGTTCGTGTTTTTGATCGTTGTTATGTTCTGATTTTAACAAAAGGGTGTTTTTCTAACGTCAGAGGGCGAGGTGGGTAACGGATTGAAGTTCAGGTGGGCAAAGTATAAAGTTTTAAACCACGGGTAGGCAAAGTGAAAACGGGCCATAGCACAGGTGGGTTTACTGTAATTATCCATTTCTCTTCAAAATGTTTCCACATAAATTTATGTATTCTTGTACATAATTGATATTTTAGCTTAATGATTTTGGTGATAATATATTTTTAATGATTGATTTTCTTAATTGACATCGTACCTAAATTTGTGCTTGATATTTTTTGAATAATATTTTTTTTTGATGAACTAGTTAAGGTAATATATAGTCATATTAGTTGAGTTGACAATTTTAGGTGTCAACTCACAATAACATCACTTATTTATCTACTCACCTAAATTTTTGTGTTCTTATGTATCATTGATATTTTAACTTGGTAATTTTGGTGATAACTTTTTTTATAGTAATTGGTTAAAACTCTTAATTAATTGTCTTAATTCACATCATACCTAAACCGGAGTTGTACTTATCATTCTTTAAGTAATGTATAGTCACAATAGTTGAGTTAAGAAGTTTACTTGAAGAGCAATTCCGTCCGTGTAAAGAGAAAAATGGGTAGAATCTACACCACATCTCTCTTATTGGGAGACCATAAATGATAAACCTTCATGAATTAATTTTAAAAACAAAAAATATCAGGCAAAGATTACAACAACATATCCATTTAGAAGAATTAATATTAAAAAAAAAAAAAACACAATGTTTATGTATATAAAAGGATTTTTTTTGAAAATAACTTTAAAACTCAAACTATTTTATTAATTAAGCAAGGTTTAAAACTATTTACGTATCTAACAAATTAAGTCTGTTAGACTCGATTTTGCTCTTTGAAATTGCATTTGGAACTCGAGTGTGAGACACTCGAGTATGAAACTCGAGTGTGAGACACTCGATTTCCACGTGCAATTTTAAAAAGCAAAATCGAGTCTAACAGACTCGATCTGTTAGGATATTGAAATAGTTTCAAACCTTGTCTAACGAATAAAATAGTTAGAGGGATTTGATTATTCTTAAAAAAAATCCCATATAAAAAGAAACAACTTGTTACTTCACAGACCAAAACATGAGTGAATAGGCAACAAACATATGGGCAAAATTGGCCTATACCCTTTTCACATAAACTAAGCAGCATTTTGCCCCCTTTTCCAAACTAATTAGGGAAATGCCCCTCTTTTGAAAATCGATTTTCTAAAAATCGAGTTAGGCCCTATAGCGACGTTTTTAAGGAGCCTATAGTGACGTTTTCAGGACCTATAGCGGCGTTTTATAACTCGATCTTTACAAAGTCGAGTTATAGGAAAAAAAAATGAAAAAAATTGCATATAACTCGATTTCATGGAGGTCGAGTTATAAAACGTCGCTATAGGTCCTGAAAATGTCACTATAGACTCCTTAAAACGCCACTATAGGGCTCCAAAATTTTTTTTTTAAACTCGATTTTGAGAAAATCGAGTTTCAAAAGAGGGGCATTTTCCTAATTAGTTTGGGAAAGAGGGCAAAATGCTGCTTAGTTTGTGTGAAAAGGGCATTTGCCCATTTTGTCCACAAACATATCAATCACAAAGAAAGAAAAAAAGATATCAAACAGGTTTAAAAAAAAAAAGCATCTTTAACAGAATATTAATTACGCAGAAAAAAAAAAAAAAAAAAAAAAACATCTTATGCAAAAGATATCAAACATATAACAATCACAAAAAGAAATCTCTATATACTAGTGATCATAAAAAGAAACAACTAATATAGAGATACACAAAGAAAACTACGTAATAACTAATAGGATAATAAAAGCACTCACAAGAAATTGCTCAATGGCCAAATTAATGGGAACTCTAATTATAATTTATATCACATAAATTCATCAAATTTTTATTTTTTACAACACTCTCAGTTTATCACATGGATATTTCAGTAAAAAAAAGATGGTATTGTTTGTTTTGATTTGGGAGTTGTACGCTAGGACCACAAAAAATGGCACAACTTTGTGACATGTAAAGTTGTGCCATTTTCGATGATCCCAGCATTTTTCTTTGGCTTGGGGGTCACGCAAAGATAAACACTGAAAAGGCTGTGAGAATTGTGATAAGAGTCTGTAGAAAGCATTGTTTGATAGTGATGTGTGTCGTAAAGTTGTGCCATTTTCGATGATCCAGCATTTTCCTTTGGCTTGGGGTCACGCAAAGATGAACATTGAAAAGGCTGTGAGAATTGTGATAAGAGTCTGCAGAAAGCATTGTTTGATAGTGATGTCTGTCAAAGGTGATTGAAATATTACTAATTGAATACCTATTCAGATTCTTTGCTTATACTAATTTTTTTACCCTCTTTTTGTGAGCCCCTGATGAACCTTCATCAATTATTAACTTTGCTATGACTTGTGTTACACTTATCTATGTTTTAATTAAAAAATTATTTATATATATATATATATATTTTTCCCTTTTTGCCAAGTGTGTTTTAGCCTTGCTATTGTGTTTATATTTTTCATGAACTTATCGTTACGTACATAAGATACAAATGAAGGATTTTGTTAATGTGTGCCCTAAGGGCACACAATAATTAATCATTTTTAGAAAAAATTTTCTCGAGAATTGAAAAAGTATTCACAGTTTTTTTAATTCCCAATGAAATGTTTTCAAAAATAGATGGCTTAATAGGGCACACATTAACCGGATCCATAAATGAAATGGAAAAAAGCCATCATTTTCTTTCTTTTCTTTTTTTTTTTTCTTTTTTTGGGGAAAAATCCATCATTTTCTGTCATGTATTTAATCCCAATTCCCAAGTTAATTCTTTATCCGATGTTAAGTATTATTTTTGAATAACTCCCCCGTTTTTTTTTTTTCTATAACTATACAAAGTTAATAATTGGATGTATAATATATACATATTTATTTTTATATTCCATACCTATATAATTTAATTTCAACGGTTCCTTGATGATTATAAAATACAAACTATTAAATAAGACTAACCTTATCACATGCGCTCTGCATGTGCGATGAGACTCTTTTTTATTATTTTGAATTTAATATAATTTTTCAATTTGAATTTATTCATTGTTAGTGAACTTACACGGAATGAATTTTTAAGAAACTTAAATTTAGGATTTGAAAATGGATAAACTGTTGAGTTTAGTGTGTGTTAGTTTTTAGGAAAAAAATGTATTAAACATGCATGAGATATATTCAAATAAAGAGTGTGCTAATTTTTAGAAAAAAAAAAGTTTATCTGGTAGTTTTTTTTTTTTAATTTTGTTGAATTACAATTTTAGAGGTATTTTTGACATTTTATGAAGCCATAACTAACTTTGTGAATTTTCTTAAGATATAAAGAAGACAAATCCTATAAGTCTTCTCCCTAAGGTACCCACAAAACAGTTTTATAAGTCTTCTACATGGAACTTGAATTCATTCAAGACAGATTTCCATGTTAGAACCATAGAACAAGTTTATGGAATAAACAAGGAGTACGAGACGTGCTACTTGTTCAGTTCAGATCAGATCAATGCCCATATTAAGAAAGGTTTCCATTTTATCCACATAGGTTTAGTCCAGGTTGGAGTTAAACCTCTTATTAGGTCAGGATTGAACAATTCAGTTCTGTTAGCCTTTAGAGATACCCGTCATGTAAGGTTTGATGACAGTCTCTTAGGAACAGTTCAAGCCAGTTTAAGTAACGGACCAGTCCATTTCGACTGTTTCCCGAACTTTACAGTCCACATCCATGACAAGAATGTCCTACAAGCCTTGACCCTTAATATCAAGACCCATGGAACCCTAGTCACACAAGGAACCAGTCAGATAGCACTTATATACAGGGTGTATTATAAGTGTATCAAGACAAACATGAATGTTGGAGCCTTAGATAGGAAGAAGGTAGGAGAAACCCTTCTCATCCAAACCAACATACATGATGCCAAGATCAAAGTTCCTAGAACCCTTAGATGGGATGAAATTTCCTTTCCAGATGATTGGAAACTTCATAATGAAAATCACCCTCTGTTGATTCAAGAGGTAGATCAAGACCCAGAAATAGATTTTGTCCAGCAACTAGCAGATGGTTCTGTTAGGCTAAGTTTTGACAAATCTAGGTTTAGAACACCCCTAGATGATTATAGACCTAGATCCCCAATAGATCTTAGTCGATTCCCTTCTAGGCAACCACCTATTCTCTTGAGAGACAAACCTGCATCCCAAGCCAGTTCCTCTAGACCTCTAGCACCATTCCCTAGATCTAGAAGAGACTTAAGCGCAGATTTTCAAGGAGTAAAAAACAGATCTCAGGTTAGCACACCTTGCTACACAGCCAAGAATGACTCAGTTATTGATCACGGTGACAATAACAGTCAGAAGGTAGGATCACCTTCAGGAACAGATATGGAAAATCCTGATATAGAGAACCCATACCAGGATTATGCGCTCAAAACTCTAAGAAAAGAGTTTAAGCCAGACATGAAGCTTTTAGGCGATGAATTTGACTTAGAAAAGAACAAAGCCAAACGAGAAGCCTATAAAGCCAACCATACCAAAGAACAAAAGGTCAAAATTCTCAATGCTTGGATAGCATTCATGAAAAAGGTACAAGAACATATCTTTTTCTTTGAATACTTTGAGAACTATCACGAGGAAAAGATTTGTGAAGCACAAAATACCCCCTCTGAAGTAAAAACCCTTAGTAAACAAGAAGAACTGCTCTTAGATCTAATAGAACAGATCGAAGATCCAGTCATCAAAGCCCAAAAACTCAGTGCATTTCGTGCAACCTTAGTTCAGGAGACAACTAAACCTGAACCTCCCAGGATTAAAGAACCTAAGGTAGATTTAGAAAAAATCTATGAAAGATTCTCTAGGTCTAAGAAGGAGATCACGGTCAATGATCTCCAAAAAGATATCAAAGAAACCAAGTCTGAGGTAAGAACCCTCAAACAAGAGCTAACCATCCTTCGGATAGACAATACTCTTTTAGATCAGAGAGTAAAAAACCTTGAAGGCACTTCCTCTTATCAGAAAATAGAAACCTCTGATGACGAAGAAATAGAAAACCCAACAGCAGATATGACCCATGATGACAAACCAGAAACAACAAAGTTTTTAGATACTTTGAATAGGATGAATTTCCAGAAATGGCATTCTGAGGTTAGAATTGTGATTAGCAAAGATTATGAGTTTAAAGCAGTTGCCTTATTAGACTCAGGAGCTGATCTCAATTGTATCCAAGAAGGAATTATCCCCTCCAAGTATTTTAAAAAAACCAGAGAAAGGTTAACATCTGCAAGTGGAGGACGGATGCAGATCAAGTACAAAATCCCAGGAGCACATGTTTGCCAAGATAATGCGTGCTTTAAAACCACATTTGTTTTGGTTAAAAACATGACGGACAAGGTTATCTTAGGAAATCCGCTCATGTGTCTTCTGTACCCCTTTACAACAGATAGTGAAGGTATCACTACCCATCCTTTTGGCCAACCAGTCAAGTTTAAGTTTCTTAGGAGCCCGGAACCAAGAGATATTAGTATACTCCATGATGTTTCTGTTTCCAAGACTCTTAACCTTATTAGTGCCAAAAGACAGCAGATTAAGTATCTCCAAGACGATCTAAGATACAAGAAGGTCGAAGAAAGACTAACTTGTAAAACTATCCAGCAAAAAATCAGAGAGTTTGAAGAAAAACTCAAGCAGGAAGTCTGCTCTGATTTACCAACAGCCTTTTGGTATAGAAAGAAGCATGAGGTAGCTCTTCCCTATACCAAAGACTTCCATGAAAAGGACATCCCAACCAAAGCTCGGCCCATCCAAATGAACCAAGAACTCATGGATGTTTGCAAATTAGAAATAGAAGATCTCCTTAGAAAAGGAATCATCAGGAACTCTAGGTCACCATGGTCTTGTCCAGCCTTTTATGTCCAGAAAAATGCTGAGATTAAGAGAGGTGCCCCAAGATTAGTTATTAACTACAAGCCGCTTAACAAAGTCTTAGAATGGGTAAGGTACCCAATTCCCAACAAGAAAGACCTTGTCAACAGACTTAGTAAAGCCGTAGTTTTTAGCAAGTTTGATATGAAGAGTGGTTTTTGGCAAATACAAATCAGAGAATCTGATAGGTATAAGACAGCCTTTACCACACCCTTTGGACATTACGAATGGAATGTAATGCCCTTTGGCCTCAAAAATGCACCTTCAGAATTCCAGCATATCATGAATGAGATTTTCAATCCATTCTCCAGTCATGCTATTGTTTACATTGATGATGTACTCATCTTCTCAGACTCTATAGAAAAACATTGGAAGCACTTGCGAGCTTTTTTCCAAACCATCAAAATTAATGGTCTTGTTGTTTCAGCTCCCAAAATCAAGTTATTCCAAACAAGTGTAAGGTTTTTAGGATTTGATATAAAACATGGTGTCATTAAACCTATTAACAGAGCTATTCAGTTTGCAGATAAGTTTCCAAATGAAATCCTAGACAAAACCCAGCTTCAGAGATTTCTAGGATCTCTTAATTATATCTCAGATTTCTATCAAAATCTTAGGCAGCAGTGCAAACCCCTTTTTGATAGACTCCAGACCAATCCATCTCCTTGGACCCCAGTTCATACAAAAATTGTCCAGGACATTAAAAAATATGTCAAGACACTCCCTTGTTTAGGAATTCCCTCAGTCAATTCCTTCAAGATTGTTCAGACTGATGCCTCTGACATAGGTTATGGTGGCATTCTCCTTCAGCGTATCAGTCCAAATTCTCCAGAACAGATAGTCTGTTTCCATTCAGGAATTTGGACTTCTACTCAGTTAAATTATAGTACTATTAAAAAGGAAATTCTATCCATAGTACTTTGCATTTCAAAATTCCAGAGTGATCTTTTGAATCAAAGATTTTTAATAAGAATTGATTGCAAATCTGCGAAACATGTTTTAGAAAAAGATGTTCAGAATATTGCATCAAAACAGATTTTTGCCCGGTGGCAAGCCATTCTTTCAGTTTTTGACTTTGACATAGAATTCATAAAAGGAACTCAAAACAGTATCCCTGATTTCCTCACCCGTGAATTTTTGCAGAGTCCAAACCAAGATGTCGGGGAAGAAACCCGTCCCCCCAAAGTTGCCTAAACAGCAAACCCCAGGTAGCACTAGTCAGGCAAAGAACGCTGGCCAGTTAGTCCCAGCATCCTCAGTATCAAGCCGATATGTTACATCCACCATCCCAAGACCTAATTATAACAGGCCAGTCCAGCCCAGTTATAGTTCAGCCTTAGCTTCCCCAGCCCTTAGGCAAATCACACCCTACACAGTTGATGATCCTTTTGGCCCCCTACAGTCCCAAAAGTCATCCCAACCATTATCCAGAAAAAATAGGTCACCCTACTTCAAGAAGCCATACATCCAACACATCTCTTATATTGAACCCCACATAGTTCATATAAAAGATCCTCTGGCCTTAGCCATGGAAGTATTCCCAAAAGGATGGCACTTTCTCCCAAAACATCCGGAGAAAAACATCAAGTATTACAGGCAAATCCTCATTGAGGAAGAGTCTGCCAGAATTGAAGGTATCATGAACAAGAGAGACCCCTCAGCAGTCCTTTACCATAAGTTCATCATCACAGGTTTTATCAATAGCAAAGAATGGGGACAGCATCCCTCTTTGTTAAGAACTCTCAGGGGACTTAAGTCCATCACAGGTTCAAATCTCCATTACAGTTATCATGATTATATGGATGCATTTGAAAAGGTTCTTTATTATCAAAACAAGCAGTTTGATCATTCCTGGTTCATAATGTTTGATAAAAAGTTTTCCTGTACCGGAATTCCAGTATGGTTCCTTAAGTGGTGGGACATGTTTGGGTCAGTACCTCAGATCTTCCCAGAACCCCTTCAAGATGCCCTTCGGTACTTCAGTTCAAGGAGCCAAGCTCTTGTCACACCTCATGGTGCCCAGTTCCCAGCAATTCTGCACATGACGGTCATGTACAAAATCCATTGGATCAGTATGTGGAACTATGAGATAAAAGGAAATCTTTTAGACAGAGAATTTTCAGTTAAATGGTGGGACAGTCTCAAGATCGACACCATCATCAGAAAAATTCATCAGGATCTTCCTCCTCCAGTTCAGAGGAATATAGTTACAAGGTCTCAATCCAGTATAGATTCTTTTGCAGGAAAGTCCAGCAAAGAATTAAAAGATCTAGCTCACCAGCTACTTCTCCAATCGAAAGAATTACAGTCTCAGGAGAAAGGTTCCCCTGTTTCCTCAGAAGCCTCAGCAAACTTTGATCCAAATGATCCTCTATTCCAGGATTCCCAGGATCCAAATGATGCTTACAGGCTAGACAGCCCCTAAAAGATTCTGGATAGCACCGGTCACTATTCAGGAAAAAACTTCAGACAAGTTACTATTCATCTACAGTAACAGAAATGATTGATGAACAGTAACCAACACTCAGCCGACGCTACAGACAAGGGACAGAACACTATTCATGAACAGTGAAAAGTCACTATTCATGAACAGTACCCGACACAATCAGTCAGAGTTACTATTTGCTTTCGGTGGAAAAGAAATTCACCTAGGTAAAAGCATTTTACTCTCCGGATTTTCAGCAATCAGTCAAGGAATCTGAGGCTCCCAGCCTCCTATAAATACCAGTTCCCATTCCAGTTGAAGGCAGAAACCAAAAATTGCAAGAACCAATTTTAGGATCCCCTCCCTTCTTGTAATAAGATTGTATCCCAGTTAGTTTTCTCAGCTTACACTTGTATTACTTCAGTCAATTTTACACTTGTAACCCAGTCTTCCACTCAGTTGTCAGTTGTTGTAACTTGCTCCCCTTTTGGTATATATATATATATATATATATATATATATATATATATATATATATATAAGTTCTCCTTAGTACACCTTAAAAGCAAGTTAAGAATTTGCAGTTCAATGGTATAACTTACTCCCCTCAACTAAAACTTTTTCCTTATTAAATGGATAAAATTTGGCCCCAAGTTACCAATAATCATTAAAAAAAATTAACATTATTACATATTTTTAAATCTAACGGTTGGATTATATATTCTTTATATTTTTAACACGCACATAAATTTTGTTTAAATAAGATATTATTTAATATTCGATCCATAAACTTATTTGTTATACATAATTTTATACAATAAAAAAATATAAATTTAAACATTTGTAATAACATAACTATTGATCTTTGATTTTTTAAAAATTTTACAAACATAAAAGATATGAGAAAGAAAATGTAATTCAATAATAAATTTGTCAAAATTCACATATAATAAAAAAAATAAAGAAAACTTTGTCCTTATTAAATTATAAGAAAAGAATAAAAAAAATGAAAATAAATCTTTATTCAATTCTATTCTATTCATTTCAAGGCATTCAACACTTTAAGGTATATTCTGTTGGGTTTTTTTTTTTTTTTTTCTTCTGTGGTATGTTTTAGTTTTTAAAACTTATTTTATATATTTTTCTAATTTTTCACTCAAAAAAGACTTTTTTTTTTCCCCTAAGCTAGAAAGTGTGTTTGATTTAAATAAAAAATAGTTTGGAAAAAATTAAATTTTAAAAGGTGTAAGTAACTAAACCCTAAACTTTCAAAAAGTAACAAATTGAACGGTATAGTTTCAAAGGTAATCAAGTACAAATTAAACACTTAGTACTATTAAGTCTAAAACACAATGTTATTTCACTTATATGAGTTGAAGTTTAATTTTTACATTTGAAATTATAAGATTTTATCTATTTATTTTTTAAACTTTATGGATTAATTTAGTATTTTGAAAATTATAGTTGATAGTTGAAGAGGGTAACAAATATTTGTTACCCTCTTCAACTATCAACTATAAATTTTAAAACTTTCAAACCTTTTATGAAAAAGGTTTTAAAATTATAGATCAGACACTTGTGAGAAAGAAAGGGATAGCCAATGCTAGAATAAAAAATCAGCTAAAAAAGAGGAAAAGGAAAGAAATCAAAGGTGCAACCACTTCTCAAGTTCTACAACCTAGTTCAATGGTGAATGGTAAGTTCAATTCTATTATTTGAAATATTTCTTTTCTTAGTTTTGCCTGTTGATTTTAACCCTTTGATTCTATTCCTTTTTTATCCTAGGAGATGCTCAAACATCATTTTTTCCACCTGAGGTGTCTTGTGATCATCCCATGTTGGCTCTACACAATTGAATCAAGTACTTTCTAATTTCTATAGCTAAAAACTTTAACATGTGCTTTTGTTTATTACTTTTTCTAAGATTATGATATATAGTATACAATTATGTAGGACCATGCCACATCAAAGGATGATACAAACTTTTGAGGTATTTTGGACGGTTTTTGCTAAAGCATATTTCACCAACTTTTGGATGGTGTGATGCACCGTTGTTAGGACAACTTGGACAATTGTTGGCACAACTTGTAGCAGCTTTTTGGACAGTTTCTGTATTGGGAAGCTACTTTTTTTTTTTTTTTTTTATAGGAAGTATTGGGAAGCTACTTAAACATGTTGGTTTCTATGTTATATGTTACTAGGATTATGAAAATATGTTTAAGTCTTATTTTCCAAATAATTGCTTGGAAATCTCGTTTGTGTGTGTTTGTTTTTAATTCTTGTTATGCTCTGTCAAATGTCAATAACACTAAATGCAGCATCTAAAAGCTTTATCATATGAAAAAGGGTAGCTCTTTGGTTGCCTACGCTATATTAATCTCTCCATGTCAAAGTCAGAAATATAAACTCACTATAAAAGACTTCCTTTATGGTAGCAAAATATACAAGACAGGGCGTAGACTAGGCCAGAGAATATGGTGCAAGGCTCAGATTTGCTTTTGGAAAAAATAGAAGTGAATGATAATCAAACTGGACATAACTAACTCTTAGGTATAGGCTTTTCAAGGCTTCCAATGATCATATCCAACAAAATTATTCTCATTCTTGATACTTGGGGTGCCCAAAGTTCTCAGGTATTTCTGACAAAACAACACATCCTGCCCCTCCAATGATGAGTGAAACAGTTACCCTTCCTCCTGGAACCAGTTGTGGCAGTTTCATAGATGGGGATGAATTTGAGTACCTTTCTGACCGGGACATTGCTGCAGGGAGAACTCCAAACAGTACCATTCATACTAACAAAAACATGAAACAGGGAACATCCCAGCCATATTAGGTAAAATTAAAATTTATAATGCATAAATTAAAAAAATAGAACCCAAATTGAAAATTCCCTTTTATTGGCTTTTTATTATTATCATTTTATTATTTTTGCCTTAGTTTTTGGGATGGGTGGCCCCTGGACCATTTGAGTCAACTAAACATACAGAAGCAATTACTCAAAAACATAATATCATGGCTTTTTAAAAGGATTGCTATAGTTTGAAAGGGATAATCATCTTGTAGCTATTTTGCAAAGGTGTAAGCCACAGCTCGTACAAGCATCTTCCTACTCAACATTATGCTAAACTAGTAGAAATTTATTATAGTGGCCAACAAGAGAAACAATATAAAACATAGAAGTACTCAAGTACCTCCATATGTTCCAGCAAGATCCAAGGCTTTGAAAAATATTTTCGGGTCCAGCAAAGATAGTGCCAGTGGAGGAATCAAAGTCAAGAGGTATGGTAGAGGCCGGCTCTCCCTCGTTGGGAGTTTCAGCACTGAACATTCACCAAATTAAAAATGGTAAGATCTTTAAGAATCCAAATATGGATCGTATATTCTATCTTTAACTCAAATAGATAGATAGAAACCAACACGGACAGTGATAACTCTACCTCTAATAATTTTTTGCTTAATGGCAAAGCGAAGTGGCTTCTAATGCCAGTGGTTTCATTGTCACTGAATACAGGTTCAGTGACGCATAGACAGAGTTCGGAAGCAATATGCCAATAATACATTGCTATCTAGAAATGGACATGATCTTAGTTTAATCAAAAGGGATGTAAAGGGCACTTACAGTCTGCAGGAAAGTCTGCCAGACCCAAAACAAATCCAATATACGATGCAGCAATTGCAAGAAGTGAGAACACTTGAATAATAGGCTGCAGATTATATAAATGAAACCAGAAAAAAGAAAAAGAAGGGATATCATCACTTTGAATGGCACATCATTTTAAATTCTGACTCGAAAATTAAAAATGTTCCATGCTTTACTTACTCCAACAACTCCGTTGGTAGATTGCAATTGCTGCAATGGGATGGGTCCATGATATTACCTGAGCCCATGGCATTATTTGAAATGCTTCCCAGAATAACAGCATTCCAGACAAGAAATAAAATAAGCGGTATTGCTGTGCCTAGAACTATGGCAGTCCTGCAAAATAACAAGTTGATGTTAGACATACAAATTTTTTAATATGCATTTCAAAATAGATAAAACAAACACTATCTAGAGCATAACTCATCAGACAGGAAAGAATTGAGAGACAGTTAGATCTCATTTATAAATGACACCCTCTTCGAATTATGGCTAACTAATAAAAATCATGTGTTAAAAACAAAATGAGGATGTCAATAAAAAAAGAAGAGACTCCAGTTAGTTCCTTACACACTTCACATGTATATATATTGATGGGCATTCTAAATTTCAGATTCAGCATGAGGGTACACATCTGACTGTCAGATGTGTCTGTTTTGCACAGATCTTCCACCTTTTGGAGCATACCCTTGTCAACTTGAGTCTACATGGGTATGGCAAGTTGAAAGGTCTGGGTTACACTTACCCTGCAAATCAAGACCTATGGCCTTTTACTACTGCACTATCACTATGGCAGTGCTCAAGACAATAAAGAAAAGGTACCTAAGATCTAGTCCCTTTGAAGCAAACAATGTATCAGACAAGTGGGTAAAACATTAAAAGATCAGCGAAAAGCTAGTTTGAGGGCAGCATACATTTAAGGTTACTTAGAGAGCTGAAACATTACTGTCAAATTTGAAGTCTTTAAGACAGGAATATTTGGGCTCTTCCTCTCCTTGTGTTGACCCTATAGCCGGTCAGGTGGGCTATATATGCGTGAGATTCCTTTGTGGGTTTATGTGTTAGGGTGGGACAATTTTTGTGGATTTAATCCTAAATCCAAGTAATACTAGCACCCAATTTGACCTGGTCCTCAAACATACTTACTCACCAAGAAAAAGAAAAAGAAAAAAGAGACAAGCTATAGCCTTTGCGCATAAAATAAATGTTTCATTCTTCTTAAGAAATGCTGGTCCAGAAATCTACATTTTGAAGTTAAAACTTGACACAACTACCCACTAACATACGGATATCTACATTTGCAGGTTTCTGTTTAGCATGCATGAACTGTTGATAAAACAAGCTCAGCCTCTTACTTGAGGAGGCCAACAAGAACATTGTGTTTTGATAAAAACACAGTGACTTCCGAAAACCTAGACACCTTTCCCAAAATACTTTCCATACCCATGGAAGTAAGAATGAAAAAGACAACTCAAACAATAGAAAATACATTCTAAAGTGGAAATCATAAATATAAAAAGGATTGTTTCTGTCACTCCCCACCCCATAAAACGGCTGTTTGCCAACATTATTTGGCATCAAATGACATATGTAAGAGAGATACATACCATTTCTTTATCCATCAATCTTTTATATAAAATGTTGATTCGATGAGTGAATGACACATGAAATTGACACAGAACTAATGTTAGCTTTTCACACTAGCTAGCTTAACCAACATATTTTAAAGAATCTATACTACAAGTACCTTTTCAATATTCTGCGCAAATAATATGCATCCATGTGCTCTTCCATAGAAGACATCATGTTGGATCGCCACCAAAAGTTAATAGCAATGGTCAAAATCATCACTGTCTACTTGGTGGAACCTGTAACAAACAGAAAAAAACAATCACCTAACCTGAAGATACATATAGAAGAAGGTTAAGTCCACAAAGAGAAATCATTAAATAATGAGTAAACACTGTAATGATATGACACTCATTACTTAAAAAAAAATAATAGAAAGAAATAAGTCACCTACGCTAATAATGTCACAAACACTGCCATCCATCCAGATAACAACCAGCTAAGCTTTAGTTATTGTTGTTGTTGTTATATTACTAGTAAAATGGTAATAAAAATTATTGTGAGTGATTTAAGAATGCCACATAAATAATGATAGCAGAGGGAACTACAGGCACAGAGATAGGTACTGTCAAGGAAAAAATTCTATCATGTGCAATGAAAACCATTGACAGCGATAGTTGAGAGTGCACTATCACATGTGGAATGATTGAGGATCATAAATTTGTAAGGTTAAGGTAAAGAAAACAAAGTCATGCATTTTAACAAATGGAGTAGCCCACAATAAAATGGAATGACAGGAGAATATGCACAACTGACCGAAGTAAAGAAGTTAAGCATGAATCAGATTCTGTTATGCAGTACTGCCAAAGGATGCATTAACAGGTATCCTAGTCAAAATCAATTTTTAGTTTTCAACAACCATGCATATATTGCACGTTAGAATTTTCACAGAAAATGAATAACCATTTTGTCTCTAGTTCCATTTCAGAGATCAAACATGAGTCTAGACAAGAAGCAAAGAAAATAACTAGCACACAGCTAATAAGTTGGAGTTGAAGGCTAAGCTTAGTATGATAAGAATGTAATCATAAGTAGACAAAGTAATCATCACCAAAAAGAAGCCAATCACAATAAAGAGGGGATAGAGAGATGGTGAGACCATAAACTACTAAACTTGAAGAGAGGGACATATCATAAAACTAGAAAATGGTCAACAATATATATATTTGTAAAGAAGGGATCTAACAAACGCAACATTGGTAAAAATAGACAGAATTAGACCTTACCAGCCTTCAGGAATGAAAAGTGCATCACCTGAATGAAGAACAATCTTCTGTGAGTGCTCCATTGTTCATTTTGCTCTTGGATAAGTTGAAAAATCAGGGTTTTCTAAAGCAACAGAACTGCCAAAGGCACAAAAAGATTTTTTTTTTTTTTTTTTTTTAAATGCAGGCCACACAAAAATTGAAATCTGAAAATTATTTATGTCATTGAGCAAAAATTAGAAGTATCAGCATTTCATAAATCTTATGGGTAGAGAAGAAGCAAATAATTAATTTCCTGTTGCCAGTATTGAAAGTAGCATACCTATGGTTTGAGGCCTCACCATATATTGGCATGCATAGCACGGAAGCTCTTATGTTGTGGCAGAAGGAGGCCACAAGACAACTGCATAGCACGGAAGCTCTTATGTTGAGTGCCCATACAAAAGAAGACTATTTTATGCAAACCCCCCCTCCCCACCAACAAAAAAAGACTTATGTTGAATTATTTAATATTCAAGGCTGAAGGTGTTGGGTGCGCGTTATACACTAATGTTATTGATAGAACAAAATCTCAGTTTCTCAGCTCATGATGTCATCCCCTGAAAACTAGCCATGAAACAAATCAGCAGTCAACATTTTGTGGATATAATGATTCATAAGGTATATATAAATGTTACTTCCACTTAATTGATTGTATCCTCAAATACATTTAAGCCAATGTGAACTTGTGCTTTGCAAAAAGAAATGCCTAACATGGTTTTGCAACTGAAAGGGAAATAACAGTTTTAAAAGTTGCAAGACCCCAATCCCTCCTTTCATTTCCCTCCATCCCCACCCCGGTCATTTGATAAGGTAATTAGGTCATCCACTCTTGGCATGCATATGGGCCATCCATGGCAAAGGAAACCAAAATAATGACTTCACCTTGTTTGCAGCCAGCAACTACGCACAAAAAGTTATAGTGTGGATCATAGTGAGTACTTGATCTAGCTTGAGCATTGTTCATCCACAAGTTTATAGATGCTAGTGCTTTCCTCTTCAAAAATGCAGGCTGCAGAAGTAACCAAGCTTAATTAGAAAAATAAAATCCGTGAAAGAACACTTTTGCAGAGAGCAATGGACTAGACAACGGTAGATAGTGAAAAGAAATATACTTACTGTTTCAATATCTTCCCTCAAAGTTTCCAACCGAACCTTCTCTTCATTATCAGCATTCATAATTGGTGTCTAAATAATAAAATACTCAAAGTTGTTAAACCATTAACCCTCTCAAAGGCAAAGTGCAACCTAAAAACCGAAAATTGATAGATCCAAATCAAAATAAATACAAATTTATGAATTATACAAAAGCCCATGAAGTTGGAACCTGTTCTAAATAGATTTGTTCAGGAGCATCATCTGCATGCTCTGCATAACGCCCAATGGCCATGACTTTCCAATTCAGAAATGGCACAACCAAAATCTCTGTTTTGCATTCGTTGCTTACAATAACCAATGAAGGTAGAAAATGGTAGTGGAACCTACAAAAAGAAAGGGAATTAGAGTAATTGGGTTTGTTGACTTCCATGAGAGAGAGCAATTCAGAGTTCCATAATGTTTTACAAAAATATACAAAAAAATTACCCTCTCATTGTTGGGTATATTTCAGCAATGTACTTTTATAATAAAGTAAAAGAAGCAATACACCAATCTAAATAAAGTAAAAACACAAATAGATATGATAGACAAGAACAACAAACAAATACTGAATATATATATATATATATATATATAAGAAGAAATCTGCAAATAAATAAAAACTCACGGACTAAATTTGTAAATGATGAACAATTCAGGTCAAGTCTTGTGTTTGACATAATCTCCTTAAAGTAGATTTCGCCCCTCACACAATCAATGTGGTGCTTTGAGACTCACGGATGTCTGCCTCCTAGGATAAAATGATCTACAGCACGAAAATGAAGCGCACACAAAGTCGTGCTCTGCGAACTACTCAACGTCTCTTTCTCTTTCTTTGACACAAAATGAATGCTCAAAATATTCTCACTATGAGAGTTTTTCCTCAAAAAATTATTTTCATGAAGGAGGGACTATAAAATTATACGTAACTTAAAACTGAAAACACTGTTTCAGAGATAACTGCTGTATACAGACATACTAACTTAAAATTAAAATAATAAAATATTATTATTAATTGGATAAGTGGGCCTAGTCCACACATGCCTAAAGCCCAATCCAATATCCAGCCCAAACTCATATTCTCTATCATTTTCAATGTGGGAGTCAAGGATTTTTACCACTTATAATATCTTCAAGTGAACATAGAAAACATCAATTTCTTATTCACTCCATGCTATTTTTCCAACACTCATGACTTCTAAGATCACCATAAAAGACGGGCTCTGATTTTGATAGCATGGCCTCCACAATACCAGACCCTACTCGTTCCTAAATTTCCATTAAGCTAAAGAAATCAAAAATTCATCTAATGACTTTATAAATAGAAAATTAATAATTGCAAAAGCAATAGGTAGAACAGTCCTTGTAGCTATGCTACTCAAGCATACACAAATAAAATTTAAGCGTATGTGCATTAAGGCTTATTCTTTAAGGCCAAAATCAAATATATTAGTCACAGTGTCAAGAAGATCATGCACCATGCACACACACATTTGAACAAGAATTTTAGGCTAAAACACACTTTTGACTCCTAGAATTTATTCCAAATTTCATTTTCATTCTTCAGTGCCATGTCAGCACTTTGTCACACATCGTAATTGAGTTCTTGAACAAATTTGAAACATATCCTATTACAAAAATTTCATACATGGCAGACAAAGTGCCGACATGGCACATTAAAAAAATTAATGGGGCATGGAATAAATTTACCATAAAAAGGAGAAGGGGAAAAATTAATACCTTTTTAAATATTTTAGGGTCGTAATTGAAACATTTTAAATTTTAAAGTACAACAAACTTGAGCCAGATTTTGAGAACTGAAAAGCATATCTCCAAGGTAAGTTACCAATCAATTTTTACAAATGGCATTAACTCCACATCTAATTTCATCCACCATAACAATATCATTTGCAAAAGACATACCCCCAAGGTACTTTCTGCTGAATCCACTTAGTGAGCTCATTCGTCTATCACCACTAGTGCAAAATGGACAAAATAACGCGACAATAAATAAATTTCCAAGTTATTTATTTGTCCTGTGTTTAGAAGTTAGCACATCAATTTCTAATACTAATGAAAGTAAAATTTATTGGTAATTGTACATAGCATCACTCTAATTTCAATTATTGTATTGATCAAATTTCAAGGGATATTTGATCCTACCCAAAGATAGTTATCGTTACTACACAATTTGGCATGAAATTTACTTCTATTGCTTCGGATAAGCCAACAAAAAATCAAAGAGCACCTAAGCAAAACTGGAATTTCTTTTACATCGTTTGAAAAGAAAACCTGCAAATAGTCAAGGCCGCCATTGGATGGATTCCACTTGGAAAAAGCTTTCCAGTCCTTAACGCATCCAGTAAACACCTGTAAATGAATAATAAGAGAAAGAAGTAGAAAGTTTCAAGTGACATTTTTTTTCCCGAGAAACAAACAGAGAATAGAGAGAGAGAGAGTGTGTGAATTTTTACAGCGGGAACGTTTGTGGATTGGATCAGAGACTCGAATTCTAACAAGGAATGTAGAATGAACAAGGAATTAAAAAAACAAAACTAGCATCACATCTTTAGGGGCTGCTTTTCCATAGGTATTAGGCACTAGTGTGCGGAGGCATTGCATTATTTCTAATCTGTCACTTGTGCAAAATCCACAGTAAAACTTTAGATGAACTATGATCTAATATTTTCATAAGGAAAAAAGCAGTCTTAGATGTCAATATACAATGCTTTCAGTGAGACTAATTGTAGTCATAATTTTCTACTTTCTTTCAGTTCACTTTTAAGTTTTAACAACATTAAGAGGAAAAGAAAAACATTGTATATCTGTAAAACAAAACAAATATAAGAAAGTCACAAAAGATGAATCTAATTAATCAGAGGTTAAGCAAAAATTGTCCTCCTACACAACTAAAGCCTTAAAGCATACAAATTGATCCATAAGTGGATAAAACAATAGAAGACAACATAAATGAACTAACTAAAAACACAATTAGTTTCTGATAAAAAAATAAAAAATCAACAACTAAGGCAACCTATAGCGACACATTGGACACAAATTACTCGTCCCTAACCACAGAACAATGCAGTCTTGATGATAGATATGAGAGCATGGCATACGCCTAGCTTCTGAACCAATAGAAAACTCATCCAAACACACTGCACATTCCTCACCAGCCAAACCCACCGACCCTTGTTCAATCCTCACCACCTCCAATCCCATTATTGATTCTTCACTCGCTGGCCTCACTGCCTCTTCATCACCCTTCTCCTCCTCCTCCTCTTCATCATCATCATCATATTCTTCTTCTTCCATGTTATAATCACCATCATCATAATCTTCATCATCCATGTAATCCAACCAATCGACATCACCATATTATTGTTCTTGTTTTTGATCTTGTTCTTCCCCGTCAGCACTGTCTGACATGGTTTCAATGAGTATTATTGTTGTCTCCGTCTCTGTCTCTGTCATGGTGTGTGACTCTTCTGTTGTAATGTGAAACTCAAAGTCAGAGAGCCTTGAAGACAAGGATACAAGAGCTTCAAAAGCAACCTCTTCTCCCTGTGAATTTAGACCAATGATTCAATGAACGGCATGTAAACTTGCACATCTGGTGGTGGTAGCGATTGTTGCACCCATGCATTAACGTTCTTGCTATCGGCTTCTGCTTCTGTAATACTACCAGACATGTTGAAGAATAATAATAAAGAGAAACTGATCAACTTAAAGAACGAGAAAACTAGAAAAGTGAAACTGCGAAATCACAACAACGACGGAGTTTTAGACTTGGGAGTGTGATTGTGAGAGAAAGTGGGGTTATGGCGAGCGATTTATACAGCGAGAGGGATGAGAAATTGCTGCAGGGTTTTCCCTTAATTTCCGACTTCAACCCGGTAAAACAAGCTCTATCCTAGTAGTAGTAGCAGGGTTTGTGTAATGTGATATAAAATATTATATTATATTTTTATAGCCATTTTAAATTACAAAAAACTTTGTATATTAATAATTTTTTTATTGCTTGAAAAATGGTTTTTTTAAGCCAAAACAAATCATATTATTAAGAATTGTGGTGTTTATTGTAACAACCATGCCCCAACTATGTAGATATTGTCCGCTTTGGAGTTCATACCCCTCACGGTTTTGTTCTCCCTCAAAGCACACAGCAGTGGGGGAAAAGGCCTCTACACATTAAAGGGAGGTCATTCCTTATAAACACATTCTCATGTGCTTCCCTAGACGATGTGGGATTCCATGAAATGCAAGACCCCCTTTTTTGGGTCACTACAATTGAGGAAAAGCGCTAGCCACATCTGCACTATACCTCAAAAGGACTAGTCGTAGTCGCAATTGAGGCTCCTTGCAGTTGTTAATAAAGACTAGTTCAACCCAGTAAATACCCGATGTGAGACTCATCACACATTCACACACATCACACAATCAATCAAATTTGGGCATCACAATTTCCCCCACTTAAATCCCTAACATCCTCATTAGAGCATCCGTAGCAGATGTTGCAAAAAAAATGCCATTTTGCAACATCAAAACCCTACTTTATTATTTTACCACATTATTTTACAACATCTCATTTATCAGATGTTCTATAATTCAATTCTACACATTAAAATAATATTTACTATCTATTAAAATAATATATTACCCCCTCCCCCATTTAACATCAACAAGAGAGAGAAGAGAGAGAAAAGAGAATAAAAATGGATAAAATAATTATGCAACATGCTACAGTACCGTCACATATTTGTGACGGTACTGTAGCATGTTGCATAAATTTTAGGATTTGCAACATCTGATAAAGGGTGTTTTTTAGTATTTGGTGTGCTAAATGTGCCAAATATTTGGCATTTGGCACATTTAGCACATCTGCTACGAATGCTCTTAGGGCTCACTTTGTGAGGTAGTGTCTCTGAGCCCACACGGGATTATCGGGCTGGCTCTGATACTATATGTAACGACCCAAGAAAAAGCGCTAGCCACGTCTGCGCTATACCTCAAAAGGGCTAGTCGCAATTGAGGCTCCTTGCAGTTGTTAATAAAGCCTAGTTCAACCTAGTAAATACCCGATGCGGGACTCATCACACATCCACACACATCACACAATCAATCAAATTGGGGCATCACATTTATTCCACACATTGTCCAATTGCATTAAACTTGTGATTTTAAGTCATCACTTGAAATCGAAGTTTAGAGTCACGAGTTAAGTCTAAATTAGGTAATGTATGTAAATTCACATATGTGTGCAACAAAGTTTTTCTAGTTAAGAAAGGGTGTCATTGATTCAGGTGAGTTTTCTTAAGTATGTGCCAAATTCTAAAATTCATATCTATTGTGTTAAAAGAGAATATCTGGCTTCCACATCAATTAGGATTAAACATCTAGGTTCTTGTAGAAATGGCTATTTGCTCAAGAAAAACTGACCATGCCAGCACTTTTCCATGCTATATCTATGAAAGCCACCTCAATCCAATGTGTCATGGATATCTCCTCTGGAGATGCATAGCAAGCTAAAGAAGACATTTTTCAATCTTCATTTACTTTAGGCAACTTTCCAGTTTCCTCCAATTTTTGGGACCAAGAATTTATCAGCTAAATCTCAACTAGTCCAAGAAACTTTGTGTAGTACATTAAATTATAGATTCCAAAAAGTTATAATAGAAATGAAACAGAAGATATAACATTAATAATTAAAGAAGAGAATAATATTATAAAAGTTGATAGTAAAAAATATTGGATTTTGTGCTTATAATTTATAGAGAGACTACCACCACACACTCTTGATGCGATAGTCACTCCACAAGTATAAGTACTTATAGAGTATGGAGAGTAAGGGCCGGAGTTCAAGTCTTTAGGAGGAAGCTTCACATACATATACACTTAGATTAAACCAGAGTAGAATTTCTATCTAAAAGAGAGAGAGAGAGAGAGAGAGAGAGAGAGAGAGAGAGAGAGAAGAAGAAGAAGAAGAAGAAGAAGAAGAAGAAAAAGAAGAGAGACTACAGAACATGTTTCTTCCTTTTAAACAAAAAAATCAGGAGCACGGTGGTTGAATATAGCAGATCTTATGCTTTCTAAATTTGTAAACACATAATAAAAAATAAGTCTCTTAGTGCAATCAACAGGGATGAAGCCAAGACTTGGAATTTGAGAGGGCAACTTTGTTGCTGGCTGCATATAAAACTATCCTTTGGCTTTACTACTTAACTGCTAAAGGCTTATATTTACTTATTTTTTTGTGTTTTTTATGTGTGTCTTGCTTCTAAGTAAGGATAAAATTATTTCATTTAAAATTTTTTAAAGGATCGGGCCGTTTGTTTTTGGTAAAATTGGTTAATGAAGCTTAATTGTTTTTAGCTTTACTATTGATAATTTTGTTGTTAGGCTAATTTTTTTAGGCTTGTATATTTTACTTTAGATTTTATATCAAGTTTTTTTTTTTTATGGCCTTTAAAAAGAGGAAAATGCTAGTGTTACAAACTTTTTTTTACAAATTGCTAATGTGGTGAGTGGTAATTGATAAGTTAAAAAGTAATATAAGTGGTAGGTCTAGATGCAAACCAATAAGAATTTACTCCCTCAATAATTTGTAAAAATGTTGTAGAAAGTTTTGTGGCTATAGCATTACTCGTAAATAATCAATGATATTGTTTAAGGGGGCAAAGTGTAATTTTATAGAATAAAATTGCTAAAATTAGTACCTATATAATACTAATATTTTTCTTAAAAAGTTAGGGGGGGACATTGCCCCTTTTGGTCCAACTATGCCTCCATCCCTAGCAATCAACACTTTCACATACCATAAACTTATAGTAAAATAAGACCTATGCAATTAACACCTTATTAGTGACTTGACATGGAATAAACAAACAAACAAAGAGAGCAGAGAGACAATGATTTTAATTTGATTGATTTACGCTTTTACGCTTGCCATTTGATTTGAACTTAGATGAAGAATACACGGCTATTTAGATTATAGAAAACCTACACCTTAGAGCATTTCCAGCAGACTCTCCAAATTTTTATACTATTTGGAGAATGAACAGTGACTTTTACCTTTTAGATATCCACTTTTTCAAATACACTTTCCAACAGATTCTTTATCCCATTCTCTATCTCATTTAAATATTAATACTTCATTTATTCTTTATTCTTTTTTCAGCAACTACACATCTTCCAACATTTTTTATTCAATACCTGATTATTATAATAGAAAAAAAAACATTTGGAGAATGAACAGTAGCCCATCAGATTTGATGAGCTACTGTTCATGAGCAAAAAAATATTCAAGGTATAGAGAATCTGTTGGAGACCAATTTTTTGGTCTCATTCTCTATTATAGAGATTATCACTATTTTAGCTACACCATTGGAGATGCTCTTATACTCTTAATTTCAAGATAAATTTTACAACTAATCTGTGTACAACTTCCTTACCCAAAACTAATTTTTAGGGTACATAAATAATTTTTATCCTAAAGACATAAGAGTTAAGACCCAACATATAGCCAAACATAGGGTCAAGTTTTACAAGCTTTTCACTACTAAATCTATTATCATTGTCAAGTTTTTCACCATGATAAATTATAGTTCTAATTTGTTTGTTTTATTTACTTTATGGTTTTTATTGACTTGAGTCATTAATTTTATGGTACATATATATGTGTAATTTGATTCTTTCTTTTCCTTCTATATGATTCATTCGCTTCATTGTTATTGTTGTTATTGTATGTGATGATGCACAATAAAACCAGTAGGCTGGATGTTTCGGATTTCGATGGCCAAAAGATAATCTGGAAAGAATCCTGAAAAGATGAACAAACTATAAGAGGTGACCAAGGTGGACCGGCCAAAAATCCTCCGATGATGAAGTCAGTATCTCAACTTTTAGAATTCCATAGTATTTGGAAGAGATTTTGTGTCCGTACCTTTTTCATCGGTGATAGTTGTTTATATAGCGCATGCTACAAGCAGTTACTTGATAACTTCTCCTATATTGGAGGAGGTCAGAAGGTTCGGAGTTAACTTCCATAACTACTATGAAAGTTACATTATTTGGTCATACGTTCTATAACTATCATCGAGGATGGTTTCGTGGCAATGTCTTTGATTTCGCGTTTGCGTTCTGGAATAAGTGTGTTAACCTCGTCCAGGGACTGCACGTGATAACCACATCTGAAGTCTTTGTAGGCCGTCCAAGAGTCGTAATGGACGAACGACCCTGACACAGACGAGGTTGATGGGCTGTCATCTTTGTTTCTTCTTTGGACGACCTCTACGGACGAGCTTGGAGTTGGTTATTTTAGGACACTATCAGTTGCACCCCTGTCCATGGGTCGTTTAGGAGGTGTGACATGTTGTAGCTCTCTGGACGTGTGTATAACTTGTCACGTGTCACGATCTCGTTAGTGAAAGTTCACGTCGACTCATTTTTCGAGGAGTGTGCCACGTGTCAGTTCATGATTGGTTGTGTCGTCTCAAGTATTAAAGTCTTCGCCTATAAATAGTGGATTTCCTGAGCTACCCCCCTCATTTCTGAAATTTTTCTTCCCTGACACTCCTCGTCCTAGCGCCTCGTCGAAGTTTCTCGCATCTACAGTCATCACTTAGATCCAGGTATTTTCCTCACTCTTGTCCTTAGGTTTAAAGTTCCCAACAAATGACTGAAGTCGTCCTTTCCTCGTCTAGTAATAGCTTCGAGAAAGCCATAGACGAGTTTCATGAACCAAGTAGTTTTAGTGGGTCGAGTAATAATAGTAGTGGTAGCAACAATAGTAGTAGTAGTAGTGGGGGGAATACCTCTGACGAGTATACGTCAGGCGTCCCTGGAGTTCCTTTGGAGGTTCTTCAGGAAGGACTTAGGACGAGAAGCGAATCTGGGTCAGGGACTAGCACAAGTGCTCCCTCGTCCACTGCCCAGAACGAGGTTGAGGTTGTCTATAGTTGTGCTATAGGGATGGCCTCTAGGATCGACGAGAAAAGACTAGGGTCCCTTAAGGTTTGGTATCAAATTCCTGATAGTCTAAATCCTAGGGTACCTGTACGTGGTGAATGGTGTTGCCAACCCCATTTTGGTGTTGGTATTTATGAGGCTTACCTTCTCGGGGGTTTGAGGTTGCCCCTTAACGCCTTCGCTAGAGAGTTGCTTACTAGGCTAGGCTTAGGTATTTGTCAATTCAATCCCAATGCATGGAGGCTGATTGTCTTCATGCAAGTTTTATGGAGAGAGGTGTTTGAGGGGGACCGTCCCCTTTCTGTGGACGAGTTCCTTTATTGTTACAAACCTTCCGAGATCAACCAATCCCTTGGCTATTATCAATTCACAACCAGGGGGAAAGAGTATAGATTGATAAAGTCCTTAGTTACCTCAGACAGGAACTGGAAGGCCGAGTTCTTCTTCGTCTCTGGTTTTTGGGCTGGGGACCCAGCTGAGGTAGACAGGGATCCCTTTGGTCCCTATACAGGGGAATTAGGGAACCTTCGTCCTAAAGGTATGCTTATGGTTGTTTAACTTAATATTTATTCATTATTATTTTAGATTGTTCTTATCTAACAAAAAAAAAATTTTTAGGTGTTGGACGACCACACTTGGATAGGTTTCATCTTAAATGAGTCCAAAAAGCTCTTCTATACACGGACAGGACGTTCCATTTTTTAGTAAGCTTTAGACGTCTTACAGCTTGGGGGTTAGGTCCTGAACCGTCCGTCGAGGCCATTGCCCACAAGCTCACTGTGCGTTGAAGTAAGTTTTCTTTCCATTTTTTATTTTCATCTCTCTTTCTTTCTCTCTCTTCTTTTTTTTTTTTTTTTTTTTTGCTAAAAAATCCTTCCCTCCTCATTGCTTTAGGGATGGCCACAATGAAAGGAAACAAAGGTAAAGAGGTGATGGACGAGGTAGTTATGCAGGGGGTTCATTCCCAGCCTCGTCCTTCAGTGGGTGACAAGAGAAAAAGTCTCTCCAAAGGAATTGACTTGGGGAACCTTCCAAGTCGACGAAAGGAGAAAAAGGCTAAGCACGAGTCGTCCAAGTTTGGGGTTGTCAAACCCGACTCGGTTCCTTCTGCCCAACAGCCCCCCGTCCACGTCCATGACGTTGATTCTGACCCTTTGGATCCTCCCTCCATGGACGTGCCACCTCCTGCCCAAGGACTTGTCTCGTCTCAACCTTTTCGAGGAGTTCCTCAAAACCTTGTAGAAAATGAAGATTTGGCCTGGGAAAGGTTTGAGAAGGCTGTCACTGACCAAGACGTGGGGGCATGTTATGCAATGTCTTTGAAAGAGTTTGAGCACTCTGGTGTTCATGACCTTTTTAAGGTACGTTCTTTTTGTTTTGCCTCGTCTTAGCAAGAACTATGATTATATGCTTCATCTAATAATTCTTATGTAGGTAATGTCTAAGTTCATCGCCACGTCCAGACAAGCGACAGAGATGGACAAGACGAGGATCCTGGTGGAGAAGAGGATATTGGAGGTTAAGGACGAGGCTAAAAGATGGGCTGAGGTGGCGGCCAAGGCCAAAGACGAGGCAAAGGAGCTGCAGAACCACATTGAAGAGCTGAAGACTGATGCAATAGAGAAGGACACTCATCTCGATCACCTCCAAAAGAGGAATGACGAGTTGAGTGTTCTTCTGGAGAAAGCTAAGGGAGACGCGGTTGCGGAGTTTATGGCATCCAAGCAGTATACTAACTTGTTGGACACCAATTACGCAGCTGGGTTCGAAGACTTCAGGATGGACGCCATGGAGAACTTCCCTGATGTGGACTTCAGCTCTATCAAACTTAACCTTGGCGGTGCTACTACAAGTTCCCTCCTCCAAACGAGCTCAGACGTTAATGTTGAGGACGACGCCACCACCCAACCTATCCAGGACGACCCCAGTGCTGATCCTTCCCAATGAAGGCCTCCTTTGTACTTAGTTTTCCTTTGTATTTTTATTTTTATTTGGTCCGTTGAGCTGGACCATTGAATGTAACCCAAGTACAATTTAACTCGTCCAAAGTTTTAGGACGACATCTTAAACTATTTGTCTTGTTTATTTCAACTTTGTATAAGGGTTTTTTGGACGTAGGTTGTCCACCCTTTTTATTAATGAATGAATGTTTGCTCTATCTTTTATTTACTTGTACAAACGAACTTAGTTTGACTCGTCCCTGATAGGGACCTGTCCACACTCAATTCTTTGAATTCAGAATGGCTTGTCCACCAATGGTGTTGTCATTGTTGATTTCAACATTATTCCTAGTCTATTTGTTGGACGAGTATTTGCCTATGGACGAGTAGCTAGTTTTTTGCTTATTTAAAAACAAACTTTTTTGACTCGTCCAAATTTTAGCCATTTTAGTTGATATCCATTGGATTTCATACGTGCATGTCCTCGTCTATGGCTGGGTTGAGCAATCCCTCGTCCATGGTTGGGTTAACACGTTGGGGCATCAGCTCGTCTCTTGGTTTGGACGAATGTACCATATTTTGCTTTATCCTGATTTGAGAAAAGCTTATGGACGTTACATCCTTACGTCCAAGGATTTTATTCGTCTTTAGTTCATTTTCATACATATACTCAGATATACTTAAAAATACATCACATATATATGAAATCCACTTTTGTAAATATTCGTCCACAGGCATGGCACATGCTTAAGAACTTGTGCTTTTAGGGAATTACAAACGATTAAACACGAATTAGTTCATAAGTAACACACATCTTAAAACATTAGTAGTAGGCAAATATTAGAAAATAATAATTACTTCAAACGTCCATGACTTTCGTCCTTTAGCGATGCTCGTCCATGGTCATCTTTTATTGATAGTATCTTCTCAAATGTTCAACATTCCAAGGGTGTTCAAGCTTCCATCCGTCCAGGGCTTCCAGATAGTAGGATCCTTGCCTTTCACAGTTGATAACCTTGTAAGGTCCTTCCCAATTCGGTCCTAACTTTCCATGGGCAGGGTTTTTGGTGGCCAAAGAAACCTTTTTTAGGATGAGGTCCCTAATGTTAAAGCGCCTAGGTTTGATCATGGCATCATAGTGTTTGGCCATCAAGTTTTTATACCTTGCCGTTCTCTGCTCTGCGTTCATCCTTACCTCATCTATGAGATCAATGTTAAGACGAAGCTGGTTTTCATTGTCTTCGTCTTGATATTTCATCACTCTATGGCTGGCCATGTGCACCTCCGCAGGTATGACTGCTTCGCTCCCGTAGGCTAGTCTAAAAGGAGTTTCCCCTGTGGGAGTTCTTGCTGTTGTTCTGTAAGCTCACAATACGCCTGGTAATTCATCCGGCCATACTCCCTATGCCCCGTCAAGCCGAGTCTTGATGATTTTCAACAAGGATCGGTTTGCTATTTCAACTTGGCCGTTTGCTTGAGAGTGGGATGGTGAGGAATAATGATTCTGAATACCAAAGTGTTAGCAGAAGTCCCTGAAAAGTGCATTGTCAAACTGTTGTCCATTGTCCGATACCAATACCCTTGGCACCCCAAATCGGCATACAATGTTTTTCCAGACGAAATTCTTAACATTTTGCTGTGTGATCTTTGCTAGTGGTTCTGCTTCTATCCACTTAGTAAAGTAGTCAATGCCTACCACTAAAAACTTCATCTGCTTGGTTTCAAGTGGAAAGGGACCTAAAATGTCTAATCCCCATTGTGCGAATGGCCACGGGGCCATCATAGGAATGAGATACTCTGATGGTTATCCAAGGACATTGTTGAATCGCTGACATTGGTCACACAATTTGACGTAGGCCTTTGTGTCTGCTTGGATGGTTGGCCAATAGTATCCTGCACAGACGACTTTATGCACTAGTGCCCTTGCCCCCGAGTGGTTTCCACATACTCCCTCATGAACTTCCCTTAATACATAGTTTGCTTCATCTGGGGGTAAGCACCTCAGATAAGGTTGAGAAAAACCTCTTTTGTATAGTACCTCATTTATGAGGACGTACCTGGCTGACCTGATTCTTAGTTTCCTGACCTCGTCTTTTCCCTCCGATAGCCGTCCATCCTTCAAATACTCCACTATTGGAGTTGTCCAATTTTCTTCGCTTTCTATCTGATGTATCTCCGGAAGATCTATGCTTGGCATATATTGAATTTCGTCAAAGTCGTCCAAAGCCCCAACTGTTGAGGCTTCTTTTGCCAAAGCATCTGCTTTCATGTTCTCTTCCTTTGGGATTTGAATGAAACTGGCTTCTTTGAATTTCTTCATAAGGCGTCTCACTTTATTGAGATATTTCTTCATGCGTTCCTTTTTGGTTTCGTACGTCCCATTCACCTGACCTATGACTAGTTGGGAATCTCTATGGACGAGTAATGACTCTGCTTCCAAAGACTTTGCCAACTCTAGCCCTTTCAGGAGGGCCTCATCTTCTACTTCGTTGTTGGTTGTTGCATACTGCAGGCGAACCTTGTACTCCAATTTATCTTCTTCTAGGGATTTCAAAATAACTCCTATCCCCCCTGCATATAACGTGGAGGACCCATCTACATGGACGACCCATCTTCGAGCGCCACCTGGCTCGTCTAAACCTCCAATGTTGGGAGTAAATTCCGCAATAAAATCTGCCAGAACCTGTGCTTTTATCGCGCTCCTCGACAGGTACTTGATATCGAATTCCCCAAGTTCAATAGCCCATTGGACTAGTCGTCCTGCAGCTTTTAACCTGTTCATTGCCTTTTTCAGCGGATGATCTATCAAGACGTTAATGACATGTGCTTGAAAATAGTGTCTCAACTTCCTTAAGGCCGTAATCAAAGCAAAGGCTAATTTTTCCATCATAGGATATCGCCCTTCTGCCCCTCTCAGAGCTCGGCTCGTATAGTAGACTGGCTTCTGCACTTTTCCTTCATCTCTGATCAACGCCGAGCTTACTGCGTGCGGGGACACCGCCAAATACAAGTATAATTCTTCACCAGGTATGGACGGGCTTAACAGCGGAGCTGTAATCAGGTAGCTTTTGAGGTCTTGGAAAGCCCTTTGACATTCGTCCGTCCACTCGAAGGCTTTTTAAGAACCCTGAAGAATGGCAAACACTTGTCAATTGCTTTAGAGACAAACCTGTTGAGCGCAGCAACTCGTCCAGTGAGTGATTGGACTTCCTTGATATTTCTTGGCGGTTTCATGTCAATGATCGCCTGAATTTTGTCAGGGTTTGCTTCAATCCCTCTGTGCGAAACCATGAATCCAAGGAATTTTCCTAAAGAAACTCCAAAGGCGCACTTGCTAGGATTTAGCTTTATATTGTACCGCCTAAGTGTGTCAAAATTTTCTTGGAGATCGTCCAAGTGGTTCTTCTCGTCTAAACTCTTCACTAACATGTCGACTACATAAACCTTCACATTCCGTCCTATTTGCGGTTGGAACATGTGATTAACCAACCTTTGATAAGTTGCCCCAGCATTCTTTAAACCAAAAGGCATTACCTTATAACAGAACAACCCCTGGCTCGTTATGAAGGATGTCTTTTCCTAGTCTGCCTCGTCTATCTTTATTTGGTTATACCCTGAAAAGGCGTCCATGAAGCTTAACAGCTGATGACCGGTTATTGAATCTACCAACTGGTCGATGCGTGGCAAGGGGTAATTGTCCTTGGGGCAAATTTTATTCAAATCGGTGAAGTCCACACACATTCTCCACTTGCCATTCGTCTTCCTAACCATTATTACATTGGCCAGCCATTCTGGGTAATAGACTTCCCGAATAAACTGCGCTGTTGTCAACTTCTAAACTTCTTCCTTAATAGCTTTGTCCCACTCTGGAGCAAAAACCCTTCTCTTCTGACAAACAGGCTTGTAAGACGGGCATACGTTCAACCGATGAGTGATGACACTTGGATCAATTCCTGGCATATCTTCATGACTCCATGCAAACACATCAACACTCCTTCGTAAGAAGCGGACGAGGTCTTGCTTTGTTTCATTCTTCATACTTGTTCCTATTCTAGTAAATCTTTTGGGATCATTCTCGTCCAACAGAATGTCTTCCAGTATTTCAGTAGGCTCTGCAACAATTCTTCTTTCATCTATGTTCATTGTCTGTGCCCCTTCGTCCATGGCCAGCATGGCTAGATAGCATTCTCTTGCTGCTAGCTGATCTCCTTGCACTTGCCCTACTCCATACTCTGTAGGAAACTTGACCGACAAGTGATAGGTAGAGGTTACTGCCTTCCAACTGTTCAGGGTCGGTCTTCTGATGATGACATTGTATGATGACGAACAGTCCACTACAAGGAATTTTACTTCTTTGGTTATCTGCCGTGGATGTGCCCCCACCACCACAGGTAGCGTAACTGTTCCCATGGGTTGTACCTTCATTCCCCCAAACCCCACTAAAGGTGAGTTCACTGGACGAAGTAGATTTCGTCCAAGATTCATTTGCTGGAAGGCGGGGTAGTACAGGATATCCGCCGAACTGCTATTGTCAACTAACACCCTTCTGGTTGTGTAACACGCGATAAGCAGAGTAATAATGATCGCATCGTCATGGGGGTGGTGAACCCTTTCTGCGTCCTCGTCCGTGAAGGTAATAGTCTGTTCTTCAGTTTTCCTCGTCTTGATCGGTTGCCCTGAGAGCTAGACGTTCTGCACTACCTTTAGGTATATCTTTCATGACCTGGAAGTTTGTCCTATTGAGGTTCCTCCTATGATCACTCTTATTTCTCCCAGCGGTGGTTGCGGCATCTCCTCCATCTTTCCTTTCAACTTTTCATCTTTCTGATCTCGTCCAAGGAAGTTTCTCAGTTTTCCCTGCCTAATGAGGTTTTCTATCTGCTGCTTTAAATCGTAACACTCGTCCATGTCATGCCCATGGTCTCTGTGAAAACGGCAATATTTATTCCTATTGCGCTTGTTGGGATCTCCCTTCATCTTTTCAGGCCATTTCAGGGATGAATCGTCCTTGATCTGCATGAGCACTTGGTCGAGTGGAACATTCAGAGACGTGTAATGCTGACTTCTTCCTGAAGATGAAACTGGCTTTCTGTTGTCTTGATCCCTTTTGTCTCTAGTGCGAGCCTTCTTTAGACGTGGAACTTGTTCCAGATGACGGGGGATGTCTCCTTCCCTTCATTCGGCCTTTTTCCTCTTCTTTGCTATGATTACGTCTTCTGCATTCATGAAGTTTTGGGCCGAATGGACGAGTTCTGCCATGGTCTGAGGCTCTTGCTCATAGAGCTTATGGATGAATAAATCGGAATTAACCCCATTATGAAAGGCTGCTAGCAACAGTTTATCATCCATCTCGTCCACGGTCAGGGCTTCTCTGTTGAAACGAGTAATGAAGGATCGCAAGCTCTCATTTTCCCCCTGCTCTATTGTTAACAAACTGGACGAAAAGCGTTTATGTCTTTGTCCTCCAATGAAATTGTTGACAAACAGTTTACTCAATTCTTCAAACGAACTTACAGAATTTGGAGGTATCTTACTAAACCATACTCGCGCCGATCCTTTAAGTGTAGTTGAAAAAGCCCTGCACATGATTTCGTCTGGAACTCCCTGGAGATGCATTGTAGTTTTGAAGGTTGCGATGTGATCACATGGGTCACGTGTCCCGTCATACGAGTCTAAGGAAGGCATTTTGAACTTTGTGGGCAGAGGATGGCTGTTGATGGAAGCCGTAAAAAGGGAGTCTGTTCGGTGAACCAAGTCTTCCACGGGATTCGCCCTTCTCATGTTTTCCTTCATCTCGTCCATGGCTTTATGCATCTAATCCATTTCCCTTTCTAAGTGCGGCACCCGTCGTGAAACGGTACCCCTCGACTGTCCTTCGAGTTCGGCATTCTCCCTACCCTCTTGACTCTGAGCTTGTCCTTCCTCAAACCTTTCTTGACGCTGCCTCCGCAAGTAAATCTCCCTGGTTAACTCTTGATTCTGTCGAGTTAACTCTGCCATGGCGGCTGCCATGGACTGCATATGTTGGAAGGCAGGCTGTTGAGCGACTGGCACTAACTGTCGATCCCGGTTGGGATTGCTGGAAGCATTTCTACTTTCCTGGTGGCCTGGGCTAGTAGCCCTTGATCTTGTCCGAACCATACAGCCTTTTGTCGGCAGAAAATAGTTAAGTACAAACTCAAGTTTCCCACAGACGACACCAACTGATGATGCACAACAAAACCAGTAGGCTGGATGTTTCGGATTTCGATGGCCAAAAGATAATCTGGAAAGAATCTTGAAAAGATGAACAAACTATAAGAGGTGACCGGGGTGGACCGGCCAAAAACCCTCCGATGATGAAGTCAGTGTCTCAACTTTTAGAATTCCACAGTATTTGGAAGAGATTTTTTGTCCGTACCTTTTTCATCGGTGATAGTTGTTTATATAGCGCATGCTACAAGCAGTTACTTGATAACTTCTCCTATATTGGAGGAGGTCGGAAGGTTCGGAGTTAACTTCCATAACTGCTATGGAAGTTACATTATTTGGTCATACGTTCTGTGACTGTCATCGAGGATGGTTTCGTGGCAATGTCTTTGATTTCGCGTTTGCGTTCTGGAATAAGTGTGTTAACCTCGTCCAAGGACTGCACGTGGTAACCACGTCTGAAGTCTTTGTAGGTCATCCAAGAGTCATAATGGACGGACGACCCTGACACGGACGAGGTTGAAGGGCTGTCATCTTTGTTTCTTCTTTGGACGACCTCTACGGACGAGCTTGAAGTTGGTTATTTTAGGACACTATCAGTATGTTTACTAAAATAAGATTTATGTTGTAATTTTGTAATTTCAGTTGCCATCATTATGGAGAGCGTGTCTGCAACATCTACAAAAATTGAAGAGAGAAAAAATAAGAATCATGAAGCTATAAAGAAAGCACAAAATAAAAAAAGATCAGTATATGAAAGACTTGATTAATCAAAAATCTTTTTCGTAGACCGATATCAAGAGAAAACATGAACAGTGCGCTGTTTGATTAAAGAAAATCAAAAGGCATACAACTTAAAGAATACATATTTAAGGGCTAAAACGGCCATATTTGACCAATATGAGAACCTTTTATCACAGGACTAGTATACTATAAGGCATGACATGTGATACTGTGATTAATGCTTTTACGTCACGTCCATTATGGTTCTTGCTCCATTACTTAGTATGCTCTATATTTAGATTATATAATAGTAAAAAATAATAATATCCAGTAGTATTAGTTTTTTTTTAGTCGAGTTCAATATTAGTCATGATGTTCTTCACTCTATATCTAAGATGTAGATCATCATGTAATATATATATATATATATATATAAAATTATCAAGTTTTTATAGATTCTTTCTCTATAACTTGAGATATATTTGGTTTAATTTTTCAGTGTTAATTCTCTCTTGGCCAAAATTAATGTTATGAGCCCAACTTTTTTTTTTAAAGACATTGTGAATCATGACAATAAATTAATGATTTAACTAATTGACCCTATTTTATGTTTCCAATGAAAACATTTAAGATTCAAATCCTCCCTCCCACGTCTCAAAGAAGAACAATAAAACAAAAAAGAAGAGTAATAGACATTAAAAGTAATATATAATACATAGTAGACATATTTTTAGTTTAAAGTTTTTAAAATAATATAAACATTGAAATAATAATAATAATAATATACAAAATAGTTTTTTATAAAAAAAAAAAAAAAAAAAAAAAAGACCTATTCACGTGACATCCTTCATGGCATAGTATATTGTGTGCTGACCCTGACACACTTGTTGTCTATTCAATTCAATTTCCTTTTTTTTTTTTCAAAAGACCAAAATGAAAAGGTAACGGAAAAACTAGAAAGAAGGAAACAATGCTGGGTGAAGCTGCAGGAGAAGAAAGGGGGAGGAGATCGGCGGAGTAGACGATATAGTGAGTCAGCAACAAAGCGGCGACGCCACGCCATGGTGGAGACAGCGGCAAGATGCTGACAACGGCGAAGACATTAACGACCTTAAGCTATAGTAAGTTCCTGACATTGATACCCCCTCTCTCTCTCAAAACATTGCCCTTTTTGATTGATACTCCACACGTTTCATGAAATTGATTTGCGTGGGTTCATGTTTTACGAATCAGAAGAGGAATAGTATTGGGCATTACGCAATTATTTTATCTTCAAATAAAATTCTTTTAAATTTTTATTTTTATTTGTCTAAAGTCGGTAAAAAAATTAAGTAGAAACTTGGCTTGATTTATTTGTTGTAAAACCAAAATTATTAATTTTAGATAAAAAATTAATTTGCATGACACGTAAGCATAAGTCAATCAACTACTACCAGGCGGTGATTCTTCAAAAAAAAAAAAAAAAACAAAAACAAATAGGCGGTGATTGTCCCTTCATCTCCTATATATATTACTCCTATTCCAACACAAACCGCAGGCGAAGCATAAGTTTTTATTCTGATAAACCGAAGCAAAAGTTTAGTAGTATATTAATGATGGATGAGGGCGAAATCTCTGGCTCCTTATGGTCTTCTTCTTCTTCTCCCAGTCATGATAACTTTCATCAAAGCGAGTCCTGGTTGAATTTGTTGTTGCTTGTCCAACAGTTACCGTCTTCTGCTGATTCTGCTGCACAAGTTGTCGACTCCGAGGTTGTTATTACCGGAACCAATCAGTTACAATCTTCTAATTCTGCTGCGCAAGATGTTGATTTCGAGGAGGAGGAGGACGATGCTGTTACCGGAACCAATTCCAACTCCAAGCTTCGAAGTGACTCGTTTATGGAGTTTATGGCTGAACGGTTACCGCCTTTGGATTCCGCTTTGGAACATGAGATTACTAAGTCAAAGTCACCAATGTACGCTGCTGTTGTCGATTCCTCCAAAGTTGCTGGCTGTAGCAATTCAAACGACTTGGTTCCTCTGCCATTGAATTCTGCATCATCTTTCTCGGTTCCTCTACCGATGCCTCCTGTTGATTTTGTTAGTGAGCGCACTTATTACAAGAGCAAGCCGGACCTCCCTTGCGCTGCACTCAATCAAGTTAATCCGCAATTCAATGTAGCGAACAATACTCAATTTCAGCCTCCAGTTGCTAATGCTAATGGTGTTGCTTTGTATTATAATTTTGCAAGCGAGTTTGTTCCTCTATCATTGAATTCTGCAGTGACTGGTGTGGTTTCATCACCTCTACCAATGGCTCCTCCTCATCCTCATGCTGTTGATTTCAATAGTGAGCACGCTTATTACAAAAGCAGGCCTGAAATCTCTTGCGCTGCTGCCAATCAAGTTAATCAACAATTCAATGTAGTGAACAATACTCAATTGCAACCTCCAATTGCTAATACTAATGGTATTACTTCTTTATCATAATTTTGCCTTTAAAGAGTTTATTTTGTAATCTTATTTGTATGTACTGCTTACAGAATTTCAACAATGCAATTATTTATATCACTCTCTTTCATGAATGAATTCTCAGAGAAAGAGATTTTTTTTGTTTTTGTACATTGGTCAGCTGTGTATTAGTTTGAGTTTTATTGCTCTTTGTTTTGTATTGTTTAGGTCTCTGTTTAATTGTAACTTGGAACTAGCCTTGTTTCTTCTAATGAATAAATCTTTCTGATTTATCAAATATATAAATAAATAGAACAATTCTATTATATCTATGATATATGTTTATTTGCTTTGAGAATAGAGGCTTGTTTTTTTCAATTTAGGGTGTTGTGTTGAACAGTTATTTGGTTATTTGATGATTGAATAGTTACATCAATTTGTGTTGTGGTTGTGGGTTTCTGCAATTAGCTACCTCTACATCACTTGCTGAATTTGCTTTCTTGACCATGAACAGTTTTTCAATTTACGGCAAAGGTCATAAAAAATTCTGATGAGGCAAAGCGTCAAAGGAGGTTGGTAACAAGAAATTTTATGTTATTTCAAATATTGTACAATGCTTCTCAATTTGTTTTTATATTTAAAATGGACTGCATACCAATTTGATTATTTTCCATATTAGGAAGCAAGCAAATCTAAAATCAGCTAGACAGTCTAGAAAAAGAAGACAAGACCTGATGAAAAACATTGAGATAGAGGTAATGCTTTGTGTTTTTTGTTAACGCTAAACACTCTCACTAGCAATATCCTTATATGAATGATAATTTAAGTTTTCATGGTTTTATATAGGTTGAACATCTTAAGAAGAAAGCCTCAGAATTATCGCTGGCTTGCTCGGAGCGTAAAGAAAATTGTGACACATCTCATTGTTGGAATAGAGTTGCAATAATTGATCATGTGACAATTATTGCACGGGTAAGTCTGAGAAACAAATCATGGAAGTGCAAGGGTGTAAAATTACTTTCACTTTCTTTCTTTCTTCCCTTTGTATTTTTTGCATTCATATAGAATATGCTGTTTATATATCATATGGATTTTTTCAGGTCTATACATCTGAGAAACAACTTATGAGGGTGACAGGGTTCCACCCACTCGATGACCCAGATTTTATATCTATAGCTGAAAATGCCGGATTGAATTTGTCGGATGTTAGAAGCCTAATACATGCACCTACATATCTCACTTCACAAATTCCACAATACCTTAACCAACTGGTTTCTACTTTTTCCAATGCTCCACATCCCCAAGAACAACAAGTGCAAAATCAAAATTTTCTGAATATTGGTTTGCATGGGGCCATGCCTGGTTGGGACAATAACCAACAGAAAAAGTATTAGTTCAAAATTATTGATATTGATCTGTACATCTTTCTAATTGTTATTATGATTTAGTTAAATCACTATTGGTTGATTTGGACAGAAGTACTTATAATGCGGGATTTGGATTTCAATTTCTTGTTGAAATGAGTTGAATGATATGTTAAATTTGCCTTTTCTATTAATGAAATTTATGGATGGTTGAGCTTTATTAATTTTTTGAGTTGAAATTATTATGCGGGATATCACTAGTGTTTTTGTTGGAGCAACATACCTAGAGTTCAAATCTTCACATGGTCACCTATTCTTATAAATGAAATATACATGAGTACATAACCTTCCTTCTTCTTTTCTTTTCTTTTATTTTTTTTGGGAAAGGGCTTTTTTTTTTTTGTTACATGCCTAAATAGGCGTGCACCGCAATTTGGTCAAGAATAATATTTTAGTCTTGTAATAATGTTGCACATATCATATTTGTAAATTAATCATTTATAACCATTCTGCAAGAGATGCTAGAAGGAAACAAAGAATAGAAATGATAGGTTGATATTCCATACTGAATTAAGTTATACAAACTAAGAAATCTATGTAGTATGACTGCCAGAAATTCATGGCAAATTTAGTGAACTTAATGTGCTTAAACAGTAAGGAGATGAATTCCTTTCACATTCAAAGACATGAACTCCAATCAGTCTTTTGAACAAATAAACCATCACATGCAATCTCAATACAATATCCAGCTTTGAAAGTTACAACTCACATAATGTGTATCACATAACACCATTTTTACACATTATCCATTCATAAAAACTTATCCTCATCAGATAGGAACAGAGGTGCACAGGTTAGCTACTAGTCACAAAATTTATGTGTATGTATGCATCTTTTTATTTTATATGTTTTTTCCCCATTTAGGAAAGAGAACATATAAATATAAAAGTATGGGAACTGATTGCAAGTTATGTTAAATAGAAATAGAACTTACTAATGATACACCACCAGGACCCAGCTCACACATAGTGTTGACATTTACTTTAGCAACGAGCAACCCCGTCACAACATGGAGTCACTTAAATTTCTCACAAACTTCCCTATTTCATGAGTACTAACTCACACACACACGCACACATAAAGCCTAAGGGAATTACCATAAAAGCCCAACATAGGATGCATGTAACTGCAGAGGCTAGAAATTCAGATCCTTGTGTCACAGCAGGAATTGCAAGGTCCCGCACCCACCTAATATTTGTTAGTTAATAGCATTGAAGTTAATGTATGGTCAAATTAAACTAATGTGTTGTTTGAATTAGTATACATCAAGCCAAAACAACGACATAAATGAACAATAACCTAATGGCATAGCTCCTAGGCAGCTTCTCCTTGATTTTCTCCAGATTTCATTCTTCTCCTTTTTTTCAAGGGAATGCTCATGCAGTCATGTGCAGTGACCTAGAGGCACTCTTTTGCCTCCATGTGTTCTCCAGGAAGTTTTCTATAAATCCTTTCTTTTCCTTTGGGTAGTTGCTTCTGCATTAGCTAGTGCACTAATTCCAAGACCAATACCTCCAATTATCATGAATCCTATAATATATTGATCATACATATATAATGCGGCTTAAGTAGTAATACATTCAAAAATATTCAAAATAATAACAAGATCATAAAAAAATTTATCACGCGCAACGTGCGGATACATGACTAGTTTGAACTCTAATAACAGAAGATATTTATTTGTCTCTTGTATCTATGCAATGAGCGATGTCTTATGCATCTCATTTGAAACACAATTTTGATAATTTCTACAGAATGACTTTACCTAAACTGAAGAATACAGAGTGTTTCTTATCACTTGAAGCTTCTTCTGTGAGTGGAATATTTCTATACTTTTGAATCTAAATTTAACAGCTAAGCTTAGAATGAAGAAGTTCTTCTTCCAAGGTGTCTAATATCTTCTTTGAAAAAATACGTTGCTTTAACAGTATCATATCATATTTTCCTTTGATAAGGCAAAAAAATCTCCATTAATCTGTAAAGAAACAAGTGATCAGTGAGGTGTTCTTATGCAGCAATGCCATTTATCAATTTGAATATGCTAAGGAAGGGGAGTTTGGCCTTTCGGGAGTGGAGATTGATGAGAGGGTTGTGTTGAGATCTCAACTACAAAACCTTCTTTCTTAGGAAGAAGTGTCGTGGAGACAGAAATCAAGGATGCTTTGCATTAAGTAAGGAGACAACAATACTAAATTCTTCCATAAGGTGGCTAACTCCCAAAGAAGGTATAATCATATTAGTATGTTGGAGGTGGATGGGGTTATTTATGAGGATGAATCAGAGATGGCGGACCAAGTAGTTCAGTTTTATAAAAACTTATACAAGGAGACAGAGGAGTGGAGGCCTTCTGTGGAAGGTCTGGAGTTTGATCAAATTGCAGGGTTGGAGAGGGACTGGCTTGAACGGAGGTTTGAAAAGGAGGAGATTCTTCGTGTTGTTAAAGAGTTGAAAGGAGATAAAGCTCCAAGTCCAGATGGTTTTTCTATGGCCTTCTATCACCATTGTTGGAGAGTTGTGGAAAGAGATGTTTTTGCTGTGTTCGAGGAGTTTTGTCAACACAGTAAATTTGAAAAATCTCTTAATGCAACTTTCATAGCCCTAATCCCTAAGAAGAATGGTGCCTCCAATATTTGAGATTTTAGACCTATTAGCTTGGTGGGGAGTGTCTATAAGATCTTGGCTAAGGTGTTGGCAAACCGCTTGAAAGAGGTTTTGGATCAGTTGATATCTTAGTCTCAAAACAGTTTTGTGGGTAGCAGACAAATACTTGATTCAGTTCTTATAGCTAATATGTGTGTGGATAGTAGGGTGAAAAGTAAGATTCCAGGGGTTATTTGTTAGTTAGACATTGAGAAAGCCTATGATCATGTGAATTGGGAGACTCTTCTAATTTTGTTAAAGAGAATGGGTTTTGGGGCTAGGTGGTGTAGGTGGATCCGTACATGCATATCTACTGTCCAATTCTCTGTTTTGGTTAATGGATCTCTAGCTGATTTTTTTGGGAGTTCGAGGGGATTGAGACAAGGGGACCCACTATCCCTAATGTTGTTTCTGGTGATGATGGAGGTTTTCAGTAAGATGATGAAAAGAGTTGAAGGTGCTGGTTTACTTCGAGGTTTCAGGGCTGATGGTAGAAGAGGTGAAGGGGTAGGTGTCTTACACCTTTTGTTTGCAGATGATACGATCCTTTTCTGTGATGCAGATGAGGAGCAGATTCTTCATGTTCAGATGCTCCTTCTTTGTTTCCAGGCGGTGACAGGATTAAAGGTTAATGCTTTGAAGAGTGAGGTGGTTCCCATTGGGGAGGTTCCTAATATTCCTGTCTTGGCAGAGATCTTGGGCTGCCGGGTTAGGTCTTTGCCTATGACCTATCTTGGTATGCTACTGGGGGCGTCCTACAAGTCTCCCACTATTTGGAATCCTATTTTAGATAAAATTGAGCGTAAGTTGGCTGGTTGGAAGAAGATGTATTTGTCAAAAGATGGAAGACTGACGTTACTTAAAAGTACACTATCTAGTCTTCCAACCTACTTTTTATCTCTTTTTACAATCCCTATGCATGTCGCCAATAAAATTGAGAGGTTGCAAAGGGATTTTTTGTGGGGGGGACTCTAAAACACATCTGGTGGGATGGGATAAGGTGTGTGCACCTCTGGAAAATGGTGGGTTAGGAGTAAAGAAATTAACTACCCTTAATAAAGTCCTACTAGGAAAATGGTTATGGCGGTTTGGGATTGAGGAGACAAGGCTTTGGAGAAGGATTGTAGCCCTAAAGTTTGGGGAAGAATGGGGGGGCTGGACTTCCAAGCTCGATAGAGGGGTTCATGGGTGTGGTTTATGGAGAAGCATCCGGATGGGTTGAGAAGTTTTTAGTAAAAATATTCATTTTGAGGTAGGGATGGGGGATAGAGTGAAGCTTTGGACGGATCAATGGTGCAGGGACTCTCCACTTCATTTGACCTTTCCGGTTGTGTATGGGATTGCCTCTAATAAAGGGGCCTCAGTGGCTTTTTCTCTTGAACGGTTGGGGACAGAGGTTCAGAGAAGCTGGGATGTTCGCTTCATTCGGAGACCAAATGATTGGGAAATGAGTAATGTGGATGCATTTCTCCGTACTCTGGGCTCTAATTTACCTTCAACTGAGATTAGAGATCGTATGCGATGGAAGTTGTCAAAGAAAAGGGATTTTGATATCAGATCGTTTTATAATAAGTTAAGAGGTCCCTTGCCCATAATATTTCCTTGGAAAGGTGTTTGGAAGGTCAAGGCCCCTCGGCGTGTTTTTTTCTTTATGTGGACTGCTGTTTGGGATAAAATCCTTACAGGTGACAATTTGAGGGGTAGAGGGATAGACTTTGTTGATCGGTGTATTATGTGTCGTTGTAATGGGGAGATAGTGGATCATTTGCTACTACATTGTGTTAAAGCTTACCGGTTGTGGAGTTTGGTATTTAGATCTTTTGGGATTTATTAGGTCTTGCCAAGATCAGTTGCGGATACGCTCCTTGGTTGGTGGAATTGGCTTGGAAAGCATTGTTCTAGTATATGGAATTTGGCTCCATTGTGCTTAATGTGGAGTGTGTGGAGGGAGCGAAATTGGAGGACGTTTGAGGACATGGAAAGTTCTGATGACCAGTTATTGGCTTCTTTCAGTGGCTCCCTTTTTGATTGGTCTAGGGCTTGGGGACTCACCTCTAGTGAATCTCTCCCTACGTTCCTTAACTCCCTTCTTTGTACTTAGTTTCTTTTCTTTCTGTTTTTACTCTTTTTTCTGTATTTTTTATCTCTGCCTTATGTTTTTCTGCATGAGGTAGTTTTTTTAATATACATCTTTATTACTTATCAAAAAAAAAAAAGTACAAGGTACACAAATGAGTGAATCTCAAACATGCATGGAGTGTCCTATGTCTAATTGTCAATCATAGATGGATTAACATTCTTATCTGTGATTCACATGTCACTACCTCACCAATTATCAGTATGTGGGATATGGCATCTTTGTCTGCTTTTGCCCAAACTAGCATTTAAATTTTTAAGAATGTAATAGAGAAATATCTCTATCTTGTATTTCTGTCCTCGGGACCCTTCTGACCACAATGAAACAGAAATTCATAATATTTTACAAATACTATTGCTAGAATTGTATTGTAGAAGTGCTGTTGGTTATTCAAACTCATAGACTAAAATTGTTACTACTATTCCAAAATTAATCTATTGCAAGATAGTGGTTCAGATTTAGAAGCTTTTACCAAAGAGACAAAGGATGCTTCCTTTTGGTGGAAGGTATAAACCAGCACTATTTTATTACCTTCTGATATGCTTGTTTTAATATGTCAGTAAAGGTTAGATATGTCAATTATGAAGGACCAGTCTGGTTAGCTAGCAAAGTCTCATGGTTTCCATAGCAGGGATATAGGACTGATTAGGGATAGGGAGGTTTATGGGTGGGGAAAAGACATGACATAAGATATGAGATGCAAATTATTTTATATGTCTATCATGTACTCTGGAAGTGTTGTGATTATTCAAACTCATAGACCAAAGTTAGTTATTACAACAATTCCAAAACTAAACTTTTGCAGGATAATGGTTCAAATTTAGCAGCTGTTGCCAAGGAGACGAAGGATGCTGGTTTCTGTTCAAACTTTAAATTTTTGTCTTCTTGTGTCGGTTCTAAGATTTTTGTTTGTTTCCACTGGATATTGATGTTAACTTGTTATTGTTTCTTAATCTTTTGCTGAATCACTGGATCTTGGTTTTTCGGGTTTTTATATTTTGGGTCCTTTTCAGATTTTTTTTTTTTTCAAACTCGATAGTTTTATCTAGGGGTCCTTTGAAATAAAGTAATAAACCATGACATTTAAGTGTACTTCACATAAAGCTTTTTTTTGTTTTTTGCTATGGCTTCACAAAAAAAGTTAAATCCCCACTTTTTGGATGCATTCTGCTAATAGAATGGAGGTTTAGTGGATGGGGTGATTACAAATTTGGTAGTGTTAAACTTTTCAGTTGCTTTATTAGATGTATATAAAACTTTGTAAAACAGTTTATACATAATAAACATTGCTCAATAATGTAGGACTTGATGGGGGTGAAAGTAAAATTGACTCCGTAAAGTTTGTCACTAATCATTATGTTATAATTTTAGTAAAAACCCCCCTTATTATTATTATTATTATTATTATTATTATTATTATCTGATAGCAAGGTTGATGTCTTGGAATAATTTTGCTTTTGTAGTTTGCTATCAAAGATTAGCTTGGTCTAGCTAAACAGTTGATGAAATGTCTATAATTTTGCCAGATTTTTTTTTTTCTTTTTGAGAATCATAATTTGGATACAAAACATCAATTGGATTTCTTGAGGAACTAGGAGAACATGTTGATTTACAAAATATGACTTATTCTATAAGCTCTGCCTTTGAAATCAAATGTTAATTAAATGAAGTAGGATGATTTTCTGGGTTTAATGCATATAGCTTGGACCACTGCTATTTTAAATTATGATTGAAGTAATTAGATGGAACACAAAATGTGAGACAGAGGATTTGTATTTCAATATAAGAGATATTGTTCATTGATTATTGTACTGCATAAACAGTATGTTCACAGCTGTGGCTTTATATAAATATGCCATATATAAAGTTAAAAGTTGTCTTTTGTTTGGTTTTAAATGTTATTGTGGTTGCCAATGGCATTTCTTTATGCCAATTGGCACTTCCCTCCCTAGTGGAAGGGCATGTCTGGTGGTCAAATCCCCTCAAGAGTTTTACCTAGCAGAAAAGAAAATTGTCATTGTGGTTTATTTTCATTCTCTTGAAACATATGTGGTGCAAGAGCTATTATTTAATAATTTTTGTTCATTAGAAGAAAAAAAAAATTGTTGGATCAAACACATTCCTTATTCATCTTCTAAGTTTTTAACTTCTGCAAAAAGTTTGGCAGTTACTGATCCCTTAAGGGATTTGGAAGTAAACTAAATAGCTATAGATTTTTAAAACTAGAACTTTAGAATTCTATTGAAAAGGTTATAGATTCGTCTATCATTCTTCTGGAAGTTACTTCCAGATGTATCTGCAATCCCCAAGGAATTTTTTTTTCAGAATAAATTATTGTACTGATCTTCTAGATTTACACAAACAGAGAATTCTTTCTGTGGACTAATGATAAGCTTGTTTGAAAAAGGTTGACCCTGATGAAGTGAATGCACTGGCTCAACTAATGACTTGGAAGACTGCTGTGGTAGACATTCCATATGGTGGAGCAAAGGTTGGGATTGGATGCAAGCCAAAGGACTTAAGTAAGAGCGAGTTGGAGCGTCTTACCCGGGTCTTCACTCAGAAAATTCATGACCTCATTGGAATTCATACTGATGTTCCTGCACCAGACATGGGCACCAATGCTCAGGTTTTACGAAAGCCCTGCTGATTTTTTTTTATGATTCTATACTTTTCCATTACTATTCTTATAGGAGCTGATTACCCTTCACTCTTACACTTCATAAACTATTTGTGTAGACTATGGCATGGATTTCGGATGAGTACTCAAAATTTCATGGTCACTCACCAGCTACTGTGACAGGAAAGCCCATAGTAAGTATTGAGACTACAAAGAAGTAATCTGTTTGTTAAATTTGGAATAGATGCTGTTGAAATTTATCAGAGATAAACCTCTCTCTCTCTCTCTCTCTCATATGTTTATAATTGTGGTTTTAGGATCTTGGTGGATCACTGGGTAGAGAGGCTGCAACTGGGCGTGGTGTTGTTTATGCTACAGAAGCATTGCTTGCTGAGCACGGGAAGTCAATCAAGGATTTGACATTTGCTATTCAGGTAGATTTGTACATTATTTGTCTGTCTTATAATAGTTAAAATGCCTTCATAGTTGAAATTTTTTCATATATTTCTAAACTTGTAAATTTGTAGGGATTTGGAAATGTGGGTTCCTGGGTGGCAAGGCTAATTCATAAGAAAGGTGGTAAAGTCATCGCAGTGAGTGACATCACTGGTGCAGTTAAGAACCCAAGTGGAATTGATATAAAGGAATTGCTTAAGCATAAAGAAAGAACTGGCAGTTTAAAAGATTTCAATGGTGGAGATGCCATGGATGCTCACGAACTGCTTGTACATGACTGTGATGTTCTCATCCCATGTGCTTTAGGTGGAGTTCTGAACAGGTTAGGACCTTGTGCAAGAAATTCATTCCCACCTTTTTATTTCTTTAATAGTAGTGCATATTGATAGTTTATTTTTTAAAGGACACTGTTGCTTCTCCAATGTCAGTGACAGGAGACAACCCTCTAATTATTTAAGAAACTGACAATATTTCATATGACAAGGGAAAATTGGCACTAATGTTATGCTAATACTCCATTTGTGTGTGCGTGAGAAGGCATGCAAGTGCAGATTATCCATTAAAGCTTCATTTGTCCTTTTACTTTAACATTATTTGACGTAGTTCAATTGAGTTTTAGTTGATTTTTATGTTATTATGTTCATCACCCATATCTTTTTCTTTAGTCAGGACTCAGATTTCTTCCATTTGTATGGTACCAAACTATATCAAATGTTAGGTAATAGTACATTGTGTAGCTGCTATTTTATTTGGGGAAAAAGAAAAAAAGAAAAGAAATGAAACTATCCATATAGTTCATCTGATATCTTATGCCCTCCTTAAAAACTACTTCATAACTGATAGTGCTTTGAGAGTTGAAATATTGTTGCTGATTAGAATTGATTTTGGCTTTTGCAATGTTTTGTGGGAAAATAAAAGAGGATATGTTTCTAGTTTAATCTTCTGATTTATCACATCCAAAATCTTTTTGCCTAAAAATTTTCATTCATCCTTTGAAGGGAAAATGCTGCAGAGGTGAAAGCTAAGTACATTATAGAGGCTGCAAATCATCCTACTGATCCAGAAGCAGACGAGGTAAAGTTGCATTTTGGGTTTTTAGGACATTCATATGATGATAAGTTATAGAATTCTGATGCATGAGATTACGTTATTGCAGATTCTATGTAAGAAGGGAGTTTTAATACTCCTCGACATATATGCAAATGCTGGGGGTGTGACTGTTAGCTATTTTGAGTGGGTTCAGGTAACAAAACAGATATTTTCTCCCTGTGAAATCCTATGACATATTTGCAATGGGTGTCATATGCTCAAATAGATTCCTTATATTTAAGGACTGTTACATGATGCAATTTGATTATTTTGCAGAATATTCAAGGTTTTATGTGGGATGAAGAGAAGGTAAATAGGGAGCTTAAGAGGTACATGACTTGAGGTTTTCAAAATGTCAAGAATATGTGCAAATCACATGATTGTAATCTCCGGATGGGTGCTTTTACACTAGGGGTAAACCGGGTTGCACGTTCCACCGTCTTAAGGGGTTGGGAAGCATAAATTGCTTCTTTTCAGTCTTCTGTTTTTTCCATTTCTCATTCATCTTCAACCTTATCCCTATTCACAGCTGAAGAAAGTAAGCTTGGAAGCTATTCTTACACCCCGCTAACAGATTTGTTAGACAATAGAAAATTGTTACCAGCAATTTGTCTGAAGATGTGTTAGTCATTGTTATTGTTGTTACCATTATCATTTTTGTTGGGGACTGAAATGCTATCTTGCATATTCCACTTGAAATCAACTGATTAATTTAAGTTTGGCCTTCAGCCAAAACTCATGGTTCTTGATTTTCCAAAAAGTCTAATCATATCTGCACTTTTAATGGTGAATAATATGCGCTGTAGTTGATTGATTGTCAATCTCTGTACTTGTTGGATTAACGAATCATTTGCCATAGCTTTTGAAGTTTCGAGATTTTTGAACACTGGACTTTGTTATCAGACTAAGATCCAATGCAATACCCACTGGGTGCAATACCTCTTATCCCTCTCACAAAATTTTTTCATGTTTTAATTTTGAGAAATGCTATATCTATGACATTTTCACAATAAATTCTCTATGGCAAGTTGTAACGGGTTATTATTGGTGGGGTAGAAAAGTAATTTCAGTAATTGGTTCAAATTAGAACCAATAACAACTAACCACCTATGATTTGTTGTAAAAATATTTTAGTCATATCACCTCTCTTTAACTTTTTATCCTTTTACCTTTTTTCACCTTTTTAAGGGTTGAGATTATTGATGTGGCGTCAAGCCATCAACACCATCCCATTTAGTCTTACTAGTGGCAACAAATCAGGGAATAAATGCAAGTAGTTTCATACCTGATAAAGGAAGCAACTTGTTCATACTTTCACTAAAGTCATACATACCAATGTACCAGATATTGCCAATTCCGTCAATTACTTGAAGTCTGAAAATTCACATGTAAAGATAATAACTTGCCCATAATTTCACCGACAAAAACAGGGGAGGGAAGATAATCTTATATACTTCAAAGCATGGGCTTCTTCCATACTTTCTGTCTAGACCATTTTAAACAATAAAATAAGAACGTAAGACACTAGATATGAAGATATAGGCCAAAACAAGAGCTTAAGGAAGAGCAATCTTAGAATAGCCATGGCTTCCATGGCCATTACTTCCTCATTGTATATAGCATCCAGCAAACATCATGTCACTAAGAAGCAACAGCCTCAATCGGGTACTGCGCGCTCTTTGGGGTCAAAGCAGGTGGCAAATATTGTTACACTGGATGTTGAAGGCCAAAATGGTTTTAACACAGCAGAACACCGTGTGAAGTCTGCTTCATACAATGAACAATCAAACAACGCCAAAGGTGAGATGGAGCATGGTTCAGACACAGACACCGGACCTTGTGGTCCAACTCGATGAGCGATGGACGAAGGGTACATGGGATCTTAATATGTTTGTTCATGATGTGAAGATGGACTGGGATGGTGTCATTGTTGCAGGTACAGCTTCTCTCTTCCTCTCTGAGGTCCACAAGTAAAAATTATTCTGCATAAAAAAAACTAGAGACTAAAATTGTTCACTGACTTCACTCATTGTTTGACATCCATTATGGCAAGGAAAGCTATACTAGTCACAAAGAAAATTGTCACAACCTCTTCTGCTCAAATATGTTTGGCAACATTACAATTTTGAGTTGTCCTGTAATATTCTGTTTAACATAAATATTGCAAACACCCCATACAAATCAAGTCCATAAGTAAATGATGCTATACTTTTTGAATTGAAAACTTTTTCTTTTACCAAGCAAACCTCTTCCTCTCTCATTAAAACCCTTTAAAAGGTGAGGGAAATGCTATGGAATATGGGTTTGAACTGTGATTCTATAAGCATCCGGTGGTTCTATTCTCTAAAATGCTGTAAATCCTTGCTGAAAGATTATATTAGTGAATATTGAAAGATAAAGTCCTTGTAAACTGGTTGGTAATAACAGTTATATATACCTGCATTGACCTGGAATCCTGAACTTCAATTATACATTTTCCAAATCATTAACAGGCTGCAAAGGTTAATAAACAAGGGAAAATCTTGTTACACACTTGCTATTACACGCTCTTTATATACTCCCTTTAAAATTGTGTTTTCAATCCACGTGACATTGTGTATATGGTGAGTGTGCAATAGCCAATAGCGAGTATATGATAATTATTACTCAATAAACAATTAGTCTAAGCCCAAGTTCAACAAAAATATCTCTAAACATTTTGTATGATTCATCTATGTTGGTCTTGTAGAAGCGAGGAGGAGGAAGTTTCTTGAGTTGCATCCAGAAGCAGCCACAAACCAAGATCCAGTGCTCTTTAGGACTTCCATCATACCTTGGTGGGCATGGCTCGTGAGGTCCTATCTCCTAGAAGCCGAGTTGAAAAATGGTTATTACAAAACTTCTAGCACCTGTGGCCTTCTACTTTTCAATTCACTTCTGATAAATTACCACTTATCTTAAAAGTTTCAGTTTTTTTAGAAAATGATGAATTTAGTCAATCATTATTCTAACACCTCTCTCATGCAAGCCCAGATCCACTAATAAGTAAGACTCAACTAGTGAGATTTTAAAACTTTTAAATGGGAGGTTGAGTGAAATAGGATTTGAAGTCAAGACCAGTTGATAAATTACCACTTGTCTCAAAAGCACAAACTATTATAGAATGAAAATTTTAACCATTATTCTAAAAACTTCTTTGCATTACTACCGCTCTCTTGTATCTTCTTGAAGGTCGAGCTGCAATGGTAGCATTCTTCATGGCATACTTAGTAGATGCATTAACGGGTCTTGATCTGGTAGGCCAAACTGGCAATTTCATATGCAAGGCAAGACTCTTTGTGACAATCATCAGTGTGATACTTTTAAAACGAACTGAAGATTTTGAGAACCTGAAGAAGCTAGCTGATGAGGCTACCTTCTATGACAAGCAGTGGCAAGCATCATGGCAAGACCAAAATCCTAGTGCTTTGCAGCAAACTGGAAAGAAGATTTACTTTGCCTTCCTTTTATAAATTTGTTCTTTCACTGTGTTACAAAAAGTTAGGACTATAATAGGCACCGGATTTGCAAATTGCAAGTGAAGGAAAATTGTATGATGATTGCATAATGCATTTGCTAACTATTTTGGACTATATAGTTTTCATTTGACATTGCTGTGGGAAGTAGAGCTTTAACTATAAATTTTAGTAGTAGAGCTTTTGCAATACCAAGTTATGATATTGCTAGTGTAATGGTATAAGTAGTTAGTCAAGTGAAAAAAAGTGGGGATGGAATATATGGAGACATAAATGAGAAAGCATTGAAAAGGCCTAAGCAATTTCATTATCTTGCATACTAAATGGGTTTTAAGGAAAACCAAAAAATTAGTCGCAAACTAGTGCGATGCAAAAAAAAATAAATAAATAACAATTTTTTTTATTAAGTGAATAATGAAAATAGTATATGAATTTATAAGTATTAGTTCCAAACCCTTCTTAAAATGATGTGATTATTTTCTAAGTAAGTATAGTTGATACCACGTATATTAAATTTTCTAAATTAAGCTACTTATTTATTATTTAAAAGTTTTTTAAATTTTGTAAGATTTTTTTTTCCTTTTTCAAGGAAACATAATACACGTTACATTCAATTGTTATACAAAGCAAGATATTTTGTAAATAATGTAATATATGATTGAAATTTGCTTCTAGTACTTTTTACAAATGGTTCATCCTCTGTACATTTTGAATGGTGTAAAGAGAAAGCATACATTAGTAATTTTTTATTTTTTTTAGAGAAATGCATATACAAGTGAATACATCACTTATATTAGAAAAAAAAATACAAGATTTTAATAACACTCAAAATATGTAATTTTACCAAGAACCTACCAACAATCCAACATGACATTAAGACTGTAACGTAATTGTAGCGGCTCCTCTTTCTACACAAAGCTCTCTTTACAAAGCACCACTGAAGTGGACCGAAAAGACTAAATTGGACTGAAGTAGGCTGAAATGACCAAACTGGACCAAAGGGACCAAAATGGAACAAACTAGACCGAAATACTATATTAATGTGGCTCAACAGGAGTAGTAACAAAAAATGATGCACTTTAACTTTTAGATATTATATAGATACAGATTATTGGCTCCCAAACCAATGAATATGGATTTTGTTCAATCTCCTGTGCTAACTCTTGCAATAGAGACAACCTAATAACCTATGAAGGACTAATGAGCACATCACAAAAAATGTGTCTTTTGCATAGCATTGTATTAAGTCCAGGGACAAAACTTAGGTACGTGGCTATTTAACTAAAAAAATACACTTTCATCCCATGTAAAAAAATCCACATGGCAAAATTTTAAGAAAAGAACCTAAAAAATAGCACCTAAATACTGTACCTAAGTCTTGCCCTAAATCCAGGGCCAACTGTACCTTAGATGCAATTGCCTAAAGCCCCCAAGTGAAACAAGGCCCCTAAATTTAAACCAATAAAATTATCTCTTTATGTGTAAAAGTATTAATTAAGCTCCAAATATTAATTAATGCATATAAATAATTTTTTTATCAGAGAAAAAACATTAAAAAAATTGTGGACTATGCAGGAGAACTAATAATTTCTCATCTATATCAAAGAAAAAATAGAAAAAAAAAATCTCTTCGTGAGCTGTGCTCTTGACGATTTGAACTCTGTGTGGGAGTTTTAATTAGAATGTACAACTAAGGGCCTGTTTGGTTTAGTGATATCTCAGTTTTCATAACTCAGTTTTCAAAACCCATAACTCAAACCCAAAACTCATAACTCAGTTCTCAAACCTCACCTTCACTCAAAAATTGCAAAACACATGTTTGGACTCAGTTCTCAGTTACCTATCTTTACAACTTTTCCCCAAAACCATGGACCCCACCACTAACACTACCCAGTGTTGCTACTGTTGCTACCCGCGTCTCATTAACAAAAAATCTTAAACTGAGCATTATTTCTCCCACTGAGAGTCATCATGGAAGCCATCTTCTTCTTTTACTTCTCCCATTGAAAGAGTCACCATGTTCTGCCTCTCGCCTCCCACATCGACGCAGCCCACATCGACGCACGCCCACAACAAAGTAGGTATTTTTCTCTAACACTCTTCACTCTGTCTCTCTGTCTCCCCTGCTCTGTTCGATCTGTTTTTTCATCTCTTAGTTTTGTCAATTTTTGAGAGATTGTTTTTGGTTTTTTTCACTTGGTGAACTTGTAATCTAAAGGATCTCAGTGTCATCTTCAGCTTTCTCAACCCTCTCTAAAAACACCAAGTACATAACAGCAATTACCAAACCCACATACTAATGTAAATTGCATCAAGTAGAGATCACCAAGTGAGAAAGCTCACATACTAATATATGCTAATTATGTGAAATCCACATGCATAGTTGACAACAATTACCATAACAGCAAAAATAGCTTTAAGTAAAAGTGTTCAGCTGAATAAGGCAAATACAACCAAAAGTCCAAGATCGTCTACGCACACACATAAAGTCCTTAAAAGCTAGAACTAAGTGATTCACATCCAAATCACAATAATTAACATAAACTGAAATAAGAAGTCTCCATTAATTTTCTGGGCCGTGAGCATAGCGCTCCATCCACCTCCTCCTCCTATGTTCTGGCATGCCCATGAACACCACCCTTCTTTCTTTTTTTTAGAAAACCTCGAAGATGTTAATATAGGTGTCATCATCAAGATCATTGTACTGGTTCAGCACCTCTAAAGCCATCCTAAGGGAGCAAGGATCGCCACCACTAGCAGATTGTGCAACATGGTTGGAGCTACCCGTAGACTTGCCTATCCTCTTGTTAAACCGTTCCCTTGCCAACGCAATGTACTCTTGAAAAGCAATGGTCATGTCACTAGCCCTATCCGCTTTCTTGGCAACCTTCTTCCCCTTCCCCTTCCCAGTAGGCTCTTCAATGGAACGTTTGTCCGCACGTTGGGTTTGCTCCATAGCAAGGGGATCAACTTGGGTTATGCCTTCAATGTCAAGATTGTAGCAATCATCGGTACCTAACTGGGTACAACGAGCCTCATTTGTAATTTCCTCCTCTAGGGCACGCTCTTCATCACTATTTGGGGTTGTTGTGTTTAATGAAATTTGATAGGCACCAGTTGCAGCATTAGAAGCAAACAGCTGTCGTAATTTGTCATAGCTAGGACATCCACTCTTCTGTAATGCATGTGCTTTAGGATCAGCCTGAAATGACAAGATGTACATCAAAATCATACTAATACAAAATAGAAAATTATGAACATTTTACCAGGGAATTAGGGTAGTAAATCTAACATACCGCAGCCACATTTGCCCACACCTCCCCAGAAGCAGTAACCGTTTGGGTTGTCTCATCCCACCCCAACCCGATATGGCAAGCTAGCTCCACTTTCTCTACTTTTGCCTAAGCCTATTATGCTTCTGAATCACTTGCTTAAGGCGAAAACTCTTCCTCGTTTGCTCATTTAGGGCATTCGTAATTGATTGTCAAGTTGGAGCCTTAAAAATGCCATGTTCCATATTCCCCTTTTGTTGTTCATCCACCATAATATCAATTAAGATTTTTTCAATGTGGGGAGGCCACAATTTGTAGTCAGCATTTCGAGATTCTTGTGCCATCTAATAAAAATATCCCAACACAATTGCAGAGATGTTAATATATGTATATTGAAATACCCGGAAAAAAATAAAAAAAAAAGGAGGGGTATTTAAGTAAATTTGTTTATGAAGTCAACTTTTATAATTAATATTACGAAGGGGTTTTTTAGAAAATTAGGTTGAAACCCTAGTTTACATAGTCTAATTTTAAGTCAGCATATATTGACAGATGTTTTGAGAGAGGAGACTACCAAAAATACTAAAGTAGAGAAGGTTTGACTACACAATTGAGGTAAGAGCCTAAAAATTTCTTCTTGTCAAATCTAAACTTTATTTAGAATTAGAGTTTTTTTTTTTTTTTTATGTGGGTATTTTGACCAGTAGTGAAACTATTTAATTATTCAAAAGTTTTAATGATGCCAACGAAGAAAAGTTTAGATTTATATTTCGGTCAATTGGACGCTACTACCTACAGATTTTTCTGTGCTCAGCATTTTAAAATTTATATATATATATATATATATATATATATACACACACACACGCTCCGTTGCGATAAGTGTAGTTTGAAGTAGTAGATTTTAGTCGTGATGGGTCTAAGGGTCAACTTTCTGCACAATTTGGTTGTTTCAGCAACTATGCCCGAATTGATGGAATTGGGGAAAAACACACACACAAAAGAGAAGAAGAAGAAGAAGAAGAAGAAAGCTGTAAAGTGTAGCACACGTCCTTGTCTAGTGTGATATAGTATTACTTCTAGGTGCTATAGCCTTATCTTTTAAGGCATAAATGGTGACAGAATATATATATATATATATATATATAAAGAAATGATTAGTTGGAATTTTGGTGTGAGATAAGCAGATAATTATGAGATATTTTTAATAGTCTTTCTTGAATTATTTGATTATTGAGTAAATAGTGCTTATAAATTGTTAGGTGAGATCTAAGGATTTTAGAGAAAGTGTTAGGGAAAAGTTCTTTGTAGTGAACTAGTTGAGGTAAGTAACCATATCCTAATTGGTTTTATCTTTGCGTATTTTAACTACTGAAAATTGCTTACAGTTGTTACAATTTATTTCTATTGTGTTACTGATTTCAAGTAAAGAATTATCACAAATATATCTGAAAACTGAATATCTAATGTATTTTATTTAATTGTTTTTAGCTATACTGATTCAAAGTAAAGAATAAAGAGTTTCCACCAATAAATATGAGCATTGAATATAAGATTTATTTTATTTAATTGTTTTTTTTTTAGCTATATTGATTTAAAGTAAAGAATATAAAAATATCACAAATATATTTGAATATTGAATTTTGAATATATGATTATATATATATATATATATGTATTTGAATAAGATATATTTTTTTTAGAAAGTATGATTTCATATATATGATTATAGACAATTTGACTATGAATTGATTCTGATACCCAAACCAATGGATGGTTATTCATTAGTACTCTGATACCCAAACCAATAGGGGTTATTCATTAGTACTCTGATACCCAGTCAATGGAAGTTATTCATTGATACTCTGATACCCAGCCAATGGGGGTTATTCATTGATACTTAGATACTCAGTCACGAGGATATAACATGACCATAGTCATAAGATTGTTAAGAATATGAATTACGTTTGAATATTCAACTATTTTGAGTCATTAAACTGCTTATGTATTTTTGAAACCTATTGTAAGTTATAGCTTATGATATATGGAAAACTAACTACTTTCTAAACTATCTATGATATAATTGTAAGATTAAAGTATGTGATCTATTTGCAAAGTATTCTTTAAAATTATGAAACTTCTTTAGCTATTTTTGAAAACCCATAGCATATTATAACTTTTGAAGATTCATATTACATCTTATTACTTTACAGATCTATTGCTGGATAGAACTTACTCGGATTTTGGTTACTTACCTCTTTCTCCTTTCAGATTTTGATCAAGAAGAGTAGCATATGTTTGGGCTTCCGCTGGGATGTGCGCATGAGTGAAGTTTAGGAAATCAATGAAATAAGATTTGAACTTTTATGCTTAAGATTACCATTTGTGTAGTCCTTTGGATTTAAAGGATTTAGTTTATTTTTATTTGATGTTGGAAGATTATTACTTAGAGATCTTTTGAGAATTTTTTTATGGAGGATATTTTTAAATTTATTGATGAAATTTTCTTAAGGATAATTCTTTATTTGTTAAGAGGGCCTTACACACTTATAGGGTGTAAATTTATAAGTGTGTGGCGGTTGTCACATGCCTAGCTCTTACTTGGGTTCGGGGCGTGACACACGCACACACGCGCACGCGCGCACACACACACACACACATATAGTTCTATGAATTGGCCACTTCATTTCTATTGGAAGAGGAACCTAGACAGTATTGTACTGAAGTTTTCATTTCTTACTGTATTTGTTTAAAATGTATCAAAATGTATACATTTTGCATAAATGGAACAACATCATTGTTGCTGCAATAAGTTTTGGGAAAAATAGCATTTCTAATATGCACTATAGAAAATCAATATATCACCAAAAGCACAAAAAGGAGCAAATGGAGCAACAAACAATGATTTTTCTTATATCCTCAAGTATACAGATCCATTCCAATCTAATCCTACTAACTGGGCAAAAATCAATAAAACAGAAATTATACCACAATGCCCAAATCATACAATGGTCATTGACAATGGAGAGGGAGATAGAGATATACACCGCACCTGGGAGAAGATCACAGAAATGCCTTCAAATGGTTTTTGCAACGGACAAAGAAATGACTTCAAACTCACTTCAATTCAGACCTAGGTGCAGAGAAATGACTTCAAACCCACTTCATACTTCGGTTTAGATCGCTAGAGGCTGAGATTTGATGGAGTAATGAAATGTGAGAGAAAACGAAGAGAGGGAAGTGAGAAAGGGGGAAAATTTTGGCTGAAATATTTTGAGGGAAGTGAGAATTGGTTTTTGCCTTGAATTTGCAACGATAATATTGACAGCAGCTCTGAACTGAAATGACAACACAGAAGAAATGGGCCCCACAGAGTTCGAAAATTTACCTTAGTGCCACTGAGTTTTGTATCTCAATTTTTGAAAACACCAATTTTGAGTTTCCTATTTCCATCACTCTAACTCAAAAGTTTTGAGTTTTGAGTGATGGAAACACAATGTGAAAATCAAGCCAAACAAAAAAATTTGTGTGGGTCTCACGTTTTTTGATAACTCAGTTATGAGTTTTGAGTGACATGATCCAAACAGGTCTAAACCAAACAGGCTAACTAGTCTCCCTAAACACAAATAGAAAAATCTCTCTCTCTCTCTCTCTCTCTCTCTCTCTCTCTCTCTCTCTCTCTCTCAACAACTCAACAAAGAAAAACTAAAAACAAAAGACCCAAAAAAATCAATCTCAAACCTTAGACTTTTATACTCATTGCTAGAAACTTTGCCATTCTCTCCATTTAAATTCTCTATAACAGCTTGAAATTTGTTGTGGTTCTGATCTTTCTCCCTTCAGGTTTGGTTCTAAAAAATCTTTTAGATCTGTGTTAAGCTCTCAGTCAAATTCTTTTTTCTCCTAAAACTTTGTTTTCTCATGTCAGTGGTCACTTACTATCAACGCACCCCCTCACCCTTTTATTTCTAGTCATTATTCAGTCTAGTGTTTTAGTATTTTTAATATTTCTTTTTTTAAACTTATCACATCACCCACATGATCTACATAAAAAATGTTTATTTTTTTACTTTTCCTCTTTTATTACATCACATTAGCTAGGTGAATGTTGCTACAATTTTAGGGTAATGTGAACAATGAAGACTGGAGAAAGCTATATTTTTTCTTCTATCATTTTTATCATTATTATATATATATATATAATATTTTGATACTCTAATAAATGGTTTAAATTTTTTGATAAAACAAGTTTTAGTTTTAAAATTTTTATTACCAATAAATGAAAATTACTTTAATTAACTTACTAAATTATATAAAGAGGCCCCATTCAACATTGTCACCTTAGGCCACAAAATATCTCAAGTCGGCCTTGATTGAGTCATTAAGTAGGCTTACCTCCCTTAAAATTTAAAATTGTTTCTGTATGCACGATTTAATAATTTCTTTATTTGGTTCTTTGTTTCCTCTAATGTTTGTTTGTCGTTTTGTTCTTTTTTTTCTTTCACGTTAGATGAGGAATCATGTATTAAAATATAGTTATTTTTTTGTCTTTTCTTTGTTAATATTAAATATATATTTGTTTGAATTTTCTTTTATTTATATATATATTTATTTATTTATATATAGGAATCATGTATTAAAAAATAGTTATTTTGTGTCTTTTCTTCTGTTAATATTAAATATATACTTTTTTGAATTTTCTTTTATTATATATATATATATATTTTTTTTTTTACTTACTTATTTTTTTATTTATTGACCTCAAAATAAAGATTACAATGCAAGACCACTTTCACTTTAAGGTCACTACTTACATCATTTTTTATTTTATTTTATTTTTACTAATATCATTTTTATTGTATACAAAGTGACAGTGATTCTTGTGAATCAAGCTCGTTCCCTAAGTAAGATGTGAAATAGCAATTCGGTTGCCTGCTTAGCTTGGCTATCAACCATTCTCACTACCACAAGCGCTTACGTTTTAGCAAAGATAATGAGTTTATAATTTTTTATGCGTAATGACTCATGAGTCATGAGGCTTAAGTTCACGTACTTGTTGAACAAACATTACATGCTAATCTTGAATTAAAATCATCTTTTTTGAACTACTTAAACTTTTAAACAATATCAAAGATACAGTCAATTAAGAGTTTTCTCCATAGACATAAACTGTCAGGTCAAACCATGTAACTTTATTTTCACCTTACATTTAATTAAAAAAATTCTCATACGTTGAACCTCATTTAATAACAGCGGTTTAAACCCAAACATGAAAGGAAAATATTAAATTAAATGATTAAAATCATCTTCTTTTTTTTTTTTTGAACTACTTAAACTTTTGGATAATAGTGAAGGTCCAATAATTGAGGAGGGGTGCTTAAAAGAAACAAAACTATTGACCCTGGATGGAGCTGAGTTGGACTTTTATTGTCAAATCTGATTGGCCAGCTGGGAATATTCTGATCGTTGCTCTTACTCCCCTCTAATATAAACTTTATAGTCAAAAAATCATTGCCTGAAACTTGCAGCAACTGTTCTGATTGTATCTATTACTACAGTGCTTTCCCAGTTCTCGTTGGTATATATGTATGTGCTGCTTATCTTTGATCTTGATCAACTTACTTGAACATCTTTTGAGCTCGAAGAAATAAATGGTTGTAATACTTTAATTGGTCATCGTGCTTTTTATTGGTTTTGAACTACTTTTTGGCTTTCAGTTGGTTGGATGCTACTTATTTTAGTGCCATGTTCAATCTTTTAGATCTGCCTTGCTCTGTCGATCATGTACTAGATACAGACACCACAGGAATTATATATATATATATATATATATATAGAGTAATGATTATCAAAAAAAATGTGTACGTGCACACAAGCTGAAATCATGTTTCCAAAGTACAATTTTAGTTAAAATGGTGAAATCACAATTATAACTGCAATTTTACAGGCTGTGCAACTAGCTCTCTCTATACATACATAGACACAGACACATTATATATGTGTATATATATTCTAACATTTGTCAAGGGCTTTGATTATGGTTCATCAAAGTACCAGAATGTGCTACTTTCTGCAAGAAATTTTGAGTTTCTTGGGAACCTAACTTTGCCTCAAAACTGGATTGCGGTTATCTTATAATAAAAGCAACTTCTTTCAAGCAAAAGTTTTGAGGGGCCAAAATGGCCAAATACCATTAATTTACAAAATATTTTGCAAAAAAACACTATTTCGGAAGTAAATGGCAATCTACCACTTTTTTGCATACTCGAGTTTACTGTTCACGAGTTCGCCCTTTTCTATTCCACGCTGGCACTGGCTGACATGGAACTGGGCAATAAAAAAATAATACTTGGTACTCGAGTTTCTCAGACTCGAGTACTGTACATGTAGTACCCGAGCCCTCCAAACTCGGGTACCAATCTGTATTGCAGCGTAATTTTTGAAATTTTTTTCCATTGCATTGGACAGTACTCGAGTTTATTGAACTCGAGTACTGTGCAAGCATTAGTGGCCCACCCCTTGCTTTTAGGCGACAATAAATTTGTTGAATTAGTGGCCCACCCCTTGCTTTTTAGAATGAATTTCCTGCATCAATAAGAGACAAAATATCTTTGGGTTTACTGGTTATAATATTCTAATTGTAGGTGTTTGGTAAGAGCACTATAATTGGACTGGCCATAACATTCTTTGCTGGAATTTGCTTCTCTCTATTCTCTCCAGCGTTCAATTTGGCAACAAATGATCAATGGCACACTTTAAAGGAAGGGGTTCCTCACTTGTCTGTCTATACTGCGTTTTTCTACTTATCAGTTTCTTGTTTTGTAGTCGGCATCATTCTAAATATCATCTTCCTTTACCACCCTATACTAAACTTACCCAAATCATCCCTTAAGGCTTACTTGTCAGACTGGAATGACCGAGGCTGGGCCTTTTTGACTGGGTTCTTGTTTGGGTTTGGAAATGGCCTTCAATTTATGGGAGGTGAAGCAGCAGGATATGCAGCAGCAGATGTGGGTTTGACTGGGTTCTTGTGTGGGTTTTTTTTTATACTATATTTCAACAATTTTATTGTCACCTTGCACGGGGTGGGTCACTAATGCTTGCACAGTACTCGAGCTCAATAAACTCAAGTACTGTCCAACGCAACGGAAAAAAATTTAAAAAATCACGCTGCAATATAGATTGGTACCCGAGTTTGGAGAACTCGGGTACTACATGTACAGTATTCGAGTCTGAGAAACTCGAGTACCAAGTATTACTTTTTTTTTGCCCAGTTCCATGTCAGCCAGTGCCAGCGTGGAATAGAAAAGGGCGAACTCGTGAACAGTAAACTCGAGTATGCAAAAAAGTGGTAGATTGCCATTTACTTCCGAAACAGTGTTTTTTTGCAAAATATTTTGTAAATTAATGGTATTTGGCCATTTTGGCCAGTTTTGAGGCCCTAAACAGGAGCATCACCTATTTTAGGAAATTCCTGCAAGTATGGCACCTATTATAATCAGTGTCTTTATATGGTGTTGTCTCCTGAGACTGCATCCAGTACTAGATCACTAGAACGTAAACAAAAACTAATGCTCATGTCTGTTTCCAGGACAATGGTGGGTGAACCTGTTAATTTGAACGAGTTTCAAGAATTGGCTAGAAGAGACTTCTATGCTGGGGGAGCTGAGGATCAGTACACGCTAGAAGAGAACATGGAAGCATTTCGTAGAATCATGTAATGTGCTAGTCTTAATAGGGCAAACTGGGTATGGCATTTAACCAATCAGTTTTCATGGTTTTCTCAGGATTCTGCCTAGAATTCTCGTGGACGTCAGTAGAATAGATTTGTCAACTAATGTTTTGGGGTACAATATATCGGCGCCCATTCTGATAGCTCCAACTGCTTTGCATAAGTTGGCACACCCTGAAGGTCTAAAGTCCTCTAAAAAAAACTTTGGTTGAGCTTCCTTTCCCCCTGTCAAATGCTTATATTACTTGCTATTTGTTTCAGGAGAGGTTGTCACAGCCAGAGCAGCCGCTGCATGTAAAACTATAATGGTATTAATACAACGAATTTGTCATACTTACAAAAGGTGTTGCAGACTAAGTTATCTTTTACTGCAGGCTCTATCCTTCACATCTTCTTGCACTTTGGAGGAGGTTGCTTCCAGCTGCAATGCTGTTCGGTTCTTTCAAATATATGTATTGTATTCTTCTTGATCTCTGATTATTTCAATTTTTGTTGTTATCTGTTCCTTATGTGTTATTATTATTAATTTTTTGGTAGAAACACACTGAAATTTGATTACCCTTTACGAATAGGTATACAAGAGGTGAGATTTATCAGCTCTGTTGGTGCAGAGAGCAGAGAGAAATGGATACAAGGCTCTTGTCCTAACTGCTGATTCTCCCAGAGTTGGACGAAAGGAGGCTGACATAAAGAACAAGTGAAATATCATCTCACTCGTTTTCCTTCTGTGTGCAAGCACAATTTATTTGATTTCCAGAGAAGTTTGGCATAAACTGCTTTTAAAAAGGAGACAGGACACGAATTTGAACTCTAATAACAGAAGATATCTTATTTATTTGTCTCTTGTATCTATGCAATGAGCTATGTCTTATGCATCTCATTTGAAACACAATTTTGATAATTTCTACAGAATGACTTTACCTAAACTGAAGAATACAGAGCGTTTCTTATCACTTGAAGCTTCTTCTGTGAGTGGAATATTTCTATACTTTTGAATCTAAATTTAGCAGCTAAGCTTAGAATGAAGAATTTCTTCTTCCAAGGTGTCTAATATCTTCTTTGAAAAAATACATTGCTTTAACAGTATCATATCATATTTTCCTTTGACAAGGCAAAAAATCTCCATTAATTTGTAAAGAAACAAGTGATCAGTGAGGTGTTCTTATGCAGCAATACCATTTATCAATTTGAATAAATTCAAAGCACAAGGTACACAAATGAGTGAATCTCAAACATGCATGGAGTGTCCTATGTCTAATTGTCAATCATAAATGGATTAACATTCTTATCTGTGATTCACATGTCACTACCTCACCAATTATCCGTATGTGGGATATGGCATCTTTGTCTGCTTTTGCCCAAACTAGCATTTAAATTTTTAAGAATGTAATAGAGAAATATCTCTATCTTGTATTTCTGTCCTCGGGACCCTTCTGACCACAATGAAACAGAAATTCATAATATTTTACAAATACTATTGCTAGAATTGTATTGTAGAAGTGCTGTTGGTTATTCAAACTCATAGACTAAAATTGTTACAACTATTCCAAAATTAATCTATTGCAAGATAGTGGTTCAGATTTAGAAGCTTTTACCAAAGAGACAAAGGATGCTTCCTTTTGGTGGAAGGTATAAACCAGCACTATCTTATTACCTTCTGATATGCTTGTTTTAATATGTCAGTAAAGGTTAGATATGTCAATTATGAAGGACCAGTCTGGTTAGCTAGCAAAGTCTCATGGTTTCCATAGCAGGGATATAGGACTGATTAGGGATAGGGAGGTTTATGGGTGGGGAACAGACATGACATAAGATATGAGATGCAAATTATTTTATATGTCTATCGTGTACTCTGGAAGTGTTGTGATTATTCAAACTCATAGACCAAATTTAGTTATTATAACAATTCCAAAACTAAACTTTTGCAGGATAATGGTTCAAATTTAGCAGCTGTTGCCAAAGAGACGAAGGATGCTTCCTTTTGTTGGAAGGTATATACCAGCTAGTATTATGATTTGCCACTGTTATGCTTGTTGAAATATGTCAGAAAAGATTAGTTGTGTCAATTACAAAGATTCTGTCAGTTCGTTTAAATCCCTGTAAAACTTAGATTGTTTAACCTAATTAATTAACCAAGTGAATACTTAGGTTTATTATTCAGATCTAGGTTAAAACAATAACAATCATATCAAGTAAAGCAGCAGAAAAATAAATAACACAAAGATATGATGACCCAGGAAACCACACCGGTAAAAACTTGGGGAGGATTTGACCTAGTTATCCTCAAGGTAAACTGAATCCACTATGAAAGAATCGAAATTTACACAATAAGACTTAGACCACTAACATCCTATTGCTACCCAAGTGTAGGAAACTTACTACCATGACCCCATGATAGCTCCGAGATCCACGGACTCCTTCTTTCTTTGAATTCTTCAGCAAATCCACAAGCGCACTTGCTTGTATATCTTTATGCTCTTTTGATTCTGCAACTGTATTGATTTACACAACTCTTGACATGAATCTCAAGTTTGTAAACCCTAAGTGTATGTGAAGGTAAACACCTCTAGATCTCACAATGAGATTCACAAACACAGCATTCAGAACTCTGAAGAACAGAACTCTGAGAAACAGAACACTAAAAACGTGGCTAGGGTTTCCCCTTATATACTTAGGGCAAAACATAAAACACTATACATTAAATGGACTAGGGCTGAGTTGGAAAATTCTACAGAAAAACAATCTGCCCGATTTTCGATCGATCGAGCCTAATTTTCGATCGATCGAGTCTGGCAGAAAGTTAACAGTAATTCTGCAAAACAACTCGATTCCAACTTTACATTAAGACCCATACTTTGAGCAAGTCTAACACAAGACTAAACATTGTTTTGATCATGGTTTGCCAACATACAAATTGAAGTTCTAATATATTAGTTCCTAATTCTTAGAACCTAACAGATTCCATTCTGCTTAGTTGGCAAAGTCTCATAGTTTCATGTCAGGGACCTACAATTGAATAGGGATAAGACGTTTACTGGGTGGGAAAAAAAGACATGCCATAAGTTATTAGATGAATGCAAATATGAAATATCTGAAAGATACTACAACTACTGTAAAGGACATTTTGTACTCTTTAATAGTGTTGGCTGGGGTGCACTCTTGAACTATGGTTTAATTAGTGCATCATAACATCTGCAGGACATAGAATGGTTAAGTACAATTACAAACATGCCAATCCTTATCAAGGGACTACTTACTCGTGAAGATGGTAAGATCAAGCTCTACTTGTGACAGTGACTTCTCTTCAGTTCATCTCCCCCACACTACTTCCCTTTAATTACAAAAAAGGAAGAACCCTCTCTGCCTTTGAGTGAAATTTTCAGTTCTTATTTATTAAGCAATTAAAAGTCTTTAACTTCTCCATTCTAAGATTCTATTTCTTTTTATTTAATGATTATACTTATATATGAAACTCTTTAAAATCATTTTTTTTTACTTTGGAAATTCAAGTATTGGAGCACCGAGCACTGCTAATCATACTAACCAAGTAGTCTTTATTTTCTTATTAGCCTCAACCCTCTCTTCATTTTTTTATAAATTCTTTAAATACTCCCTTGTTACATGTTCTTGATAGTTTACTCATACCCCTGAAAGTCATAGCATTGTTTTCATTTCAGATTTCACTTCATTATTCAAACATCCTTAACATTTGATGTATTACTATTGGCAGCAATAAAGGCTGTAAAAGTAGGTGTTGCTGGGATTGTGGTCTCCAACCATGGAGGTCGCCAGCTTGATTATGCTCCAGCTACTATTACTGTTCTGGAAGAGGTGGGGCTCTATCTCTACTGTTTAGCAAAAGAAAGACTGTCTCTCCTCTCTACTCAATTAGTTTGTTGGTGTGTAAGACACGGATATTGGGTTTTAGTTGCAGACACATTGCATCTTTCTGCTTTTATATACATAGGGAAAGCTTGCAGGTGGTTATATCATAGCAAGACATCCTCAACATAACAATTTGTAGAAATTATTAGCATTTCAATACAGAAAATGTAAATGCTCATGCATTCCTGCACAGGACTTGTTTTGTTTGGATTCATGTATTGTTACTAGTATACAGAACATAATGCTCATTGGGAAGGAAAGTTAAATCAGCAAGGTTAGTCACATGTCTGATGATATTGATGTACCTTTTGATTCCAGGTGGTTCAAGCTGTTGGAGGGAGAATTCCTGTTTTCTTTGATGGAGGAGTGAGGCGAGGAACAGATGTCTTCAAGGCATTAGCCCTTGGTGCACAAGCAGTCCTTGTAAGCTCTCCAACACAAACTATTTAATTCTGCAAACATCTTATTTATTTCATATGCAATGTTGGCAATGTAATTGCTAAACTATTTTTCTGTCATGCACTCGTTTTACTGCCATTGTGTGAGTTTCAAAGTGTCAATAGATGTCTCTACATCCAATTGATGGTTTTTAGAGATGCAGCTCTATCATACTGAGCTAATGGAATTGCCAGCCATCTTTTTCAACTTACTGCTTGAGTGGCCCCTAAACCAATAAATCTGTCTAACGTGCTTTTTTTTCTTTGGGGGGGATGGAGGGATAGTGAGGGAGGGAAAGGTTGAACCACGTTAATATCATGTGTTCTTTATCTTTATCTCTTTGTTTTCTTTACACAAAATAAAATAAACTTGTTGTCAAGGGTGGTGTTAGATGCCAATCGAATATTTGATTTCCTGGTCATCTCAGCCTCCTTCTCATCCTCTCACAAACCGATTTGACTGTTCATCGACATTGTCAATGAGCACATCGAGTTCTGTAAGAAGCTTCCTTTGCGAAGCTCTTTGGTCTTTCTTCAAGAACTCGTTTCAACGATGATTGCCAAAACTTTTTTTTTTTCACAAAGCTTAATCCAAAAATTTAAACTAATAGGTTTAACTATGTATACCAATTGTTTCATCCTTATATGTTTAACTATGTATATCAACTGTTCCATCCATTTATGTTTCTTTGATGATGAATTTAATACTCACACATACACCCATAAGTCATAACAAATATATCACATATGAAGAATTAGAAGTATCACTATGGTTATTAGGGTATATGCTTCTTAATCATTGCTCTCTTAAGTTAATCGTAATCTACATATGTAATCGCAGATTGGAAGGCCTGTTATCTATGGACTGGCGGCTAAGGGAGAATATGGGGTGAGGCAAGTTATCCAAATGCTGAAGGATGAACTTGAGCTCACCATGGCTTTATCTGGCTGTCATAGTGTGAAGGATATCACTAGAAGGCATGTGAGGACAGAGCGTGAAAGACTCCATTCAATGCTCTAATAAATGTTAAAGCATTAACAATATTTTTGAGAAAAATCATTTAGATCATCATGGTTGCGTTTGGAAACTTGGACTTGAATTTGAATATGGGTTTTAAATTAATAGATTTGAATGCTTTGATTTCAAATACATTGATTTTAGGTGTTATTTCTTTTTCTTTCTTTTTTTTTGGTCAAAACGAAATTGTATAAAACTAACTGAAGGAAGAAAAGACAGGGCAAAGCCTGTTACAACAAGAACCCATAGAGTCCGCCTCAACCAGAGGGATCAGCTCCAAAGGAGGATTAAAGTGAACAATAAATTCAAAAGGTTGAAACAATCCTAAATTTGCTAGACGATCCTGACATTTATTTGCTTCCCGGTAAATATGCTTAACACTAACCTGAGGGATATGACTAATTAAGAGTTTGCAATCATCCAACAGGGGAGAGATCATAGAATTACAGTATGAAGAGTTGTTAAGGACCTCCACCAGTGACTTCGCATCAAGTTCTATCATAACAGCACGAGCGTTAATTTGATGACAAAGCTGAAGACCATCTCGGAGAGCCCATATTTCAGCAACAAAACTGTCAGCTCTTCCAATTCTCCTAGAAAATCCTATCACCCAGTTACCAACTTCATCCCTTATCAAGCCACCACCAGCTGCTGTACCTGCCGAGCCACTTAATGACCCGTCAGTATTTAGTTTGAACCAGCCCGGTTCTGGTTTTTCCTAGGAGTGAGTTTGGGTCGGGTCGGGTCGGGTTTACTGTGACCCGAAGCCCGCCCCGATAGAAATCGGGTTTGGCTGTCTAAAATCCGACCCGACCCAAAAAAAACGGGTCTGTAATCGGGTCGGTTTTCCAGGTCTCAGGTTGGACCTTTTTTTTTTTTTTTCATGATAATAGTTATGCCTCCACAGATCAAATAATGCAAATTTATCAACTGGGTCCTTGAAAAATTGAGCTGATCTTTGTTGGGCCTGATCAGATTGTTAAAAACTTTCCTAACTTGCTGATACAACTAAGTAATAATTTTTAAAATATTAGGAAATCTGATTAGTATGTCAAAATATTTCAAAATATTTAGTTGATAAATTTGAGTTAATATAAAAATATATATTAGCAAGAACCACTTGCGGTCGCAATTCATTTTACAAGTCATGAAAAACTGGAATAACATCATAGTAATTGAAAAGTGAGGGAAAAGCAAGAAAAATTGAAAGAAAAAAGATGTGATATGAAAAGGTTCAGATATTAGAAGACAGCAATGCTAACAAAGGCAGGTAACATAGCTCAATCATCCATGGGATGCTCGTCTTCTACTCCACTAGCATCAGTCATTTGGTCATCCTTGAGGTTGCCACATACATTACATTCCATAATGTTAGAGGCGGTACCATCATCCTTGGGGGGCAAAGGAGCTAGCGTGCCCCCACAATTCTCTCTTATCAAATAGATTGCTAATAATGAGTAACAATCTGATCAGTATGTCAAAATATTTCTAATACAACTAAGTAATAATCTTAAAAAAAAATTAAAAAAACCATTACAACAAAAAGGAATATTAGGAGAGCCTTAAGAATAAAAGTTGCTAATTGCTCCTAAAATCATACGAGATTCTTCAATCAGCCAACAAAGATAAGATTCCAAGGGCTGCCTGTGATCTTTTTTTAGAAGCATCCTTGCTAGTTGTTTCACCTCTAAAAGAAGCTGGACCCTGATACATAAAAGATAATTTAGTCTTCTCAATTATATAAGCCACCAATCTCAAACTTCTCTGATGCAGTAGGCACACATTAAGCATATAAGTTTTGGTTGAGCTGTTAAGAACTCAAATTCCATATTTTAGCGTGCAAATCAAAATCAACCCTAGAGAGGCAATGTCATCATAAAAACTACTAGGTAATTCTTGACATAATAAAGAATGTTTTGGATATACAAAATAAACAACGAAGTTAATCCACCACCACAACACTGTTATTAAATCATTCTTTTTCTCTCACATTAGTAATATAAATGATCAAACCAACAATCAATATTAGACACTTCGGATGCATCAAGGAAAAAGTCTTAGTAACATGTCATAACACATGCAGTCTAGGAATAGCACAAGGAAGAAATCAAATGCAAAACATAAAACACTATTCAAAGTAAATAGAGTTTAAGAAAAAGGTGTCAGAGAGTAATCATTTCTTATGACATCTACAAGCCTTAAAGCAAAACTCACCAATGTATGTAGGCAGATTAGTCAAGATTTGTAACAGTGCTTGATGGTGAAGGTGATGCTGCTAAAGGTGAAACAACTAGCAAGGATGCTTCTAAAAAAACTTACAACTTGCTTACTAATATTAATTAGACAAAATTTAAAAAAAAAAAAAAAAACAAAAACACATCACTGCCCTCACTCTAATTCCAACAACCAGTGCCACCAAACCACTACAAAATACTAATAACAACCCTAACCCAAATCTCAACCCTTCACTCTTTCCACATTTTTACACTTGCATTGCCACTGACAAGAGAAATAACCAAAACCCAGGTACCCAAAACCAAAGAAAAGAAGAGAACTATAGAGATAAAGAAGCCAAAAAGGACGGGAATTTTCACAAACATGTGGTGGGCAGAATTAAAAGCAGCACTGGGCCAGAGAATTAACATCGAAAGAGACATGAATATGAAAATGTGTGACCGACCGGAAAATAAAACGCAAATAAGAAAAAACAAAAAACAAAAAAAACCCATATAAGAATAGCCATTGTTTCTATAACATCAAAAACAAAAAACCCATATAAGGTTTATAAATATATCATCAAAACAAAAACCCATTAACCAAAGCAAACCCAGAAACCTAAGAAGCAAAGAAAAACAAAGCAATAATAAGTAAAACACCAAAAACCCATTAACCAAAGAACCAACGAAAAACAAAGCAATGTTAACAAAAATTAACACACACAAACCACAACCCTCCAAGCCCAGAATCAGTAAAACAAACAAAAACCCACTAACCAAAAAAAACCCAAGAACCCAAAAGAATTGAAAAAGAAAGCAAACCTTGGTTGAGCAATTTCTGAGATAGAACAAAAAAGAGGCGGCTGTAATGTTTTGTGAGATTGAGACTAGGAGGTAGCTGAGGGAGGCGGAGAGAGACCTTTGTCCAGTAAGGTTTTACCAAAAAAAATAATCGAGTTTTGCATGGTATATATATGACCCGATGCCGACCCGAACCCGAAAATAACCCGAAAATAAGACCCGAAACCCGACCCGAATATTCTCAGACCCGCCCAAAACCTTTCGGGTCGGGTCGGGTTTTCGGGTGGGCCGGGTCCAGTGCTCAGTCCCAGTTTTTCCCATCTGACTTGCTTGACCACCAAATGATTATTACGAATTGGTTGCGAAACACACAAGAAATTCAGTAGCTTGCAAGGTTACCACCTTGGTTAGGTTCAGATTGGCCCTTATGTTGGAAAAATTGGCTTGATTTCTCTGTTTCCAAATCATCCAAACCGTATAAGGGAAGAGAATGTTCCATGGAATACCAGCTGCATTTTGGGAAGACTTGAGGCTAGAGTTAGAAAACAACCAATCTCTAATGCCCTGAGAAAAAAAAAAGATGGGTTCAGACAGTGAGTTCCAAGTAGCTGCCATATCGGTTTAACCAAGCTGCAATCTCGGAGTGCATGAATGAGGGATTCTGAATCAGACTAGCACATCGGGCAGGTGGTATCAAGTGGAATTCCTCTTTTAGCTAAAACCTCCTTGACTGCAATACTAATATGCATGCATCTCCAAATGAAAATTTGGATTCTAGGCAAAGTTTGAAGCTTCCAAATCCAAGAGCCAGCAAAAGACTCTGCTTCCATCAGGTTTGTGGCAATAAGATAAGCACTTCCCATGTCAAAGTTCCCCTTTGGAGAAAACTTCCAAGCCAACTTGTCGTTGTTTCTTGCCATAAGGGGGGTCAGTATTGCTTGAATTTCAACTCTGATTTCCAAAGGGAGGTCGAAAGGAATCATCGACCAGTTCCATCTTCCTAGAGATATCACATCTTTAAGCTTAAGGTTGGTCGAATCTTGAGGAAGGGGACCCTGAATGTGTGCTCTAATGGGGCCAAGATTAGACCAGCAATCAGACCAGAAATTAAGATTACTCTCATAGCCTGGAATCCACTTAATCCCTTTTTTGAAAGTGTCCTCACCTTTCTTTATACCTTTCCAAATAGGGGAGCTTGAGAGTTTAGCTTCATTCCTCGAATTGATTCTCTGCCTAGTACAATATTTATACTTGAGAACCTTAGCCCAAGGGGCATCATTCTCAGTGTGAAGTCTCCAGTTTAGTTTGGCTAGTAGAGCTGTATTCCTACCATTAGCCGACTGCAGCCCAAGGCCTTCCAATTCCTTAGGTTTAGTTACCACATCCCACTTGACCCAATGCACTTTCCTAGCATGATCAGAAGAACCCCACAAAAAGTTCCTATTGACCTTATCACTGCCCTTAAGGATTTTATCCGGAAGCGAAGCATGTTGCAAGACATAGTTCGGAATGGTGGAGGAAGAAGCATGTATGAGCACAAATTTGCCAACCAAGGAGAGTAAATTAGCTTTCCACCCAGCCAGCTTTTTCTTGACTCTATCTAATACAAAATCAAAGTCATGCTTATGAACCCCTGTATGTTTCAATGGAAAGCCCAAATACTTGCCAAGGTTGGATGTAGGGCTGAAACCAAGGATGTTAGACAGCTGGTCTCTTAGATCAAGATCCACATTAGGCGAGAAGAACACACGAGACTTTGCTTCACTTACCTTCTACCCGAATCTAGAACAAAACTCCTGAAGAACTTCATTAACAGCAAGGCAGTTCTTCGAGTCCGCCTCAGCAAATAAAACCAGGTCATCCGCAAAGAATAGGTGTGAAAAAGAAGGACCATTCCTGAAAGTTTTCACTGGATTCCAAACCTTGGCAGCACACCTTTCTTCAATTAAGTGCCCCAAATACTCCATGCAAAGAATAAATAGATAGGGCAATAGGGGGTCCCCTTGTCTGATACCTCTAGATGGGAAAAAGGATTCTAAGCAGCCACCATTGAAGAGGAGGGAAGTTGAGATCGAGGATACACAACTAATGATGAGTTCAATAAGCTTTTCTGGAAAATTAAACTTGAAGAGCATTTCCCTAATAAAACTCCACTCAATCCTGTCATAGGCCTTCTCCAGATCAATCTTGATAGCCATATACCCCTTCCTACCCTTCGCTCGACCAATGGTGTGTATCAATTCTTGAACTATGATAACATTGTCTGTTCCTCTCCTACCTGAAATGAACATTGTTTGGAAGGGCGAGACAATGTTCTCTAAGTGTGGTCTAATCCGATTAACAATGACTTTGGAAATGATCTTGTAAATAGAGTTACAAAGACTAATAGGCCTGTAGTTCCCAATAGATTCTGGATCTTAGACTTTGGGAATAAGAACAATGAGAGTTTTATTAAGATAATTTGGCACATTTCTTTCAAGGAAAACTTTCATTACTTCCTCATTCACCGAATTCCCCACTATGAGCCAAAACTGCTAATAAAATCCAGCATGCAACCCGTCCGAACTTGGGGATTTATAAGGTTTCATAGACCAGAGAGCTTCCTTAATTTCCTCCAAGGTAACTGTGGCATCCATCGAACACCTTACTTCCTCAGACAGATGCACATGCCACTGGGCTTCATGGCTAGGGACCCTCGCTGCTTCCACAAGGGATGTGGTATATAAAGAGACAAAACCCTTCCTAAAATGCTCCCTCACTTCCCTTCCATCTGTGACCCACAGCCCTCTCTCATCCTTAACCGAAGCTATATGATTTCTTTTCCTCCTAGCAAGAGCAGACACATGGTAGAAGGAGGTATTGCGGTCCCCTTGGATCATCTAGTTAATCCTAGACTTCAACATCCAAAGGTCTCTCTCTTGATCAAGGATCGAATCAAGCTCATGCTGCAACTGATTTTCGAGATTGATTAGGGAGGAGCTCGGGAATTTGGATAAGGCTTTCTGCACCCCCATAAATTCTAGCCAGGCCTCTCCTTTTTTTGTGATGAATATTTCCAAAATGATTCCTATTCCACAATATTGCCTCTTTGGAGAAAATATCTATGGAATCCACAAGGCTTCTATTACTGCTTTAAGCCTTAGAGGCAATACTGGGAAAAGACAAATCAGATAACCAGAACTCTTGAAATCTAAAGGGCTTATTAGGGACCTGAACACTGGTAGGGAGGGCTTCCATAAGCACAGGGCAGTGGTCGGAATGGCAACGGGGAAGGAAGGTACCTTTTGCATCCAGGTACAGCACACACCAATCCGGGTTCATAAAGAATCTGCCTATTCTTTCCAAGATAAGATTACTAATATCTCTCTTGTTTGTCTAGGTGTATCTGGGACCAGTAAAACCCATGTCAACCATATTGCAACCATCAAGACAGTCTTTGAAGGCCAGTGACCGATTAACACTTACTCCCCCGCCTCCAAATTTATCTTCATCAGTTAGAGGTTCATTAAAATCACCAGCCATAACCCATGGCTTGTTGTGAAGCTCTGCAACCTTTGTAAGTTTATTCCATAAAATACATCTATCTTCACTCCTAGGACTAGCATAAATAGTAGAGAAAATCCAAGAAAGGTTAGAGGCATGAACCTTTACTTCGACATGGATTTCTTGCTCTGTTTTACCTAACTCCTCCACCAACACTTTATCATCATTCCACAGTAACCAAAGACCACCCGAAAGACCAATAGTTTTTGTATGAATTGCCCCATCAAAGGGTAACCTGTCCGTGACCTCCTTTGCTCTATTTCCTCCCAATTTCGTCTCCATGATCGCAAAAATAGCTGGATCATGTTTCTGAGTGAGCTCAAGAATGTAATTTTGGAAAGAAGGCTTAAGTGCCCCTCTGCAATTCCAAATTAAAAAATTCATGGAGGTTGGATAAATGGGAGAAAAAAAAAATCAATTAGAGGAGGGCACTCCAGACCCATTCTCCAACTCCATACGAGCAACGTCTACATCCCCACAGTCTGACTTCTCACTGGAACAGGGGTTGGAATGAGCTCCAAAACTCTCATCACCGTTCCCTGGTTTAGTGAGTGATTCGGGCTTGTCAGATGAATACAAAGACTTCCCCGAGGTTCCTTTACTGGTGTTGGCTATATGGGCGCTGCCTTTGTCACCGTGGAGCTCCAACCCAGTTGTGGATGAAGTCGTGAACTCGAATAATGACCGATTAGTCTCACGGTTAGGAGGTGAAACACAGTTAGAGGAGATAGAGGTGATATTTGCGGCAAGAATTTTTGAAAGGGGGTTGTCGGCGGTGCTGGATTTTGCTTTAGTTGGAAAAAATCTAGCAATGGCTTTTTTGCCCTTCACTGAGGGCAGTAGTTTCTTAAGAGCTTGGCCTGATGGGCTTGGGTTCGTGTCACTAGCTTGGGCTAAGAATGTGCTTTTAAACTTATCATTTCCCATATTGTTGCGAGATGGGCCTGAGTTCGAAACTCCCACAGACTCGCTGGATTTTGAAGCCCATTTTTCGTACCCCCTCCTAGGATAGCCTCCATCATTTGGATTGACATCTTTACGTGGCACACTCTGGATACCCAAAGGACCACTAGTTGGCGTGTTCACCCACTTCGAATTTCTTGAAGGTAGGTGAAATGAAGACTGCCAGGTGGATTTTCTGTTATTATTCGTACTAACACCTAGCTTGGTCCCCCTCTTCCCGTACGTCCTCTTGCTCACTACCATCCACAGCTCGTAGTGGCGATCCACCTCTGATGACTCACCCACGTCCACCAACGCATGCACTGATGAAGATAGTTGAGCAGCATACGTATCTCGTGGCATATCAAAACATGATTTCTGAGTTCCCTCCATCGGGTTTAACGATTCTTTTTCCTTTCGTATCATGTACGAACACCCATCAACCCTTTGCCCAAGCCTTCCACAAGAAAAATAGAGACTGTGAATACCCTTATAAGTCACTGCCTGTTCAAAGCGCCTAATACAAATAGTATTCACCAGTGGTTTATTAACATCAATTTGAATACATATCCTTGCATATTTACCACGAGCTTCCGTTGCCGTGTGTGAGTCAATCCTCAAGACCATACCAATAGACTCCCTAATCTGTTTCAACACCTCCGCATCATAAAGCTTAATGGGGAGTTCACAAAGTCAGATCCAGACAACGAAGAGTAAAACATTTGTCATCAATGGCTTAAAGAAAGGCTCCCATGGTCTTATAAAGAGAAAATGATCTCCTATAAAACACGATCCTTTCATGAGGGCTAAATCGAGGTCCTCTTTAGAAAAGAACCTGACCAAAAAGAAACCATAGCCAAGGTCCACACAGTCCATTCTTGCCGATGGCCTCCACAGTTCGTTAAGTTTGGATTTCAAGTAAGCAAACCCCGCTGACCTCCTAACGAGCTTGACAATGATGGCTCTCGACTAAGGTCCTCTGATACGCCGCTTCGTCTCCATAGAGAGCCTACGTTCACCCAACCAACCCGGTTCCGATTAGCAACTTCCTCATTCTCACCATCCGATTCCACATCTTCATCCATAAGACTCTCAAATTCAAACGCTTTCACATTCGTTCCTAGTATATCACCCACAAGCTTGTCCTTGAAGGAACCTCCTGAAAAAGCCTCTGTGTAATGGAAGTCTGGACAAGGAGAACCCTCTCTGGATCCATTACTGAACTCGGCGTGGTGAATGTCCTTCACCTTTTTGTTACTCTAAGACAGCTCCACTTCCTCCTCTCTAGAGAGCAAACGTGGCTTCATATTTTTTCATCCTCCTATGCAGTGGCAGTTAGGTGTTATCTCAAATTCAATGGTTTTAAACTTTTAAAATGGTGGATTTGTCAAATTTAAATCCTTAACCTTTAGTAAATTGTCCAAACAAGATATTTGTATTTTAATCACCCAAGTCCAAATTCAAATGCCCACATCATGCCATCCAAACATACCACAATATTCCTAAATAAAATTATGTTATGGAACCACCTCGCACCCTTGGTGCGGTGGTCACTCCACAAGTATAAGTGCTTGTGGGGTGTGGGAGGCAAGGGTCAGGGTTCAAATCTCTAGGAGAAAACTTCACACACATATACACTTAAATTAAGCTAGAATAGAATTTCTGTTATATATCAAAAAAAAAATTATGTTATGGATTTCTTAAGTATAAGATAGTAACCATGAGTAGCCTTGCTTACTTAGGTCAGGAATAGTATTCCTTCAACGATTAAACTAATTATAATTCAACTTCCTTTGATAGAGCAAACCAACACCAAAAAAATCTTAATCAAATTATATTAGATCTTCCCTAAACAAGTTCTAATTAAATTATTTATATATTTTATATAAATTATCTAATTTGACTTTTATTTTTTAATATTCATTAACTAAATGTGTATTATATATGAATTTTTTTTGTTAAACTTTTCCATACATATATTACACAGGTAAAGAAATACTCTGTATATATCTATATATAATATAATATAAAATCTTTTTGATTTCTTGTTAACTTCTTGAAGTGTTGCCACAGCTTGAAAAAAACCCACATCTTTTCATATTATTTGTTAAAGAAAATACAAAAGCTTAAAAAAAAAAAAAAAAAAACATACGACAATGAATGCTATCGGAGCACATAAAATATATTAATCTTAAATTTCTTATTACTTTTTTGTTAGCCATTCAAAAGAAGACTCATAAGTGTGGGTTCCAGTTAGCTCAACTGGTAAAGTCTCTGATGGTTGTATAAGAGATCTGGGGTTCAATCCCCGCCTACACCAAAAACTGATTGGTGTCTTGGTCTGATGATAAAGAGCTATCATCAGGAGCGGACGCCATAGATTGAAATTCTCTCAAAAAAAAAGAAGACTCATAAGTTGGAAAAGCCTATGAAGTCAAATATCCAACTCAATTTTTTTAATTGAGTTTAAATTCTATAAGTATTTTAAAAATATATGTGTAATAATTTCGTATAAAACATCATATAATTGAGTTTAAATTCTATAAGTATTTTAAAAATATACGTGTAAGACTTTCGTATAAAACATCATATATTTACAAGTGATATCTTAGAATCTTGTCATCTAAAATTCTTTAAATGATATAATAGATAATTCCAGGTATAAAAAAATCATATTAAATGCCGATTAATAATCAATGATTAAACTAATTAGAATTCAACTTTCTTTGATAAAGCAACCTAACACCAAAAAAATCTTAATTAAATTATATTATATCTTCCCTAAACGGGTTATAATTAAATTAGTTATTTATTTTATATAAATTATCTAATTTGTCTTTTTATTTTTTTAAATATTTATTAACTAAATGTGTATTATATATGAATTTTTTTTGTTAAACTTTTCCATACATATATTACACGAGTAAAAAAATACTCCATATATATCTATACTATAATATAAAATAAAATCTTTTTGATTTCTTATTAACTTCTTGAAATGTTGCCACAGCTTGAAAGCCCACATCTTGTTATATTATTTGTTAAAGAAAGCGTAAAAGCTAAAAAGAAATTTTCTTTTAAAAAAAATCACAAACTCATGTGACAATGAATGTCGGAGCACAACAAAAACATAATAATTAAATTTCTTATTACTCTTTTGTTAACCATTCAAAAGAAGATTCGTGAGTTGGAAATGCCTATGAAGTAAAATATCTAACTCAATTTTTTTAATTAAGTTTAAATTCTATAAGTATTTTAAAAATATATAAATGTAAGAATTTCGAATAAAACATCATATATTTATACATTCTATTAGAATTTTGTCATCTAAAATTCTTTAAATGATATAATAGATAATTCCAAGTACCAAAAAAAAAATCATAATAAATGCCAATTAATAATCAATGGTTAAAATAATTAGAATTCAACTTTCTTTGATAAAACAACCAAACACCAAAACAATCCTAATTAAATTCTATTAGATCTTCCCTGAACAAGTTCTAATTAAATTATTTATTTATTTTATATAAATTATCTAATTTGACTTTTATTTTTTAATATTTATTAACTACAGGTGTATTATATGTTGTCTTGGCATGACTAATTCTATTTTTTACGTTTATTATTCTAAATGCTAATTTCAATTTGTTTTTTAATTCATAATCAATAAGCAAACAATTTATATATATATATATATATATAATTGTGATTGTGATTGTTTTTAAATGTACCGTGCATATGCATAAGGTTACACACTAGTTTCGTATAAAACATCATATATTTAGCTATTTACAGTTCTATTAGAATCTTGTCATATAAAATTCTTTAAATGATATAATAGATGATTCCAAGTACAAAAAAAATCATAATATCTACCGATTAATAATTACTATAATGATCAAATTTCATAAATAGAAATCTATATATATATATATATATTAATAGGTAAACTTAGAGAAAATCCAATTAGATTCTACAATTAAAGTCCAATTTTGCGCTATATATCCTAAATTGTTTATTTTTAGAGAAAGTTTAATTTCTTAATTTTGGAGTCAAATGTAGGATCACATTATAAATATCCATTCAAGTGAGTTATTGGGTACAAAAATCAAAGAGTCTAAAATTAATGAACATAAAAAATTAAAAAAAATGACAATTTACATTTTCTACTTAATATTATTCTTACAAGACTTTTTATAGAATTAAAAAAAAATATAAGAATAACAATCAATAATATTTAAATTATATATGTAAGAATTATGCTCTGTATTTTAATGTAGCTAAATATATTAAGAAGATTCAGGATGTTAGTTATGCTTTTAGAAAATATCAAAAATACCCCTAAGCTAATTAGATAATCATTATTCTTAAAAAAATAAGGTTAAAATTGTAATTCAGTAATTTTTTTTTAAAAAAAACTACCTGATAAAATTTTTTCCTAAAAATTAGCACACTCTCTATTTAAATATATCTCACGCACGTTTGATAATTTTTTTCCTAAAAACTAGCACACACTAAACCCAGTAGTTTATTCTATTTCAAATCCTAAATTTTACTGGTTTCTTAAAAATATCTTCCTATGTAACCTCACTAATAATAGATAAATTCAAATTAAAAATTACATTAAACTCAAAAAAAAAAAAAAGTATCGTCGCACATGCAAAGCGCGTATGTGAGGCTAGTATCTTTTAAGTATATCATGCACATACATAGAATTACAAGCTAGTAAATACAATAGGAAGAGAATATTAAATTTTGTTGAACTTTTTCCCCCAAATTGGTAGATACCACTAAATAGCATGGAGGAGGGGGAAGTGGGGTTCAGTCTCAAACTATAAATATGAGACACCAAAAAAGAATGTCATTTATTAGGTTATCACTTGAATCTCATATATATATTTTGTTTAACTTTTTTGTGCATTGTTCTAAACTTGATGATCCCATATTTTCCCACATCATCACTATATACATTATGTGTGTGTATATATATATATATATATGTATATATAAATGATATGATAAAATAGGATACAATGAATAATTATGTTTAGTTATTTTGTGTTAAAGATACATAAATATATATTATAAAATAATTTTTTTCTCAAAAATAAATGGATACCAAAATATATCATTTTAATTTTTATCAGAAGATATTCCAAAATTAATATATATATATATATATATATATATCAATGGACAAATCAAGACAATGACAAAAAAAGAAATTGACAACTTGATTCCAACATCCAAATCCTTCCAACTTCCGATATTTTTGGATTTGAGTCCTTTTCATTTCAAAGTGAAATTGACAATTAACAAATAAATATGAAGTTTAAATTTTACCATAACATATAAAATTTAACCAAAGTAAAATTTTGTTTATGATTAAATTAAACTACAGCTAAGACAAAATCTTTTTTTCCTTTTTTAAGAAAAAATAAGATGACAAAATCTAAATCTTAAATTTATTTAATTTTAAATCATGACTGGAAATTTCTTCATTTCCAAAGAAAAAAAAAAAGACAAATGGTGCCAAAACATCATATATCATATAATAATTGGGAGCAAATAAAAAGAAAATCGTAGGATGAATGGGAATAAGATATGGTGACGGGGCTGATGGGGCTGATACCGAGGATGATGACGACGACTTGTACCTTCCTTTCATGACATTACTTTTCTATTTTTTAATACCCTTCTCCTTTCTCCACTCTTTCTCTCTCTCTCTCTCTCTACTCTCGCGTGCAAGTTTTCCAAATTAAGAAAATGAAAAATAAATAAATTGCTGAACAAACTAACCCCTCTCTCACTCTCTCTCTCTCTTTTCGCGGTGACTGTGCGACGAAAATGGCGTCAGCAGCAGAGTCTCCACCGTCGCCGCCACTCCAAGACAACGTCGACGCCGAGCGCCGCCTCCGGGAAGCCGAGGACCGTCTCCGCGAAGCCATAGAGGAGCTCCAGCGCCGCCAGCGCAAGGCCGGAGCCGCCGCCCGCTCCTCTCCCCACCACAACCAGCCACAGCATTGCCCGCCCTGCTGTGACCATGCCGCCTACGAACCGTCGTGCGTTGCCAACGCCATCGGCAACCTCTGCCAAACCTTCCTCCTCTCCTATGGCGTCCGCGTCGGCATCGGCATCCTCCTCCGCGCTTTCAAGCTCGCTCGCCGCCAGTCCTACTCTTCCCTCCTCGATCTCAAGGTCACTTTCGTAATTACTCGCTTTTCCGTGTCCTTTTTTGTTGTGAATTGAATTGGATTGGATTGGATTGGTTTCTGTGTGATCGTGCATGAATTTCGTTGGAATTAGGGTTTTTCATCTCAAAAATTGAAGCTGCAACGATTTTGAATTATTTGAATAACTATAATCCATCGATCGCTGTGTATTTGTGGACAATGTGTGAGCTTGCGTTTGTGTTTTGATTGCAGCAACTTGTGTCAGAGAAAGATCTGATAGTAAGAGAGGAAGCCTGTCGAATCGGATTGTTTTTCGGTGGCTTTACAGGATCTTATCAAGCTCTTAGATGTTTGTTGAGAAAATTGAGAAAAAAAGAGACGCCATTCAATGCGTAAGTTTGCAGTGCGTAGAATATGAATTTTGTTTTTGTTCAATTTGCAATGATAATGCATGTTCCTTATTTATGACATTGTTTGAGGGATGATGGAGCAGCATTTTAGCAGGTTCAATTGCTGGTTTGTCAATTTTAGCCCTAGATGATTCTAATCGGAGGCGCACACTTGCTTTATATCTTTTGGCTAGACTAGCTCAGGTCTGTGAACAAATGGTGTATAACCTAATTAAATTTTCACGAGCTATGCTAATTAATAGGAATCAGGAATCTTTTGTTTTTATTGTGCTTGCGATTATGATTTTTCACGCCAGCCTAATGGTTTTTGTTTCTTATTCTATTAGTGTGCTTATAATTCTGCAAAGTCGAAGGACAGGTTTCACTTTTGGGGAAGCCATTGGAGGCATGGAGATTCTTTACTCTTTGCTATTGCATGTGCACAGGTAACATTAAGTTCATTTTGACTTGTAAAGCTGTAGATAACTTGAGTAAAAAAAAAAAATATTCATACCTGAATTCACTATATAATTGCTAGTGGAATGGCTTTTAACTAGAAAGTATGGAAGTATTTGTGATTGATGGAAACGTCACGGTGATGGTGACTGTAATTATTGTTACTTTGACTGTATTATAGCTAAGACGAGCAGGAGAGGATAGATGGTGCCCTTGGGATTAGTTTTGGAAAAATGAAGTCAATGAGTGCAGTGTGACCAGCCTACATCTATCATATTGGAGGGTAAATATAATTGGCTGGTATATGACCAGCCATGCTGTCATGGAATTGAGTGTTGGGCAGTTTTGTAAAATTGTGTCAATGAATTCAGCCTAAGCTGAATGCAAATGTATAGATAAACGAGCGGTAAGCTGATCAAGGGCAGAGTGATTTCATAATGGCACGGTTGGGAGCTTCAAACAATTGGTTAGGAATATGTGTACGCATGGATTTATTTTTCTATGTGCGTAAAAGTCTGGTAGCTGTTTTAGCAAGAAGAAACCTACACAGATCAGTAGAGAGCCAATGATAATGTTAAGATTAGAAAGGATGTAAATTGAGTTAGTGAGCAAGTTTATATTAGCTTATGCTTTATGAAAAAGTGAGGAACCTGAACATTTGTGAGTTGGGAGGATAGATTTTCTTTTTTAGAAACCTCTCCACTATTGCTTTTTTGGTGCTGGGGCTTCGGAACTTGGATTTCAGTTTTTGGAAATATATAACAAATGGTTTAGAACATTGATTTTGAATGTATTTGGATTTTTCATTTTTGTAGATTTCACATGCAAGAAGTTAAAAGATTTGTAAAGAAGCAGGGTGCAGGATGCGGGAAAAAATTTAAAGTGGTGTTCTTTAGGTTGTTTATATGATTAAGGTTGAATTAGGAAAATTTTGTCATAATCAAACAAGCGAATACCATGATTTGCAGCCATGAACAATACCGCAAATGTTATTCTGAAATGGTAGGATACTAGGATGTCATAGAATAAGACTCATATTGATCAAAGTCTAATCTCTAAGAAAACTAATGTAGGAATTTTAGAAATTATTTGAATATCATAGACTAATAACAATCAATATAATACCCATAATAGGCTGGAAGAAAAAATCTTAGGAGGATTTATATAAAACTACTATTAGACACTGCACATGTTAACCCTATGTTCCACTTGTTTAACCATTTACTTGTAATGTTTGAGATGGATTAGAATGCATCTCAGATGCTATATGTGGGGCCCATAAGTCTGCACATGTTCATTAAACAATACTAAGGCCTGTGATTCCTTAACTGATGTCTTGCTGGCTATGGAATATATGAGGTCTGTGGTGATTAGGTTTTTGTAACCCTGTAACGATATAAAGTAAGTACTTTCTTCACGCTTTGAAATTATGGTTCTTGCACTGAGCTTGTAATGGTATCATGGGCTCTTTTGTTTGTGTAAAGTTGTTAAAATTCTGGTTCTTTTTATATCTAAGCTATTGATTGGAATTTGATTCAAATTTCTCAACTCTTCACTTACTAGGGCTTTTTCCAAAATATCTTTTAATAAGTTACTTTTGTAACTTCCATAATCATTTTATTGATTGATAAACTCATTTCAGGTTATGTATTCATTTGTAATGCGTCCTGAGAGCTTGCCAAAATCATATCAAGACTTCATTCAGAAGACTGGGCCAGTAGCACGGCCTGTATACAAGGCTGTAAGAGACAGCTGTAGAGGTTTCCCAGTTGATGTGGCCTCACTCTCTGCTTACTTATCTGGCAGAAGGAATCCCAACTATGTAAAGTTGGAAGAATTTCCTGCCATTATTCCTTGTTCTGTTATTCATCCAGACACGAATTCGTGTTTGACTCACAATGCAAATGCAACATCAGCTACATTCAGGAAAACATTTCCACTTTACTTCTCTTTGACCTTTGTACCATTTGTTGTTTTGCACCTGCAAAAGGTACATTATTTATCCGAGTTGTTTCTTTTGCTTTTAAACTTCAGTTTTCTATGCTTCTGCTGAAAGAAGAAAAATGATAAGTAGACAATCTTATATATAACGTAAATTCACATGGTTGGAAATAGTTGTGGAGATGGCCTCATATATCTATTGTGCTGAAGCAGAACCATAACTCTCAAATAGTTGTAAGAGGTGTACTGTTTATTAGTTGAGATCTATTTTGATCTGTTAGTGGGTTGACTAATTAACATGCCAGGCAAGTGCCACTCACTTTAATGGTAGATCACCATGTCACATTTGTCTTCCAAAATGAATATGAACATTAAGCTTGCCATGATGTGATTAAATGCATATCTGATGTGCTAATGTGGGAGAGATATGTAAACAGAATTGTAATGGAGAGAATTAAATTGTTATTGGTTTTACTAGAGATGTCCTCTGGTAGGATGGGATGGTCGATTGGTATCTAAGATTTTAGAGAAAGGCACTTAAACTTTTTCTTGCATTCTTTGTGTTGGTGCATGGCCTTGCTCTTTTCCTTAACATGTGTCACATTTGATAATTGTTGCATCATCAACACCTCACCAGTCCTACGTAAATTACTGCTAACTTCTATCTAATTGTACCATGACCTCACAACAGTGTTGTTGTTGTCTCCAGCTATATGGATTTTACCATATTTCTATAATATTCAATTTACAACATCACTCTCTTCTCCAGCTTCATCAACACTACCTTCACATCTTTTGGCATGCAACTGTCTTCATGGACATTATTTGTCAGAAACGAACATCACCACCACAATCATCTCTTTCTTTTAGCCTATATTACTGCTAGGGGCAAAGATGGGGAAAGATAGTGTTACCTACATGGATAAAGATTGCTTCTATATTTATGATTTGTTCTTTCTAAACCTCCAGTAAACTACAGCAACTCACCTCCATGTATTTAAATTTTGAATTGGGGTTTATCCTAAATTTTAGAATCTTTCTTTGTGTGCTGCGGCCACATAAAGAACATTGCAATCAGTGATATTATTGGAAATATAATTGTAAAAAATGTCTACTTGAATCAAATATCTCAAATTTTGCATTAGTTGAACTCTAGTAGTATGATAAAACTGTAGGATGATTATTGCATAGTGGTTGGGGTTTTGGTCAAATGGTTGAGTCCTGTATTCTGATTCTCAATTTCAGTTGGCTTATTTCTGAGACCTTAAAACTTCCCTATTCCCATTTTGATAATATGTGGTTTATTTATGTGACATTTGGTATCTAGGTGTGATTTCAGTGCTTATTTTTACATATGTACTGAATGTACTATAAACCCATGATACTGTCATTCCATATGCCTTTTGTGTGTGACATTGTATTTTTTTCCATGGTATGCATACATTGACACCAAAATCACGTGCAAAGAACCAACCAGACTGGCCTATACTCTTGGGGATATCATCTCTATAAGTAGAAGAGGATAATAATTGTGATATTCCTGCTAATATAAAGTTCCATGCTTCTTATGTCGAATTCTTTTGTAAATATATTACATGTTATGTTTATGTGGTAGTTGACTTAGATATGCTCTATTTTGATGATTAGAAACCAGGAAAAAATAAACTTCATTTTGAAGCAATGGATAGCAATTTCCACCTTATGTTTAAATTGGGAGGATTTTACTTCATTTAGAAGAGCCCTGGTTGACTTTTTTCATCTCTGAAATTAATGTTATTATTGTTATTAATTTTAGTTACACAATGCCTTTTTAGTTCATGGATGCCCCTGCTCGTACCTGCTGGCTTGCTCTTAAGGGGGCTGTTCGCTCCACAACATTTCTGTCAGCTTTTGTTGGAATTTTTCAGGTAGCTGTCTTAATCCTTATCTGCATCTTTGGTTAAATTTTCATGACCATGTTCTTATTTCTTTTGTGATGCTTGGGTGATACAAGGGAGTGATATGCTTGCATAGAAAAGTTGCATCAAAAGACCACAAGCTTGTATATTGGGTTGCAGGCGGTATGGCAGCCCTTTCTGTATTATTGGAGAAAAAAGCTAGGCGCAGTGAACTTGCCTTGTATGTTCTTCCACGAGCAGGAGATTCACTGTGGTATATTTTAGTGAACCGCCACCTGCTTCCAGATATTAAGAATGCAGAGGTATTGCTAAAATTGTCGCCATACTTTTCTGAAAGCATGTTTAATTGTTTTAGGAAATATGTATTTCTGAATGCAGTTTCAGTAAACTAGTTAACAAACCAAATCAATTGAAATCGTAAATCAGGGTTGTTTCTGGGGCCTGTCTTTTGATGCCTCCTGTCAATTTTCTTTGTGTGATGTATACTTATATCCTCAGTTATTACAAAAGAAGTATCTTGCCATTATGAACTAGCCAAGCTATCACTTACTTCAGAAATGGAAGTTTCAGATAGGAGTCATTCCATGGTCATCATCTTAAGGGCCTGGGTATGGTGTCCTGCTCATGATTTGTGTGAACTCAACTACGTGCTCTACATTGGGTCAAGTTGAGAGAGAGAGAGAGAGAGAGGAATCATGTACTACTGAATTTTTTGCTTGTGGTTATTAGTTAACTGATTTTTTTTTTTTTTTTTTTAATATTGCTACTCCTCAAATTGATGCTATACAACTGTAACAGGTGTTTTTATTTTGTATTTGTATGGGAGGAATCATGTACTACTTGGAACATGAACCAGACACCATGGCTCCATTCCTCAGGGGCTTGATTCGCCGCTTCCTTGCCAGCAGAATTAGCAGTCCTGGCCTTTCGTCAAATCGTAATGCTTCCTCCCCATATTTGCAAACTCTTGATGCCATAAAGAAACCAAAATTGCAAGATAATGGGCAGGCTGAAGCTTCGTCTTTGCAAAAATACAATCTTGAATCAATACAAGGGCTATAAGTTTGCCACAGAGGGAGTGGGGTCGGGGCTGGGCAATACACCCCTGAGGTTTTTTTTTTTTTTTTTTTGCATTATAGATTATTGAAAATCTTAGGATGCGATTATATTCAATAATCGTGAGTTTTATAGCAATTTCTTATTATTAATTTATCATTTTGTATAAAACTCAACATGATCACATGAACTTCAGCATTTGATTCCTCTTCCATGATTTTAAGAGAATTGTTGAATGTTTTACACAATTCTAGGAATACAATTGAAAGAAAGTTGTTGGAATGTTTAATCATGTCAAGTTTGCTGTTGTCCAATTATGCGATTGTCCCTAATCAATGTTTGAAACTGTAATTGAGAATAAACTTTTTCTTGTGCTTTTGTAAGGGGTGTGCAGTCACGCGATTCAACTGTTCATCGCGTTTTTGCTGATAAATGGGAGTATCAAAGGGATAGCATAGCAGAGAACATTACACCCGCAAATAAGATAAAGAGAGTAAATGTTTTCTTCAAATATTATTCCAGCTTTCCACTTTTAAATTCCAAAAATTCCGACGCTGAAATGACTGTTTAGCAAGACAATGATCTTATTATTTTTAGTAACTTTTGTCTTTGTTTCTGTTTATGTTTTCTTGGCACTGATGCGGTAGTTCAACCTTAAACATCATCGTTTAAGTCACTAGCAAAACCAAAAAAAAAAAAAAAAAGACATTATCATTTAGGTCAACTTTCTAAGTGTCTAAAACGATATGGCTGTTGCTTTCAACCTGAAAAAACGAAAACAAATTGACAGAAAAATGTTATATCCACAGTATTTTTACAACAAATTTTAAGTGGTAGATTATTATTGATTGTTATGAGTGGGCAAAAAAAGTAATTTAAATTGTAGATTGAAATTAGAACTAATAACTTATTACCTATAATTTGTTGTGAAAATGTTGTAAAAATATTCTGGACGTAGCACTCTTCAAATTGACATAGTTGCCAAGTTCTTCAAATTTTGGGTGTGCATATATGTAAGAGAACTTCTCAAACTTTTTTCCCCAATAAAATAACAAGTCTAATAACAAACAATTTTCCCAATTGTCACATTAATGAGCATTTGTTGAGAAGTCAAGTTGGGTGTGGTTAATGTATCATAAGTGAAACTAATAATAGTTCCAATAAAAATGATGTTGCACTAATCACAATTTGTCACTTCAATAAGTTATCAACAAATTGTAAAATTTGTTGCATATGTACTCTCTAGTCGCTAGCATTTTTTTTTTTTTTTTTTATTTTGTAAGCACCCTTGAAATTATAGGAGAAAACAAAATAGATGAGAGAGAGAGAGAGAGAGAGAGAGAGAATACAAGAGTTACATAGTTCGACCTGATAGCTTATGTCAACCGGATAAAGTCCTTAATGACTACATCTTTACTATATGTACAATGAACTCTAAGCAAAGTATATATAAAAACTAAGAGTTAGGATTCGCCTTAATTGGACTTTATACTAAATTAGGTCTCTTGGGCTATTACATAATAAACAAGTATAAATTATAAATTAGTATCTTTAACAATTACATTAGCACCATCATATGTATAGGATAGTGATACTTACACGCACTGTTTTGCACACAGTTCATACATAGGTTATTTTGAACTAAAATCATGAGTGTGATTTCAAGTTTGGGTGTAACAGGTTTTACTAATATGTATAAATCAAGAGTAATGATTATCACACGGTGTGTAGATACACACATTCAGCTAAAATTATGAAATCATGTTTCACCATTTCACTGTTATAACTGAGATCATGTTTTTTTCACAGGCTATGAAACAATAATTAACCTAAATCATATTAATCCCTTATGAATAAATAACACCCACTTCTTCAACCTTAACATCCAAACATATTCAAAATTGTTTCCCATATAGTCACTACTTTCTAAACATGAACAACTTCACAGCTTCCAGCAGAATGGGAAAAAAGGCTGTATGAGGCAGCCTTTTTTCCCATTCTGATGGGGTGATCACATTATTCCACAAATGCAACCAATTTATAATCACAATAATGTAGTTTGAACTTTGAACGCACAAATTATGGTCAAAAGTCAAAACAAAAAGAGATGTCTAGACTGGCCTTATGTTTTTAATTTGAGATGTCATACCACCCACCTTTTGACTGAACTAAAGGCCATATGCCCGAATTTCTCATTTTCCTGATAGAATGTGTGGTAAACATATAAGCTGAAATTAATCTAATTGGATTTATGTGAACCCGTCCTCTCTTTTTAGTAGGTCTAAACTCTAAAGTAGACTTTTGGCCATAATATTTGGGATAGTTTTCATTTTGATCGTTTCAAAATTTTTATTTTGGTCATTTATATTTGATTCGTTTTTATATTGGCCCTCTATTTTTTAAAATTTTCATTTTCATGAAGGGCTAAATTAAAGGGTCAAAAGGGAATTTTGAAATGTGACGGCTAAACAAAAAATTGAATCAAATATGAATGGCCAAAATGAAAATTTTGAAATGCTATCCAAAATGAAAACAACCTCAAACTTTAAGGGACAAAAATATACTTTAGTCTTTTAGTGGTGTGGGTTCAAGAAGCATATCAACGATAATTTTCCATCACAATCCTTCCCTTCTCTTTTCTTTTCTTGATCACATGGCAAGAATGGAGTACTAGTGGCATTTTATCAACTCATCTGTCTCCAGGGAGGCAGGGACACGAGAAATGCTGCAACACACTTTTACTGTTAATTTATTTACAGAACGATAGGAGCTAGCTTAGACTGGCTGAATTAAGTAACCTGCACACAGCTATGATCAGTACAAGTGCTTATTCATAAATGCTTAAAATGGTAAAATCTTGGCAGGTTATAGAGTTGTTGCTAGGCAAGGAAGCAACCACTTCCCTTGTCCTGGAAGTAAATGCTATAAACAAGAGTGCTCTAACTGCTCGATTTGCTACTGATTTTTCCAAGCAAGGCCGGTGACAGAGAAATAGAGGAGATCCTTAGAGGTGCAGGAGCCATTAAAGCAAGAGATAGAGATCATCATAACTTCCTCTCCCCTGCTTCTTCATTTGAGTTTGGTAACCACATCCAAGTTAGCAACCCTTCAGCTTCAGTGACCTCTCTGGTGCAACCAAAGAATTTGGAGTACTTCCAAGTTTAAGAAGGGCCGAGATTCTCCCAGCGATGCTCGTAATGTACTACTAGTGATATCTGTTCTGGTTGCAACTGCAACCTTCCAGGTTGGATTGACTCCACCTGGTGGTTTCTGGCAAGATGGTAGCTTAGCAGGGAGGTCCATTTTGGGTTCTATAGCGAAGTTACATTTTTACTTTTCGCTCTTTTCAACTCTATTGGCTTCACAGTGTCTCTTTTCATAATCAACATTCACACGATCAACTTTCCATTGCGTTTCGAGCTTCAAATCTGTATAATTGCAATGTTCATCACTTACAACACTGCAGTGACTACCACAGCACCGAAAGGTGTAAAGCTCTTGATAATCATATTTACATCAGCCTTGCCTTCAATGGTAGCACTTCTTGCTGATGGAGTAAGATAACTTACATTGAGGCTTCGAAAATTTTACAGATCAAGTTGTGAAGGGTAGCAGTGCTGGGAATATTGTACATTTTTCTCTCTTTTCAGTCAGGAAAAAATAAGATAATGGGAATATTGGATCTTGTAATTGCAATCCTTTCATTACAAGCATAACATTTTCCATTTTTACTGTCAAATAGTGCATCGGTCCGTTTGGTTGAGAGAGTGGAAAAGTAAAAAGATAAAAAATAGAGAGAGGATGAGAAAAGATTTTACTTTCCCTTATTTATGTTTGGTTGAAAAAGTGGAAAAATAGAAAGATGAAAAACTGTTTTGTTTAGTTGAAAATAAAGTTTATATAAATTTACCACCATATTCCTATTAAATAAAACAAAAAGTAACCCATTATACTTTAAAAAAATTGTGTATAGATGGAAACTTCATTAAAGTATAATAAATAAATAAATAAATAAATAGCATAAAAAATTAACCCAAAACTATTTTCTAAAAAACAAAAAACAAAAACCAACCAAAATTAATGAGAAAATAAACATATGAGCACCCAAAAAAAAAAAAAAATGCCATCACTTCCAGACAAAAGCAAAGGAATAAAAAAGTCCCGTATTTTTTCCAAATAATCTTTGAAGAGACTTTAGAAGTTAAAGCCACCACTAAACCTGTAAGGTTTATAGGCTCCTGGTCTTCTCTAGGAATAAAGTGCGTTACTTAGGTCCCTGTGTTTTGTGTTGTACGTTCTATATGTTTTATTTATTACATTTTATCTTATGATTTAGATTGGCATAAGATTTTATTTACAATAATGAATGGGTAATTAATCAAAGTGCAAAATTTTTTTAGAAGATTAGAGTCATTAATTAAACTAGTGAAAATCATTATACACAACCTCACTGTAGAAAAATTTACAGAAATGATGACCTTTAGCAACAAGTAGAAATAAGAATAACATCAATAATCACAATGATTTGTACTGCTCAATCAAACGGGAAGCATGGAGACGAGATGTAGGGGTGACAGTGCATCCCAAACTTTGCAAATAAGAGATCTGCCATTGAACAGTTTAACAAATGAAACAGTGAGATTCCCAGCCATGGAATATTACAGTGGACAGTAAGAGATTAAGCATCAAACATTAAAAAAAAGAGTTAAGAGTCTCCAGTAAGCTCTAGTACAAACTAATTGGATTTATTCAAGTGACTACCAGGGAAAAAAAAAAAAAAAAAAAAACTAAAATCCCTTATCCAACCTACATATGCTTTTAACTGCAAATCCATATGTGGGTGTGATTTACCAACTTTCTGATGCATACATAAGTAATGTTGTATGTACATATATGTCTTTCTATTGTATGTAATGTTGTATGGTATCACCCAAGTGGAAGACGCCAACTCAAGTCGCCCCCCTCTACCCTTTTTTTTCCAGCAAAAAAAAAAAAAAATGTATACCAGTCCCATGGGAGTGGGGGTGGAACAAGCCCATAAACAATGAAATGGGAAGCCTAACTTGATGACATGATATAAAGTAAGCAGCTAAACAAATTAAAAATTGAAGAGAAAACTTAAAGATAAACCCATTGAAAAGCTCAAAACAAAATGGAAAACGTATTTTACATGAAAAATGGAAGCAACATAAAACCCGCCATAGGCCTTGTTCATGTATCCTCATTGAAGGTAAACACAAAATTGCTCAATTGTGAAAAGAAAAAAATATGTAAAATTGGTTCATCTTTCAATTAAAAAAAAACCATTACCTAATATTGGTTCATAACAGCCAATGACTTCTAAAATTGCACCAGAAAATGACCCATTTCTCAAAATTCTTTTTTTTCTTTTTTTTTTTTGATTCAACGGGAAAAGTTTGTCCACAAGAAAAAAAAAATGATTTTTTTTTTGTGAGAATTGAATATTGGACGATGCCACATTGTATAAAATATTAAACGCAAACAAGATCTACTTGATCAATTTACATATCCAACCTTCAGAAAATGTGATACCCAAATCATAAAATGATCACTCTTTTGTTCATAAATTCAATGAAAACACGAATGGAAAAGAACATGACTCATAATATGATCACTCTTTTGTTCATAATATATAAACCTGACTCATTTAATTAATGCTCATGAGGTACCTGTTTAGATGTTGCCGCTGATGAACCCATTGAATTTTCAATCCTTAACTTTTGGAAATGTTCCTGAAAGGAAAGAACATGTTCCATTTAGTTTCAATCATGACAAATAAACATTACATTTTATACTTTCTGAAACCAAACTTCTTTTAGTACAAGATGTACAAGATAAAGAATGCACTCCCCTCATTTTAAACTGAGAAATAATTGTTCACTATATTTTAATAAAGAATGCACATAAGTAGAGGAAAAAAAAATACAAAGTAGGCCCTCTAATTACTCAAAATCATAGTGCAAACAAGCTCATTAAATGTGTATTTGGTTTTGTTCTCTTTGGGAGCTAATTTAGCTTATTTGCTTATGTGCAGGTTTTTAAAACCTCTCATTTTCAAGGTACAACTAAACCAAGTGCAAAGATAGTATTATTATATATGCAACTATTTTTTGGACAAAGCTTGGATACAAACTTGGTTGCCACTCAATATCTTTTTATTGAATGTGAATTTTGACAAATTCACTATTAGATTACATTTAATTCTTAAGGCTACAACTTCACTCAATATCTTTTTATTGGATATGAAATTTGACAAATTTACCATTGGATTACATTTTCTCTATGCTTGTAAAATTTCTAAAAGATCAAAGATCATTAGCTATGTCAACGATCAATTGTTAAAATTACAAGTTTTTGTAGTCTAAAATTATGCATAAAAATGAGTTTATGAATCATATAGTAAATAACATCCAATTGACACAAAATTTGACATGTATGTTAAATGTATAAAGAACATACAATCTAATGGATAGATTTTCAAAATATGTAACAATGTTAATTTTTTTAAAAGAAATTGTAGCCAAATTTTGTCCCTATTTTTGTGCTTCAAGATATCTTTTTGATAAGTAAGCAAACCACATTTCTAATTATTTGTTAATTTCCTTATAATTATCATTTGTAAAGTGCTATATATGTTAAAATCCCTATATTGGAGCCTAACAAAATTTCTTCCTACCCCACCCCCCTAAGATCTTAAAAGAAAAAGGTAAGGGTACCTGTAACAACTCTACATGTGTGTGACCATAGTAGTCCCCACAGTCACTGAGTAACCAATGCTTGAAGGGCCTAGATGGTCCCATAAGGAGGGGTCTCAAGTTGTGGATCCACACCCCATGGTAGTTCGAACTTAGAACCTATACCACACCAAGACTCTAATCGCTGAACCACAACTCTCAGTGGTTATATCAAAGATTATACGTATGTAAATTATTTAGCCAATGAGCTATATTTCAATTGGTACCTCCTCCCCTTAAAAGTTCTATGTGGCGATGTTCAAGACCCATCAAAAATGTGTGTAACTTACAAACAAAAAAGAAAAAGCGTATGTATATTTTAAATTCATAGATAGATAGATAGGTAGATAGGCAGAGTGAGAGAGAGAGAGAGAGAGAGAAACATTTATTTGGATACCTATTGAAATGAGAATTTTTCTACTGTCCTGACAATAAGGAAAACTCTCTTTCTTTTTTTATTTTAATCATAAGCAAAGCAGGAAGGGCACCATAGTACATAGGCTGCTATGAAGGAAAGCTTTGGATATCAACCACAGTTTTGACAAAACAAGAAACAAGATTGCAATTTTTATTAACCAATGACTTTACATTGATCAACTTATATAAAATACTCCTTTTCTCAATCAGGTATATCATGCATAATTGACAAGGTGACCCTAAAATTAAAGGACGAAACAATGTGTAAAACAAAAAGGATGACATAAACAACTTTTTGATTGGAAAGAAAAGATAAAAACCTAATCATAAGTCATTTAGCTGAAATTTTTCACAATAACTCTATCCTTCATCGAAGTGCTATAAGCCTATAACTCTCTTCCTCTTTCCTTTTTTTTTTTTTCAATTAATTAGTACACAACTTTTTGATTGGAGAGAAAAAATAAAAACCTAATCATAAGTCATTTAGTTAAACTTACATGCTATAAACTCTATCCTTCATCGAAGTGCTACTGCTATAACTCTCTTCCTCTTTCCTTTTATTTTTTTAATTAATAACTTACACAGCTTAGTATGCTCTGATTTCCCAATCATATCTTCTACCCATTCGTATGGGACTGGAGGAAATGTTGTATGAAACAAAGCTAATTGGCTATCAATTGCTTTGCTTTATACAAAAGACACATTGATACTGGTAATAAACATAAATATATGGTGATCATACATCTTATCAGATCAGAATAAAACATGCATCAGAAATCACAAATACGTATACATGAACCAAACAGGAACAGCTAATTGGGAAAGGATCCCCTCCCATTTATATTTTTATTTATTTTGATAAGGGAAAGGAACCCCTCCCATCCTCCAATTTTAATCAAGATGTAAAGACACATGGCATTTAAAGAATTCAATGCTCTTTAAAAAAAAATGTAACCACACAAAATCAAATAAATTCCACGTGTCTCACATCAAGCTAAAAATTGGAGTAAATCTTATCCCCAGCTAATCTGCCTCAACATTAGATGGTTAATCAGCACAATAATAGGGAGCTCTAAAAAGGCAGTCTACAATAGAGATAGTTTCCAAAAGCCATAACAAGAATTTACTATCTCTGCCTGTTTATGAAAGTTTTGGCAACCTGAAGAAAGTCAAAACTAAATCAAGTACTGATGCACCATTGAACAAATTCTACAGGTTCTAGAACTTCAGAACCCAGCTGAAAACAAGCAATAAACAACTTTTCATTCAGGAAATAAAACATCATTCTTAATTCATATTTTAGATTAATGGAGTAAATCAGAAACTTATATGAGCGGATGGAAAAACAAAGTCAAAAAAAGTGATACCACAATTTTCAGTCAAGGAAGAAAAGTACGACAATTTATAAGCAGAAAACATCAAACCTGCTTTTCCCGCATCAAATGGGCTCGTTGATCAGCAGGAATTTGCTCCCATCTCAAAACCTAGTAAAACAAAATAATCATATCAAAAAAAAATAGAGCACCCACATATAAACATTATATAAAACTTCAAATTGCAGGGCATTTAAAATAACCATAGTCGCATACTATGACAAGGAGTTAACTATGACTACTCAACCATTATAAATGTTAAATTCATTTATTATTATCTTAGAAAGTAGTAGCAAACTCTCAGAAGTAGCAAACACACTTACATATTCTGCATATTGAAATGCTTCATCACAGCTCAAGCAAGACTTCAATGCACTCAAAACATCCTGAAAAATAAAAGAAGGTGAAAAGACGTTAAAATAACCTTCACTGAGTTCCGCATTATTGTAAAAATAAATTCAAAAATAATCCACATAAATATTAAAATACATTCTCCTATGGAAATTGGACATGGAAAACTCTTAACATCACAGCAGAAGATGGCATTAAAGGTATGATGTAACAGATAGCACATCACCTTGGTAAAGCACATCATGGCAAACTGCTGCATGATAAAAAAAATCTGCTTGTGGTAGGCATAATTTATAGAATAGTTGGGAGATCTAAAAAGACCTCAGTATGATTCTTTCCTATGAAACGTGTTCTCCAGAATTACAGCCACAACTTCAGTTGAAAAAATCTAAGACTATTAATGTAAAGAGAGATACATGATTAGCTAAAAGAATAGAAATAGCCATCCATCTTAGTTCTTTACAATTAAGGGCTTCTCATCACCCCCTTGTCAATTCATATATTTTTTTAATAATATGTTACAACTGCACACAGTGGGTATCAAACCCACAAAACCCTTCACTCATTATAATGAGAGAGGTAAGGATCAGGAAAAAAAAATTTTTGAATAAAAGATAGGATGGTCATGAAGATAAACAGAAACACAATTAGTGAATGGGCAAGAGGTATAATTATATGTACTTGCTATGAAGAGATAGTTTTTTCTTCTTCCTTTTTTCATTCTTTCTTTGGCTCAAGGTCAAGGAGACTCAGGACTAAGAACAACATAATCTCAACCCAACCCATAACGGTCTGCACACAGGTATACTTATCGACAACAGAAAGACTGTCAACTATAACCTTCCACATGAAAACTTCAGAGCCCTGGGTAAAGGAATTGCAGCATGGGGCAGGAGTGCAGAAAGAGATTAAAAAGGATGTATAATCACAACAAAAGGAGGAAACTTCAGCCCCACTCATTTTTTGAACTAAAAACCTGGCTTACAAGATTAATATCCAAGATAGAACTAGACAAGTTAGCATAGTCCTTCATAACTCCCATTCTCTCCTGACCAATAATCAACTTTCTCGAGTTGTCATTGAAGCAAAACAATTTCTCTGGGTAAAAAGGAAAAACTCAATTAGCATATGTCAATCTAGATTCGTGTTTTAGGTCCAGTTTGAAGAAAGATGTGTCATAAAGCTCCCACCCTTTTTGGATTCAAAGCTCATCTTTATCTCTTTATTAAGTGTCTTCATCATTGGCCATCCATGATCCTTAATTAGAGTGCAATCACCAACTCTTCCTCTCTCAAGAGACACACCATAAAGAGACAATGAAGGGAACCAACTCATCAATAGGCACATCTTATATCAATATGCCTCTAAAATTGGATATTGTTCTTTTAGAGGATGAACAGTTGCAATATTCCCATGAAGGTCCAGGCCTTCTGTACATATATAGGCTCTCTATCCATACTATATAATTGTTTACTAGTAAATAGCTTATAGCAAGCACTTCATATCATTTATCACTTAACTGAATCAAAACAGCGTGGGATCCATTTGACATCTCACTTAAATCCTTAAATACTGCTTTACATCAACTTCAAGAATCTATCTTTGAACAGATTAACCTCTACCCAAACTATCTAGATATGCATCCCATCTCGTACTACAAGAAACTAAATTTCATAAACATGTCAGCATACCTTCGGTGGAGCCATGCAGGTAAGCAAAGAAATCATATGGCTATATTTCTTGAGAACAGTTTATGTAAACTAAAATTACAGAACACAATTGAAGATTCTTATTGCAAGGGAGTGCAGCATATTAAAGGGGAGACAAGAAAAATAACTTGTTATAAAATATAATTTACAAAAACTGTATGACCTTGTGTTTGTTTTTCTTGGCTCTAAGGCGTTCATCGATTACAAAGCCAACCTGTAAGACAATAGAGTACATCAATCAATAGTTATATTCACATTGTTTGCATTTTGAAGGTTACTGACTGAAAATAAGAATCTCAAATTGCTAAATAAATACTAGTTGCCTAGATAACAAGACAAACATCACAAACTACTTGTATGAAAAAGAGAACAGAAATAAGCCCAGAATTCATTCAATTATCAGTATTACATATGACACCCCTATAAAAATTTAAAAATAGAGTTCTTCCGAAAAGAGCACATCTACATTATATCAAAGTTACATTAATATTCAAAATTCCAAATAATTTATTGCAAGAACATTTCCAACTGCATCTGCAATATTGTCATCATCTACCTTAAGCACTACTGTCACACTAGGTTGATCTACTTGACTCAATGCATGTCCAACATTCCTAACTACATCACTAAAAATGCAAAGTGTTCTTGGTGTTGTGCGCATCCTCAATATACACAGAAATTTACTTGTGTTATAAATTGAGCAGTGCCATGGCTTTACTCTTATAACAAAATAGAAAATAACATGACAGAAAAGAATGATTGAATATCTCGTTCAACACATATTTTACCATCAGATACCATGCAAATGCAAAACTTGCTACAATATCCAGAAGATGCAAAACAAAATTCGAAATAACGAGAAATCACCTTGTCAAGCAGCCTCTTGGGATCTTGAAATGCTTTCTTCTTGGCCCATTGATGAAATATGTGGGAAACAACTGATCTATCCTCCACATTGAATCTGTGAAACAGTGACAAAGGAATCAAGTTCAGTTCCAAAAATATATAACCAAAATTTCCTGATATTGTTAATCAAGCAATCATAAATGGTAGAACCTTCTTAAAAAACCATTTCCATTGCTAGCCTCCAATGGGTCTTTCAGATCTTCAGAAGCCTCATGAATACAAGTTTTTAGGAAATCATTTGGGACATCTACTTCACAAAGTTCCTCTTCTCTTGGCACATCAACAGAAAACTGAGCAGTTCTATTTGGAATGTGTTGCTGCTTTGTTTGCAAATCTTGTACACTAACTTCAGCCTACAAAAACAAGCCATCCATTAACCACTAAGGACTACTGATGTTAATTCATATAAGATATTAAATAGCTATTGTGAACAACATCAAAACTGAATTCCAAAATGTTCTAATTCATACATAAAATTCATAAACTGTGTAGGTTAAATGGTTCATTAAATTCAATAATTGTGCTTAATTTGAGTGATTAAGTGATGCAAGGACAAACATGATTAAATACAAAAAGTTTCAAGAATTGTGGTCTAGTTTCAATATGGGACCCTCTTGACACCTGTCCTAGGTGACTTAGTACTGAGTCTTAGACTCTGAGTATTAAGTTTCTTTAGATTAGAACATTTCTGGTTCAATTTAAATTTACTTCCAAAATTGGGTTAGTTTGGCAATTTTCATATTTTTAACGCTCCATTTGTTTTGAAGTAAAATATTTTCTGAAAAATATTTTCCCATTTTCAAGTGTTTGTTTAGATGTAAAATATCGTCAAACTTGTAAAATATTTTCCGTTGATCGTAAAATTTTACCGTAAAGGTAAAACATTTTACAAAAACACACATGGCTTCCCCTCATCCTATCTGGCGGCTAGTCTCCGGTCTGGTGGGCTGGGCAGCCAGTGTCAGCGGTCCAATGTGGCTCCAGCAATCCAGTAATCTGAGCCGCCATTCCGGCACCAAAGACACTACTCCAGTGGAGGTCACTGGAGCCACCATTCCGGCAGCTGGTTTCGGCGATCCAATCACCGAACCTTTGACACCAGTGGCTCCGGAGACTAACCCACTGGTTTTGGTGGTTAGCTTTTTAAAAGAAATTTACTTGTCATACCAAACACCTGAAAATATGTTATTTCAAAACAAACAAAACGACAAAATGGATTGTACTAGACTACCATAGGTCTATAAGTCATATTTTTATGTTTGAGTCCTTTTTCTATTTACTTTAGAAGTTCTACTTTTCTTTACAACAAGGAGTCTTAGTCTTTTAGGAAAGGATATTTAGTGTCCGTTTGGGAGCTGATGAAAGTTTCAGCTTATTTTAGAATTTTAATTTCTTTTTTGTACTATTCATGGGTCACATTGTACTTTTTGATACTATTCATTGGTCACATTGTACTATTCAACTAGCTTTTCACTTTTTTTTTACACTTTCAACAAAAAGTTTTCAGTTTTCAGCTAAATAAGCGTTCCCAAACGGACCCTAAAAGTCTTAATCTTTTTATAAAAGAGATTGGCAATAGCCTATAAATGATTTAATGTGGTCAATTATCATTCCCATATAAAGAGATTGAATTTAATAAAATTCTAGTAACTTATTTTTTGCGTTGAGGATGTGCTTTTTCCTTCCTAATTGTGACAGCTTACGAAACCTAGGAGAAATTGCATAGGGTTTATCATCCTTTTTTTCTCGTTCTATTGAATCTATTCACTGTTATAACACTAAACAGCCATCAAGATTCATTCCAAATCCAATATTTATTTACCATAATTTAAACCTTAAACATCAAACCCTCTTTAAGATCTCATCAAGAATAAATTCCTTAAGATCTTCCATCACAATTGGAATCAAATTCCAATAAAGCCTTTTTTTTCCTACATCATTAGATCTAACAGCTAATCATCCATGTCAACTCAAACACTTGTTCCTTAATTTGTAATGTTCTTCACAGAAACGTTGAATTTTGCAATTTTATTTGGAGAAACATTGAAGACATCATAACTATATAGTTCTCTAAAAGATGATAGTATCATGAGTTGCAATGATTTTTATTATCGCTAACAACACTACAACTTTTAGAGTAGGACCATCATGACAAACCTGAACCTCTCGAAGATGATCTGGAATTTCTTTAAGAAATCTTGATGGTTGAAGCATCTGAAAGGATACACCAAAACACTTTATTACTCAAAGAGCCACAAAATTAACATAGTATGGTCAATTCTCTAAACTAAAGAACAGTATTTATCAAGTATCAATTTTATTTTTTTATAAAAACCAAAATTCCTCACAACTATGAAGACTTCTAAACGGGATTTTTAGAAATCCAGATTTTCTTAAATGTACTAACATTCTAATTTACAACAAAGCTTCTAACATCCTACAAAGCTAGAGAACATTTATACACAAGATGTATAGAAGAGACACCAAAGTAAATCAAGCATGTAAAATTATCACTGAGTGCAGTTAGTGCCATTTATGAACTTAAATAGTAAAAGAAGTATATGTATGATTGAGTACAGAAACTTTTTTTAATGACATGTTACACAGAGCTATCGAAATTATGAACAATACTAATATTTTCATTTTTTTTATGACTAAGTAAAATTTATTAGCTAAAAAGAGAAAAACCACCATACAATGCACTGTACGTGAATCAAAATCAATTAGAAGTACAGCAATCAAGGAAATCCAGCAGACTAGAGAAAGAATGACCACTTCAAGTAGCCATCCAAGCATATACAAAGTATGTAAAAAACTCAGCTTCACATCCGCCAGCAATTGTTCCAAGCCTTCGAATTACCCACGTGGTGCAAAGAAGGATAGCGTTACAAATATCTCCGATAAAGTGCCTAGCATACCGCTCCTTCCAACTCACCAATAGATCCACCACCCTTATAGGCATAACCCACTGCACCCCAAACAACCACAAAACAAACAACCATAGCTTTCTAGCAACAAGACAATGTCACAATAGATGATCAACAGACTCCCCATCTTGCTTACACATACAGCACCAATCAACAATTGGAATCCTTCGTCTTCTCAAGTTATCAATAGTAAGAATCTTCCCTAAGAGAGCAATCCAAGTGAAGAAAGCCACTTTCGTAGGAACTTTGACCTTCCAAATACTTTTCTAAGGCTCCCTATATGTAGCGCTTTATAACAAGAGTCTACCTCAAATAACTTACTTTTGGTAGGCACCCAGCAAATAGTATCCTCAACATCCCTTCTCAGTTTTATAGAGCTCTGAAGAAGGTAATATCCCACTGAATCTGACTCCCCCCCCACCCCATCTCTCCAGCTCAACAAATCTGCTACCGAAACTCCCCATCTTTTGGACCAGCATATATAAACCAGGGAATTTCTTTAAGAGCTCTCTCCCCACACCACAATCCTCCCAAAATTGAAAATTTGTGCCAAAACCACCCTCAAATCTGATGAAACCAGAAAAGTTATCCCAGCCCTTCCTAAATATGATGTATAAATACAAGTTTAATATTTAAAATAGTAATTAGTAGCATCAAAGGATTGCTTAAATTTTTTATTAATTATTAATAAACAAAAAAATTCTGTCTGAAGTGGAATGAAGTCAGTTTCTTGAAAAATTATTAAGCGTAAGAGAGTAGTAGCTTATAGAAATATTATGAAGTCAGTTTCTGGAATGTATAGATGTTTCATGCCAAACACCTGCCAATTAGAGTCCATCATGACATATAGAATGAAAAGCTTCTTCCGAGCACGAGTCATTGCAACATATAACAGGCGCCTTTCCTCCTACAAAATATAAGAAAAGAATAAGTCAGTGCCACACTAAAACAGTTTTCATGAAAGAAAGAAACAGAAAGACAATGTTCCAAGAAAGAACACAAATAACCTCAATTGAGTTCCCGTTTTCCTTTGCAACACCATTAAATTCATGCAACAGAGGAATTTCAGATTCATTTGCCTGTGCCATAAATAGAGCATTAATGCAAAAATGCCTTCAAACAGATTTGTGTAAGGAAAGAAGTTCATAATCACACAAAACCACTTTCAGAGGATAATTGTGGTGTAATATAAGTGCAGCCACTTGAGCAATGCAAGCAAAGCTAGTAAACCAATGTAATCAAGTACCTTAACTATGAAAACAACATCCCATTCTAAGCCTTTCGACTGCAAAAGGAAGAAGAGAGGCATTAAAATAAAGTTGAGCATAGGAATATTGCCAAAAAAACCACCAGAACAGCAACAAAACAGTCCTAGCAAATTTAATTGTATGTCAGAGAAATATACCTGATGAATGGTAGTCAAGGTGATGGATTTTTCATTATCATGTCTCCGAGAACGAAAATTTTCTCTCTCACGCTCAGATATAAATTCAATAAAAGCTTTGAGCACATTAAGGCAACCTTTCCCTTCTGCTGCAACTTTAGCATCCCCTTCTACAGCAACAAATTTAGTTGACAAAAATTCAGAGACATCATCCAGTAAGTACTGAAGAACCTGCATGGAGAAGAGATCAAATTCCAACCATGGGAATGCACCAAGATTTAGGTGAGGACAAAGTAATTTGAAACTTCAGGATGAACGCTCTATACTTACAGATCTGATGTCATTGTCTTCATTCAGCAATTTTCCTCCATTAACATCAATAACTGCCCGTTGCTCAAGAAGGTATTTCTAAAAAATTAAGACAAGAATGATGAATAAAAGTTTAAAGTATACTGAATTAGAACAATGTTAATAGAACATTTGAACAGAAAATCATCCTCATATCATTGTATTTCACAAAGAGAAAGACAATTGTAGAAAGTAATTCAATGAAATCTACTGGAAGATTAATCAGCAAACAGCAGGTAAACACATCTATGTCAAAATAGCAAAATTTAGTGTAAGATAAAAATGGAAAATGGTAAATCTTAGTAATGGAACCTCTCAGAATACGAACATGATGCAGGAAGCGCGAAGACAATTTTGTTGTAATTTAGTTGTTTGATTTTAGTAGTCTCTTTTTTTTTTTTCTTTTCTTTTTTTTCGCTGAATGTTTGATTTTAAAAGTCAATTGTATTTTTTATTGATCCGTTGGATTTTATTTGTCTTATTAGTTAATTAGCTTAAGAGTATTTTATTTAATTCCCTAGAATCAAGGGTATTTTTGTAATTCAATAATTGGGCTTTCTTAAGTCGATTTGAATTAGGGTTTAGTCCTAATAGTCTATATGAGCATACTATTGTACTCCAATGGAAACAGTTTTGCTTGATTAATAAAATTTTCATTGAAATTTTCTAAATGGTCTGGTGTTCATTCCAGCCAACCCTAGTTGTTGATTCCTAGGTTTTGCTGGCTTGCTTGGTGCCAATTCCAAGCAAGTTTAGGTGTTGATTGATTCCTAGAAGCCTTTTTTTCTTCTTTCTGTTTTTCAAATTTGGTATTCATCAGTTTTCGTTGTCCAGCATCAGAACATGGAAGTATGCATGAGAACAAAATAAGAAATGCTAAAGCAAACTACCAACAAAACTTGACCAGCACATGCTGTAGTCAAATCAGCTCATATAACCAATATGAGGGAAGACCAGTAGGAAGAGCAAGCTAGAGTAGCATAAAAAATGATTTTGTACATTGCTTATTAACCTAATTTGCATGTCATTTTTGGGAATCGATTCTTGAAAAATGGCATCTTAATTATAATCCATTGTCCATAAACCACTAAACACAACCTGTGTGAGAAAACAGGGAGCTAACTCATTGGATTAAGGTTTCATTAAGAACTAGAGAACTAAAAAGGAAATTTAAGCAGATTTGGTCATAACAGAGTTACTTTTTGCATCAATTGGAAGCTTAAATTAGTGATATTTACCTTTTTGTTTGTGATATCCTCTCTATTGTTATAATTTCTATTTTGGCTAGTTAACTTATAATGTCCACTCAATGAGTAATAAACCAGGATTATAATTAAATCTATACTGCCCTTCTACATAATTAACTCCAATCCATTTATTTAGATTTTTTTTTTGATAAGTAATCCATTTATTTCGAAATTACTACCAGATCCCAATAAACTGGTGACAAGAAACACCAAGAACACAAGCTATGACTATAGTAATGGACAAAATTTTGGCCATAAATAAATATATATTTTACTTCCTCCATCCCATTTGGTTTGTCACAATTTCCATTCTTGGCTATCCCAATATGCTAGCATAGTTTTAACAGTCAATGGTCATTAATTTACTAACTCTCCAATATACACTTGCCTTTATTTTATTCAGGTTTAAACTCTTTATATATACATATATATAAGAAACTGCCTAGGACTCATATAGTATAGAAAATCCAATAAGCGAGGCGAAGTAAATGGTGTAGTGATCAAAATCCATTCAAATAAGGTGTTCAAAAATAAAAACTTCAATTGTGTCATTAATCACTCTTTTCCTTCATAAGTGTTAGAATTATGAGGTTAAACAATTAAATTTACCATCTCCTAATAGCTCAAGCTTTTAGGAGAATTGGTAACTTAACACGGTATCAGAGCAAGAGGTCCTAAGTTTGATTCTTGCCTCCTCCACACTCCCTCCCAAGTTTGATCCTAGTCTCCTCCACACTACCTCCCATTTAAAATCCTACGTGTTGGGTCTCACCTATTAATAGGAAGTTTGAGCCTACAAGTGAGGGGTAGTGTTAGAATTGTATGGATAAATGATTAAATCTACTATCTCTTAATAGTTTAAACTTTTGGAAGAATCAGTAATTTAACAAAAAGTATAGGAATTCTTGTCTCCAAAGGCACCACATTAGACACAGTAGAACTACCATCCAAATATCCCCACTAATAGTATTTCCAAAGTTCCTTTTCCATGAAGCCAAAAGATTGATCACGGGATTTAGATTGCCCAATTAGCCCTAAATAAGCAAAGAACTAATCACCACAAGTCCCAAGCAACTGTGCAATTTACCATGAGGTGATCCACAGAGAGATGCCAAGTCAAGCTGATGTCATCACGTCCAAAATCACAAACCCTGATTAGGAACTTCAGAAAATTTATAAAATATCCAACAGATGTCCAGGCATCTTGCAGTCCTGTTTGTCCATGGCCTCTTCTCCATACTAGTTTACATGAATCCATGCTAATTATAGAAGTATGCTATAGAAAAGAAATATAAGACTTATATATTCATCATTACTGTTATGTAGTTAATTATCCAACACTCATAAAACTATTTAAATGCAAGCAAATTCAAAGTAGTAAATAAATAATTATTAGCATAAACAAAACAGCATCATACACAAGAAAACTATCTTCAATCAATTTTACTGACAAAGCTTTTATCTCTTACAGACAATTTCTATTAAAAAAAACAGGGCAAAAGGGAAGCCAAACCTGAGGCACCATGTTTGCCACTGAGGTTATGATAGCTGAAATTGATTGTTCCTGTAAGCATTGATAAGTAAGGTCAATTTCTTTCCAATCAGGTAGAACTCAACCTTCAAATTTATCTCTAAAGCAACACATAAGTTCATGCAGACAACAAAATGCTGATTGATGTTGCTGGGCCTGATTGATGTTGACTGACGCTAATTGATGCTATTAAAGACATTTGATTACTATTTGGATTTTGTTTCCATTTATAATGAAATCTCATTAAGAGCTAATTTTATTTTTATGAGTAAATTTGGGGACTCTACTTAAAGGGTCCAAAGTTCACTATTGTAAGCAGTTGATCACTAATGAAAAAGGGTTGTAAGTTTTCTTCCAACATTTGGTGCTTATTTCAAGCAACCTAGGTGCTAATTCATAGATTCTATTTTTCTATTTCACCACTTGGTGCAGATTCCAAACAAACCCTAAATGCTAATTCCTAGGTCCTATTGCTTTGTTTTATTCTTGTTTTGTTTCCCAAACACAAGTCCCCCTCTTAGAGTTTCTTTTCTTGCATCATGGGTCTAGCATAGACTAGCATCAAACCTCTTTAAAATACTTTAGAAAGAAGGGAAAAGAAGGAAAAGAAAATAAAAAAGCTTGGGAAGATGAAGAACATCTTTCAAATGGCCAAAGTTCTATGAAACCACACAAGGTTCCAATAATTGGATAGTAATCCCAGATCAAATAACAAATAACCACAAAAATCAGTTTATCTAATCTATTCTCACCATATAAAACACAATTTTTTAATCAATAAAGATCTAAAACAATTACTAATTGTTTCCAATAAGAAATGACAAGTCAACAATTCTACAGGAGGCCAAATATATTTACCCTGTTTACAAGTTTTGATATCATCTCTAGTGTCGACAATACTTTGCGTCCTTGGGTAAGCTGACTCCTGTTATCAATTGCAGGGGTCATATTTCAGTAAATACTAGGACATCTTACATAATGTACAGGCATACAACCATAACACAAGAAGCTGATAAAAAAAAATACAAATGTGTGTGTGTGTATAGAGAGAGAGAGAGAGAGAGAGATCTTTCAGATTAAAAGAATTGTGAAACATCCAGATCAACTTTCATACTTCTCAAAAGAAGAGCTATGTTACAGTAGCAATCCCAGGCATGCAAAAAGTGACAGTAATTTTATTAGCATCACAATCAAGGAAAATTTGCTTTATACATCTAACTACGCTAGCAAAGGGTCAGGATTACACAGGTTTGGATCAGGTCATTCATCTGCCACTGTACACTAGCTATTAATTCAGTATACTTCTCAAATTAATTTCCATAAAAGTTAAGTTCTCATTGTTCACTATGTGTTTCTCACAAAAATTTCAGAATTTTATTGCCAATTGCTTGGAATGAGAAGAAAAAATATTCTGATAAAGAGGTAATAGTTCCTCAGGGATTAAATACCCCCAAAGTAGTTATGCTTATCAATTTCTGCAATTTATTTGAGGCTGCATTGCCACTTTATTTTCAACGCAAAATTACATAAATGTCAAATATGCACATCACAGATATTTGAAATAAACCAGGAGCTGATTATTTCATTATTATAAGCCACATTATATATCATCCATTGATTCATCCTTAATGTTAATAAAGAAACTACTACAAATATAAGATAACTGAATACTATAAGCTACCCATCCCATCTAAGAACATTATGAATAATTTGTTTAACAGAACCTCTTGAAGGTACCAGAAAGCTTGGCACTAAAGATGTCCGAGGCAGCTAATATAAAGCTGCATTTTCTAATAGTTGAAATTTTGTCGATATAGTCAATTACCTGCAAGAAAGAGAGACAAAGACTCGGAAATGTGAGCCTCACACACAATGAAATTTCCTAGATTAAAAGAAAGATAACTGGCAGCATAGTGCACACACAAGCACAATAGCTAAAATATATATATATATATATGTACATATATATATACACACACACACACACACACATATATATATATATAGATAGATAAATAAAACAATACACGTACCCTCTTCTTTTCCTCCTTCTCAAAAGGAAGTAAAGCCTTGAAGACCCGACGGTATGGGCCATCATCACAAGCAGGCAATGTTGTTTGAAGCATGGCAACAATGGCTTTGACTACCTATTATAAGACGAGCTAAATCATAACCAAATAACAACAGTAACTCTGTTGGCATGCAAGTCAGAACAAGTATGAGAAAATAGCTTCAATTTCTACTACTTGGACAAATCTAAGAGCACAACCATATGAAAGTTTTAAACAGCTTAGAAATTGTGTACAATAGATTATAATAACTATCAGCATCTAAAAGGGGTAAATCTGTAACAGCATAGCTAAAACTAAAAGATTGTATATATGCAGGCAAAGAATTTGTTCCTTCTATGCACTCAAACACACTGGGATCAAAATTATGAAGTAAGCAAAGTTGATGATGACAAATCCAAAGGCTTGTTTCTTAGGAGGAAAAAAAAAAAATCAACCAATCTAAATTGTGTTAGAGTTCCACTAAACACAAGTGAATATTTTCAGTTCACAATTATGTATGCATATATTCATTCATATATATATGTCCATGTGTGTAAATATTAATTCGACTTTCATCTACCTGCTCTGGAAAATGATTTTGCATTCAGGTGAGTGAATAAGAAGCTTTCTGACACAGAACAATAACCCCATCATGTTGGACTGAACCTTGACCTAAATATGTACATATGTATACACATGTATGCAGATATATGTTTATATTTCTTTCCAACCAATCGGTTCAACATGTTCATAATGAGAGGCGAACATAAATGGATAGTCTCAAATATCAAAAAGGGCAAAACTTAGATACAGTACCTTAGGTACAATACCTTAAGTTCCCTACTTAAAATTTTGACACCTGTCCAATTTAACAAACAAGTAAACGGCGTTAAAACTAAAATATCTTCTTCTTTTTTTTTCATTCTTCCTTCTTCCTTCTTTCTCCTGTACCTGCAAAAGCTTCTCTTCCAAACCGAAAACCTTTCTCTTCCAAACCCAAAACCCATATTTCCTTCTTCCTTCTTTTTCTTGTACCTGCAAACGGCTTCACTTCCAAACCCAAAACCTTTCTCTTCCAAACTACCCATGACCCTTCTCTTCCAAACCCAAAACCCGAGAAAAAAAAAAAAAAATCTCATATCTCTCTCTCTCGGTGTGTGTGTGTGTATGTGTATCTATTTCCTTTCTTCTTTTCTGATCTATGATTCTTTCTTTTCTGATCTATGATGCTTTCTTCTTTTCTGATCTATGATTCTCTCTCTCTCTCTCTCTCTCTCTCTCTCTCTCTCTTGGTGTGTGTGTGTGTGTGTGTGTGTGTGTGTGTGTGTGTGTATCAGTTTCCTTTCTTCTTTTCTGATCTATGATTCTTTCTTTTCTGATCTAAGATTCTGCCTTGTTTTCTGATCTATGATTCTCTCTCTCTCTCTGTCGGGGTGTGTGTGTATGTATGTGTATCTATTTCCTTTCTTCTTTCCTGATCTGTGAAGGAAAAAAGAAAAAAATTTAAGCCGTGGGTTAACGCCGTTTGGTTGAGATGTCAAATTGGACAGATGTCAAAATTTTAAGTAAGGAACCTAAGGTACTGTACCTAAGTTTTGCCCTATCAAAAAAATAAAATAAGTCAAAGGGCAGGAAAAGTGTATTTTCCCTAGGTCAAGTGAACTACACTGAGTACGGGGTATAAAGTGTAATTTCCCCTCGTAACATCTTTTTTTTGATAAGTAAATGAAAGGATAAAATTTCAACCTAACATCTTGAAACTAATTACATCCTAGTAATCAAAAGAAAGTTGAAAGAAAATCAAAATTGTATGATTACGAACTACAAAACATCAAACTAAAATACCCCCTAAGTAAGAAAATCATTAAATCCTGCTTATTCAATATCCTAAACAAGCTAAGAAACACGTTAATTTGCATTAGCTTAAAGGAGCAACCTGAGAAACTACCATAATTAAATATTGTGCCTTTAAATAGTTATGAAAGTTTCAAGTGCTCATAAAAATTCAAAACTTTAAGTAAAATACATTTAATATAAAAGGTTATTACTTAGATTCCACAGGGTGAAGGACACAACCGAAATTCAGATTAAAATCAGGTCAAGAAAATATATGTTTAACAGTAATGTCTATTACATGTATCACACCTGTGTAGTTCAGGAAGGTACCCACAAGATAGAAATTATAATTTTAAAATCTTTAGTTTCCAAAAAAATCCTTCATTATGGAAGTATATTACACTACCTAGTCATGATAGGCAGCCAAAAAAAATTTCAAGAAAGAATGCCTCCGAATAAACATCTCTAGTAATGTCAAGAATCACACAAAACAGTAAAGATTTTAATTCCGTAAAATGAACACACTGCATAGTAAAAATCATATGCATTAAATTCTTAACATAATCAACTAGAATGATGCTAGAGAACATCTTTGTAAACTAGAAAAATGTTAACTACCTTTTTCCTATAGAATGCTACACCGTGCACATTGAAAGGTATTTTTCTTTCACGGAAGGCCATTTGGAAGACTTTTCCCGATACCTGTAGTATAAAACATAAGAAAATAATTAGTCAGCAGACATTTAATGTTTGTACTTTTTATCATGCAAATTTATATAATGGCAAGTAAGCTAGACCTGCCTCCTGTAAAGAATTGCAATGTTTCCATATGAGCAGTTAGCAGCAGAACCATTAGAAGCAGTTTCCAAGATCTTGTCAACAACAAATGCACACTGCGCACTCTCATTGTGACATTCTTTTATGATTATCTGCGTATTATAGGCAACATTATCTGGAAATTAAGTAACAAACCACAGATAGAAAATCACATTTAAATTATTATTTTTCTAATCTGAAGAATAAGGCAGAAGTAAATTACCTTAGATCCAGAAGAATTATCAGTAAGAACATCTTTTAACTGGCATCGCTTTATATTATTTTGTATAAGAGAAGATGCAGCCTCAACAATACAGCGTGTGGATCGATAGTTTTTATTTAGTCTGATCTGAAGCATAAGGATATTTCAGAAAGAATCAAATTCAATTCTAGTTATACAAACTTGCATACATGCCGTAAATATAATCAAGGAACATGTTTGAGTCAAAGGCAGGGCAAACCTCTTTGTAGTTTGGAAAATCTTTGCGAAATGAATCAAATCCAGAAATGTCAGCTCCGTTGAAACTAAATATGGACTGCAGTAGGACATGTTATATTGGACTTCAGAAAAATTAAGTAATTTGAACAGAATGGATTTACAGTGCACAAACACAAAATCACCCCAACCAAAAAAAAAAAAAAAGGACAAACAAGTTAACACAAACACAATTCTCAGGCTGTAAAAGATAGCAAGTGCACCTGATCATCATCACCAACAATAGTTATGCGGTTATGAGAAGCAAGAATCCGCAGAAAATCATATTGCATGGAACTTGTGTCTTGAAACTCATCTATTACAATGGCTTTCCATGAATCTTGAGACTCCTTGAAGACTAATAATTGAACCGAAAGAGAAAACAATGGTTAAAACATGAGTAATGTACAAATATATATATATATATATATACATATATATGCGTGATTAAGATTATTTAAGATAATTTCAACCTTCAGGAAAATCAGTAAGCAGCTTTACAGAACAGCTGATTAAGTCATGGTAATCCAGAGCATTACAAGATTTTAATATGTCATTGTAGTTCCCAAGGATTGCACCCTGATTCAAATTGAAACCTGAGAATCACATGAATGTAACGAAAGGTACCAAAAAGGTTTCTGAAACAACAAATAAACAGCTTACTCCTATTTCATCACCCATTTTACAGCATTCTTCAGGAGTCTTTCCAGAAGCTTTAGCCTGAAATTGGAGTAAAAATTAATTGCATGGTACCTTATAAGTTCATTGGTGTAACATGCACAGATAGATATAGACAGGACACTTGAGCAGTCTCATTCAGCAATAGAATTTATTAAGAGAAAGAAACAAACGTTTTCATTCATGATTTTGGTACTTGTAAAGGGTGAGTCATCAACATTAGGTCTAAACCCACTTCTTAAACAGCTTTAATTTATTTGACTCAATCATTGTTCAATATTCTACCCATTTTGTCTTTGGCATCCCAGTCCCTCTTACCTCTTTTTATTCATATAACTAGTAAATAACTGTAAAGGATCCATTCATGAAAAGTTATTAAATTTTACTCTAGCCATCAACTTACCACAGCTCTCCTCTTTTCTCCAAGCTTAGGACCGGCTTTTTACAAAATGTAGGAAACAAAGCACTGACACAAGCGGGGTTTCACCTAATCTCTAGATATCGTATAGAATCTTGTGGTAGAGAAATTTCCTAAATAAACTTCAGGGAAATGGGAGTATGCTTGGTGGTTTAAAATTTCTTGCAACAATGTTATATAGTTGATATTAAATAGATAAAGAACAGTAAAATGATTCAATGGGAAAAGCACAACTTTTGCAATACAATTTCATGAAAAGAAATGTGAAATACACATGGTCATTCATGATTGTTTTTCAATTATAAAGTAACAATTGGAATCAAGCTGTAGCAAATATAACATTTCAAATGGCTACTAGCAAGTAGTAACACCATTAAGTTGCATCAATAGCCACGAAGATGATCACGACAAACTCGTTCCTCATGATCATGCCATAGTTCTATTAATTGGTTGCCTTCTCAAGAAAAGTAAACTCACATCATGCAATGCTCTTTGACCATTCTCATATAGTCTCTTTCTTAGCACCTATTTTAATAGTTTGTTGGCAAATTTTTTACCAGCTATACCTTTGCTCAATATTGCACATGTAGACCAAAATGCTAATACAACTCTCCAAATGTCAATGTAGTTTGGAGGCTTTCCAATGGACATTTGTGGTTAGTTCTAAGTCACAAATGAAAAGTTTTAGATGCAAATTAACTCTGTAGAGATTATAACCAATTGACAATTTTTACTAGGCATTGCTCATGACTGATGTTAATTTCTGGAGAGATAATAACCAAATCATAGCTGTTAGGATCGGTTGAATATGATTCAAATCATTTGCAAAAAGTTCTGAATCATTTGGGTATATCAAAGATGCTCATGAATCATTCAATTCACTGGGGTGCTGTGTAAATCATTTTAAAGCAGTGAATCATTATCATACCATACCTGACTTTTTATTTTACTAACATTTAAAAAAATGCCTCTTTTTTTTTTATCTATGTTTTTTTTTCCAAAAAGAATCTTTTAGAGTATTAGAACATCTTATTTATCAATGTAAACAAAAGTTATCCAAGAGTCCCTTCTCTTTCTCCTCTTCTTTCTTCCTTTTACATAACCTATCATATTTCTGATACAGTGATGTGCATCAATATCATTGTATATAATATGATGTCACTTTTGAGTATAATCCATCTGAAAGTTGAGTGTGAATTATCTATTTGTTATTACTTGAAATTATATGATTATTTACTAAATTATGGATTTTGCAAATATATTTCCTTTTGAATTATTTATATTTCTTAAACATTATTAAATATATGATGATAAAATAGTTCATTGTTTGATTTCATTTAAATTTGTAATAATTATGTCGGTTTTATGCCTATATTTATGAGTAGATCCACCTACAGTTCTTACTTACTGCTATATCAAGAATTACTCCAAGTATGCAGGCATTGCTTTTAATACCAGATATATAGCTTTTGAAAACTGAATAAAATACAATACATTAAAAATAACAAACATAAAACAACAACCTGAGCCACAAACTTCAGCCATTTCTTTGACTTATCCTTAAAAAGTTGCAGAGACGTTATCCCATTAGAATCTTCACCAAGTATGCAGGCATTATGATTTTGTCTACTCTTCTCATTTTCTAACAGCCGCACAGCCTCAATGATTGCTCGTCTCTGCTGCCCATGCCCATATATTAAGAATTCTGATGTGCGCCCTAACCTACAACATGAGCAATATCCTAGTCCTCAGATAGCCTCAAAGACCATATAGAAAAAGGGACTCTAAACAAGTTGGTGGATTGCCATTGTATAGTTCAGATAGAACCACAATAAAAATCATAACAGAAATACGAGTGGTTCTATCATAAAGTTGTTTTTCAGCTTTAGCGGAGGAAAAACCTGTTTAACAAAATTGCCAAAGTCAAAGACAAGTAATTATCAAAAAAAAGTTGTCGAACACAAATGGTTTATTTTGCTATCTTTTTTTTTCCCCTCCTAAGTCCTAATGCAATAACAGGCGAGGCCATAGTAAGGACGATTCCATGATAGCAACAAGACCATTAAGTTTACTAATAAGACATAGCATAGAGAACTTTGGCTTACAAAGCTGTATGTTTACTGAGCCAGCTTTTCAGTATCTTAGAAAGGTGTCTTAATCAGGAATAATATCCAAGCAATCGTCCTCAATACATTGGAAAGTCAATAAAAGGTTTACCTATGCTCAAAAAAGAAAACAGGAAAGTTAAGAAGGCAACTAATACACATTGAGTACTACCAAAAATGAGAAATTATACACGGGATGTGGAGCTAGAAATTCTTGATACCCATCCCTCTTACAATTCATTTCTTATCAAGGTAGTCAAAGGCAAAAGGTGACCCTAAGGCACCAAGGCATGAGGCAAAAAAAGGCACTAACAGCTAACCTGATTAAAGTGAGGCTCCAAATTCTAAATATTTTTATACATATAGAACTTAAATCATATGTATCTAATGTATTGAAATGTTATAATCAAGTGTTATTGACATGTGTTGCATGAAGAAATTAGGTCTTTTACTTGCTTTCAAAATAGGCTTAATACAGTTTTGGTTCTATTAATTATTCTAACGATAAGTTGATAATAATCTATCAATAGGTTTTACTCTACAAGCAAGCACCTCAGCAAAGACTCCTCACCTTAGAGCCTTTGAGGTGCCTTAGTGGTGCCTTGTCACGCTTGGGTGCCTAGGGGAGCGCCCTGCTCACCTTTGACTTCCATGCAACATGTATAGTACAAGGGGGTTACAAATCTACATTAGGTAAAGGGATATTCTTAAAAGAGACAGCTGGTAGGGAAAGCTGATTGGAACACATCACTAGAAACTTCCAGACCCTTTGTAAAAAGTATCACCCATGCAAGACAAGGGTATAACCCATAATATTATTTTTCTATTTCTCAACAGAATCCATGCTGAGAAAGTTTTTGGCCAATGAACATGTTCTGATTAGACGCAAGAACTTGATTGAGTGACTAAACCAATGGAGCCAAAAAACCTTGGTTGCTACCTCCAGAAGAATAACTTCGGCAGCCACTGTTAACATGTTATGCAAACAAAGGAATACTATGACTCTTAAAATTGCTGAGGACAAAGTGTTGAAGATTGATGGGGGCATATCGGGTAGAAGAGAATAGAGTGGTTTCAGAGTAATGAAGATAATCCCAGAAACAAAGGAACTCGAATCATTTGTGGGGAATAAGTTCTAGACTTCTAGTGTTTTCCGGTAATAGTTTCTTCTGTTGTTTCAAGAAAGGTAGGTACATCAGGTCATCTCATGCAGAGAATTTTTCTTTTTTAATTCTATTTGTGTTGTTGCTCATTGTATCTTTGTGTTCTTTTGATAATAAATCAGTTTATCACCAAAAAATTCTCAAGCTATTTCTTTTACACAAATAATTGCAGTTCATTCTGTATTTCATTAGAATACAATATACAACAAAGATATTGGAATCAGTGTTGTTAAAAGCACGCTTTAAGCGCAAAGCACAAAGCCCTTGGGGCTTTTTCCCTCTAAAGCGAAGCGCCCTCACAAAAGCATGCTTTAAGTGCGCTTTTTTGAGCTTTTTTATTAAGAGCGCTTTTTTGATCTTTTTGTAAATTTTTTTAAAATAAATCCTGATTTGATTTTTAGCCATTAGATATAAATATGTTTAATATAAACCATTGATTTAATATATAAAAACTAATAGTGTGGTGTGCTACCATAAACCTAAGCCTATCTCTTTAGATATTTTTAAACTTTTAACCACAACTACACAAACAAATACTAAATCAGACACTCACAAAGATAACATTACTTAACATTCATACTTTTTAGCCTTTGCCTTCTTGATTCTATACTTCTATTTTGATTCAACCATGTTTTGTAATCATGGCCATCAAATATCATAGTTGCATATATTTTGTAAAGCATAAAAGAATTATATAAAATGTTTTATTATAATTTATATGATTAATTGATCACTTGATTGTTGTATTGATCATTATTAATTTTTTTTTAATTTTTTTTTAAATGTGCGCTTCACATCGATCAGGCGCGCGCTTGCGCTTTGCGCCTAGGCTCCAAGAGGCCTTTGCGCTTAAGTGCGCTCATCGCTTATAACAACATTGATTGGAATCAAACCACATTTGTCTGACATAAGTAGATGAATGCATTCAGTGATTATTTCAATGTTTGCAGAACATGTGTTGCCAATCCTCTTGAAACAGAAGACAGAATTTCCTTCACAACAGACAATATAACATGGAACCGTTTTTTTTTTTTTTTTTTTGATAAGTAATAAAGATGTATATTCAAAAAGACTACCTCATGCAGAAAATCATAAGGCAGAGATAAAAAGTACAGAAAAAGATGATAAAAAAAAAAAACAAAAAGAAAAAATACTAATTACAAAGAAGGGAGCTAAGGAACATAGGGAGAGAATCACTAGAGATGAGTCCCCAAGCCCAAGACCAATCAAAAAGGGAGCCACTGAAAGAACCCAATAAAGCAAGGGAAACATTCTATGGAAGAGTTACCATACAATAACCATTATGAGATAGCTAACACCAAAACACTGTTAAGATCTCTGCCCTGAGTGCCCTCTAATGCCAAACAACATAAAGGCTAGGCTCTTTTCATTTAGTATGAATGCATTAGAATTTCTTCCTAACATATATAAGATAAAATTAAAGAGACAAATTTTTTAAGTAGGAGTTCAAAAAGTGTTTCAAATTGAAGTTGGCTATTGACAATATTTGCAAAGTGTTATGAGGCTAGCGCAGTTTTCTAGTGGAAAGTATTAATGAGTCTTCAATAAATTTTCTGAGTAAAACAGAGCTCAGAAGAAAATATTTAATCATCTGTAATTTTGAATAAATCTCATACAATCTCAGAGTGTGCATACTTCTCAGCATGTAAACGACACAGTTGCAAGGAAAATGAATGGAAAGTGCTGATTGTGAGCTCCTTGGCTGTTGCCTTTCCAGCCACTGCTCCAATGCGATCTCTCATCTCAGAAGCTGCTGCTGTAGTGAAAGTCATCGCCAGGATGTTTGACGGGCTAATTCCCTAAACATGTTTTAATGGGTGGGAAATAAGGAACAAAAAAGATGATTAGAATACTAAATTAGAAGAAACGGGAAGGATAGAAAAGAAAGAACAATGAACTGAGAAAATAGAAGGAACATAGAAAAAAGTAATTCAGAGTAGAAAAGATGCAGTACCTCATTAAGCAGCATTAACACACGCCCAACCATTGTAGAAGTCTGACATCAAAAGCAGCAAATTGAACTCCAACCATAGGTAAATATCATAGAATATATGAATATAAAATGGGATATACGAAAATAGAAATCAAGAATATCATTTTCTTTATGTATGTGTATGAAAACAACAGAGGGAGGTAAAGAGGAACCTTTCCACTTCCCGGACCAGCAACAATCATCAAAGGGACTGAAATATCATTACAAGCTGCTTCACGTTGCCGATCATTCAGAGACTGCAAGTATTTTGAGTACTCCTCCGGCATGTTCCCAGTCTCAATAGTCTGAGAAGTATCTGACCCTTTTGTTGTAGGGTCTAAATCACTCCCGGGGTCCAATGCCCCTTCCATTTTTACACTCTCATACCCAGTTACAGACTCTGAACTGGCACTAAGATCGCCATTACTATTACCATCACGATGACTACCCGGGTCAATGTCACAACTTAGAACCTGCCTTTCTGCTTTTGCAGCAGATTTCTGCTCGCACAAAGCATCGATTTCTTCCAAAATGGACTCATCAAAATCATCATCTAGAGTGCTAGTCATCGAAACCGAATCAATTAAATCAAAACATTGTTGTTGTTTCATAGGAGTTGTATAAGAATCCAACACGTAGTCATTCTCTAAAGGACTATGATCAACTAATTCTTTCCGATCAAGAGTTAAGCCCCCGGAACACGAACTGCTTATATTTTCACAAACTTTTGACTTCACAAAAGACGGGGATGGCGTGTTTGGCTGTAGCTCCGCAAGAGGAACTCTCTTGATGCCGGTTTGAATTCCATTTGTATCCCCAACTCTGGAACCAGAATGATCATATATACCACATTCAATCATTTTAATTTTGTTCACAATTAACAAAAACAAGCACATTTATCTGTTGTTTTGTTGAGAAACAGCAACAATTTAACACTAAAATTTAAATGTGCATTGGGTTTAATTTTTTTTTTTTTTTTTCGTTTTTAGTTTATTCCACTTATTTGATAATCCGTTTTTGCTTTTTGTCTCAGCTTTATTTCAAGTGTCTAACTCTTAGCTTTTTGGATGTAAATTATATCCAATAGCAAGTACAATGTACTTTTTCAGAAAACAAAGGTAAAAGGCAAAATATGAAGGAAGGATAAAATATAAGGCTTCGTTTGGTTGACACATAAATAGCGAACGGAGAAAAGCATATTTAATTTGAATTCTTTGTAAAATTTTGAGTCACAGCAATCAAACAGGGAATTAGTAGAAGAGGGCGGTCTGTCTTACTTGTGAGGAAAACTGGGGGAGGCATGGTGATGGAGGCGAGGGCGTTTGCGAGCAAGAAGAGCCTTAGCGGCTCGGAAGTTGCGAGAAATTCGAGCTCTTTCTTCCTCTGTGACTGTGATTTTAGGGACATTTGGAATTGGATCGGCATTTTCCTTTGACATTACTACTCCGTTGTTTGTTTTAGAGGGAAAAGGTCAGGACTCAAAGAGGAAATATTGTGGCTCAAAAACTGAACCCTAGTACTCTGGCAGGGGAGCATATCGGAAAAGGAAAGAAAGAGTCATCTTTTGGAGGATTGTTTGGTTTCTTTCTTTTTATTCTTTTTCCCTCCTACTAGTGAAATTCAAGTTATGGGCTTTTTAGAGCGTTAATGGCCACGATTTATGGGCCTTTTTAGAACGTTATGGGCCACGATTTTTTTGTCTTTTCTTATAGTAAAAATATAAATTATGTACCCTTTAGCTTGGGTCAATGGTCATTTTGATCTGTAATAAGTTTCATTTTTGTCCTCCTTCCTTCCGTCCGTAACTCATGTTAACTATTACTAAAATATAATTTTTTTAATTCTAAAAAACTATTAAAATTTTTTAAAATTGCAAATTATGCAAATTACACTATTTAAATTTACTCAATTATCATATGGATCACATAAGTTTCATTTTTGTCATATAAGTTCACATTAGTTTTCACCATTGTTAACAACAATTTTCTTAATGGAATTGAATGACCAATAGTTTCATCAGATTATAACTTACGGACCAAATGATTAAAAAAAATTTTAAGTTTATGGGACCAAAAAATGACAATTGACCAATGCACATGACTCACATAAAATTATTGTGTATGGTTTCATAACCTTCTCCCAAAAAAAATATATATATACATATATATATGCCTTCATAAGTCGTGCATTGCACATGACAATGACACTTGTCATCTTCCTATTGTTGGTTATAGTCTTAAACTACAACTAAATTTGTAGTCAAACTTTAGTATTTCCTTTTATTGTGATGGCACACAAAAACTCGATTTAGTCTCGTAACATCCCTACACAATCACCAAAGAAACACCTAATCAATTTGTGTCAATAAAGGCAGCACGACACAATTTAAAACATGCACAACAAATACACAACTTATTAAGAGGGGGTACTCACAAGCTTGATTATTCACAAGGGTGCACAACACAATTCAAAACATGGACAAAGAGTACACAACTTCTTGGGAGAGGGGGCTCACAAGCTTGATTAAGATTCAATTATCAAAAGTTGCAAGGTATTTAAAAAAAAGTTTCATTTTTACATTAAATATTTTATAATCTATTATGATATTTAGTTTTGATAATAAAAAAAAAATCAATAATTCCATTGTTACAAGTTACAGCAAGTTGAATTATAGATCTATGGCACAATCAAATCCAAACAAACAAAGTGTTGAATTGAATCGTACCAGTCTCTACTTTTATTGCACTTTGACGTAGTTATGCATTAAATTCCATCTTTTTCCATTGACATAGTTGCTACTTCATATTACTATCACAATCAATGTGGCGTAGTTAACTTAATTAGAAAATATAATTGCTTTAGATAAATAATAGTCTTACTTCTTTTTAGAGACAAAGTTGGATTATGAAATTGAGATATATTGAGATCAATGATGCAGTTTACTACCAAACCAACTCGCAAATTAAAAAGTGCAAACATACATATCATTAAGTTATGATTAAGGAAAAATAATCGATGGTCGCCTATGTTAATTGGTTAATTATATCATGAATTAGTATTATCCACAAGCTGCCAAAAATAAATATATATAAATTGGTTAGGGGATTTGTTGCAAAAAAAAGTAGAGGAAGAAGATGAAGAAGAAGTAGTAGTGGGATTTGTTGATACATCAACTTGCTACGTTGGAGTTGAGGTATTTTTTAAATGACTTGGCATTTTATAATTGGTCCAGCTGATCACAATATTGTAGGGATTGCAACACATATTTGCACCGGAGCAATTCTAGAAGCACAAATTATTTCACAATTTTGATGTGGTAAATTGTGAGTAGTTTCTTAACACTTACGCATGAATTCACTATTTTTTCTTCACCACTCACATTCTACCACATCATAGTTGTGGCAAAAAAATTGTATAATTATTTGAGGTTACGCTAGTGCACATAAATTGGCATAACTTGTGCCACAACTCGCCCATGTGACGAGTTGTGAGTGATAGAGGGGTGTCTCCACATAGACCCATCATCACTCTTCTACCATTTATAACTCGCCACATAGGCGAGTTGTGACACAAGTTGTGCCACTTTATGTGGCACCATCATAACTCAATTATTTGTGATACTAGATTTAAGAACCAAAATTATTCATTCTCTTTTTTTTTTTTTTTTTTAATTCATTTTTGGCTTTTTTAGGCTTTATCTGGGGGAGGGGAGGTTTTCTCGTCGTCGTCTTCTTCTTCTATTTTTTTAACTTTGATAGGGTGATGATTGCAACCTCTAATGAAGCCGAAATTGGAGTTATAATCCGAAACAGCTCAAGAGAAGTCATGGCTCTGTTGTCGGAAAAAATTACAAAACCTCCTTCAGTGGAAATTTTGGAGATGTTGGTGGCACGTAAGGTAATCCAATTTACTGTGGAGCTCGGTTTTGTGCACTCTGTGTTTGAAGTCGATTCCAAGGTCATTATAAAATCTCTGGTAGATGGTAATTCATCTCTTGCTAGCATAGGACACCTTGTAAATGACGTTATGTCTATTTTTTTTGTTGTTACAAACCTACTCCTTCTCTCATGTTAGAAAGCAGGGCAATGCTGTAGCCCATGTCTTAACACCAAGAGCTAGGCTTTTTTACTTTTTTTTTTTTTTTTTTTTTTTTTCCTTAAGTTGTCTATAGAGGATGTTCCAACAGACGTTTCTCATTTTGTGATTGCAGATTTTCCAGTTAATTAATAAATTGCTGCTAAGTTTGGCTTCTTAAAAAAAGTCTATTATTGTACATACATAATACTAATTCACTAACTGTAATGTCCCAATTATCCCTAATCAATCTATGCATAAAATAAAGGATAAAATACAATTTTTGCAAAAGTTTGTTTTTCATTCCTAAATTTTTTTTTTTTCATTCTTAAACTTTGTAAAGAGTTTTTTCCCCAATAGTTTAGAGACAAAAGTAGGTATGAAAATATTTTCAATAGTTTGAAAGTGAAACATTTTCAATAGTTTATGATCGAAAAAAGAATTTTTTTTAAGTTTAGAGACAAAAAAAAAAATTTATTTGGTAAAATGTTAAGACCAAAATTATATTTTACACTAAAATGAATAAAGAAAGTTCAATAAATGAACATTATAAGCAAATACGTGTATAAATGCCCACAAAATTGGATAGAAATAAATTTACACTTGAGATTTTATAGTTCATGAATAATGAATATATAGAGTTTAAATTCCGTTATTTGTAAATTCATTGGTTATTCAGGGAGGGGAAAAAAATCAGTAGTTGATTCAAATTGCACTACCAGAGCATTTCTAAATTCTAATATGTCTCATTACTTTCATGAACTAGCCACTCGAGATTGCAACTTTTACATGACGACTTTTTATAAGTATAAACGGAATAGAAGTCATTTCTATATTTTTGCTTGCTTTTGTCATTACAATCACATTCATTATCTCCTTGGACAGCTCTAAAATTAGCTAAGAATATTTTCTTATAGAAAAGAAAAAAACATTATTTGCAGAAGAACTCTATAGGTTTTTATCTCTATTTTAACATATCATCAAAATATTGGAGGAAATTAAATTTTAATATACTAAAATATATTTTAATATGAGGGCCTTGACAGCAAGGTATTGAGATTGAAGAAATCGACGCTCAGCCACGTCTCCTCGAGATTCAGAATTATAGGGCCCTAACTCTTCACAAACTCTTTCACCATAATTGCTACTGTTACTTCCATTAAAAGCGCTCCAAATCTGCAAGGAAGCCAAATACAAGTTCCCTAATGACGGTTATAATGGTCCAGTCTATGCAACCACAAACGAAAATACAAAAAGGAAACAAACACAAACCCAAAACAAATCATTGAAAATACCATGAAAAAAGATGTACAAACAAATCAAACAAAACCCACAAACAAATCAAATGAAACCCAAACAAACCCACAAAAAAATCAAATAAAACCAATAGAAAAACTGAAGTTGGGAGAAACAAACCTGAAATTGCCGAGAGATTGAGGGAAGAAATTGTGGTGAGTTGCGGTGGAAGAGAGACAAGGAGAGAAGTGGGTATGGTGGGGTTGGGTTTGTGAGTGTGTGTTTGAATGGGTCAGTGGTGGCCGGTGGAGTGGAGATGGAGAAGGGAAATGGGTGGTGTGGGAAGATCAAGGGAGAGTGAGAGTGAGAAGATTAAGGGACGCCGGCGGTGTGGATCGGCATGGCTCAGAGCACGGCATTGAGGCTGTTGAGGATCCAGATGGCTTTGATGCTGTAACCACCGCTACCACCGCAGCCACCATGGTGATCTGCGAATTAGAGAGAGATTTCGAGGTTGAGAGAGTTGGTTCGGGATTGGAGAAGACCACTGTAGTGGTGGCGCTGGTGATCGGAGTGAGAGAGACGACTTCGGGCATGGTGAGGAGGATCGGTGGTAGAGAGGGGTGGGTTGAAGGTGAGGGTTTGGGAGTCAAAGGGAGAGAGTGAGAGAGAGGGTGAGAGATCAGGGTTTTTTTTATTTATTTATACCAAACCTTGAGCCGTGTTTTATAGAACGCGGCTTAGGTATACAGTTGTAGCCACATTTATAAAAAACGCTGCTCTAGGACATATTTAAAAAAAAAAAAATTGGATGGGCCTATAGCTAGCCGTGTTTTTAACACGCGGCCTAAGCCCAACCCACAAAAAATGCAGCTCAAACACCGAAAAACATAGCTATAGAGCTAATCTTTGGGCTGCGCTTGGTAAACGTGGCTGGTGTAGCTGCATTTTTGCCAAACCCGGCTCAAAGCTTATCTATAGCTGCGTTTTTGTAAACGCCACTTAAAAAAACGCAGCTAAAGCTCGCGTTTTTTGTAGTGATATCAAATTACAATGGAAATTAAACATAGCTGAAATGGGGTGAAAAAAAAAAAGATTTAGTTGAACTGCAAAAAGAAAATGATGAAAGAAGAAAAGAGCTTGTCTGAGTTAGAACTTGGTGAAAAAAAAAAAAGTGATTGAGTTCAATGCAGTGTCGATAAAAAGGATACAATCCATCTACATTCGGTCCTAGTCCTATAGTTGCCTTATAGTTTTTTCTGAATATTAACTTCTTTCGTTAAAGTCATTGGCTACTAAAAAAAGATTTGAGAGAGAATTGATATTTCATATAGAGACTTGTTCATTACCACAATGGCTATCTTATTTTCATGATAAGAGTAATCCGGGTAACAATTAATGACTAGTGTATTATTTTGTCATAAATTTGACAAATTGGTTTACAATAATCATTTCGGGTTTTATTTTATCTTTTAATATATCTATTTGAAAGGAATTTTCCTATATTTCAAATAGAACATTGAGTTGTTCAAAATTTCAAGTTTCATTCTTGTTCCAATTGATGGGCAAAAAAGTCCATATTTAGAACAATATGCAGCATATATTCATCATCAATTTCATTGTTAACAATTTTAATCATTTGTATATAAATATTAATGCGAATATTTTTTTTTTGATGAAAAACGTGAATATTAAGGTATACATGTTCTCAAGAATTAATAAATATCATGATTGAACTTTTTAAAAAATTATTTATTTTAAAGGTTTACTTTATTTTGGATATAAGGCGATACATAATTATTTAATTTTTTTAATAATTCGAAAGTTACAATAATTAAGGAAAGTGAATTCGTAACCATGGTTCCATGAATAAAGAAGATCATGCTACACAACTGCGCACCCTTGGTGCAATGGTCACTCCACAAGTATAAATACTTGTGGGGTGTGGGGGGATAAGGGCCGGAGTTCAAGTCTCTAGGAGGGAGCTTCATACACATATACACTTAGATTAGGCTAGAGTAGAAATTCTATCTTGTATAAAAAAAAAAAAAAAAAAAAAAAAAAAAAAAAAAAAAAAAAGAAGAAGAAGAAGAAGATCATGCTACGCCACTCAATTGCAAGGCTCGGTAAAGCAATGCATGGTTAAGTAAATTTGTAACTTGTAATCAAATTTTCAACTTTAACTTTAGTTGTTAAGGGAGAAATAGAGATTGTTTGGTGTATAAACATGTTGGAAATTATGAGTCTTTAATCTTGATTACAAGAATTAAAGACTCAAGCTAATATCAGTAATCATATTTACAATTTTTTTTTGTCAAACGGATTTAAGATTCCAATTGAGATTTCTGCTCGTTTAGTAATACTTTAAAACCTTGTTAGATGTAAGAAAAATAATGCATATTTTTGTTTTTTTAAAAATTAATTATTATCATAATTTTCTTGTTGCATTTCTATCATGGGGGTTTGAGCTTTTTATAAAGAGTAACGAATATCACACTCACTATTGCACATTCACTATATGTACACTGTTACGTGAACTGAAATTGTGTTTTAAAACAAGATTTTAAAGAGAATGTGTACAATAAAGAATGCGTAACAAGATTCTTCCTTACAAAGGAGTAGGCTTTCTTATGCCTGAACTGCTTAAGTGTAGGACCAGTCTTTGCCAATTGAAAGCTTAAGATTTAAGTGTTTTTTTTTAATTATATATTTTAAGAAACAAACACATAAACAATGGAGAGAGAAAGAGGTTTTAAAACAAAGGCACTCCACAAATTCTACTAAAAAATCATGATAACTTTTAAGGGAGGGTTGGGTTGGTTTGGATTTTATGAAAGGGATGCACAACTTTTTTATTTTTTTTTTATTTTTTTACAAAGCCAATTATTTGGATTGATTTTAAATGTAAAATAAAATCATGAAGTGCATCAAAGCACTCACATCAGTGATTATATAATAGAAAATGTACTACATTTTAGTCAATAAAATCCAAAATTCACTTACACCAGACCATGCAAATTTGTGTAAAAAAAACTACCAAAAAGTAAAAATACATGGTTTCTACACTTGCACTATTTATTTTGCATTTAATTTTTTATTATTTCTTTATGTATTCTGATTTATAAGAATGAAGGAAATGAGTAGATGATGGTTGATGTGTGTGAAGAAAGATAAATAATTTAATAAATAAATTAAGAAAATTTATACTTTAATAAAATATAGTATAAATGCTTGTGGGGTATGGAGGGTAAGGGTCGGGATTCAAGTCTCTAAAAGGGAACTTCGTAAACATATACACTTAGATTATGTTAGAGTATAAATTCTATCTTGTAAAAAGTGAATATGTAAAATAGAAAATATAGGTTTTTATGAAAATGAAAATTTCGAATGAAATGTCCGAACTCACAATTGTAAAAGTAAAAAGGTGCATGCTTGATTTGATTTGAATTGAAAACGAGAGAGAGAGAGAGAGAGAGAGAGAGAGAGAGAGAGAGAGAGAGAGAGAGAGAGAGAGAGAGAGAGAGAGAGAGAGAGAGAGAGAGAGAGAGAGAGAGTTCTCTCTTTTAATGTAGCGTTTGGTACGTGATAATGTTTTAGGATTCCTAGGAATGTTTAAAAATTCTCATGTTTGGTTGCAAATTACGTTAAGGAATCAGATGCCAGAGAATCTGGATTCCCCCTTTAAACCCCTCTCAGTAGGAATGTGGATTCCCTTTAATACAGGTGGATATCTAGATTCCCAAGTTTAAAGGAAATTGTATTTTTTATAAATTGACAATTTTAACCATTTTTCCTTATCATTTAAGCAATTAAGATAACATATAAAACAAATCATCAATATATTTTCTCTTGTCTTTATCTTTTCCTGTTAAAACAACATAAACCGAATAGACGATAGTTTTAATGAATTTGTCACAATTAATAGTTTAAATTTTATTTTTCATTATTTATTTAGAGGAATTTTTTTTTAGGACTTAGTAGTTCACATTTAAATCTAAGAATAGAATGAGAAAAATAAATAATTTATCTAAGATTCATAGGAATAAACCAAATATTATCATTTCACGTTCTTAAGAAACTTAATAAATTCCGAACGAAACCAAACACAAAAATAACTACATTTCTAAGCATTTTGTAAAAAATCACATTTTTAAAAATTTAGATGCAAAAAATGTACCAAATGCAACGTTAGCGAATTAAAGAAGATCAGCTAAGTTAAGAGTGATAGACATTCCGTCGTTTTCTCCGGTCGGAAAAAGAGAGAGCAGAGGGGGGTCTCAAGTCTCAAGGACAAAAGATACCATCTTTTCTCGTTTAGTGCTCAACAACGTGGCATTGCTTTGTTGGAAAAAGCAGCTCAGAAATAGCTAAAAAAGCCAAAAGGGTCTTTGTTGAGAGTGTGAAAGAAAGAATGGATGCTCTGATAGCCTCATACGGAGACGCATCCTCTGATGACACAGACACTGACACCCCAAATCCACCACCGCCTCAAACATCAAACTCTCAAGCCTCCTCAACGACCCTTTTGCCCCCACCTCCTCTCTTCCTTCTCGAACCCCCAAATTCCCTAGGTACCATTCTTCTCTCTCTTTTTATTACTCATTTCCATTTTTGTATAAATTGTGCTCACCAAGTGTTTGATTTTTTGTTTGTGAGAAGGGAATATGGAGTACCTGCAAATTGGTCAGGCTGCTAGAGTTAGGACCTTTCCCCATGTTGAAGGAAACTATGCTTTGCATGTCTACATCCCAGGTAATTCATTATTTCACTCATCCTACTTAACAAGCTCATTTCTTGACGTTAATTAAAAAATATAAAGAAGATAAAAGTGGAACTTGATGTTTGGTTTGGTCCTTAGTGTACATGATAGCTAAATTTGGTTGTTAATCATAACAGCACCACGTGCCAGTACTTAATTTACAATAGAATTTTAACTTCTGGTGTCTACTCCATAATGATTGCTCTTATCATCAGGCTAAGACACTAATCAATATTTGGTAAAGTCTCATTCAACAATAAGACACTTTACCAGTTGAGTTATCTGAAACCCATGCCAGTACTTAATTTATATCCATGAACTTGGCTATCCAAAATCAGGATATTAAAAAAATGATGGGATAGTGAAACTAGAATGAGTTGGATGTTAAAAGAGGGCTTTTGACAGTATTTCCTCTGGGTTCCAAGTTGAGTTTTAGTAGGGTTCACTCATTATTTTTGGTCATTTGGTGATATAACCATCAAAGAAGCTCAGCTAGTTATTGTCATAGTCTCTTAAAGACATGGAACTTGGGAAAAGGAAATGAAAACAACTCATATGCTTATAAACACACACACAAACCCACATGCCAGCCCTCTTAATGGTCCAGAGAATTCTCTCAACTAGTTATGAGTCTAATGACAATAATGATGCTAGTGCATTTTTCCTCTCTGTTTTTTTTTTTTTTTTTTTTTTTTTTTTTTTTTTTTTTTAAATGGTGATTTTGAAATGGTTGTGTACTTGTGTTCAACAATATTGGATATAGGTGAAACTTATGAACCAGATAAGGTTGTTACTGTGTAAGAGCCTATGGTTTTTTTGCTTATTTTGTATGAGTTTTGGGAGGCTGTATGAAATTGAAAGGGAAAAACAAGTTTACTACTTATATTTGGATATGTGATACAAGAGCTTCCAATTAATTCATTCATGTTTTGCTCATTAATCAACATTCAAATATCCTATATAATAAATCCAAACATTTCAATTTCCCTAAAGTTCCTTTGTGAGTGGGTGTCAACATCCACTTCTGTTTCTGTCTAAAATCTCATTAATTTTCTATGGTTTTTCCTTTGTATTCTCCCAGGTACTAAGGTTGTGCCCCTCTTTGTGCCCTTAAAGGGAAAAAAATAAAAATAAAATGAAAATACTTATAAAAGAAAGTTTTAAAACATTTTAATAAAAACTATATTTCAATAGCTTAAAAAAATAATGAATAGAGTTAGTTTCTTTTCCAAATTCCATTATATGAAATTTATCCTGATTGAAGGCTCAATGGAATGATCAATGCCTCTTGAAATGCTTCTTGTCTATGACTCATTCTTGAGTGCCTGCATTAGTTTGAAAGATTTATGTGGGCAAAGAGTCAACGTTCTTCCCTAATTGTGTGTGTGGGGAACATATTATAATGAAGTTCTGACTTTTCTTTCTTGCCTGTGTGTTTCAATTTCTGGTGGGCTTGAATGCAATGATTAGACTAACTTTAAACTTTCTTTATCAAGTGATGCCTTTGGACTGAGACTGTAGTTTAAACAATGTACTTTCAGTTTACATACCATCTACACCAAAGAAGGATCTGGCCTTATTTCTGAAGAAGGTCACATCTCTTGTACCCAGTCTTCATGTTGTTGATGTTGATGTTCCACTTAATAGTCTGTGCAAAGATGATCAAAAACTTGCTGAAGTTGCTTTAGGAAGGGAATTCCACATAAGTTTGGGAAGGACTGTCCCAATCCGGGTACACCAGATCGATTCAGTGGTGGCAATGCTTCGGCAGAAGCTTCAATTTCAGAGGCGGTCAGATTATCTATTCTCATATATGAATTTTACTGTAGTTGTTAAGCTTGATATTATGAGTTTCCACATTAACACATAGTTTTTTTGGGAGGCAGGTATTTGATTGATTTTAGTAAGTGGGAAGTTTTTGTTAATGATGATCATACACGAACATTTTTATCCATGGAAGTCATTACAGGAGGCTTGGCTGAGGTGTGCTAGACATCCTTCTCTTTTCTCTACCCCTCCCCCTTTCCCTTTCTCTCTCCTATTTAACTTCCTTTTTTGTCCTTCCCAAGGTAGAATTTCCAAGTTTTGAATTTGTCATTGCTGCTTCAAAGTTTTTTTTTTGGGGCTAAAAGGCCTTTTGGTCTCTTTTGGGTCGTTTTCATTTTGGTTCCATGAGTATTAAAAGTTGCAATCTAAATGTTCAAGCTTTAGAATTGTTGTCAATTTGGCTGATGTTAAAATCCTTTAACAGCTCAAAGTTGACGGATCTTGACGAAGGGACACATTGATTATGATTCTAAAGTTGAAGGTTTAAATTGCAACTTTTGATACTTAAGAGACTCAAATGAATGCAATCAAAATGTTAGTGAGACCAAAAGGTATTTTAGCCTCTTTATTTTTTTGGGTCATTTGAATGGAATTAGTACAGTTATATGCAAAATTGATGACTAGTTTGGAACAGTGAATTTTTTTTCCCTGGTGTGATTCATCTCTTGTTGCAATCCAATTTGATAGAGTTTTCATTATTACACAAGTACAGAGTCCTGGTCCTGCTGGATATACATGTAAAAGTGTAAAACTGAGACGTCAAATATGCAGTTTAATTTTGTATCTATCTTTATGCCTAATTATTTATTGATATTTTGAAATTCCCCAAATTTAATGGGAATCTAGGTAAGTTTGATATTATACAAAATATGCAAATACAACCATTCATGTCATATGCAAGAGGAATGTTACACATTTTGAAATGAGGTGAACTCATAAAGAACCTATCAAACTCATCTAGAAGTTTAGCATTTAAATAAGACATTTACAATTAGTTTTTTTTTTATTTTTTTATTTTTTGGGTGAAAGAGACGATATCATAAACTAAGGAAAACCAACAGAAACAGGACACAGTCTGTTAAAGCACAGACCAATGTTATCTTGTTCAAAGAAAACAAGAGCGTCCACAGGCGGACTTTCAAAAATTCTAAAATCTACGTCTTGATCAGCACCTAACCTTGCAAGTGCATCAGCACATTGATTCGACTAGCGGAAACAGTGATTAAATTGCACTTGCTGAAACTTGGTAATGAGCATCCTGCAGTCATCCAAGATGGGAGAGATCACATCATTGACATAACCCGTCTTACAAAAAATCTCCACAATGGATTTAGCATCCAGTTCAACAATAAGAGAGGGAATATTCAAATTACTACACAGAAGCAACCCATCCCTTAATCCCCATAATTCAGCCACAAAACTGTTCGTGATCCCTATATGCCTTGAAAACCCAGACATCCATTCTCCATGACTGTTACGCACAACTCCTCCACAACCAGCCAAGCCAGTACTACCTGCAGAACACCCATCCGTATTTAACTTAATCCATCCCTCAGGAGGCTTCTCCCATCGACAAGCAACTACCACCCTTGGCACGGGGCATCTTGGAGAGCTAGCACAATACATAAACTCGGTGCACAGGTTCTCAATTTCAGCTGAGAGCTTCGGATTCTGAGCTTTGCCAGAGAACACCGTCTGATTTCTGCTTTTCTAGATCATCCAAATTGCAAAAGAAAATAGCATACTCCAGTGGATTTTTCCATACATTGCCCTGCTACCCCTACTCCCATTCATTATTAACCACTCTTGAATGTCACTACTCCAAAAAGCTTGATTCGTGTACCTAACTCCTAGTTGCAACCAAACAGCCCTCACTCGAGCACAATCCCGAAGAGCATGCACAGTTGATTCTTTTTCTTCTTGACAGATAGGGCATAAGTCATCAGTCCCAATACCCCTTTTGACAAGGCAGCCCTTCACACCAATACTATCATGCACACATCTCCAAATAAATGTTTTGATTCTAGGTAAGGTGTTGATTTTCCAGATCCAACCCGTAGACAATGCAGCCATATTATGAGTCTGATCAGCCAATTTATAAGCACTTTTAACCTCAAATCCACCTCTGGAACTGCCTGCCCAGACTAATCTGTCAGTCCCTCTGCTTGTGATTGACACCAGAGTAGCTAGAATCAAATTCTTAATGACCACAGGAAGCACAAAAGGAATACGATCCCAATCCCAACCTGAGTCAGTCAAGACATCCTTCACCTCAAGTAGTTCAGCTTCACGGGTTAAAGGGCCTAGAATCCAATGACGAATAGGACCTCCTTTAATCCAATTCCCAAACCAAAAACTCTGATTACTGTCTCTACCCACCAGCCACATACTACCTTTATTAAAAACTTCCCTGCCTCTCTTCATAGCTGTCCAAACTTGAGAGCATGGCAGACGATCTGCATTTATGGCACTAGCTCTCCTAACAGCACAATATTTCTGCTTTAAGACCCTCGCCCAAAGCATATCTTGTTCTGTGTGCAACCTCCAATTCAGCTTCGCAAGGAGAGCAGTATTCCTCCCTTTAGCCGATTGAAGACCAAGGCCTCCTTCCTCCTTAGTTCTAGTAACTTTCTGCCACCCAACCCAATGAATCCTTCTTTGATTCTCCGTAGTACCCCACAAGAAATTCCGGTTCACCCGATCTATACCATCCAAAATTCTACCCGGGAGAGCAGCACACTGCATTACATAGGACGGAATAGCCGCTGTGGAAGCTTGGATAAGAACCGCACGCCCCGCCAATGAGAGCAAATTTGCTTTCCAGCCCCTAATTTCTATTTTACTCTGTCTAGAATAAAGTTATACTCTCGAGACGACAAACCCGGCTGTCTAATGGGAATACCCAAGTACTTTCCTAGATAGGAAGTGGGGACGAAGCCAAGGATATCGCAGTAAGCCTCTTTATCGTCCATACCAACATTGGGAGAAAAGAAAACCCTTGACTTAGCTTCACTAATTGTTAGCCCAGACATCTTACAAAAATCATCTAGCACATCTCTGAAGGCACAGCAATTAGTATTATCTGCTTTGGCAAAGAGAACCAAATCGTCCGCAAACATTAAATGGGAAACTGAGGGCCTCTTTGAGAAACTTTGATCGGTCTCCAGAGCTTAGCACTACATTTCTCCTCAATAAGCTGCCCAAGAAAATCCATGCAAAGGATGAAGAGATAGGGAGAAAGAGGATCCCCTTGCCTTAACCCTCTTGAAGGGAATATCGGCTCCAAAGCTTCCCCATTAAAAACAATCGAAGTAGAGATCGTTGTCACGCAACTCATGATTGTCTCAATCAGGTCTGTAGGCATATTAACTCTAATAAGCATATCTCGAATGAAGTTCCACTCCAATTTATCATATGCCTTCTCAAGATCAATCTTCAAAGCCATATACCCAGCTCTCCCCTTCTTTTTGCTGAGAGAGTGAATGACTTCCTGCACTATTATCGCATTATCAATACCCTTCCTACCCGGAATAAAAGCCGACTGGCAAGGGGAGATGAGCTTATCCAAATACGGTCTCAACCTGGCAACAATAATCTTCGACACAATTTTATACACTGTGTTACACAGGCTAATGGGTCTATAATTACTGAGCGTCTTCGGACCTTGAATCTTAGGAATGAGGGTAATATGAGTAGTATTAAGATAATATGGAACTGTCCTATCAGCAAAAACTTTTTGAACTTCATTAATAACAGAACTACCCACAGTAAGCCAGAACCTTTGAAAAAACCCCGCATGCAAACCATCCGGCCCGGGGGCCTTAAAAGCTTTTAAAGATCATAAAGCAGCCTTAATTTCCTTCTCCGACACCTCTCCATTGATACTACACTTTTCCTCCGACGATAATCTAGCCTGCCAAGGAGAAATCCTAGGAGGAAGGGCCGGAACACTAGAGAAGGAAGTGGTATAAATATCACTGTAACCATTCTTCACAAACTCTTTGACATCTTCCTCCTGATAAATCCACTCACCCATTGAATCTTTGATAGCCAAAATCTTATTCCTCTTTCTTCTTACCAAAGTAGAAACATGATAGAAAGCCGTATTCCTCTCCCCTTGAATCATCCAATTAACTCTAGATTTTAACGCCCAAATTTCCTCTTCCTAGTTCAGTACCATATCAAGATCCCTAAGGAGATCATTCTCCAAGTTAAGAAGAAAAGCCGAAGGTTGCACAGCCATAGCTCTCTGGATGCCATTTAACCTAGCCATGATGTTCTTTTTCCTAACAAAGATGTTTCCAAACTGCTCTTTATTCCACCTGCTGGCCTCTTTAGTAAAAGACTCAATAGCCTGAGCCAAACCTAGACCCTGCCTCCAAGCCTGGGTAACAATGGTAGGGAAGGTGCAATCAGACAGCCAACAAGATTGGAACTTAAATAATTTCCTCCTAAACACAGGAATTCTAGGCAGTAATTCCATCAAAACAAGAGAGTGATCGGAATGGCACCTCGTAAGGTGGGTCACTCGAGCCTCAGGGTACATCACACACAGTTGAGAATTTACAAAGAATCTGTCTATTCTCTCCTGAATAAGAGCTTGAATCTCCCGTCTGTTAGTCCATGTAAACCGTGGACCCGAAAAGCCTATGTCAATCATGCTGCAAGCATCCAAACACTCCTTAAATTGAAGAGCTCTATTAACACTCAGCCCCCTCCCGCCAAATTTATCACCCTCCATTAACGGCTCATTAAAATCCCCTGCCATAATCCACGGCATATCATTAACTTCAGCCATCATCTTAAGATTACTCCATAACACCTGTCTTTCAGCGCACCTGGGGCTAGCATAAATCGCAGATAATAACCAGTTAAGGTTAAAGGATCGTACCTTAACAATCACATGGATTTCCTGTTCCGTGCTTGCTAACTGAGATATCTCCACTCTATCTTCATTCCACAGGAGCCATAAACCACCCGCAAAACCAATTGTATCGGTGTGAATAGCTCCATCAAACGGAAGCTCATCCGTTATCTCCTTCGCCCCCACTCCTCCAATCCGGGTCTCCATCACTATCAACATAGCTGGGTCATGAATGCGAACCAACTCTCTAACATAACTTTTAAAGGTGGGCTTCCGCGCACCTCTGCAATTCTAGGCAATGATATTCATAAGGAAAGAATGAGAAAAGGGGAGGACACTCATCAACATGGGGTTGCTGCTGTACCACCACCCTCAACATCCATCCTAGTAGCTTCAAAGCTTTCTTTTGAGCTGCACTCATTCCTAGCACCTTCAGTGGACATACCCACCACGGATTGCACGTTTCCTTCCACGCGAGATCCATCAGGGTGAAGCCGCCCCTCAACGTACCTGTTACGGTCCACGGGGGGATCGTCTTCCATGCTCTCCTCCACCGTTGATTGGACCAGCCCCAAACCCAGATCAGAGGAGCACGAAATTCGACAAAAGCCGGCCTCAGAGGCACCACCACCGAATTTAGACTCTTCATTGGTTGTGGGTTGAACCTTAGTAATAGCTCCTTGATCTGATCTACCATTGGGAACGGCACAGATTGGCGTGGCTGTGAAGGTTAGAGGTTTGTTGGCTGCTTGAGGTTCAGAGGAGCCACCATTACTATCAAAAACAGTTGTCGTTGCCTTTGACCGAGCTAACGCTTTTTTCCCCTTAATAGAAGCTTGTGGACTGGGCTTAGTGACCAATATGGCCTTCTCCGTTTTCGTATCCTTCTTCCCATTCTCAGTCAGTTTTGGGCTTAAACTCGAGAAACTTAGGCCCTTTAATGCTTTAAAGCCTTCCAAGTCTGTGGCACTACCGGCACCCTGAGCCTCCTTCCTCATCTTAGGTGGTGAAATTTTCCTTTTGGACTCCCTCAAAGGCCCAACCGGCTCACCCTTTGTAGGCCCATCTCTAGCCCACTGAACACTCCCATCATATCGGCGTGCTTGAGGTCCCACATTGGATCTTTGGTTTTTTGTTCCATTTGCTTTACGCTTCACCACGATCCACGGACCATACGTACTGTCATGTACGTTCTCCTCAACGTTACCCTGTACGTTTGCAGGCACAATCCCACTGGGACCCTCACCTGCCTCGTCAGCAGTAGCTTCACGAGAATTGCATGACTGAGTACTATTCTTCTCCGGTTCCACTCCCATCGTCCCCTTCGGAGGAACATCTTGACGGATTGAGTACGGACAATTTTCCCGTTTATGGCCCATTCTTCCACAGTCAAAACACAACTTTTGAATGCCTTCATAGCACACTGATTGCTCAAGCTTTCCAATCTTAATAGCTGTGACTAGAGGTTTGTTACGTCAACTTGTATACACAACCTAGCGAACCTTCCTCTAGTTTCCGACGCGGTGTGAGTGTCCACCCTTAACACATTTCCGATGGCTTTCCCGATCAGATAGAGTGCTGCAGCATTGTAGTACTCTATTGGCAATCCATTGAGTCTGATCCAAACAGCAATCGACGATACATTCGCCAGTTCCGGTTTGAAATCCGGAACCCAAGGTCGTATAGACAGAAAATGTTCGCCAATAAACCAAGGGCCCCTCTGCAACACAGCCTCAAAATCTTCTTTGAGCGAAAGCCGAGTGAGGAAGAACCCGTAGCCTAAATCTGCACAATCAAGTCTGCCTGCTGGTTTCCATAATGCCAGCAATCTTGCCTGGAGAAAGTTAAAACCAATCGACCTCCCATACACCTTAACAATCAACGCCCTTGCCCATGGCTTCCTGATTTTTTGTTTGAGCTCTCTCGGGAGCTTGACAGCAACCAGCCCTTCCCTAAGAGTCTCTATTTTGTCATCCGACTCTTCGTCATCCTCCATGAAATCTCCAAAGTTAAAAGCTTGAGTGTAGGCACCAGGAATCTTACCCACAACCTTGTCTTTGAACGACGTGGCTCGACTCCACAGACCTTGGAGCTGGTTTGGAGATGATGGTCTTGAGTCGCTGCTCTCGCTAAAGCCTTCATGATTTACATTCTTGACCTTTTTGTTGCTGCGAGCCAGTTCCTCCTGTTCTTCACGCGAAAGGGAGAGAAAGGAAGAGCTTTCTTCACGCATTGCAATATGTGATATACAATTAGGTTTGCGGTTACATGTCCGTGGAAATTGAATCAATCTGTTTGTTTCATAGAGGAATAGACATGATTAGCTAATGGTCAATACATCAAGTCTTCATTTACTCCCTTAGTTTTTATTTTATTTATATATTTTTTTAAATATATATATTTAGCTGCACGTAAGGTCATGCCCCATTTGACTCTGGATCTGTTTTACATATTTTAGAAATATAAATGCTTAAGAAGCATGCATATTTCATATATTTCTACATGGGTAAAACTTAGGTACAGTAAATTAAGTTCCCTAATTGAATTCAAACACGTGGTTGCATTGAATTTATTTGTCTTTGGAAAATATAACATTATTTATTATTTATTTTTAATTTTATTTGCAACTAGGAATTTGAATTTAATTGGAGAACCTACTATACTGCACCTAGGTACTGTACCTAGGTTTTACCCTTCTACATTGCAGCAAATATTTTCTCTAGAATCTCATCTGCTATTGTGTTCATATAATTGTGAGATTGATTTGGCTTCGATTTATTTCAGATAACCAAGCAAATTCAAGTTGTTAATGAGGTTTATAGGCTTCACAATCTTCCTGAATTCTATAAGGTTTGGTTTATTACCACTCTTTTATTTATCTAAGATTATCTTACAGAAAAATATTATGCATATATATTATATTTCAAAAGAGTAATTTACCATACCAATTTTGACTACAGGATCCACGCCCCCATATATCCTTAGCTTGGGCATTGGGTGACATCAGTGATTCCCTAAAGAGAATAGTTGAAGAAGAAATGAAAAGAGTAAATGTCAGGGGCTCATTGCAGAAATGCATTTTCACCAGTAAATTCAGCGGTATTGAGTGTAAGATTGGTCAGAAAACATATAAGATATGCAAAGTTCAAGATGATTAATTGAACCCCGTAATTAATAGCGTCTTCACTGAAGAATTTCACTTGAGGTGGTGTACCATGTATATGATGACTTACATCTGTTACTCCCATGTTGTCTTGTACGAAGGAAATCATGGAAGATGGATATTTAAAGGATCAGACTGAAATGTAAATTGTTCAGTATGTAATTCTACTGGCTTATCTAGTTGAAAGGAAAAAACGAAATATGGCTTTTTGTCTCATATCAGAGTATTTTGTGTGGTAGACCATAGGTAAGTTTATAGACATTAGTCTTTAGTTTCCATTTTGTAAGTTAGGGATAAGACTGATGAAGTAAAACTGACTGAAAAGATTTGGTGGGGTTAGAATATAATTACTGGTGAAAACCAGACTGGGAAATGGTTTTTGACATAAATAGGTTATTTTACGAATATTCGTGTTGTCCTTTGTAAAACCTCAAAGTGGTGGTGAGAAAGTGAATGGAAAATTTGATGTTAAGGTGATTCCAGTTTGCTAGTGAATCATTGTATGAACTAGGATCCAATCAATTGTTGTTAAGCTGCCCTCGTACATGCTAATAAGCACCCCTCTTGATGAAATTTGGAATGACTAATCTCTTTTCCAGACTGGCTTTGGCTTACATACTGATCTGTACTGACTATAGGGATAGAACTTGTACCAATCTGAAACAGTCTGCCCTAGTTTGTACTTCCTGATATTGTTTTCCTAAAATTCCAAAATAAAAAATAAAAGTTGTTTTTATATTTGGCCAAAAGATGGAGTGAGAGTAAACATACTCAAAAATGGATAAGTTTGGAGGAAGACCAATCAGTATATCTAAATCCCTCTTATTCAAAGATTGTCTAGATAAGTGCAATATGGTGGATTTGGGTTTTTCGGGACCTAGGTACACGTGGACAAACAGGAGGGAGTTAAATAATCTCATTCAAGAGAGAATATATAGGTTTTTCATGAATCCTAACTGGTGCCTCTTATATTCGGATGCTACAGTCTCTCATCTCACTTGATGCCACTCGGATTATTGCCCGGTGCTTTTGGAGACTATCCCTAGACAAACCACTTTCCTAAAGAGGCCTTTCAAATTTCAGAGCTTCTGGTTGTTCGATCCTTCCTTTCCTCAAGTTGTGTCTAAGGCATGGAATCAGGATGGGAATCTTTCAGCCTCTATAGCAAGATTCACCAATGAAGCAACTCTCTGGAATAAAAATCAGTTCGGGAACATATTTGGGAAGAAAAGGAGATTAATGGCTAGACTTAATGGAATCTAGCGAGATTTAGCCACAAATCCCTTCTCCCTAATAGACCTAGAGAATCAGTTGCATAAGGAGTTGGAATTAGTGCTGAATCAAGAATTAATTGGATGGTGATGGGAGACCGAAATACCTCTTTTTACCACGTTTCTGCACTTGCAAGAAGAAAAAGGAATACAATTACTATGGTAAAAAATGAGGTAGGGGACTGGTTATCTGAGGAAAGAGAAATAATGAATCATTTAGAGGGGTTTATCAGGTTGTTTTCTACCAACCAAATTAAGGCTGCTTGGAGTCATAATCTTCGGACTGGTTGGCAGATAAGACTTACGGAGGATGAGAAAAATAACTTGGATCAGCCAGTGTCAGATGAAGAAATTGTTAATGCCTTGTGGTCTCTTAAGGCATTTAAAGCCCGTGGACCCAATGGGCTTCATGCTGGCTTTTTTCAGAGATTTTGGCTCACTGTGGGGGATTCAGTAAAAGAGGAGACAAGGAAAGTGTTCCTTAGTAGGAAAATACTGGATTATTTGAACAACACAAGCATAGTCCTAATTCCCAAGATTTAAAGCTCGGAGTCCATTAGTAGTTACAGACCCATTAGTTTGTGCAACTTAGTGTACAAAATCATCACTAAAATTATAGTGGGAAGGTTAAGACCGTATTTGGATAAATTAATAGGCCCTTGCCAAGCAACTTTTGTTCTGGGAAGAAGAGGAGTGGATAATACAATTATTGTTCAAGAACTGATTCACACTATGGGTAAGACTAAGGGTAGAGGAGGCTACATGGCGTTGAAGATTGATTTAGAAAAAGCCTATGACAAACTGGAGTGGAGCTTTATTAGAGATATGTTGATCCGATTCAATCTTCCAAGGAATTTAATTGATCTTATTATGAGTTGCATTTCTTCGGTCACTACCTCTTTGCTCTTTAATGGAGGGGCTTTTGAGCCTTTTATGCCCACTAGGGGAATAAGGTAAGGTAACTCGCTGTCCCCGTACATTTTTATTATGTGTATGGACTATTTGGGGCAATTAACTCAGGAAAGGTGTGAAGATAAGTCTTGGATTCTTGTTAAAGCTTCCAGAAGAGGGCTGGCCTTCTCACATCTGTTCTTTGCAGATGATCTAGTCCTTTTTGCTAAGGCAAACATGGAAAATTGCCTAGTAATCAGAAAAGTGTTAGATGAATTTTGCAGCCAATCTGGTTAGACCATAAGTGAAGCAAAATCCAGGGTTTTCTTTTCTCCAAATGTGGACCAAAATGATAGAGAAGCATTGAGTGACATACTTGGCTTTCAATCTACACCAAATTTGGGAAAATACCTTGGCTTTCCCATTAAACACAGTGGTGCTTCAAACTAGGATTATTACTTTGTGTTAGACAAAGTTAAAAAGAAACTTGCTGGGTGGAAAGCAAACCTCCTTTCCATGGCCAGGAGGTTAGTTTTAATCCAAGCATTCACTTCAGCCATTCCAACTTATATAATGCAATACAGCCAGCTTCCAGGGAAGATTCTAGATGGTATAGACGAAGTTAATCAGAATTTCTTGTGGAATTCTTCAACTAATAAGAAAAGCATGCACTGGGTGGGATGGAAGAAGGTCACTACCCCTAAGGAGGTAGGTGGGCTGAGTATCCAAGCTGCTATGGGCAGAAATACGGCTCTACTTGCTAAATTAAACTGGAGATTCCACACAGAGAGTGAGTCTCAATGGGCAAAAGTGTTGAGATTGAAGTACTGCACAAATCAGTGCTTAAACTCCAAGAATGAAGCTAGTCTACCTTGCTCTCGCACTTGGAGAAGTATGAAGAAAGGGGAAGCGATATTCAAGAAAGGAATTACTTGGGTTCTAGGGTATGAAAGTTGCCTTAGTTTCTGGCATGACAACTGGTCTAAGGTAGGAACCTTGAGAAGTATTATCCAAGGACCACTAACCACCAAATCCAATATGCTTAAAGTTAAGGATGTTGCTAGTTTGGATGGGTGGAATTGGTAGTTGCTACAAATAGAGCTCCCTGAGGATATTAGAAGAGAGGTTCAAGCTACCCTAATCTCGTGTGTCGTAAGGAATGAGGACAGAACAGCCTGGAAACCTTCTTCCAAAGGTTCCTTTGATCTCAGAAGTGCTTATCTCCTTGCTAGTGAGCCTCTACCTGATCCAGCCTTCCATGGGAAGTGGATTTGGAAGTTAGATACCTTGTCGAGGATCCAAACTTTCATTTGGAAATGCATGCACTAGAGTATCAGGGCCAGAGAATGCTTACAAGCCAGGGGAATGCTAGTTGATAACATTTGCCCTCACTGCCACAGCAGTCTTGAATCCATCCTCCACGTCGTTCGGGACTGCCATGTTCTCAAGGCAATCTAGCACTAGTTGGGCATCAGCTACCAAGACAGTGCCTTCTTCTCGGTCAACCTTCAAGATTGACTTATGTCTAATTGTAGAGATAAAAGGTTTCGAAGCTCAGGGCAAGTTCCTTGGAACCAAACATTTATGTTTGCTATATGGATGATTTGGAAGGGCAGAAACTAGCTGGTATTTGAGAATAAGAACTTAAAATCAAGCCTAGCCATGGACATCAACCACCGTGCTTTAGAATATTTTCACTGTGTTGGCAAGCCATTGGTGGTCAAACGTAAAATCTAGAAGCAAGTGCGATGGGAAAAACCTTGTAGTGGCTGGATGAAACTAAACACCGATAACTCATCCATGGGGAATTCGGAATTGGCTGGTGGCGGAGGAATTTTACTAGATGCGAATGGCAACTGGATGGGGGAGTTTTGCCAGAAAAATTGGTATAGCAAATAGCTTCACCGCCAAGCTATGGGCTCTTCGAGATGGCCTCCTTTTATGTCGACAAATGAATGTCCAAACTATTGTTATTGAATTAGATGTTAGAGTTATTGTTGATGCTTTCAATCACCAAGCTAGATCTAACATTATTGTGTCTTCAATTATGGATGATTGCAGGTACTTAGTTACTCAGATCCCCCAAAAGAGCATTAGGCACATCTACAGGGAAGCTAATAGGAGTGCAGATTGGCTTGCTAACTTAGGTCTTAACTTAGATTCTGACTTTGAGTCATTTAGGCCGTGTTTGGTTTTTTTTTTTTTTTTCATTACTCAGCACTACTCACTTTATTTTTGTCACTCGTTACTTAAAATACCCCAATTTTTCCAACTTCACTCGTTTGGCAGTCATCACTCAGTGACTTTGTTTCAAAAAAAAAAAAAAAAAAAAAAAAACCCAAAAATGTCAAACATTGCAGCTACCATGTCAGATGAGGTGGATTTAATTACGAAAATGTCATTAAAAACTGAGTTTTGGAAATTGTGTTTTCAATTTCTGTAACTCATCACTAAAAAATTAGAGAATTAAGTGACCGACACAAAAACTGGAAACAATGTTAAACAAAGTTTTTTTTCCTGGAACTCACATATTTTGAGTTATAAGTGATGAAGACAGAGTTATGAGTTATGGAAACAGCAAATCCAAACACCTCCTTACTGATCTGCCTGTGGATCGTATTCTATGTTGGAGGCTGATTGCCGTGGAATGTAGTGTAAGAGGCAGTGTATTGAACCTGTTTTTACTATTTAATTTTAATGAATTTCCGTTTTCTACCCAAAAAAAAAAAAAAAACTCAAAATCTCCAAACTGAATAAATAAATGCGTGGAAATAAGAGATTATATATTTGAGGAATTAAAAAAAAAAAATTTCAGAAATCTTAAAATTGACTATTATGGAATTCCCATAACCAGACAAAGTGCTGTAGTTAAATTTTCTAATGAGAACAGAATTTAGAATGAAAATTGATGCGGAGTTGCAAGGATGCCTACGCTAGGTAATTTATTTATTTGGTTACTTTAATTTTTTATAAAGAAAGAGGAAGAGGAGAATTATGCCAAGTCCTCAATAGTTATAGGTATTGGCATTTAGATATCCACAATTTCTTGAACTTTTTGTACATACAAATATTACTGTGTTGTAACAAAGACAAATTTGGAACAAAATTGTACATTCAAATAGTAAAAGAGAGGCAGCAATGATGGCGCAGCTCTAGTCGAAGGGATCAATCCGAGGGTCGTGTTCACTTGCCATTGCCATTCCAGTACAAAGGCATGTGGGGCACATAACCTGCCAAATTAAAAATAGGGCATTAAATCTGAGGTTGGTTATTGTATCAATATATAATTTCAAAGAGAAAATAGTGGGAAGTAGTAAAGTATACCTAGACTGCAATCATAAGAATTAGACTAATGGCTGATGATGGTTTTCTTTTGATTTCCTTCATTAGTGGGGAAACTAATAATCCGTTTAGACTATCATTCAAGTTTTATATGATCCTACTTGCAAGCCAAAGAGTAGAGGTAATGATGATTTTCCCGAAAAAAGTATCACTACTTTCTATTTTCCAATCTAATTAAAATCTACATCATGTGTTCATGAATCAACTGTTTCCCTACATGCATATGAGCCTTGTACATTGAAGTGTCAGGGAGAACCAGCAATTCAATATCCGCATGCACCAAACTCATTAATATAAGCAAAAAGAAATATAAAAACCAAAATTTTAGATGTCCAACCTTTCCAGATCCTGAACAATTTGAACATCTTTCTGTTTTAGGTGGTGACAGAGGTTGATCTCCACCACTTATTGTTGATACTGGTTCAATAAGAACCAACGCTCCCGTGCTTGAACAGCGAGCACAAGCAAGATATCCTGCACCATTCAATTAGAAGAGTGGATATAAGTAGACTGAGTGCATATCCCATACATATAACGCAATTGTTAACAACATAAATCAGAGGTTCATTTTTAATAAGAATTTTGGAGAATGAGTCATTTCTTGGGATAATACCATGCACCAGAGAAAACTACAGAAGCATAAACACAAAGTATGGGAGGAGTGAACATGTTTTGGCATGTAGGAGATTAAAAAAAAAAAACTAAGAGAGCCATTACATTTTCCAAGAAATGAGAGAAGTAAAGGGGAGGCTGGGGTGAAGAAGCTTCGAATTACTTTCAAAGTTTCTTTGACTTTCTTTTATGGGGTATTTATGCTTCATCCCCCTGTTTTTTGTCCAAAGATTCAATGTTTCCTTTTCACCCAGTTTCAATGTCACCCTTTCACTCTCAATTGCATCAATGTGAGTCCGTACTTCAACAAAATGTTAAATTGTTCTCTCCATTACACTCATCATCAAATCCAAAAGAAATTCATCGGATGTATTTTGGATTTGATTTTTTTTTTTTTTTTTTTTTTTTTTTTTTTTTTGCAGAAATTAATATTCAAGTAACAACAACATTTAGATTTTTCCACCTCATCCCTTCTACTTTGCCTCTATGCCACCCCAACTTGAGCTATCCCAGTTCATTTCTGGTCTCATCTCTCCACCGTCAAAAACACCATCACTAACAACATGATGCGGGAGACAAAAGAAGATTATTGTTTATTATTATTTATGTTTGCAAGCGAATTGTATTTTTATGTTTTAGGATTTATTAGTTTATTGGGCTATTAGTATTTTAATTTAGAAGTAAGGGTATTTTTGTAATAAGGCAATTAGGGTTTCCTAGCCAATTAGAACTAGGGTTTAGCAATCCTTTATAAGCAACCTATTGTACTCCTTGAGGAGATAGTTGATATTTTGATGAATGAAAAAATGGCCGTTTGGTCTTTCTTTGGTCTGGTACTGACTCCAGGTCTACCCTAGGTGCTGACTCCTAGTGGTTTCCCCGCTTGGTGCTGACTCCAAGCAAGGCCTAGGTGCTGACTCCTAAGTCATATCCCTTTATTTTTCTGTTGTTTCAATTTTGTTCTGGTTGTCCTGCGTCACAAATTCAATCCACCAACAGAAAATAAAAATTCAACCCAGAACCATTACACCAGAGAGCCCAACATTTTCACAAGAGCATTTTGTTTACATGGCCATTGGCCATGGCAGAGCATTTTTGAAAATCGTAAAATTTTCAGTGACACAAGAATGAAAAATAAGAATTAGATGTCACAACTCCAAAAAGCACTCCCATAGAAATAGTTAGTGGATCTTGATACTTTCAAGAATGGATAAGAACGGATAAGGTTAACTAGAGATGGGTTTGTGCCATGGTTGTCCTTGGCGTGTTCTGGTAGGGAATGATCCTCATGAAGCTGATCTTCGGAGCAAGAGTTAAAGAATTCGCTAGCAGCAGATCCCTCATTTAATAGGTGAAAAAGTATAAATTTCTATTTCTCCATTCAGGAGCATAAAGGCACCCCTAAAAGAAAAAAAGAACCACAAAGGTGAATTAGAGAGGGGTAAGAAGGGTAGGATGGGGTGAAGAGTTTCTTTAGCATTGTCAATAGATCCTTCCAAGGACGTGGAAACCCTTTCCATAAACCCTAGCAAGGTTAAACATAAAAATGCCAACACCATAAAAACAACAAGTATATGAACATTTATCCAAAAAAAAGATATATATATATATATATATATATATGAACAAAATATGGTCAATCAAGTGTGAGAGACATGATGGCCTCTAAAAGCTGAGAATGCATCCTAAATTTAGCTGAATGAATCCATGTAGGCTCAAAAGGGCTCTCTTCGAAGCTGAAAGCTCCATTTTGGTCCACCCAAAGTGAGCGAGTATAATTTAGTGTAACCATCTCAATCATAGACATTAAAAACAACAGTGAGAAAGTACAAACTAATAAAAAGAATATGGGAGAAATTCCAACATCCATACCAGTTCCAAGACAATATTTGCATCTTTTATGCTCCTGTAGTTTTACATTGTTTATTTCAACCACCATCAATGCTGAGATCACTCCAACTGCTCCTCCAGAGAATGATGCTACAATGGGATCAACCTGACTGCAGTTTATGACAGGAAAGGTGGTAAATAAATGAAACTACAAACAGCAATGTATTGGCATCATTTAAAATATTAATATCAAGGTAGATAACAGATAACATGCACCTCATTTGACCTAAAGTCCGAAACTACTTACTTGATCCTTGAAAATTATAATTGTCTCAGTTTCAAATCTCAATCCATCCTTGCAAGATGACTGAAATGCCCTTTTCTAAAGTTTGAAGCTTTTCGCTTGGACAACAAAATTAACAGCAATAATATGTGCAAATAAATCAACAGGCAATACATTTTTATTTCCAAGCCTGGTCTACGATCTTACTCATTTAAAAAAAAAAAAAAGTTTTGATCTACTACCTTAAGAATGAATTATAAGTATCATACTTCCAACCCTCTTCTTATTTTCTTCTGTAAAAATTTACGACATGTTAAAAAAATTTTAATTTAAAAAAGTTCTCATTCTTGGCTAGTTGTTTGGAAAATCTAAAATTTAATACCTAGACAATATTTGGAGGATGGGGCAGTCAAAAAACAGGCTGAACTTAATGTTTCTTGAATCCCCTTTTTTGGCAAGAATTTTGTGCCAATACAAGTTTAGTGACAGCCAACAGAAAACTCTCTATTGTCAACAATTTTAAGTTTTAAGTAATACCATTCCCTTATCCAAGCAAAGCACAAAGGATAATGGAAAGCCAGTTAATATGCTTATCTACAGATTAATCACCACCAATCATTTTTCTCAGATTGAAAATATATTCCAAATCACGTTTTTTTTTTTTTTTTTTTATATAACATAATTATCTTAAAATAACATACCAGAATTATTTTTCATTTGAAATAGTCCTTAAGCAGTGACATAATTTCAGTCATTTTACAATTAAAGTGTGTCACTTGAAATACTTCAAGGAGCTGGTCAGAAATTTCTATCTTCAGAACAAGGCAATTGCTTACATTTACATTAATTGTAGAGATATTACTAAAATTGGTTGGCGGCCAACAAATACAAAAGGAAAAGAAATTGATTCATGGATGATGAGTCTAGGTTCTGAACCACTTATAAGTTATAGATAATGTAGTTTTTTGGTCATGAAAGTTTTCATGATTTTTTAAATGTATTTCTACAAGCAGTTTCACAAACGGCAACTGAGAAATAGTTCAAATGTACCATAGTGACGAAGATGAAAATCAAACTCGAGACTAACAAAACTAGAGAAACTAAGTGATAAGAGACCAAGATATGAGCTGTACCTCAACTGCATTGGTAGATGCATGCTTCGGATAAAATCTTCATATGATGTGCCTCCTATTCCCAGCTTAAGCTCCAACTGAGTTACGAAAAGGGAAGCATTAGGGGAAAAGAAAATTCAGAAACCTAAAGTGATCCGTGTTTCCCAAAGAACCAAGAATGATTTGATAATTGATATGCATCCTCATTTTCTCATGATTAAATTCTGTAGATTTGTTGACCATCCGAAAATCGCAATATTATGGGCCAACTTTTGGAAAGCTCTCTTACATTAAGTGTGACCTTCAGCCCCATACATTCTTTAATTAGGTATGACAAGATTATTGGCCTTCACAAAGAAATGGCAAAGCTTCTTTTTTTTTTTTTGGGGGGGGGGGGGGGGGGGGGCGGCGCGGCGACACAAGCAAGATTTTTGCAACCGAATTATTTTTCTGTTTATGTACACTGCTTTAGAGGGTGGGAATAATCACAGATTTCTTTTATCTAACACAAGTCATCCCAAGTAATATGCAGATTTCCAAACACAAGAAACTTTAATTCCAAAAATACAAATATTTAACCACATCCAAATAACTGTGGAAAAAAAAAAGCCTAGTAGCACATGCACAACCGAATTGTTTCAGCAGAAGATTGTAGCCCCATAACTAAATGCATCAAATGGAGCTTTGTGTCATCCTTCCATGAGAGAAAGGAACAGTTTTTCCTACTAGTAGCACTCAAAATTTCCTCAAGAGCTCAAAATAGGAGGTGGCTAGACTTAATTTAGAGACCTTAAGGATAGCAATATGTACAGTTTTTATTCTAAACTAGACCACATACATAGGACCATCCACCTGCTACTCAAGTTTTGTTTGTGCTCTTGACAGATGCTCTATCAAATGGGTCTCTATCTCCTATTTCCTTCCCATCAGCAAGGACTAAACTTGAATATTATTAGGACCATCTTTTCCTTATTTTGATGCCATTGTGATTTGGCCACTCATATTACAGGTGTTTTGCCCTTCTGGTCTAATATTGAAAGTAATGCCCCAGCATGGTTCCATTGAACATATTCTATTTGGATTTTGGAAATCAAAAAACTAAAGCTATGGAATCCATTACATCAAAAAATCTTTTTGGTCCAATAATAAGTGCCCATGGTAGTCCATTAGGTTATAGTGTCTTGCTTCATCTTATATTTAACTTTTCTCTATGCTACTAGAATTAGGGGTATTTTTGGTCATTTTTGTAATTGTGAGATGCCAACCATAGTTCATAGTTGTGAGCTTTGGTTATTATTTTATTAATATGTGAATATTGTTTACTTAATACACCATTATGCATGGCTTTAAATTTAGTTTAATTTTAAAACTAACCACCATAAAGTGAATGTCATAGGTTCAAATTCTGTATGTTAAAAAAAAGAAAGAAAGAAAGAAAACATTTCAAAATCACCCTTACTACACATTAACTTCCATTTTAAAATTACATCAAGAAAATGATGCAGCCATGGAAGATTGGTTTGTCACTACTTCGCAAATTCATGTATTCAATATTTATTTTATGGGGCTCACGACTGAAGTCCAATTGAAGTGAAAGTCATGTGGTTTTAAAAGGTCTTGTGTTCCTCCAATGAGAGGCATCATGATTCATGGTACAATTTTGAATACTTTAAAATTCAAAATACTTTCTACAAGACTAATTCAGTGGTAGTTGGCCTAGTTCTAGCTGTATAGCTTATGATAATCCTTTCATTTCTTCTATACAAATAAAATCAGGACAGCTAACATACAACAGCTAATTTTCACACTCCATGTAGAGCATATGTTAATTGAAAATATTTTCTTTGATGGCCTTCCATTGCAGCAGAATAATAATTCCTCTTCTCTAAATATGATAAAGACATATATAATGGCCTAAGTAAGGATGTAAACATTATAAATATATTATACTTTCCAGAAAATTCCAGTAAAAATTTAACTAAGAACCACCCTTTAAGCAATAAAAAGGAAAATGGAGGAGGATAGATGTTAAAAAAGGTAAAATACAATGAAAGGCATAAGATTTCATGGCCTGGAACACAATTCCTTCAAAATAATATTACATGTTAAAACACACACACACACACACACACACAGACTAAAAATTCAACTGCGTCAAATGTACTGTGTATGAATCATTGAAAGAATTAATCAAAATGATTTGGTGCAGAAGTAACTTACAGTGGGTGCTAGAAGGCCCCCAAAAATGATAATCCCGGCAATAAGAGAAAAGCACGAGGCATAATACTGTTTAAGGTTTTCTGAAGTCTGCAGGCAATACATTGATTATCTCCCACATGATCATCATCGAGAACAAAGCAAAATTTATGGGTTTTTTTTTTCAGAATTAATTTACTGAAATATGTAGCCAGCATTAGAATACAACGACTCTGTGAGAGAAAGCTCACCAATGGAGGCAAGAATGGAATGAATGATGGAAAATTAGGAAGTTCATTCTCTTGCACTTCCTTTAAAATTCCAAGCTCTGCATTTCTAATCCTCTGTTGTATTCTCAGCCTACGCACCTAAACATATTGAAGGATTTTGATAAAAGGAAAATGTAATCAGATAGGAAAAAGAGTAGAAAACCAGGAAAGCTATACTCATTTATTATTTGAACTATATTAGGCATAATGAATAAAACGCTGCACCATATCTTAACGATAGTTATAAAACTGCAGCTACAAGTAGTTTACTAAACTTCATTTCTTTGTACAAGGAAGAAGGAGAACTATCAAAGAAATGAAAATTTAAAATAAAAGCATAAACATGATCATACCAAAGAACCATCAGATTTCACTGAATATATATATATATTGTATATATGTTTCTAGCAAAATAAGCCTAAAAATTTATAATTTTCATTCAGTAATGGCCCCATGTACACCTAACCTAGCTCCCAGTCTCTACATATACATTGTACACATGATTTGAGCATACAGTAAAGATTTAGCCACTAGGAATTTATCCTATGGATGCAGGCCGTTAGACTAAACCACATAATTCATGCTCCCTCTTTCTCTCATCCCTTCCACATCACTACAATATTTACCATTTTCCTTTAATATCAACAGTGTATTGGTTGCTATTATTGAGGATAAAAGAGATATAATCAATATTCAATAATAGCGGGATCGAGTTAGCTCAATTGGTAAAGTCTATTGTAGTCGATAAAGGGTAATCATCGTGGAGTGTGAATGTCATAAGTTGAATTTCTATCCTATGATGTATCAAAAAAAAAGAAAAAAGAGACAATTAATGACATATTTTAATAGAAAAGACTAGAGAGTGTTCCTTAAATAATCCTCAGTTTCACAGTAACAGTAAAAGAGACAGACCTCCTCCATGTGCGAGAAGATTTTGTTGCGACGACTCCGAATGTTGTCTTGAATTTCTTGCAGTTCCATTTTGGCGAAATCTTGGACCGTTTCAGGCCCTTCTATTATACAGAATCTGACGAAAAACACAACAAGCGCACACACGAATCAACTATTAATTTCAACCAAAATTCTCTCTCTCTCTCACATATATTACCCGGCGGCGTTTTTGTCAGTAGAATCGGAGTCGATGGAAGGAGCAAAAGAAGAAGAAGAAGAGTCGGCATCGGAGGAGGCTCTGGATCGCCATGATCTGGAGCTGAGCTTAGGCTTTACATGAGGAAATCTACTGCAAGTCCAGTTATGGACACCGTACGGACACGGCGGGTTTATAGGATACGACACCGCCAATACTCTGATCATACTCTCTCAAACAAAAAGTACTATCTCTCTGTGTTCAGTACAATTTTGGTAGTGGGGTTCAGGAGTGGAGTGGAATTTTTGAAACTGCGGCTGCCATTTGTACTTCAACTTCAGAGTGTTCAACTACTTCTCACTGACTTAACATTATTATTATTGTTATTATTTTTTGATAACGACTTAAAATTATTATTATTACTAGAGTTAGTGTATTGAAACAGATTTTTATATTTTTTTGATGGAGAAATATATATATATATATATAAAAATGAATTGTTCACAATATTTTCACAACATTTTTAGATCATTATTATAACAAATCTTAAATGACAGGTTGTTACTAGTTGTTATTATTGGGGTAAAAAAATAATCTTAGTGTTAGGTTCAAATTTGAACCAATAACAATTAACTACTTATAATTTATTGTGAAAATATTAAAAAAAATATTGTAGATGTCATATATATATATATATATATATTTTTGTCCACATACGGTGGGTAGGAATTAGGGAAGGAGGTGGTGTGCTACGTGGAACGATGGCTCTGGTGCATTTTCCCTTTTTTTTTTTTTTTTTTTTTAATTTTTGATTTTTAGTGGAGCTAGTTCGGTTGGATTCTAACACAAAATCATGTCATTTTCTATCTTTCTTACAAGTTACAACAAAAATTTGTTTGGGGTAGTACAATGACAGAAAAAAATCAACATTATCCTTTCGGATTTAACGATATAAATTAGTAATTCCTGGTGGTTTTGCCTAACAAAGACAAAAAACAAAAATATATTAAAAGGTAAAGAGAATTAAATTAGTACTAGTAATTCTGTGCATATATACGAATACATTTAAAAATAATCACAATTGTATATTATATAGATGATTATGTTTTTTATGGTTTATTATATTAGACTCCTCGTTTTTTACATTAAATTAACTAATTTGGCATAAAAATTTTAAAAATTTAGATTAGATGAGACACGTGGCGTAAAATTAAACTCTAATTGAAATTCAATTTTTACCTAAATTAACTCACTTGGCACAAAATTCTAAAATTTAGATTAGATGAGACGCGTGGCATAAAATTAGACACTAATTGAATTCCAATTAAAAATTTAATTGGATTTTCTTTCTAATTTACCTATTACTAGCTTGTAACCCCATGCATATGCATGAAAACACTTAAAGATATACAATAAGATGCATAATATAATTCCTATATATATAATTTAAATACTATTAATAGTCATTTTTATATTTTGTTAACTCTTTAAAAAATTTTATAAAGATATTATTAGGTATAAATTGTAAATTGTTTATGCTTTAAAAAAAAAATTATTGTGAAGCACTTTTTTTTTTTTAAGATTCATTTATTCTAGACTCGTTTTTGTATCTAATAACTCATTTGAATAAATATTTATAATATGGTCTCACATTTGATTTTAAAATTAAGAAATAAAACTCTTTAAGAATAAATAATTTAGGACACATGGCACAAAATTGGAAGTCTAATTTTGGAATTCTAATTTGAGTTTCTCTTAGCTTTACCTATTATTATATATATAGATATAGATTATATATATATATATATATATATATATATTGGTCTAGATATTTCGCTAATCCAGCTAAAATTGCATAAAATAAACTCAAAAAATTAGCCCACACAAGACTAGTGTGCCACTAATAATATACCATTACACAGAGGGAAATGCATGCTAGCTATCATGGATGCTGAAAGTTTTGTATTGCTAGTCACTGACCTATGTTATACATTGGAACCTACTTATTTGTGAGGTAAACTAAAATAATTTTATAAAATTTTAAATTGATAAAGAAACTACACCATTGCATGATTTGTTCTTGTATGACTTCAATTTGTGTTACAATTTGATGAAGAAGACATTGCTTGAACGTGCAATGACTTACAAAAAATTTGTCAAAAGATTCCTTTTTGTATTAAAAGGAATCAAAAGATTCAAAACCTACAAATTATAGATAATATATGTGTGTGTGTGTGTGTGACTACACAAATTCAGATGTTAAAACTTCTAAAAATGCTAAAAAAGATATATAATTAAACAATAAGTTATTGAAACAATTCAAAAACCATATGACTATTCAAAAGAGAAATATAAGAAAAAGGAAAAAGTATACAAACTCATAAAGTAATAAGTTTTAATTTTAATGGGACTAAACTTTAAACGAACTTTATCAGCATATGGCCTATGCTAAAAAATGTTGAGCAAGAGCCCACGTTAAAATAATAAAAGCCATGCATCTTCTTAATATCATATATATATATAAGCTTTCTGTCCAGGAAACTAACATACTTTCATATCGTGAGGTGAAGCAAAGACATATGCAGTAGCAACAACCTTAAATTTCAATTATTGCAAGCTTTTTTATCTTGTAAAAAATGACTAAAGAGGGTTTGGGGGTTTATGTACGAAAAATACATGAAAAACCATAAAATAATTTTTTTTTCTTAACAAAGTAGAGGAGAAGAAAATAACAGAAGAAGAGCTTATACCTATATTTGGCTTAAAAAAAAATATTGGAGTTTGTACTGCTTTTATATTGTTTATGATTAACCTCACAAATTTGGAGATAAATTATCAATGTTTGAGTTTGAGTTTGAGTTTAAGTTGGACTTGTTGGACAGATAGAGTTTCACTTCTCGTTAAGTATGGACTAAACAAAAATAATTTTTTTTAAAAGAATGATAATGATAAGTTTGAGTTTAAGTTAGATTTGTTAAAGAGATAGAGTTTCACTTCTTATTAAGTTTGGATTAAATAAAAATAATTTTATTTTTAAAAAAATGATAATGATGTGGCAAACTCTAGAGCGATCAATAAAAAGTCAAAGATTTTGGTTTTATATATATAGTAGTATTATGCCCGTGTGATGCACGGTTTAATTAAAAATCATATGTAACTTAAATAAAAGATAACGACAACTAAGTTTTCATATTTATCTAAAAAATTGATAGAGATGTATAGAAAAAAAAAAATCGATAAGAAAAATTATAATTTTGTGTCTATCCATAAGGTGTTTAAAAAAAAAAGAAAAAATAAAATTAAAGGTTGATATTAGTAGTTGTATACGCGTATTAAATTAACGTTGATATGAACTATTAATGTGAAACCAAAATTTGAATCCCCTAGAATGCTAGAATTCATAAATCTCCTATTGCTAATTAAATAAATCACTTAGAAATTATAGATAAATTAATAATAAAAAGATTAGATGAAGAATTTTTGGATTATATTCAAATTGAAATTTTTATCAACTTAGAAATTATAGGAGAAGAGGATAAGAACAAAACACACACACACATATATATATATATATATATATATATTTTAAAGAATCTAATAAAAACTTTATAGAAAAAATAATTAGATTATTATTTTTCATTTTACAGATAGCTATAATTTACTTACTTATATATCATGTTTACACATGCATAATAGTTGGTGATCTATATAAGTTGTGCATGTAATGGAGCTGTAATGTAATGATATTGTATGACTAAGAGTGAGAGCATGTTTGTGTGAGCACACTTTGAAATAACTTTTAATTTCATGTATGTTTTCTTCTAAAAAAAAAAAAAAAATTCATGCATGCTAGCAAGGGTTACATATATACCGATCCGGTAATAATGGAAGCTTCATCTTTGAAATAAAGAACTGATGTAATGCTCAAGGAAGCTACCTAAAAAGGTCAAAAGAATCAGTAGAGTATAGAAGAAGTGATCAAGAAGAAAAAGAAAATATATTATGCTCATAATATACACGACTTCTAATTTAATTGAAAAAATATAAATAAATAAAAAATTTGACACTAAGAAAATATAAACTTAGCTATCAAAAATAATTAATTTTAAACTTGAACAGTTGTACTAACATTTTTTTTTATAAATTTAAGACCCCTACAACTTTGAAGAGTTGTAGAAGACAACCATATATAGTTTATCTATGACATTCAAATATCAATTGTCTACATTTAGAAGTTTATAGACATATAATGTGTTACTGTAAAAAATAGAAAAAAATAAAAAATAAAAAAGACATACCATATATTTCAAAAGAAAGAATTGTATACTCGTATATTATATATAACATATATTTCTAATAATGGCCTCCGCAAATATATCCAAAAAAATAATATATTTTCTCTCTCCTGCATAAAATTTTTTGTTGAACAATTGATTAAAATATTATCTCTTGATATAATGTGTCAAATCTAAATAATATATTAATCAATATTAGGTTTGCCCATTTTTTTCCCACCACCTCTATCTTTTAATGTATTGGCTTAATTCAGTAATTTTTGTTAGTTATGAAGATAGTAATGTATCATGTTGAATCAAATTTTTTGTGTTAGTAATGAAAATAGCAATGTATTATGTAGAATCAAAATTACCTGTTAGGTCTTTTTTTTGTTAGCAAGATAGTCCAACTCATGGACGTTGAAGTACCTTTCTAATATGAAAAAAAGAAGAAAGGAAATACATACCTCTAACATTGAATACGTGGACAGAGGTAGGCTATAAGACAAAAGCCTTCATGTCATATTCAGTTCAGAGTTGGGCAAGTTGGATAGTGATTTGGCTGCTGCTGCTGGTAATAACATCGATTTGGGTGCCATTGTTGGAGTTATTTTTACAATTGCGCAGTGTCACAATGAGAATCAGGAGGCTAACCACTGCCACGGCAAGTTTGACCCAAGAAAGCACTTGTTCTTCCCTGTACGTTACAAAAAGATCAATGAAGTTATATCAAATATTCAACATTGTAAAATAAATTTTTTTTTGAAGTACATAATGCATGAATAACTTTAGGTATTGTTTTGCTACCTGTTTAGAGGGTGAGGAGGAGGGTTTTCAAAAGTGGAAGGGTTGAAAGGAGGCAAGAGAGAGTTGATACGAAGATACAAAGGTGAAGTTTAGAGTTTATATATATTAAAAGAAAGTTGAAGTAGCCGTGTGACAGTGAAAATAAATAGGAGATGAACCTTCTATCCATCTATCAAAAAAAACCTTCTATCCTTTACCAAAAAAAAAAAGCACAATAGATTAACCAAAATAGGAGGAAAAGTAAAGAGAAAAAAAATAAAAGAAAGTATTAGAAACGAAAAAACGTGAAGTAAAAAATAATTACAAAAATAATATTAGAAACAGATTTTTTTTTAATCTTCAATATAATTGATTAGTTATAATACACTATTAGGCATTCGCGTCTATCCAAAGTGTTAGTCTATCCAAAGAAGAGATTGATATATTATTAAATTATTAAGTTTTTTGTGTTCATAAAACTTTATCCAAAGAGGTGATACAGTAGTAGACAAAATTCTGATAATAACAAATAATTTGCCCAAGATGCACACTTTAATTAAAAACCATATGTAACTTAAACAAAAGATAACAACAATTAAGTTTTTGTATTTATCTAAAAAATTGATAGAGATGTATATTTTATATATTTTTAAAAATTTAATAAAATTTCTACAATTTGGTGAAGTCACATGGCGCAACCACGGCTTCTAAACCCAACTTTTATTATATATAATATAATATGATAATATGATATATATATATATATATATATATATGGATTAATACAAAAGCACGTTACAAACTTCACTAAAAACATAATATGAGACAATTATCTTTTATTTTGAATTTTATTATTATTAGAAACAAACACACACATAATAGAGATGATGATACATTATTCTAACGAAAAAACATACCACAAACTTCCCTAAAAACCCATTATGTGTGTGCTTGTTTCTCAAAAAACAAAAAATGGTTAGCACTTAGCACAGTAATTATAACGAAATGATTTTTTATTCCAATTTTTTAAAGACTCTTTGGGCCATTCGGTTGGAAATTTCTAGTATCGTTGTTTAAAATGATGTGAAAACTATGGTTTAAAAAGTGTTGTGAAAACACGTATTTACAGTATTCATAAAGCAAAAAATACGTTTAATACCATGTTTCAAATAACATATTTCAATGTATGAAAAAACATTATTGTGTATTTAGTATGTGTGTGTGTGTGTGTGTGTTTTTTTTTTTTTTTTTTTTTTTTAAGTTGATAAGTGGGCCCTTTGGTTGGAATTGAAAAATGAAGCTTTATGTGTTGTCTAATCAAGTGGGCCCCATATTTTACAAAATATTTACAAAAGTGGTATTGAGCAACGTTGTTTGAAATTTGAAAAATGGTAAAAGGAGTTTTTGAAATAAAATGTTTAAATACTCTAAAATAAGTAACGTAACTCAAACACTCTTAAAAAAACACCATTACCAAATGCGTTGTTTTTTTAGATCCACTGTTTTTAGTGTTTAAATACTGAAAACTGTTGTTTAGAATCACATATGAAACATGCTCTTAGTTTTCAAGCAACGTTGCTGAGTGATCTTTTTGTAAATAAGTTAAAAATTGTTGGACCCATTGGCAAGACTAAACTTTTTTTTTTCTTCTATGGGCCCACCACTTTCTCCTTTTTTTTTTCCCTTTCATTTTCTCTCTCCTTCAATAAAATAACATTTTTTTTCATTACTTAAAAAAAAAAAAAAACACATACACATACCAAAAAGTTTTTTTTAATATATTTTAAATATGTTATTTAAAACATGGTATCAAACATATTTTTTGTATTATAAGTACTTTAAACACGTATTTTCACAACACTTTTTAAACTACAGTATTCACATCATTTTGAACAATAATGCTTAACATAGAGACAGAGCTATCATTGGACTAGGGGGCAATGCGCCCCCTCCTACCCCCAATTTTAAAAAAAATATTATTATTATTATTATATATGTGTATTAATTTTAGCAATTTTGTTATATAAAATTACATTTTGTTTCCCTTAAATAATATTTTTGATTCTTTTAAACGTAATGTTATACTCACAAACATTTTTACAAACTGTTTTGATAACAAATTCTTAATGGTTCGCATATGGGCTCATCACTCACAACTTTTCTTTACTTACCAGTAACTACTTATCATATCAATAATATATATATATATATATATATAAACTTGTAACTCTAGCATTTTTCTCATTTTAGTGACTATAAAAAAAATTTATAGATCTAAAATCTAAAACAAAATATACAAGCCCAACAACAAAAGTCACCAATAGTAAACTAAAAAAATTAAGTTTAATTAACCAATTTTATCTAAAATAATTAACCTTGCCCTTTAAAAAATTCTAAACAAAAATAATTTTTTTCTTACCCACAAAAAAAAAAAAATCTCAACAGCTAAGTAAAAGCAAAGCTCGAGGTTGAAACCGCCGCGCATAGCCAACAGTAAATTGCCCCCTAACCTAAAGTTCTGGCTCTGTCCTTGCTCGAGCACCACTACCAAATGGCCCTTCAATCTCTTTGCAACACACCCAGCTCTTTCTTTGTCTCTTTGCAACTCACCCGTATGTTTTTCTCTCCTTTAGAGAATCAAATTGCAACTCACCCATTCGGCCAAAATCTAAAAAACTATGCAATCATTCCTCTTTGTGCTTCGCCCATAAATAGTCACTTTTATATCTTAAATTCTATATGTCACTCTCTTTGAATTATATTTTTCTTCATTCAAGCCTTTTTCTTTTATTTTATAAACATCAATAGAGGAAGGAGATTCAAATCCATGTTCTCCTCAGAAAGGAAAATATGTAATATTACTAAATTACAAGACTCTCAACTTCATTCTAAGCTAATGAGGTCAAATAATGCATGTATTTCACAACTCAAAAATGGCAAAACTAAGGTTCAAAAAAAAAAAAATTATGACTGCACTAAAACCATAAAGGTTAGAGCAATGTAGATCAACACAAAGTGAATTGGTGATGTCTTGGAAGTTGGAACACTCCAGAAGCTTGACACTCGACTAAGGACGGACCCAGTATTTCAAGCTAGTGGGAGCTAGAGATAAGAAAAAAAATTCAAATACACATCCATATCGTATTAACAAACTATCACCCAAGACAAATATACAAAAATCATTGTTTCTTAATATATAAAGATGCAATCATTTACCAACAAAAACAAAAGACACAAAACACTATTGTCTCTTAATACATTATCTATGAAAAGGGAATTCGATACTCTTTTAAATCTTCTAAATCATCTATGACTGAATCTAAACTAAATGTCAAAGTTATATCATTTTCAACATATAACATCAGAGAGTTCGTAAAAAAATCATTTTCTATTTTGTTGCGAAGGTTAGTTTTGACAACTTTCATAGTTGAAAATGCTTGCTCTGTAGTTGCAGTAGAAATTGGAAGAGTAAGCACAAGTCTCACTATTTTATAAACAAGTTTGTAGTGTTCTGAGTTTCCAGTTCTCATTAACCATTGACACAACTCGGATAAACTTTTCAATTTTTTGAACTCTGGATCCTAAACTACATTATGCTTATAATGATAAAGTTCCTTCTCCAATACTTGTTTGTCATAATCTGTAAAATCTTGTGGATAGAACTTCTTTTCCAACAAACAAAGATCACTAATTTTGAAAGAATTTAACCACTCGAGGTTCTAAAGCTGAGCTAAGCCTAAGTAGCTCCATTGCATCCTCATTAAACTGACGATTTAGTTCATGTAGTTGAGAATCTGTTGCAGCATAAAAAATATTATCTCGATAATTATGCTCAATTGTAAAGTCATCTTGCTGTTTACAAGCTTGGCCTCACCTCCTAACATAACAAGCATTCATACCTAGGACATCAATGCAATGCTTCTCACAAAATGATATCACAGTGGCAAGTAAGCCATCCCATCCTTCATCTCTAAATTTTTGGATAAGAGCCTTAGTAGATGAAGCTAAATGCATGTCATTTAAAATTTCTTTAGATTGCCTTTGCAAAGCTTGACAAAGTTTATCAGTGATCTCCAAAGTTTTCTTCTCAAGATGCAAGATGAAGACAAATTCAAATGAATTTAAACCATCATAAGCTGACTCCGCTTCTGCCCGATGTTCACCATCACTTTCATCATCAATTATATTTAGTAAAACTTTCATGTTGGAGTAAACATCCTTAATAAGCTAGAAATTGATCTAAAATGTGAACTCCTACGTGTTTCTACAGGCTGTTGTAAAGTGCCAATTTAATTGAGTCCACTTGTAGTCTCAAGCTTTTCAAGATCAATCAAACGTGTTATTTCATTAGTATTGACAACTTTCAATTGCTCATTACGCTTGGATGAAGTATTAACAGTTTTGATTACCAAAATAAATTTAGAAAAAACCCACTAATGGAAATAACTTGTTTTGATGCTTTTACTAATGCCAATTGTAAGCGATGTGCAAAACAATGAATGTAGTAAGCACATGTGCAATCATTCAAAATCAAAGCTTGTAATCCATTCCACATACCTCGCATGTTGCTTGCTTTATCATATCCTGGCCCTCGAAAATTTTGTATATCTAAGCAATGTTGATATAACAAAGAATATATCTCCTTGTTTAGAGTCAAAGCCACAGTGTCAACAACATGAATAAGCCCAAAAAATGTTCTTTAACAAAGCCTTCTGTATTAACATATCTAAAAACCACAGCCATTTGCTGTTTCATGGACTCATCATGAGCTTTATCAACCACTATGCAAAACTTTGCATTACCAATTTCTTCCTGAATGGCCTTTTTCACTTTGGCTGAGAAAACATGTAGGATTTCCTTTTGAATCCTAGGTGATATGTAGGTTGCATTTTTGGGAGCTTTTCTATTATTTCAGCAACCTTCTCATTCCAAAAAGTCACAATATCCAATGTTTCAAGAAAGTTCCCATGATTAGATGAACTAAAGCTTTCATCTCATCCTCTAAAAGATATAGCTTAAAAGGCAAGATGTCAGGTAATATAAATTGAGGCCTTCAATTGCAACTGATTATTAGCAATTTTTTCTTTAGTGAAATGATCAACCACCTTTTGTAAATGCTGTGATTGGTCCATCAAATCCTTACACATTTGCTTTGCAACTCTATGAGCTGAGTTAGGATCTTTCCCTATATGACTTTGAAAATAACAATTTTTGCCCCCAACTTTTTCCCAATTTCTAAATCCACCAATGGTGAATGCATTTTGTCCTACAAGCCCATTTGGCTTATGAAAGATGAAGTAGGGTAGACAATAAGCTGCATCTTTTGTTCTTTTTTTTTTTTTTTTTTTTTTTGTATGTGTCGAGACAAGGTTGGTTTGGACCATTTTTAATGTAAGCCCATCGAATGTCGTCACGTTGATTAACATGATATTTCCATATTTCTTTACATGTTTTGGGATTATAATCCAAAGAATCAAGATCAACCTTTTGAAATTTTGTTTGAGGGATGTGATCATTTTCTGGAATTGGGATATCAACATTTTCTGGAATTGGCACATCAACATTTTCTAGAATCGGGGAATGAATATTTTCTAGAATTGGAACATTGGCATTTTTCGGAATTGGAATAGCAACATTAGTTGTTGGCAATACTACATTGACTTCCGAAGAATTTGAATATTTTCTTTTAAAAAAATCAAACATTGAAGTTGATTTTCTCATGATCTACAAATAAAATAAGAATTATATATATTATCTCACAAACAGACTAATTGTTGTTTCTAAGTAAAGAAAAATACTAGAATTTAAGTAATATGCATGATGCATTTAATTATAAATTTAGTATTTCTCACTGCTTTTCAATTTATAAATTTATCTAATTTCAAATTTCCAGTTATAGCATTATGAATTAACAATATGTGCAAGTGAATCACTGTTATTTTAATAAATTTGTGTGACAATTTATTATATTATATAATTTATCATTGTCTTTTTTTTTCTTTTTTCTTTTTCTGTCACTCACCCAGTCCCTTTACCGATACTATGAATTTATTATGCACTACCAACAAACACTTTACCATTTTTATTCCTTGAAAGTTGAATCACTTTTCCTATTGCTGTGACTTGTCCCTATTTTATTGCCCAACTACCACATAACAAACAGTCAAACACTGATATTTTCTGTAATCTCTAGAGACTCTACTGTCTTCCTCTCTTATCTATTTAATATAAGAGAGATAGTCACAAACACAGAGTCACAAAGCCAAAAAGCCAAAAAAAAAAAAAAAAAAACACAAGCACAGATTCACTCATCAGTAAAAACACAAACACCACAAGCACATATTCTGAGATTTTGAAGGATAGATTAAATATGTGAGTGTGAAGTGTGAAGGCTGGAGCAGATCAAGCTAGCAGCGGCGTCACGACGAGATGGGTGTCGCGTGGGTTTGCGAGATGGGTTTTGCATGGTGGTGGTGTCACGGTGTGGGCAGCAGCAAGATTTCAAGCTCTCACCTCTTAGTTTCTCTTTGTCACGTTTTGGCGGCTTCACTCATGGCGTGGGCAACGGCATGGTCTCTCTCAGTCTTTCGCCTCTCAGTTTCTCTGTCTTGCCTCTTAGGTTTTCTTTTCTTTTTTTCTTTTGCTTTTCCTTTTGGAGTTTGGAGTCTTCGGACTGATGGGTTTACATTTTTGGACTTATTTATTTATTTTTTAAGTTTTACATGTGGGCTGGCCAGCTGAGTTAATGGTTTACAATTTTGGAGGGGCCCAAGTCTAATTTTTTTTTTTAAATTAACCTACTAAAAAAAATTTTGGGGCCAGGAGGGGCCTGGGCCCTCACCTATGTCCGTCTCTGCACTTAACATGATATAAGGTTGCCATGTACAATGGCAGAACTACTAGCCAATGGTCACGTGGCGAGATCTTAGATTACCATGTGCAACATGAAGTTTAAAATATTTTTGTACCTTTTCAATGATGATCAAAATATGATTGTGGCATATTATTTTTATAAAAAATAAACTAAACTCTTAAACAAATAAAATTGGACATGTTTCAGAATAAATTTGATTAAGAGAAATTTATGATTTTTTTTGGAGAAATTACATGCATATTCATATAAAAATTGACGCAGTCACTTTGATAAAATTAAGGAGAATTATTTCAAGAAAATTTTTATTGATAATTTTTTTTTGATGGTATTAGTATTGATTTCAATAAAAATCAAATAATTATTGAGAGTAACAAGCAAATTTAAGGGGAAGTTTGCTCTGGTTAAGATAAATAAGGCATTTTTATTTTTAGAAAATTACGATACATTTTTATATGAAATTTAGATGAATTCCAATAAATTTTAGCATACTTGATTAGGAAAAATTTTCATAATTTGTAATAAATTTTTTTTTTCACAACATCTTACATAATTCAAGCTTTTTTCTTTGAATAGTCAAATTAAAAGGAATTTAATGCTCTTAACGTAGAACCATTTCTACTATGTTCTAAAAATTAGGTCTTCAAATTTTTATTTATTTTTTATTTTTGAGAAACCAGACTAGCAGTCTAGGACTTGAAAGGAAAAATTAATGAACATCAAAAAGCAATAAGGGAATGATGTCATCAGGTGGATCTTCCATCCACACCTGGAGCCCCAAAACTTTTTTAGCTTTTTTATCTAAAACATCAGCAACACAATTACATACACGACTAACATGATTGAACTTGACAAACTGGAAATTTGTAGCAATGCAGTGAATTTCATCAATAATGTTTCCATAGGAAGAAAATTCAGCACCTTCTTGAGTAATAGCATTGATCACCAAAGCCGAATCCCCTTCAAAAACAACTCTGCAAAGCCTAATTTCAACAGCAAACTGGATAGCTCTTCGACATGCCTGGGCCTCCATATATGCAACCGATTGAGAAGCCGAAATAGACTGAGCAAGAGCGCCAATAACTTCCCCACGCCAATCATGAGCTATAACCCCAATTCCAGCAGTATTAGAAGCTTTGAAGACAGCTGCACCAAAGTTAGCTTGTAAGAATCTTGATCTGGAGGAAGCCAATGTTGCACATCAGATGGCAGAGTGACCTTCGGTTCCACATCCTGTGCAGCAAGAAACTCTCGAAGCAAATTTCCTGCCAAAGCACTAATGTTAGCAATAGGTTGCATGGGTCTGCCAAAATGAAGAGCATTACTTCCTGGGAAGCACCGACGCGGCGCCAGAGGCGCCGCACCCCCGTTCGACGCGGTGCGACGCGGCGACGCGCGGGCGACGCCGCTGCCCGCGCGTCGGTGCTGCGTCGCACCGCGTCGGCCACGTGGCAACCTTTTTTTTTTTTCGCCGACTCGGGCCGACGCGAGCCGACGCGGCTGGGACTCGGGCCGATTCGCCCGGAACGGGGCTGAATCGGCCGGACTCGGGCCTGTATCGGCCGGAACCGGCCGGAATCGGCGAAACGGCCGATTTAGGCCGATATTCAAAAAAAAAAAAGGTGCAAAACGCACCGTTTCACTCAACATACAAACCCTAAAACTAAACTCTCACTGATTCACGTTTAAAACAAAAAAAAAACCAAAACACTTGTCTTCGCCTCTTCGGTCTTCTCTCTCGCAGTCTCGCTCGCCTCCGTCGCGCCTCCCTCTCTGTTCTCTCTGAAGTTCACACCCAGTCACTCACAGTTCAGTCAGCCACTCACTCACAGTTCAGTCACTCATTCACGTTTAAAAAAAAAAAAAAAAGCGGTCTTCAGTCTTCTCCCTCGCTCGCCTGATCGCCTCACGCACTGTCGCTGCGTCGCACCTCTCTCTCGCCTCTGTTCTCTCTGATTTTGTGGTTTCAAGCCACTCACTCACAAGTCACAGCTCACTCAGTTCAACTTTGAGCTTGCCTCTCTCTCACGCCGGCCTCTGTTCTGCCTCTGTTCTCTTCTCTGTTCTCTCCGTCGCCTGCCTCTGTTCTCGTCTCTCTGTTCAGTGTTTGCCTCTCTAGTTTGAGCTCTCTCACGCATTCTCAATTTCTCAACTCAGGTATTGATACAAAGCTTTCAATATTAGACTTTTAGTTTGATTTGTGATTTGTGATTTGTGAATCTGTGATTTGTGAATTTGTGATTGTGAATCTTAGTTTCTTTTCCATCTTAGTTTTATTTAGTTAATGGTTATTAATATTATTTATTGTGATTTGTGAATCTGTGACTGACTGACTGCCCGAAAAAAAAAATTTGTGAATATGTGAACTTGAATTTGATTTATTATTAATTTATTTAGTTAATAGTTATTATTTGTAGGTTAAATTGAATCTATTGAATTTGCAATGGACGAAGTTACTAGCACAGAAACTTCACCTTCACCTTCATCTAATCAAGAAGTGCCAAATGATGAATCTCCTCTTTGGCAGTATGTGACTAGAGTAGAAAAACCAGCTGGTGCTTCTGTTAAATCAGGTGGAAACACATACTTTAAGTGCAACTATTGTGGTGTAATTTATATGGGATCCTATTCTAGGGTTAAGGCTCATTTATTAAAAATTCCTAATAAAGGTATTAAAGCATGCCCTAAGGTGACACCGAGCCATAGGTTGGAAATGCAGCGAATGCATGATCAAGTTGAGAATGATAAGTTAGAGAGAGAACGGAGAAGTCGAATTCCCTTACCCCCACCTCCCCCAGGCCGTGGGCCTATACCTAATTCTCCATTTCGGAGACAAGAAGGGAGTGATAGTACAAATCCGATTGATGGTAAGAGGAGGAAGGTGACTGTGAATTCTCCTTTGGAGAAAGCATTCCAGAATAATGCTAGACATGATTTGGATAGCAGAATTGCTAGGATGTTTTACACCGGTGGGCTTCCGTTTAACTTTGCAAGGAACCCATATTATCGTAGTTCCTATGCATATGCTGCTACCCATAACATTCCGGGTTATGTTCCTCCTGGATATAATGCCTTGAGGACAACACTTTTGCAAAAAGAAAGAGCTCATGTTGAAAGACTTTTGAAACCAATTAAGGATAGTTGGCTTGAAAATGGTGTGAGTATAGTTTCTGATGGATGGTCAGATCCATAAAGGAGGCCTCTTATTAATATTATGGCTGTATCAGATGGGGGTCCAGTGTTTATAAAGGCAATTGATGGGTAAGGTGAGTTCAAAGACAAACATTATATTGCTGGGGTGTTGAAGGATGCTATAAAAGAGATTGGACATGAAAAAGTTGTCCAAGTCATCACTGATAATGCTAATGTGATGAAGTCTGCTGGAGCTCTTATTGAAGGTGAGTATCCTAAAATATTTTGGACACCCTGTGTTGTCCACACTTTCAATCTAGCTTTGAAGAATATTTGTGCAGCAAAAAACACTGAAAAAAATGAAGTTACATATGATGAATGTAGTTGGATTACACGTATTGCTGATGATGCATCCTTCATACGTGTTTTTATCATGAACCATTCAATGAGATTGGCAATGTTTAATGAATTTTGTCCATTAAAATTGCTCCAAGTTGCTGATACTAGATTTGCTTCGGTTGTTGTAATGCTGAAAAGATTGAAGTTGATAAAAAGATGCCTTCAAGCCATGGCTATTAGTGACCAATGGGCTTCTTATAGGGAGGATGATGTTGGAAAAGCTCAAAAGGTGAAAGATATGATTCTAAGTGATCTTTGGTGGGACAAAATTGATTATATCCTTGAATTCACAGCACCTATTTATGATATGTTGCGAGTAGCCGACACAGATAAGCCTTGTCTTCATCTTGTGTATGAGATGTGGGATTCAATGATAGAGAAGGTGAAGGCAGTAATATATCGGCACGAAGGCTTGGAAGATGATCAATATAGCTCATTTTGGGGTGTGGTGTATGATATACTCATTGATCGATGGACTAAAAATTGTACACCACTACATTGCTTGGCTCATTCCTTAAATCCTAAGTAAGTACATTTCTTTTCTATTTTCCTTAGTTCATCCTTCTAGTAAAACACACGTTTCATCTATATTTATTTTTTAATCTTTAACTAGGTATTACTCTTTGGAATGGCTTTCGGAGAATCCAAAGCGCATCCCTCCACATCGGGATCATGAAATTTCTATGGAAAGGAGCAAGTGTTTGGATCGATACTTTGAAGATGAGAATGAATTAACGGTGGTGAAGTTTGAGTTTGCTAAATTTTCAGGAGGGAAGTTTCCTTCACCAGATGCCTTGACGGATAGGTGGGTCTTACAACCTTTGGTTTGGTGGCAATACCATGGCTCCGCATTTCCAACTCTCCAAACCCTTGCCCTTAAACTTCTTGGACAACCTTGTTCATCCTCATGCGCTGAGAGGAATTGGAGCACATACAAATTCATTCATTCCTTAAAAAGAAACAAAATGGCTCCTGCATGTGCTGAGGATTTGGTATATGTGCATTCTAATCTTCGACTCTTGTCAAGGCACAATGAGGAGTACGTAAATACAGCAACAAAGATGTGGGATATTGCAGGAGACTCTTGGAATGAGAGCGACGTAAACGGAGGAGCTGGAATTCTTGAGAATGCAGCTCTTACACTTGATGAGCCAGAGTTGGAGGCCATTGTTATTGGGAATGCTAACACTAGTGTTACTACTAGTGAAAGTGAAGTTCAAAGTGAAGCTATTGATGTTGATGACGATGAAATTGGTGTTTGATTGTCTTGTTGATTATCTTTTATTTTGTTTTAGTTTCAAACTTGTGACTTGTATTTTAATTTCCGAACATCATGGAATGTTTTAGTTTCAATCTTGTGGGTTGTATTTAATTTATGAACATCATGTTTTAGTTATTATCTACTATTGCTCTTAAATTTGGTATATTTTTATATAATGTGAAAAAGTATGCTTAGCAATATATTAAAAATATAAATAAAAATATTTTTAATAATTTTTTAATCGCCGAGTCCCGCCGCACCCGCACCCACCTTTTTCAAAAATTGCCGAGTCCCGCACCCGCACCCGCACCCGAGTCCCGAAACGCACCCGTGCTTCATAGATTACTTCACAAAAGCCAAGCCAAGATAGCAAAAATTTCCTTCCTGTAATCATCTTTAACCTGCAAAAATCGATTAGTTAGCTCACAAAATATTGTTGGAGGAGGAATGGTGGAAGTTAATGAACAAACTCCATGCACTTTCCACTTCCTTGCAAAGCCAGAAAGCGTGCAACGAATCTTCAGGACAAACTTTATCGAGTTCGCAGGTAGCCAAGGAGGTAATTTACCGGTGAAACAAATTACTCATTGTTGGCAACACATTGTTACTAGCCCTCCAAATAAAATGCTTGATCTTGTTAGGAATACGCAGCTACCAAATACCCTTCCAAAACTGTTTTTGTGGACTCGGATTTAAGCTATCTGCAAGGCCAGCCGAAATACTAGACATAAGGAGCTTATAGGCACTGCTAGTGGAAAACAATCCAGATGGGGTGTGTGCCCAAACAATATGGTCATGAGGGTTTCTTTTGCTAAGGGGAATTCTCAAAATCACTGAGGCTTCATGTGGTAGAAACAATTGATGAACCATGTCCTGTTTCCATACTCCCAAATCCTGGTTAACAAGGGTATGAATTTTTGTCATAGTTGGCACTGATGGGAGACGATAAATAATGGAACTACTAGACTTCACAGGCAACCATTTATCCTCATTCAGGGGGTGAAATCCAAATTCTAAAACTTTAGGGTGTAAAATTCAAACACCTCCAAACTTTAAGGGGTGTAATTTGCAATTTACCTAATTTAATATTAATCATACATGTGCAACCTATCATCTTATATTTAGGAATTGTCAGACATAGAACCATTCTACCTTCATCATTCGTGGGAAGATCGTACGATAAGATCCAATGATTTTTAGACGCAATGTCATTGGTTCAAAAGTTTGGGAAGCCAGATTTATTCAGCACAATGACGTGCAATCTAGGATGGGAAGAAATCCAAAATTAGTTTTTACCTGCACAAACTACACAAGATCGTCCAGACTTGCTTGCAAGAGTTTTCAAATCGAAATTTGAAGAATTGAAAGATGATATCGTGGTCAAAGGGGTTCTCGGAAGAGTTATTATATATGTGCAGGTCTTTGAGTTCCAAAAAAGGGTTTACCACATGCACACATGCTTATAATTCTCAATGAAGATGATAACTTGCATAATCCAGAGGATTATGATTGGGCTGTTAAAGCAGAAATACCGTGTATGGTCCTTACGGAGTACAAAATCCAAGATTACCGTGCATGAAAGATGAGTAATGTAAAAAAGGATACCCAAAGCCTTTCTCGCCAAAAACTTACCAAGGCAATGACTCAGATACTATTTACAAACGATATGATACTAATAATCCTGTGACATTGGATGATCATTGCAAAATTATAGTAGACAACACTTGGGTTGTTCCATATAATCCTTGGTTATTGCTAAAAATATAATTGCCAATTTGCCATATTAATGTTGAAATATGTTGCAGTGTCAAGAGTGTAAAATACTTATATAAATATGTGTATAAAGGCCCAGATCGTGTCTTTATGGAAGTTAGACTAGGCCCAAATTATGATGAGGTCCAAAGTACATTCATGCAGGACGGGTTTATGCTCTAGAGGCATGTTGGAAGATATTTTCTTTTCCTATGTATCGAATGTATCCTGCCTTTTTTTTTTGCAAATTCATCTTCCAGATAGACAACAGGTACGCTTTAGACCATATGAACCTATTGCTAATGTTTTGGAGCGAAGTAAAAAGACAATGCTCATTGATTTTTTTTTATATGAATATGATTGATCATGATGCACGAAATTATCTATATAGAGAGTTTTCTGAGCATTATTGTTGGAATTATACAAACAAAACATAGACAAGAAGAAGATCTCATAAAAAAAGTAATGGGTAGGATATATACTGTTTCATCATTTGATGGAGAGAAGTTCAATTTGCGTGTCCTTCTTAATCATGTTGGGGGCTAACAGGATTTGACGATTTATTGATTGTCAATGGGATTAGCTATCCAACTTTTATGCAAGTAGCTAAACAAAGGAGTTTACTAGAGAATGATAATAGCGTAAGACAGTGTCTGCTTGAGGTAAGAGACATTCGAATGCTGTCAGCTCTAAGAAGATTGTTTGCAACTAGGGCTATCCAAACAACCTGCAGAACTGACTGGACTCGAACCGTCCACCGCCTGATCCGACTATTCCGGTGGTCGGTGGCGGGTCTTTGCTTTCCAAAACCGTTTTCGGCTGGTCAGCGGCGGGTCTTTTCTTCCAAAACCCGAAGCACCTGACTTGATCAGACTATAAAGGGGTTAAAAGGAATTTCAAAACTCACTCACCCACTTAGTTCTTCTACTCTCACTCTCTCCTCCAATGATCTCTCTGCATTTCGTCAGTTTGCCGATCAGAATTTTCGTTGATCTCTGCTAATCACCGATTAGACCCATAGCCTCCATATCTCAGGTTTGATCTCTCTACTCTCAGTCACTTGATCTCTCTACTCTTAGTCACTCGATCTCTCGCCTCCATTGCTAACATTACCCAACCCTCACCAGTTTAGTCACTCGATCTCTCTCTCTCTCTCTCTCTCTCTCTCTCTCTCTCTCTCTCTCAGGTTCAAGCTCTCAAGTACGATCTCCCTATTCTCTGTTATTTGGGTTTGTAGTTGTAAATCTTTTGAATTGTTGGTTTTATTCTTTGGGTTTGTGTTTGATTTTTGTATTTTCAATCGAAATCAAAGCTGACCGTCGTCCACCTAATCTCAATCTAACTCGATCGGTGGCTTTTCGCGGTCGGCGGTGGATCTGGAGTATACATACGTATTTTGATATCAGCATAAATCAATCGCAGTTTAATTTTGATTCTTTTACATAAATCTCTTTGATAATAGTTTAATTTTGCATATTTATATCATTATTAGAAAGCATTATCATACTTATTTTGAGTTAATTCATGCATTTTATAGTCGATTTTGGAATAATGCTGAATAATCAATTTTGTGCTTAATTGAATTTTAATGCGTGAATTTCTCTTTTATGGGATAATGAAATTAAATAAATAGATTTGTATAAAGAAGAAAGCTAATGGACTTTACTTTTACAAGGGCCATGATGAATTCGAGTCCAATTGGAGTAAGTAATCAAAGGAAATTTGCATCAAATCCAAGTCCAATTCGGATTAGGATTCTAGCCTGCACACTAGTTAGTATTTGGAGCATAACTTTCGGCTTAGATGTCCAATCGAGATTACTCAAGTTGGACTAGAAAGTTAACTTAAAGGGCTACAACTTTGTAGTTTACCAAAACTCTGAATTTTGAAGTTAAATGGGTTGCAAACGTCGGTCAAATGAAGCCTAAAAACCTAAGATTTTCTCCAAACGAGAATTCAACTTGTAATAGGATTCCTTGACCTATTTAAAGGCTTTTTAGGGCAAAATTCAGAGAAGAGCTGCCGTAGAACATAATTTAGGTTTTCTTAAAGTTTCTTTACAGTTTTTAAAGTTTTATTTGTGTTATAGCTTGCAAGAAGCCTTGCTAAGGCAAGGAGTGAAACCCAACTGTTTGTTAGTATGTTCTTAACAATTATTTTATGGTTTTAATGCTTATGTTATTATGTTTTTGATTGATTTACTCATCTAGAAAAGCATTTAGTTATGTATAATTTTTTGATTTATCGTAGACTAATGCTTAGTATTCCCAACGAAATAATTCACTAATTTGTTTTGCCTAAAATCAATCAATTTCATGAAACTACCTTAGACAATTGATTCTTAAGTTTTTATTGTTAAATCATTTGACGAAGATCATCCTTCGTATGAATTTTAGTTGAGTTATAAAATAAATATTGTCAAGACTACCAATAGATGTGTTGTGTGTGGATCCCGAAACCTTAGTGCCTTAATATATTGTTATTCTCTCTCAATTTAAATTAACTTTACTAAACCATCAAAAATCTCTTCAATTAAACTTTATTATTTTAGTTTTATTCTCTTGTGTTTTGCTAATCAATTCCCTTTTCTTTGTGGATTCGACCTCAGACTTACAGAGTTATTACTTCGCGGCAATCCTGCACTTGGGAGCATTATTTAAGTCGCAGCAAGTTTTTAGCACCGTTGTCGGGGATTAAGCGATTAGAAAAGCGTTCCACTTCGTTTGGAGAGGTTTTCGGCAGTAAATTTCTTCACATATTTAGTAATATCTCTTCAACTCTTTTCTTTTTTAATTAGTTTAGTTTTCCTTTAGAGTTATTCTTTTATTTTTACTTCTTTTTATTGTTAAAGGTATTTGTTTTCTTTTGTTTTCTTTTTCTTTCTTGCTTTACTATTGCATGCGTGTTTGGTGTCATGATAGTGATAATCGCTTGGTTAGAATTGAGTCTGATAATTTGTTTGGCAATTTATCTGATTCTTTCACACATTCTCGCGCACTTGATATCATGGCAGACTTAGAGAGTAATCATGGTAATGAGAAAAATTTAAATAATGAAAACTTCCATGCTCACCAACCCATTAGAACTCTCAGGGATTATTTGCAACCTACTAGGAGTAGTGCACCATCATGCATCATTTTTCTAACTAATGCAAATAATTTTAATTTTAAGCCCAGTATGATTTCATTACTTCCAAAATTTCATGGCTTAGATTTTGAAAATCCTTACCTACATTTTAAGGAATTTGAGGAGGTATGTTTTACCTTCCATGACCAATCATGTAATGAAGAGACCATTAGGTTGAAGTTGTTCCCTTTTTCTCTCAAAGACAAGGCAAAAATTTGGCTTAATTCTTTGAGACCTGGGTCAATTGGTACTTGGCAAGAGATGCAAATTGAGTTTTTAAGAAAAATTTTCCAATTCATAGGACTAATGCACTTAAAATACAAATAATGAATTTTTCACAAAAAGATAATGAGACATTTTATCAATGTTGGGAAAGATTTAAAGATTTGTTTAATGTGTGTCCACATCATGGCTATGAAACTTGGCGTATAATTAGTTTTTTCTATGAAAGTTTAACTCCAAAGATGCTCCAATTTGTAGAGATGATGTGCAATGAAGAGTTTTTAAATAAAGATCATGATGAAGCTTTTGATTATTTTGATCTCTTAACTGAGAATGCCCAGTATATAGGTATTCGTGGGGACTAAGTCAAGCCATGCCTTGTCGGCCTTTTCACCCCATCTATGGGTTCCTCGTCGGTTTATAGAAGCGCCCTTCGGGTTGTCATTGCGGGGTCGTTGCTCTTGCTGTCGTCGTCTTGGGTCTTCCGTTTGCTTCCATAAAGCTGACAGGCATGTTGGTGCTGTCAGCTTCCTCGCATGATGCGTCTAGGGGTATTAAATCTCTGTCTAAAATACCCCTATCACATTTATTTAATTTCATTATCCTACGAAGGACAAATTCACGCATTAAAATTCAATTAAGCACAAAATTGATTATTCAGCATTTTTCCAAAACCAACTATAATTATTCCAAAACTAACTATAAAATGCATGAATTAACTCAAAATAAGTATGATAGTGCTTTCTAATAATGATATAAATATGCAAAATTAAGCTATTATCACTCTTATTATAAAATTTTCTGATTATAGACATATATAGTCATATGCTTTGTATTTGTATTTGTATGACAGATGGACTTTGGCTTAACTACAATGATGGATCTTGGCCTTCCTGTTGCACCAAAACCAATTTCGGCGAAAAACTGGTACATTTAACATACATTCTATCTATGTGTGCTTTTGGTAAGCTTTGGTTAGGTTCTAAGAAAAGTTGAAGTGGAAAATTTAGGGTTTACTTTACAACTTTGGAAGAATTAAGTTTAGGGTCCAAAGAATGACACATACTTCTAAATGCTAGGTTTTGATACATGAAAAGAAGATGTAAAAGTTAGGTTTCAATTTTTACAAAACCTAACTTTTAGATTTTCTTTTCCTTGATTTTTTAGTTTTTTATGTTTTGAGAGGAGAGAGATATAAAAGGGTAATAAAAAAAATACAAATTTCCATTGTTTTTAACAGATGTGGGTAACGGGAGACAAACGGAGCTAACCTCAAGTGGATCCAATTTTTAAACCACAGGTAGGTAAAGTGTTTTTTGGGCAAACTACAGGTGAACAAAGTGTAATTTCCCCTACATAATAACTTATTAGATGAACAAAGAGAAAATTAAAATATTCTCTTTCCTTGTCTTTTCTATCTGCAAGTTACTTTAGGGTTCCAATTAAACCATCTCCATAGAGGTTCTTATATCTTACATCTCAAATTGTACTTTTTAATCAATTAAAGCATCCGCATTGGTGGATAGAAAATTTTTGTCTATATTGCAAAAAAACTAAACATATTTTTTCTATTTTACACATCCACTTTTACAAAACATCCACATCAGTTTGTCTATTCTACATCCTATTTTATTTAAATAATATTTTTCACACATTTATTTATTATTTCACACCTACCCATAACCCACCAACTTTAACACACACGCCAACTCCATTTTTTCTGAACAGTTTCCCTTTCCTTTTCTCATTCTTCTTTCTTTTTCAGCTTTTTCTTTCTTCTCCTCCTTCTTCTTCTTTATCATTCTCTCAATTCATATCTCTCTCTCTCTCTCTTCCCAGTTCCCTCAATCAATCTTCCTCAATTTACCGCCCCCATCAACCAAACCCAGTCAAATCCAAAAGCTCAAATCAATACCAAAACAAAACCCACAAATTTGATCATCAATTCCAACAAACCCACAAAATGTCTCAAGCTTGAACATCAATTCTAGCAAACTCACAAAAGTCCACCAAGCTTGAAACCAAATAAGAGAAAAAACCCAAATTGTGTGGGTCTTGATTATAGGTTTGTGTAGGTGAAGTATTTGATGTTGAGATTGTGTGGGAATTCTGTGTTTGGAGGAATAGATTTTTGTAGCTAAAGTATTTGATGATGGGTATGTGTGAAGATTTTGTGTTTAGAAGAGAGCATGTCTAATGAGACAGAGAGAGAGAGAGAGAGAGAGAGAGAGAGAGAGAGAGAGAGAGAGAGAATAATAAAATATAAAATGCAAATGAATAGTAATCGTCTATAAAAGCTCACTTAGTGTGTAAAACACTAGTGAATGTTTAGACCCCCCAAATACAAATTAACTAATACAAGCTTATATTCAAACAATGTATGTGCAGAATATGAAATATAAGCAATACCCAAATATGCAAAATACTTTAAGCTATATTTTAATCACAACTCAGCAGTAATTAAAAGTAAAGAATAAGGGATAGAGAGAAGCAAACATTAGATAACACCGACATATGTATGGCATTATGTATGACCTAATGTTATGATTAATAAAATTATTTTATTATTATCTAAAATAATGGCAACATGAATATTTGGACATTATCATATAGTTCATGAGATGCATAGTATGTGATTTATGTGATTTAGTCACGGAAGATATAAATCACAAGTTCTTTGTAAACTTAGAATTATAGTTTGTAGTCGGTGATAAAATTGGACATTTTATCTGCGAAGACTATAACTTATCAACTAAGATGATTTGTCTTGATCATGGAAGTGGAGACTTCTAGTTGATATGCTGATATGTTTTAAGAGTTAAGACATATTGAACTGGATCGCTGTGAGATTTATTATTCTCCTAACGACTATCAAATGAATAATAAATCTCACGACTTCTATTTGCATGAATTCTTAATCCTGAGAGAATAATGGACTTGATCGTGAACTGTAAGTTGCTTTGATATATTAGGAGCGAGATCTAAAGTCACGATCAAAATCTCAGTATGTTGGGCAGCCACATTTAGTGTTGATGGAACATATATTCTCAAGATGAAATTCATAATCTCTTAACGGAGATATAAAATATTCCCTTGAAATAAGTTTAATGGGTTTGGTTATTCAGAGTGTTAGGCCTAACCACTTTAGTAAGCATATACTAAAGTATATATTTATGAAATTGGATTTCATAAATATATGATGAATAACTTAAAGGATTAAACTGGGTATTCAAGGATTAAGATGTAGTAATTTTTAAAGTGGTAGTCTATATTCATGACTTTGTATTACTACGAATATTTTATAAAGGGGTTGTATGTATAATAAAGTCTTGGGATATAATTTATTAATAAGGCCTAGAGTTGAATTATATTTATATAGTGGTATTAAATATAATTAATGGTAACTTTGGGCTTTGTTAAGAGTTGATAGAAAAGCCCAAGGCCCATTGGAGCTAGTATCTTATTGGTCCCTTTTGGTCCCATTCCAAGCCATACATTAAAGCCTAATTGAAAAGGCTCAATAGACCAGCCCAATTAGATAATCAGTTAGTTATAAAAGGAGAAACATATAGGATTTTTTATAAGAGAAAAAAGACACATTATTGTGAAGTGGTGTGTATGTGTGAGCGAATCCACTCAATAATTCTCCATTCAAAATTGATTGAGAGACCACACTTGTTGAGCGAAAAGCGGAATTGGAGTGAAGATTAAAAGTGTTTCCGAGTACTTTTAATCTTTTGTTTTGAATTTCACCGCACCGAGGTACGCTATCTTATTCTTAAATTCTGAAATTTATATAGTGCATGTTATCGATCATGAATGAAATAGATCCATGTTTGTTGCTTCCGCTGTGTGTTTTATATGAGATACAAAATTAGATTTTCCAACATTAAGGTGCTATGAAAACCACAAAAACTGTAAAAAAAAACCATAAGTGCTATGAAAACCAATGCTATGTTCTCCCCCTTAAGATAAGCTCTCCCTCAAGAGCTACCCAATACTACCCCCTATTTTTGATTGGAATGACCAAAGGGCTAAGGCTGGTGAGTAAAGCTGTCAAATTTGGCTGCCAACAAGTTGATTTGGTCTTGGATAGCTATAAGGCTGTTGGAGTGCGCAGTTGCTACATCCCGTAGGCCATCAATCCTTTAAAGTATGATCTAAAAAGCATCGGGAGGGGCTGATGAAGACAATGATGCTCCGCTCCTACCTCGACCACTGCCATGTCTTGGAGGAGGTTGTTGTCCTTCCGTTTCAGTCTCTATATCAATAGGAAGTGCTTCTTCAGCCTCTTCAACATGTTCATCTCCAGGAATTTGAATCCTACTTCTTAGGATTGTTTGAGTGTTAATGGAAGGAGATGGAGTCATTAGGCTTATGTTTTGTGGAGTCTTCACACCATTTTCATGAAGAATCCTCATTATAAGACTTAGGAAAACAAACTTTGACCTTGTAGTTGTCTTTGTGGCTTCGGCAATGATGTTATACAAGTGTGCACCAATGTCAATGTAGATTTTCTCACGAAGCTCCATGAGGAATATGGCTCTAGCATTGTTGATGGTTGACAACTTCCTTACCGTATACAAGTTGAACATCATGACACAAGCGAGGCATCTTAAATCCAGAGGAAATGAGGTTGTATTGAGGCATCTTCCTTCCCTATAGCCACCAATGTGGAGTTGCACAGATTCTGGAGAGACCATTTTGTCCTTGAACGGAATGAACCCTTCATGATCTTGTTCTTCAAGTTCAAGTATAGTATTAATGTCCTCCATGTTAAGAGTGAATGCACGTCCTCTAACCCAGCATTCAATATGATCCTCTTTGAGTAATGCATTTGCATAGAACTCTCTGATCAAAGGTTCACAGACTCTGGGGAGTTCACTAAGGAGTTTATCCCAGCCCGTCCTTCAATACAGCTAGAAATGAAGGAATCCTTAAGATCAACAAGATTCACATCTCTCTCCTGAATGATTGGAGCTGTTTCGAATTGATGAGAATATCTCTCAAAGTGTTGAGGGGAGTGAAACAAGCTATTGTCATGGCGCTTTCTTTTGTCACCATGTTGAGCAACAGTTTTTCATGGAGCCATCTACAAAACATGGCAGCAAATATCACAAAAACAGAGCACAAAGAATGGTAATAAACTTGATTAGCAACAAGTTAGTACCAAAAACATAAACTACGAATTAAACCCTAAAAACTGAAATTTAAAGAGTAATTCAAAAAAAAAAAAAATGATGTGAAGATGCTAAACATCAAGCATGATATAATCATGGCATTAGCCATACATGTCAAGGATTCTGTGTGTGTGCATCATATGAAAAAGTGTGCATATACAAGGTATGAAATCATGCAAGGGGCAAAGAGTGAAACACATAATCATCATTTGTTCCAAACATGAAAACATGATTATCCCCAAATTTTGTACTCGACAGAGTCCAAAATTACACACAAAAACACCTAAATAGACATTTTATCAACAAAATGGTATGCACATCACAATAAAAACCATAGTACAATGCATGAGCATGTAATAAAAACAAGTAAAACAAGCATTATACCATCATTCTCAACAAAACCCATATAACAATATCATCAAGAACTACAAAAACTCATGTTTATCAACAATATTTCAATATCTCAACACAAACAACAAATTCATGAAATATAATGCTTTAAACTTGAAATAAAGTGAAAAGGAGTAAAAACTCGTACCTTTTCTTGGATTTGGAGTGAATATAAAAATGGAGGTTTTTGGAGTGAAAATGGCGGTTTTGAGAGAGGGAGAGGCGGAGAAGACAAAAGGCACGCACGTGATGCGAGGGAAAACTAAAAAGTTCTGAAAAATTGTCTAATTTTTAACCCTACTTTTGCAAAAGACGTGTTTTTCGCGATTCAACTGACTCGCGAGTTAGTTGCCAAGTGAGTCGCCAAAATCCCTTGAATCCAGATTTTGAAAAATTTCTCTAAGTCTTTTTGTGATTGAGACTCTTACTTGCCAGTGAGTTGCAAACGCCTATGGATGAACTCGTGACTCACGAATGAGTCGCTAGAAAGAGTCGCCAAAAAGTCTAAAACCTAGATTTTGAAAAAAATTTTAAGTGTTTTTCGCGACTTGAACTCTTACTCACCAATGAGTCGCAAACCATTCTGGGTAAACTTGCAACTAGAGCTTTGAAAACTCGTGATTTGCGAGTGAGTCGCCAAAAGGCAGAGTTGAAAATTTTTGGATATTTTGAAATTTTCAAAAAAAAAATTCCAAAAACAACTAAAATACTCAAAAAAATTTTTGGGTTTGATCAACAGATGCTTGGGTATGTACGTCACATTTAATCAAGTAAAATCACACAAATGAATAAAGCATTCATTGAACATAGACATGTGTGATGTGAGTGGGTATCAAATGTGAGATAGTCCTTTGTCTAACGTGAAATTTAAAATATCAATTCAACCAAGACATACACAATTAGCACTAAGTGGAGTGACCTATCTCAATTGTAGAAATGAACATATATGACCTCCCGCATAAACTTTATTACATTGAGATAGAAGCTTTTCATTTGGCTTCTTTTTTTATGATCATTTTGATCTTCACATCTCTTTTTGAGATCGATACTTAAAATTTTTTATATTTCAATTTGATGAGTAAGTCTTTAGCTTTTTGGCACCATACATTTTAGATACATATCACTTTCCCTTTTTCCTAGTCAAATACTAGTTTGTGTGACGGCTTTTTCAGCTCATTATCTCTTTTCGAGATTTGACATAGGTTGAGCTATTAAGCAAAAAAAAAAAAAAAAAAAGAGTGGGAAGAGATATAGGCACAAGTCTACGCATGTTTCAAGATCAACAACATTATTGACTAGTCATTCATGACAAGTTTGAAAATCTATTTACAACAGTCACATAGATGTCAAGATTTTTCCCACAAAGATACAAGTGCATAGAGAACAAGCCAAGTTCATTAATGCACAAATCCATTAGTACGGTGGTACAAGCAAGACATGCATGTGACAATACACAACATTGCCAATCAAACATTTTGGATTTTATACTTTTGATGTGTTTTTGGATTTTTGACACAAAGCAAGTAAAGAATGATCAAAAACAACAAACAAACAACACTTTTAAACAACAAAAAAACAATAAAAACATGCTAGAATGTGAAATAAACAAACAACCAACAATGTCACATTATATAAAATGAAATAATGCATGGACATGTTATAATGCTTATGCATGAGTACCTTTTTTCACCCACACAGCACGTGCGTTTGGGGTGATATCCTTTGAGGATTGGGTATTTGAGCCATGATTCTCAAACCTTAAGGTGAAATTGGCCAAACATGAGGTGATGGTGTCAATCATTTTCATCACATCACTCATAACGGGTTCTTCTTCTCCCCCTTTTGGTTGCTTGGGTTTTCCATTGCCTTTTCCTTGTCTTCTTGGCTTTTGAAGATCCGCATTTTTCAATGCTTGGAGCTTGTAGCAATTTGGCCTAGTATGCCCTCGGATTCCACAATGATGGCAATAGTGTTGTGTTTGTGGACCTCTTTGTGCCTTAGGAAGAGACTTTCCGTTTGCCTTCGGTTTGGCCACAATTGGATTTGGAGACTTTGTCAAAACTTTTTGATTAACCACATTTGGCTTCTTTTCAAATTTTGCCTTATCAACAAGAGGAGTTAATGGTTCTTTAGTTTTGACAAACTTCATTTTCTTAGACACTTTAGAGGTTAAGCTACTTTCTCTGGTATGCCTTAAGCCACTTCTATCCGAAGAAGGCTTTTGATAGGCAAGCACTTCATCAAGTTTCTTGGAAGCAACACGCTCCACTTTAGCATTTGCTTGAACAACTTCAAGCTCAAGAAACTTTATCTTGGAATAGACATTGTTTAGCTCTTCATTTAAATTTTCAACTTTACACTTGGTCTCTTTGTACCGCATGAGGATGCTTTTATAATCCTCTTCGACTTTCTTCATCTTTCTAATGGTTGCCTTAGCCACTCTTGTATATTCTTTGCGCTTTTCAAGAAGTGCATTGTAGGATTCTTACAATCTATTTGTTCCTTCATAAATGCCTTCTTCTTCATCATCATCGGATTCATTTCTAACACCAATAGATTCCACTTCGGTATGCTCACCAAGCTCTTCCACTAGATTGGTTAAATCTTCCGAAGAATCAATGAGTGCAATGGTCATAAAAGCGGAGTAGTTTCCTTCTCCATCACAGCTTTCTTCAAAGTCGGAGTTTGAGCTATCCAAATCACTAAGGGTTGTAGCAAGAGCTTTACCCTCTGCCTTCAAATAGGTGAGGCATTCTTTCTGCACATGACCATGCCCGTTGCATTCATAGCAAGTGACTGCTTGAAAAGGAGAAGAGTCTTTGGAATCCTTCATTTTCAAGTCCTTCTTGTCCTCCTTGGCAATTGACACATGAGAAATCCTGTGAAATTCATCCGATGAGATACCACAAAATATAGTTTTAAGTGCTTTGCTATTCGCATTGGCCATTGCGAGAGTTGCCTTATCCTAAGTAGATTTGGCAGCCTCTGGCCTTGTCTAACCAACTTCTACAGCATCCCACACACTCTCATCAATGCAGCACAAAAATGCACGCATTCGCACTTTCCAAAATGCGTAATTACTCTCGTCAAAGAAGGGAGGTGCATTGAAGGATTGAGACCTATCCATCCTAAAGGTCAAGGATCACACTAAGGATATAAAAATCTGTCAAAGTGTACCCGCTTTGATACCAAGTGAAAGCTCACTTAATGTGTAAAACACTAGTGAATGTTTAGACCCCCAAATTTAAATTAACCAGTACAAGCTTATATTCAAACAATGTATGTGTGGAATATGAAATATAACCCAAATATGAAAATTACTCTAAGCCATATTTTAATCACGACTCAGCAGTAATTAAAAGTAAAGAGTAAAGGATAGAGAGAAGCAAATACAAGATAACACCGGCACATGTTATCGAAGAAGAAACTGAAGAACTCGGCGAAAAGCCTCTATGCCACCCTCCAAGCGGTAAATGATCCACTAGAAAATTAGTTGGGATACATGAATAGCAATAGACTCTCTAAGCCTAATCTACTCGATGCACCTAAACCCTCCAAGCTTCTTGCTCTAACAAGGTTACGTTTAACCTTGTCTTCTCTAGCTTACCGGATCCCGTAATTAGCTCATTGCATCAACCAAAATGAATTGGTTCTCTCTTGAACTGCTTCCCAAACACCAAGAACCTTTTCACTGCTCTAAATGTGGTGAGGTAAGGATTTGGCTTAAGATCCTCTCAAGGTATGACAATGGAGAGGGTGAGAGTAGAGAAATTTGGAGAATCAAATGTATAAGATTGTGGATGAATCAATCTTGTTTTTCTTTAGGGTTTCTTTCTCAAAATTCTCTCTTGAAGCTCTCTACATTTTATGGGTATAAGGGTATTTATAGTAGGGTATGAGATGAAATGTGAAAAGTTAGTGTTCAGCAAAACATGGTGCACTGGCGAGTCACTTTGCGATTGGGATGAGTCACGAGTTAACAGGAAGGCCAAATTGTACTTTTTCTCCTGTAGTGATCCAGCTGTCCTGACTCTTCAACTACCTACATGCTCCACACATGTGCTACATTTTGGCAAGTCACCAGTCGCGAGTCAGTCGCGAGATCTAGTTGCGAGTTGTGTCTTGATGCACACACTTGATCAATTCTTGACACTCCCTCACACACAACCCTTACATTATTCTCACTTAAATACAAAGTTTCTAAGTGTTGAATTACATGAAAATTTGGCATGGAATAAAGCCAACACATAGTTGAATAAATTCAACTTTACAATGTAAATATACACAGTTATTGTAGCAACTTTGATTTGACTGATATGAAAGATTTTTTGGGACAAAATGTGTAAAATTTGTTGCTTTTTGTATTTTGCAAAGTTTTATAAAGACCGGTGTGAATTGCAGAGCAATTGCATCAGTTTGGCCAAATTTTCCGTCTATTTTACACTAAAAACTTACTTTTTTTATTTTACACTGCCACTTTTTCAAAGTACTCAAATCAGTTCATCTATTATACAATCCCCTCTATTTAAATAATAATATTTTTTTAATTATTAATTATTAATTTTTATTTTTATTTTGTCCCAATCTTTTTATCTTTTCTTTTATACTTATCTTTTTTTCTTTGTCCTTATCTCATCTCTCAGACCAATCTTTTGTCCCTCTTTTACTTCTTCTTCTTCCTTCCATGGTAACTTCTCATTCTTCCTTTCAAGGTTATGGTCAAATATCTCCCTCCACAAGCATCTTCTTCTTTTTCCTCTCATGATCAAATCACTTATCCACTACAAGCACCGATCTCCACCACAAGAACCGCAAGAATCAAAACCCACAAGAACCATAAGAATCAAAACCTACAAGCACGGACTCCGTTGACCCACAAACATCGATCTCTGCCGCCAGCATTGATCCACAAGCATCAAAACCCATTCTCGTCGACCATAAGCACCGATCTCCGCCGCCAACACCGATCCACAAGCATCCAGACCCATTTCCGTCGACCCATAAACTTTGATCTAGCGCCACCAACACCGATCCACAAGCGACCAACACTAGCACCGATTTGTCTCTCTGTTGGTTTGTTCATGTGGATGTGTTTGTGTATCTCTGTGTTGATTTGTCTGTGTGGATGTGTTTGTGTGTATCTGAGGAAAAAGAAGATAAAGGGAGGAGAAGTCTGAGATTGAGTTCATCTTGCACGAAGAAGAGAGAGAGAAAAAAGGTGTGAAATGTGAAATTAATAAAATAATAGTATACATAACTACAGTAACCGTGTATATATGCACGGTTACTGTAACAAATGCGTAAATATACATAGTTTTAAAAGGACTGATGTAGAAGATTTTTGGGGCAAAATGTGTAAAATTTATTGCTTTTTGTATTTTGCAAAATTTTACATCCATTGATGTGGATGCTATAGTTGTAGAAACAAGAGCACCCACTTTGCAATTCTCGTTCAAACATATTAATTAGTCTTGATGAGTTCTTAGCCAAACACTTTCTAAACCAAAAAGCCCCATAAGAGTTATACCCAACATTCTATTTTGTGCCATGTTCTCTGTGAGAGACCGCGCCCCCGGCCCCTTTTTTTATAGGTGTGTTGGGCCAAACCCACGTGAATGGGTGGAGTCGTGTTATTGCCTCTCAAAATGGAGGTTCAACTGATTATATTTTTCCCTTTAGATTAAGGGTTTTACAATGGAGTCGCCACTTATTTAATTATTAGAAAAATAAGAAAACCGTAATTGAAAAATTCTTCATTTTATTAATTTGAAATTGAATTTACATTGATCATAGGAAAATTACATGGTTTTGGTCCTAGATACAATCTAAGATAAAGTACATGGCTTTGTTTCCTAGTTACAATCTAGAAATTGAAAATTACATGGATAAGCATTGGTCTACTAACCCTTGATTTAAGCTCAGAGACTATGTTACAAGGTGGAAAGGTGTTAAGCACCCACCTTGCCCGGTGAAACCGGTCTTCTAGATTATGGTGGCCAACATTCATATTATATCATCTAATATGTCAATCAATTTGCATGTTGAATTTAAAGTGTGTGCATGTGATAAACCCTTATTCAATTTATTAAGTATTGCATTTGGATTGAAAAATAATTTCTAGTGAATGTGTGTGAATGGTGATAACCTAAATTCAAGGATTTGAAAGAATTATGAAATAAACATGTTTTTCATATTTTTTATGTGGATTTAAGATTAAACTAGTGTAATGCATGAACATGTGATGAACAACCAAGAACATATGAAGAACACATAAGAACATTTAAGAACATTCAAACATATTCAAGGAAATTTAAATAGTTGCTATCATGCTTTTAATCCTAAATTCTCATCATGGCAATATAAAAAAAAAAAAAGGTTAGGGAAAGGAATTATACCTTCATAAAAGATCCGTATGGTGTAGGAGGAGACTTTTGGTAGAGATCCTAAGGATGGAGGAAAAGAAGAGCTAGGAGAGGGAGAGTGAGTCTCACATAAAACCTTGAGTCTCAAGAAGACCAAGATATAACAAGATTACTCAGCTTTACTAGAACTCAATAGAGGAGAAGAGAGGGGGTTTTTGTCTGTCCTTGAATGAATGAGAGGAGGGGTTTATATAGTAGTGGTAGAGGAAATATGAATGGAAGGCCATTTAATGAGGGTTGACAAAGAATCATGAACCTAGACCTTATTTTAGCCTTTGAAAAAATCTGGTGCGTTAAATGGAAAGATTGGTGGGAGTGAGGAGCAAGCCAAATTCGGTTCTCCCGTAGCTGCTATAACAACTTGCAGAGCCAACTTCAAAAAATCATATCTGACTCAATTCTGATCGGAATTGGCTGGTTCTTGCGCTCAAATTGAAGCCCCAGATGTCTAGTTTCTGGAAAAATTAACCTCATTCATAGATTCAAAATATTCTGAGAGATATTGATGAAATGGTGAGCAGAGGTCATTTGTTAGAAAATGGTTTCAGCACAATTAACATTAATATGTCCCAAATTAGGTCCCAATTAGCATTAAATGGCTCCAATCACTCCCATTTTAGACTTAATTAGTTCAAAATTTGCCCTAATTAAAAGATAATTGCACAAATTACTCATTGAATAATTAATGTTTAACTATCTAATTAATTAGGTGTATGCAACCTCACCATAAAATGTAGTCATAACTAATCAAATTATGAAACATTATTAATCTCAAATTGATTATAATTATAACCAATTGGAATCAATTATTCATAATCACATATAGTCGGACTCAATTTGTAATAGTGCATCTCGGCCATTAAAACTTGATTTGATGATAACTTTCAATTTGATGGTCTGATTAGGGCTTATGACCAGTCAATTTGATTGTTACAACATCAAGATCATTCTGGTAAAATGAGATTAAGGATCTAGTGACCAAAATCAAGATGCATATTTTCAAGGTCAAATTCCCCTTTTACCCTTCTGTGAGGTTAAATGCGGGTTGCAAAATGGGGTATCAACAGAATGCCCCTCATTGGCAGAGCTTGAAAAGCGAATGTCAATGTATGAAAAAGACACCTAACTTTGCAATCAGTATTTAACCGTGGTGAATGTGTGATGCATATAGATGAAAATGTTGATGGTCATGTTGTGGATCAAAATGTGGACCGAATCTCAAGGGAGATTGCCTACGTACCTCTTGGTGGGAGGATCAGGTCGAAACGTAATTCATGCATGCAAATTTTTTTTTTTTTTGGATGAGTACAAGACATACTTACCTGAAGTGAAGAAAATATGAAAATTCTGGTCATGTGTTTCAGAGGACCAAGGTTTTTTTTTTTGAGTTTTGGCTCATGTTTTCAGAGGACCAAAGGTTTTGGATCCTGGCTCATGTTTTCAGAGGACTTAGGATTTTTTTTTTGGGGCTTTGGCTCATGTTTTCAGAGGACCAAAGGTTTTGGATCCTGGCTCATGTTTTCAGAGGACCTAGGATTTTTTTTTTTTTGGGCTTTGGCTCATGTTTTCAGAGGACCAAAGGTTTTGGATCCTGACTCATGTTTTCAGAGGACCTAGGATTTTTTTTTTTTGGGCTTTGGCTCATGTTTTCAGAGGACCAAAGGTTTTGGATCCTGGTTCATGTTTTCAAAGGACCTAGGATTTTTTTTTTTTTTTTGGGCTTTGGCTCATGTTTTCAAAGGACCAAAGGTTTTGGATCCTGACTCATTTTTTCAGAGGACCTAGGATTTTTTTTTTTTTTGGGCTTTGTCTCATGTTTTCAGAGGACCAAAAGTTTTGGATCCTGGCTCATGTTTTCAGAGGACCTAGGATTTTTTTTTTTGTTTTTCTTGGGCTTTGGCTCATGTTTTCAGAGGACCAAAGGTTCTGAATCCTGGCTCATGTTTTCAGAAGACCTAGGATTTTTTTTTTTTTTTGGGCTTTGGCTCATGTTTTCAGAGGACCTAGGATTTTTTTTTTTTTTTGGGCTTTGGCTCATGTTTTCAGAGGACCAAAGGTTTTGGATCCTGGCTCATGTTTTCAGAGGACTTAGGATTTTTGGATCTTGGCTCATGTTTTCAGAGGACCAAGGGTTTTTTAGACTTTGGCTCATGTTTTCAGAGGACTAAAGGTTCTGGATCCTGGCTCATGTTTTCAGAGGACTTAGGATTTTTGGATCTTGGCTCATGTTTTCAGAGGACCAAGGGTTTTTTGGGCTTTGGCTCATATTTTCAGAGGACCAAAGGTTTTGGATCCTGGCTCATGTTTTCAGAGGACCTAGGATTTTTGGATCTTGGCTCATGTTTTCAGAGGACCAAGGGTTTTTTGGGCTTTGGCTCATGTTTTCAGAGGACCAAAGGTTTTGGATCCTGGCTCATGTTTTCAGAGGACCAAGGGTTTTTTGGGTTTTGGCTCATGTTTTCAGAGACCAAAGGTTTTGGATCCTGGCTCATGTTTTCAGAGGACCTAGGATTTTTGGATCTTAGTTTATGTCGATGTGTGGTGGCCTTTTACCCTAGTACTTGCAAAATAAATATTTTCAATTAGTAACAGAGTTATTCATTGAAAAGAATTTGGCATACCTGGCGAATGCCCTTAGTTTGGGACAAATTCCATGCTTCGATGAATGCTGAGGGTGGACAATTGACTTGATGTTGGCACCATTGGAGAATATGAAAGAGGATCATAGCTTTCTGTTCTTGAAGAAGAATTTAATGAAGATTTTTCTTTTTGGAAAAATTTGGAAATCTTGAATTATTATTTGAAGGAATTGAAAATTTTGATTGATGAATTTTTTTTTTGAAAAATCTCTTTTTTTTTCTTTTTTTTTTTTGAAAAATTTGGAAATCTTGAATTTTTTTTTTTTTGAAGGAATTGAAAATTTTGATTGATGATTTTTTTTTTTTGAGATTTGAAGATTTTTTCATTATCAAAAAGTGAAGAAAATGAAGAAAAGATGGAGTAAAAGTGATGAAGATTTATTCATGATGGTTTTTTTTTTTTTTTTTGAAAAACCTATCCTTTGAATGAGAATAACTTTGGCTGGAAGTTGATCTGGATTGCTAGACAAGTCCTTGCTTAATTCTTGCAAAAAGAAAATTTTAATTAGCAATGGATTTATTCATTGAAATGAATTGGACGTACTTACCTAATGCCCTTAGTTTGAGGCATATTCCATGCTTAGATTGAAGCTGAGTTCATTTGATGTTGTGACCATTGGGGAACATGAAAGAAGATCATGGTCTAACATCCTTGGTTCTTGCAAAAAGGCTTTCTTTCTCTAGCTTGTTAGAAACCAATTATCATGAAAACATTTTTGGCCATTACCATTAGTGTAGACATGCTTGCAAAAAATGGATTGATGCCTCAAATGAAAACATGCTTTCATGCAAGAAGGACATATTCGCATACAATATAAATAGGCCAATGCCCCAAGTTTAAGCGTGCTTGATGCAACATAAATGGGCTCAACCTAACATGTATCTAAACAATTTTGTCACATTGTTTTGACTTTGTTCTCCAAGGTTGTTTGGGTGATTGAGATCGGGTCTCTGCAAGGCTGCCTACGTACCTCTCTCATAGAGGATCAGGTCAAGACGTAGTTCAAGAAAAGAATTTTTTTTTTTTGAACAAGATGTGATCCTTTGAACAACCATTTTGGAAAATCATAGTGTTTAAGAACCAAACAAATTTCTTTGATCATGAAGGATCAAGATCATTAAACTCATGTAATCAAAATTTGCTTCTTTTTTTTGAACATTGTCAGATTAAGTCTCCAAAGGCAATCAATAAATGAAATGTGATAATATTTATGAATCACATTGTTAGGTGCAAACAAGGAGAGTGCTCCAGGTTCGGAAATTCTTTTGAGTCATTTTGAGGTTTTGAGAATTTAAGAAATTTTGTCATTGAACATATCATCCTATGGGGTTTGACAATTTTAAGCATTTTCATTTTTAATTCAAGAGAAGATATTATTAGAGTTTAAGATGTGCCTACAATTAGCAAGACTTCAAGAAGGTCTTTACTCATGGGTTGTAATGTAGACCGGATTTGGGTTATGAAATGAAAGATATAAAAGGCTTAAAATTCCTTATGATGTTTCCCCCAAGTATGCATTACTCAAAAATCAAGTATTGGAGGAGTTTTCCTATTTCTTCTTTGTCATCTTCTCACTAGTCTTCATTGGTCACTTGTATCAACAATCATTTTTATACTTATTCCTCTTGAATCATACATCTAGATTTTCATCTTGTAAAATTATTCTCTTTTTAAGTTGCATCTTCAAGTTTCCAACTTGGTTGGATTTTCCAATTTTTTCTTTTCTTCTTCTTCTTCTTCTTCTTCTTTTCTTTGGCCCTAACTTTTGCTTAGACCACCCTTTTGGGTTTTCAGCTTAGCGGGCTTTTTTTTTTTTTTTTAATACTGTTTTTCATCTCTTGATTGAATGAATTTTTTGGGGATCTTATGCCTTTCTTGTTTTTTTCAGCTTAACTCATTTTGATGCACTTTCTATACATCTTTCTTGCCTCGATGCGCTTGCACATTTCTATGCTTGATGAATCTTTTCCTTTTTTGATGAACTGAATCTTGTATTCCTCTTGGCACGATGAATTTTAGGCTCTTCAACTTGACAGAAACTTTTTTTTTTTTTTTTTTTTTTTCATATTGATGGAATTTCATTTCTCTTTCCTTAATTGTGTGAAACCTCATTTTTCTTTGATGATCTCTTGTCTTTAGCCTAATGAATTCTCCACTTGTCTTTCATGTCTTCTAGGAGAGATTTATCAATTAGCTTCGAAGTTACAAGGTTGACTCCTCTTCAACATGAGATTTAAGTATGCATAACTTGATTTTTCCCACCCCAAGTTTAGATTTTAGTGGGTTCATGCAAAAAAAAGGCTAAATGTTTGAAGGCTCAAATGGGCTAGCAATGGATAATGAACATTCTAGGTAATAGGAAATAATTTGGTTTAACCAAAGATGGCCTCTTATCCCTAGTAATGCTTATTTGTAGACACAGTGACTCAAGCTCTTTTAATACATTCATCTTAAAAGAAAAAGTATGAATGCTCTAATGTTGTGAAACAAAAGACCTTTGAAAATTAGATCGAGTGCATGGATTCATGGGATTTTCTGATGGATGGATTCTTTTTTATTGTCTTTTAAGACCATTTCTTCTTATATTCTAAGTCAAGTAGCAAAAGTCTTTACATCGATCAAATGAAATTAATCATTCCTTAGTACAAGTTGATTGCTCAAGCCTTTAAACATTAAGATTTAGAAAATTTTTTATCCAAGGGATCCTTATGTACCATTTTGAAAAGGAGACTTTTTTTTTTTTTTCCTTTTTTTTTAAATCTTGAAAGAAAAAAATTGGCTCTTTTTGAAAAGTCACTAGGAAGTTCAACGGTCCTAGTTCAAAGATTTTTTTTTTCTAAATGACTCAAAGGCCCAATGCCCCTAGTCCAAACACTTTCTCATTTGAAAATTTTTTTTCTTTCTTTTTTTTTTTTGGGAAAGATTTGGGAATCTTGATTTTTTTTTTTTGGAATTTTTTAAAATATATACATGTACAAAGTACATCAAATGCTACATGAACTTTTAGAATTCAAAGAAATATAGAAACATGGAATAAACAAACAAACTTTAAACTTAACCATGATGTTGCAAACCACATGTGGAGTGAGGCAAAGTTGGGCCACTTGCTTCTTCTTGGTCCATTTAGGATGCTTGAGACTGGGATGATTGAACCTTAATTGTGATGAAATGGCTTGGGCTTGCACTTGGAAGGCTTGAACCTTGATTATGATCTTTTGGTATTTGCTTGAAATGGCTTGGGCTTACACTTGGAAGGCATGCATCTTGTGAGCTTTTGGCCTTTGATGTTGATCATGTGTATACATCTTTGATGGGCTCAAGTATTGGGCTTAGACTCATTCAAGAAATAAATTGGGCTTCCATTTCAAGTAGAGTTCAATCATAGGCTTTTGGGTTTGAGTTCACTCACAACATACAAGGTTCAAACAATCATGATGGACCCAAGCGTTGGACTTGGGTCATGATGGCTCAAACAGCAGCCAAACAAATGCGTAATAAAATGCAATTTACATAGACCGACCTAAAGGTAGGTTCTATGGGTCATTACAACATGGGTAGAAGGTAGGTTAAAGGTCCCCACAAGCTAGGACGTTGTACCTCCCAACTTGTGATGGCAGGAGAGCCCCGTGGGTCCGAACGGTACAGTTTGTCCCTATGAACCATCATGGTTATGCATAACCATGATGATCCTTGTCGCGGTGGGTGGTAGGTTCACCGCTGGATATGTGAGTCTCAAGAAGACCACAATCCACGGCTAATACTACTGGGCTTCCGGGTTAGCACACAAATAAAATAAATTTCATTCAAGTAAATGATGCATGACATGCAATATAATAACATATTAGAAATATTACATACAAAAAGCAATAAACAAATAATGACATGGTTGGCCACCATAATCTAATTAAAACTTAGCCCTCAATATCCCCAGTGGAGTCGCCACTGTAAAAGACCGCGCCCCCAGCCCCCTTTTTTATAGGTTTGTTCGGCCAAACCCACGTGAATGGGTGAAGTCGTGTTATTGCCTCTCAAAATAGAGGTTCGACTGATTATATTTACCCCTTTAGATTAAGGGTTTTACAATGGAGTCGCCACTTATTTAATTATTGAAAAAATAAGAAAACCGTAATTGAAAAATTCCTCATTTTATTAATTTGAAATTGAATTTACATTGATCATAGGAAAATTACATGGCTTTGGTCCTAGATACAATCTAAGATAAAGTACATGGCTTTGTTTCCTAGTTACAATCTAGAAATTGAAAATTACATGGATAAGCATTGGTCTACTAACCCTTGATCTAAGCTCGGAGGCTATGTTACAAGGTGGAAAGGTGTTAGGCACCCACCTTGCCCGGTGAAACCGGTCTTCTAGACTATGGTAGCCAACATTCATATCATGTCATCCAATATGTCAATCAATTTACATGTTGAATTTAAAATGTGTGCATGTGATAAACCCTAATTCAATTTATTAAGTATTGCATTTGGATTGAAAAATAATTTCTAGTGAATGTGTGTGAATGGTGATAACCTAGATTCAAGGATTTGAAAGAATTATGAAATAAACATGTTTTTCATATTTTTTATGTGGATTTAAGATTAAACTAGTGTAATGCATGAACATGTGATGAACAACCAAGAACATATAAAGAACACATAAGAACATTTAAGAATATTCAAACATATTCAAGGGAATTTAAATAGTTGCTATCATGCTTTTAATTCTAAATTCTCATCATGGCAATATAAAAAAAAAAAGTTAGGGAAATGAATTATACCTTCATAAAAGATCCATATGGTGTAAAAGGAGACTCTTGGTAGAGATCCTAAGGGTGGAGGAAAAGAAGAGCTAGGAGAGGGAGAGTGAGTCTCACTCAAAACCTTGAGTCTCAAGAAGACCAAGATATGACAAGACTACTCAACTTTACTAGAACTCAATAGAGGAAAAGAGAGGGGGTTTTTGTCTGTCCTTGAATGAATGAGAGGAGGGGTTTATATAGTAGTGGTAGAGGAAATGTGAATGGAATGCCATTTAATGAGGGTTGACAAAGAATCATGAACCTAGACCTCATTTTAGCCTTTGGAAAAATCCGGTGCATTAAATGGAAAGATTGGTGGGAGTGAGGAGCAAGCCAAATTCGGTTCTCCCGTAGCTGATGTAACAGCTTGCAGAGCCAACTTCGAAAAATCATATCTGACTCAATTTTGATCGGAATTGGCTCGTTCTTGTGCTCAAATTGAAGCCCCAAATGTCTAGTTTCTGGGAAAATTAACCTCATTCACAGATTCAAAATATTCTGAGAGATATTGATGAAATGGTAAGTAGAGGTCATTTGTTAGAAAATGGTTTCAGCACAATTAACATTAATATGTCCCAAATTAGGTCTCAATTAGCATTAAATGGCTCCAATCACTCCCATTTCAGATTTAATTAGTTCCAAATTTGCCCTAATTAAAAGATAATTGCACAAATTACTCATTGAATAATTAATGTTTAACTATCTAATTAATTAGGTGTATGCAACCTCACCATAAAATGTAGTCCTAACTAATCAAATTATGAAACATCATTAATCTCAAATTGATTATAATTATAACCAATTGGAATCAATTATTCATAATCACATATAGTCGGACTCAATTTGTGATAGTGCATCTCGGCCATTAAAACTTGATTTGATGATAACTTTCAATTTGATAGTCTGATTAGGGCTTATGACCAGTCAATTTGATCGTTACAACATCAAGATCATTTTGGTAAAATGAGATTAAGGATCTAGTGACCAAAATCAAGATGCATATTTTCAAGGTCAAATTACCTTTTTACCCTCCTGTGAGTCTAAATACGGGTTGCAAAATAGGGTGTCAACATTCTCACATTTCTTATCAACCAAACTTTGGGTAAAATTCCTTAACTTGAATAAATACTTACTGCATCACTTTCATCCCATTAGATCGGACTTTCTCATCTTCATTCATTTGAGTTCCTCCTTGGTAAGGTAGTAGTACAATGAGGTTGTTGAGTTGTTGACATTTAGGTTGAATGGAGCGAATGGGAATTGGAGAAGGTGAAACATCTAGGTTTTAGGCCTCTCAAGACCGTGTGATGATATCTTAAAAATCATAAATAATACAAGTCATAACAGTTGAATTTTATATTTTTGCCAAGCTTTATTCGACTTGGAGTTTTTCAGTTGGGTCAACAAATGACAATGCAGAAAATGTAAACTTAATAGCATGTGACATGATCACTGCTCATATATGATGAAAGCCTAAGGTGTCGAGTATGTTTGGTTGCGCCAATATGGTTTATGGCTCATGCATGACCAGAATCAAACACAAAGGTTGAATTCTTCTTCGTTTTGGGGTGATCTTCTGCTTAATCTAGCAACTTTATCTTCCAAGAAATCTTATTTTTAAATCAGTGGTGATTATGTGCAGATCTTGTGGATCTTCTGATTAATCTTTTCAAATTCATGTGGATTATTATACATGGACGCATGAGTGTGGATGGTTTCATGCACTTGTCCTTGCAAATTGATCCAAGAGCGGTGTGGACTGCAATCTATTATTAAGTTTTCTTCTTCTGATCAACATAATAGACTACTGAAATCATCAATTCCAGATTTTGATATAGAGTTGTTTTAGTTGGTAGTACCTGTCATGCTATCTCCCACAGAAGTGGTTTGAGTCTGTCATGGTCGAAAATAAAAGAATTGGTTTAATAAAGTGCAGTTAGCATTATCTCTTTTTGTTTTTGAGAGATTGCTGTTAGCATTATCCAAGGCAAAAGAACAGAGCTTCAAAGCCTTAATTTGTGACGGTGATGCTTTTAATAATTTAATGTTATATCTCCACATAAGAGTCCCATCCACACCGGTCTTTAGAAATAATCACAGTTGAGGCAATAGTATTAGTATCTTCTTTTCAGAAATGGGACGTCGCTGAAATGTGTGGAAATCAATTTTGTGGCCCATAATTTAGACTTTGCTGTATAACTTTGTGGGGAATGTCCCCATCTGCTCTGTTCTTCTTCATGCTTTTGTTCACCGGAATTAGATGAAGAGAGTTCCTTCTGCTATTATCTCTCTGTTTGAAATACCAATGTTTATTTAAAAAAAAAAATAAAGAAAGAAAGTAGAAGCTTGTGTTGGACTATCAATTGTGTGGTGTTAATGTAACTAAAACAATTTTTATTTTTTGTTTGTCTTTTTATCCTTTTGCTGAACTTTGTAAGTTTTGACCTCAAGAAAAGGAATGGAATTTAAATAAGTGATATTTGTAAGCTTGTGTTGTTCTATCAATTGGTAAGCGTGAACATCACACAAGTTGCAAAGCAAATATATCTTAAATGAAGACAAGCAAAAAGTGTGGATTTATAAAGCAAACATGATAAATTAAAAACAAGTGAATGTGCAAATATGAAAAAATAAGATGGCATCTTTATAATTAAAGGAAACATGTGGTAGCCCATTTTATTTAAAAGTTAATGTACATGTGGGCTTAAATCCAAAGGGAGGCTCGGGCTGTGGTAATATGAAGGGCTGATGGGCTCGGCTGGATTGTGAGATGGCCCTAAGGCGACTCGCGGATTGAACTTGAAGCTGACCAAAAAAAGGCCTGGCTAGGTCCAAAACAAACCCGTCAGACCCGTTTCTTTTATCCTCTAGACCCTTCTCTCGGCTCTAACCTCTGAAGCTTTCTCAAACAGGCCTCCATGGCCTCTGAGCACCCACGCCACCACAGGCGGTGGTCCGACCCTAAGTCTCACCGAGCCCTCTCTCTTATATCTGAATCTCTCATGGCCGAAGCTCAAGCTTCCACCATCTCCGATCCTCATCACCACTACAGACGGTGGTTTCACGTCTTAAAGGAACCGGAGCTTCCAAGCTCCACCGTGACACCCACAGACTGCCACCACCTCGGGGATGCTCATCCCCTCTCTGCGTCTTAGTCTAACCCGAGACCAACAAACACATCTCTTCTGAACCCGAATCAAGATCTTACCGATACTCTCTACTCTCAAACCACTCTCCGATCTACAAGAAGTTGATGTGGAGGTGAAGGGTCTCACGGATCTGCCAAGAACCGAGACCATGGTGGCGCGTGAACAAGTGTGTGCAAAATAGAGGGTAGGGTAAGAGCTTGATATATGTCTTTGTGTGCTCGGTGTTTGAGGCTTTATTTATGAAAATGAAGCTGTTATAGGAAATAGGGAAATAGTGTGTGTGTGTGGTGACTCTGTTGTGTACAGAGTGAAAGTGTAAGGTTTACCCAGTTGATGTACTCCCTTTGCTTTTTGTTCGTCTTTTCTCTGCTTGATGATGGTGATTCTTGTTGTTGTTGGTTCTGGCTTGTGGTTGCTTCGGTTGGAGCTGAGCTTTGGTCTGATTCTTTATTGTGGTCTCTGCTTCTCCTTTTTCTTTCTTTCTTTGTTGGTCCTATGGGATTCTTGCAGTGAGGTTTTGAGGTGTGATTTTGTTGGGTTTTTGGGAGGCTTTTCTTGGGTTGGAGATGGAGGAAAAGGGAGAAAAATGAGAGAGTCCTAGAGAGCCTCTCTAGAGTAATGTGTTGTCCAAGCATGATTTCGTGCTGACCAAGCATGAGCCGGCGGCAGATATATGTCAAAATTGGCTGTTTGGGAGTGCAGTCATAAAATCCAAAAGTGACGTGATTCACTGTATAATTTCCCGGAGAATAGTCTGCAGTACTCGTGCTTGGCGGCAGCAGATATGTTGAAAATGAGGGGGTATCTCATGCGCCTGGCGCATGAGACGCCCGTCTATGGCGCATGAGACATCCCTCTCATAGACAGGTGGATCCCACAAATTGACCACGTGGTGTCGTGAGGAATACTCCTTCAACCAAAATGTTAGAATAGTTAGGTAAATCCATCAAGAGATAAACGTTAATAGAACCAAATTAAAATAAATGTGAATATTTTAATATATATAACTTTAATATACAGTAGAACTAAGTGATCAATAAAATAGCTAAAATTTTATAACTATGACTATTTTATTGAATAGAAGCACAGAGAAGTGGAAGTGTAGAGATAGAGATACTCTGAAAAGTAATAGAGAAAAATTTACCTAGTTATGCGTTTAGATACCGCTTAATTGGTTAAAAAAATTAAAAATTAAAAAAAATTAAAAAATAATTTTTTTATTGTTTGTTTTGGTATTATGCATTGATTTTGGCTTAAAATTATTGTTCATGGTCACTAAACAGTGCATAACACATTGGACTTAAAAAAAAAAAAAAAAAAAAAAGCCGCCCAAAAAGTGCGGCAATCTAAACACAGAACCATAATCTTGAACCTCTTGCCATTGTGCAAGCAAAACCCCTTAAAACCCTTGAAATGACTTCCTATAAATTCACACCTTTGGTTTAACCCTATGTCAGCAGCAATAGTCTCTAAGGCTTCAGGCCATAGGTTCTCTCTACCTCTCTCTGTCTTTCTCAGATATTTGAGTGTTTGGTTTAGAATTATAATGGTGATGAAGAATAACATCGCAGTGCTGAATGGTTTTGATAAATCATTAGAGCATTAGCAATGGTGATACTCAAAAGTTAAACTGCTATTTTTAGCACCACAAACTACAAAAATAGGAGCACATTAGTGGAGCTAAATGTATATATTTCCACTCATGTATAGTGCACAGCAATCTCAAAGGTAAAAAAACAAATTGTATTTTATTTATGCGTTCATACTGAAGGAAAATATTTAAATAATTTCTTTTCCTTTTTCTCTTTTATTACCGTTGCAGCTCTCAGTCTCTCCTTTCTCAGCTTTCTCTCTTCTCTTCCTCAGAGTCTTCTTTCTTTTCCTTTCCTTCAAATTCTAACCAACCAAACAGACTGTTGAAATTCTAAATCAAATGTGCAATTTTCAATTCCAACATAAACCCATTGCTGCTGCGGGCTTCTTCTTTTTCTACCGTGAGTTTCTTCCTCTTTTGCTGTGGCTTCTTCTTCTCTCATCTTGTGTGTAATATATCTCTTTCTTCTTGTCTTTTGGGTGAAGAAGAAGAATTATCTTTTAGTCTTAGGTGAAGAAGAAGAGCTGAAGAAGAGACAAGATGGTGAGTGGAGGAAAAGAAAAGATATTTGATGGGAATGGCCAATGGGGAAGAAACGGGGCGGCTGAGAAAAAAGTGAAGGAAAAAAATAAATAAATAAAAGGAAGTTAATGGGACACGTGTCTATTATGTAATGAAATTATTAAATAAAAATTTCAATTGCGTTAAAACACAGCAAATTATTACAAAATTTTGGGTTAGAAAAATTATTATTGTTATAGTAGATAATTATTTGCTATCATGATAATTGAGAAATTGTTTTGATAAAAAATAATTGTGTATATATATAAATAATTATTTGCTATCATATAGCGGTGATAGTAGTTGTGATTGTTGTTTATTGTAGTGGATATATTATTTTATTATAGTAGATATATTATTTTATAGTATTGTTTATATTATTTTATTATGTTAAAAGCTAAAATAAAACTACTGATGTTGGATGATTTGTAAAGTGAGAAGGTAAAATAAATAAAGTAACTTTTAGTAGAACCAAATAACTAAAATTATGGCTCCACTAATGTGGACGCTATTATACAAAATTTCATTGTAGCTTAATCTTTCACAATTTCTTCTTTAATATCATCTTTATGCTTTGTTGGTGCATATTATCTTAGAGGGTGGTATAGAATTTTCTGGTAATAATGCTCTGATTTAAAGAATTTGAGAATACTTCCACAATTACTGGTTTTGTTCTTACACTGGCCTAGAATTATCACTTGAATGACCATACATTTGAAATAGTATTTTGCTTAATTCTATATGGTAAGTTGAGGCCAGTGATGATCTAAAACGATTTTGCCTACATCGGATGATTATCTGTTATAAGATAATGATATCTCTGGAATATCTGAGGCCGTTCTATGATGTTGTATTTCTTCAAGTCAATTGAAAAAAGGAAAAAAAAAAAAAAATCGTGTTCTAGACTTTTAGGGGTTGTTTATTAATTGTTAACACCGTCTCATGTTTTGTGGAAGTTGCTTTCAAAGTTTATAATGTCATATTTTCCTATTGGCTCTTGGTGCTTTCTTTTTCATTTTTATAAAGTTCTCAGTTTTTTTACTTATCCAAAAAAATTGCTCACAAGCCTATGACGAGGATAATTTTTGACTGATCGGTACGGGGTGCCGGAAAGGGATGACCGATCCCAAAAGGAATGACCAACCTATGGACCGACGGATCAAGCATCCCCCAATCCTGACGACCCATCCCCATAGGGTTTCCATGGGGCTTGCGTGGGGCCCACTCACATATCCTTACATGGAAATTACTTGCACATCACGACCAAAGGCCCTACCGCGCAATCAGATCTCTTATATATGGAAAGGTGATCCCAAGTATTTTGGGACCCTTCTCTCTACAAGGAAAGTCCCTCGTATCAAAGGATTCGGGTCAGTTCTCTACCACTACATAAACCACAAACCTTACCCTTCTTGAGGTACATGAATTCTCCCTAGCTCTTGCACTCTTGAGTTCTTAGAGATTATTCTATCACTGACTTAACCTTCGGAGGGTCTTTGGTCGGTACCCCACCGGTGTCATTTGATTTGTTCTTCTCTTTTGTTCTTCAGGTACATCCATTGGCACGTGTGTGGACGATTAACTCACTGACGATTTTTGTGCATCGTCAGTTGGCGCTGTCTGTGGGAAGCGAGTGATAAGCCATATCGCTGTTTCAAAGACAAAGAGTTGTATGGTCCTGACATAATCAATGGCCACCACCAACCAAGAGACCGGAAACCCGCCTAACGCATTGGAGAGGCAGGTGTAAACCCTTGTCGTAGCGGTTGAACAGCTCACTCAACGGAACCACAAGTTGGAACAATAGTTGGAGCAGTGGAATGATTGGGAGCCGAACGATTAGAATGACGGATAGGAAAGGGACAAACGTGACAACGATCGTCCCTTGACGAATGATCACCAAGAGAGGGATGAACAAGTGGAAAGCGATGCTGTTAGTAGACGGGACCAGCAGGATACCAGTCATCCCTCTGAGCTAGAAGTCGGCGTGTTGCGCATGACGCAAGAGATGCAGACAATGAAAGAGAAGATGGATATGATGATGAATGCCTTGAAGGGTAGGGTGTCTAGTAGCTTAGATGAACTAGTCCATCGTACTGATTCTCCCTTCATTGCAACTGTCACATCCTTCCCCTTACCAACCAAGTTCAAAATGCCACAAGTAAATGTTGGTAAATCTGGCTTTGTATCTCATACAAAACAGATGGTGGAAGCAACAAAAATGGATCTATTTCACTTATGATTGATAACATGCACTATGTAAATTTCAGAATTTAAAAACGAGATTGCGTACCTTGGTGCAGTGAAATTCAAAACAAAAGATTTGAAGTACTTAGGAAGACCTTTAATCTTCACTCCAATTCCAATTTACGCCCAAGAAGTGTGGTCTCTCAATTAGTTTCTAATGGAGAATAATTGAGTGGCTTTACTCACACATACGCACCATTTCATAATGATGTATCTTTTTCTCTAATGAAAATTCTGTATGTTTCTCTCTTTATAACTAACTAATTATCTAATTGGGCCGGCCTATTGGGCCTTTCCAATTGAGCTTTAGTGTGTGGCTTGGAGTGAGACCAAAAGGGACTAATAAGACACTAGCTCCAATGGGTCTTGGGCTTTTCTATCAACTCGTGACAAGCCCAAAGTTACTATTAATTATATTTAATACCACTATATAAATATAATTGCACTCTAGGCCTTATTAATAAATTATATCCCAAGACTTTATTATACATGTAACCCCTTCATTAAAATATTCGTAGTAATACAAAGTTATGAAAGTTAACTGTCACTTTGAAAATTACTACATCTTAATCCTTGAGTACCTGGTTTAATCCCTCATGTTATTCATCATATATTTATGAAATCCAATTTCATAAATATATACTTTAGTAACTCCTTACTAAGGTGGTTGGGCCCAACACTCTAAATAACTAAATTCATTAAACTTATCTCAATGGAATATTTTATATCTCCGGTAAGAGATTATGAATTCCATTTTGAGGATATATGTTCCGTCAACACTAAATGTAACTGCCCAACATACTGAGGTTTTGATCGTGACTCATAGATCTCACTCCTGATATATCAAAGCAACCTATATTTCATGATCAAGTCCATTATTCTCTCAAGATTTAGAGTTGATGTAAATAGAAGTTGTAAGATTTATTATTCATTTGACAGTCATTAGGAGAATAATAAATCTCACAGTGGTTTAGTTCAATATGTCTTAACTCTTAAAACATATCAGTATATCAACTAGAAGTCTCCACTTCCATGATCAAGAAAAATCATCTTAGTTGATATGTTATAGTCTTCACAGATGAAATGCCCAATTTCATCACCGACTATGAACTAAAATTTTGAGTTTACAAAGAACTTGTGATTTATATATTCTATGACTAAATCACATAAATCACATACTATGCATCTTATGGATTAAGATAATGTTCCATTAGTTCATTAAAAAATAGTCTCATATAATTAAACAATTTAATTATTTATGATATGCCAATAAATTGAATTTTAGGGCATAAACCCCAACAATCTCTCATTTGTTCTCAAAGACAATTTACCATATATCTGACACTTATCTCTCTTTAGAGTAATTCACAGTCACTCTAAGGCAAGGTTTGGAAACAAGTTTCAGCCAGATTTATTGTATAAATTATCTTTTCTGCTACTATTCAAGTACTCATATTTCTCTAATGAGATATTACTTATACTTAATATGTATCTTCACCACTTAAGATGAACATATGTCTTGAAGTCCAACTTCATGAATCACAATCAAACTACAAGTCATTTGTACATCCAGTATCAATCAAAATCTCACTTCTGTGGATAAGCATATAATCTCTCATTCTCCTAAGATATTTGAGTGTATGCTTTACTCCCACTAAATTAAGTGATCTTTGATTCAATTGATATTTGTTTATCATGCCCACTGTAAAATAGATATTTAGCCTAGTATATATATAGCATAGCATGAAGACTTCCTATTGATATGGTATTAGGGACCGTCTTAATATGCTCTTCCTTTTATATGTCTTAGGATCATAGTCCTTTATAAAAGAACTTCAAAACTTAAAAGGAAAGAATCATTTCTTGAAGTATTACATGCTATACTTGGCTAGAATCTAATCTATTTAAGCAGTTTGAGATAGACTCAACATCCTAATATCTGAATTTTAACCAAAGTTTAATTCTTAGGATGTGACCAGTTTTTCCTAAATACATTATATCAAATTGGACTAGACAAATAAAAATCCATTGATGACAATAACTCTACATCATTCTAAATTATTAGAATCTCATCAACATACATTAAAAAATTTATTATTCTATATAACTTTTACACACTTTAGGCTTTCAAATACTTGATCAAAATCAAACAATTTGATTGCTTGATCAAATATGATATTTTATGATTTAGATACTTGCTTTAGTCCATAAATGGACTTTAAGGAGTTTGCATACTAAACATTATTGGTCCTTTGCTATAAACAAGTCTAGTTACATCATAAACATGTCTTCCTCAAGATTGCTACTAAAAGAAACTTTCTTGATATCCATTGCCATATTTCATCCAAATAAAATATAATGGATAAGAGAATCTATGTTGATATCCATTGCCATATTTCATCCAAACGAAATATAATGGATAAGAGAATCTAGATAGAGTCAAACTTGACTATTAGTGAAAAAATCTTTTCATAGTCGAACGATTTTTTTTTGAATAAATCTTTTCGCCACTAGTCTTGACTTTGAAGGTTTGCACCTTCAAATCTATCAATCTCATTTTTCTTGTAAACCTATTTGAGAACAATAGGCTTAATGCCATTAGACGCCTCTTCAAGCTCTAGACTTTAAATAAAATCTAATTCTATTTAAATAACCTTGATCCAGTAATCCATATTCATATCATCTATTGCCTTTATATAGGACCGAGAATCAAATTCATATCCTTATGGAATGACTTCAAAATTTTATTCCAAAAGTATGAATTTATTTAATAATCCTCCCACTACGATATTGTATCAATGTAATAGTTATCTAGAGAATAATGTCTTGTGGTGTATTTGATACAACCATCTCATTTCTAAATGTATTTTTATAGTTATCTTTTAACAAATTTTGACATTCTTCTTCTAGAACAATCTACCTTTAAAAGAGCCTTATTCCTCCTTTATGTATGTACTAACTTAAAAAAGTCATTGGAACTTCATCCTTTACAAATAGGAGCCCTAGATCATATTATCCTCTAAATAGAATTCAAAGACTGGGAATATTACCAAATAATGGTTCTAAAAGCCTATCTTTCACCAATCTTGAATACCATTTAGATTAATAAGATCTAGACATAAGTGTCAAAACATACAATGTCAAAGGATGAAAACTTTCTCTTTAAAAAAGTAAAACATGTGTATTTCTATCTAGAAGACAATTATGGACAATGCTTAGCTTTACCAAAACAAAAACATTTTCCTTTTAGTCATGTTTTTAGGTCTAATTTCCTTTTGGCAATTACAAGGGCAACTAACTTGTCCAATTGTTGGGTATTATAATTATTTTTCTTACCACCCTTACCTTTTGGTCTAGGCTAAGAATTTGAATTAAATCATATTGATCCTAGTTTTAATTTTTAGGATGTCTTCCGTTGCGTAGAACTCACTCATCAATTCAGATAACATAAAAAGAATTTATTTTCAAAAACAAATTAAATTGATCAAATGATTCTAACAAGGACTTATGGATCATATCCATATGAGACTAACATTTAATCTCTACATCCAAGAATTCCAATTCATTTTAAAATGATATAGAATTGGAACTCCTTTAAGCCTTTCTTAGCACTCAATATGATTCATACCAAACATCTCATTTAGACTTAATATAAAGTCTAAGTCTAAGTCTAGTACTAACTCTTGCATCTCATGCAATAGCACAATTGAGATAGAAGCCAATGCAACATTTAAGCATTTCAATGGAGACTATGATTACATCATAAGTTATCTTCCATAAATGCATCTTGCATAGGAAATTATGACAATGCTGAATCGAAACATATTTATGTATTTCAACTCCTTTAAGCATCATGTTCAAAATTATTTCTTAGTTAATGTGATTTACTTAAAATAGTAGCTAGAGAACAAAATTTATGACAACTTTGTTTTGAGACTATGAACATAATTACAGGGACATTATATTTTGCATCCATAACCATATAGTATGGAACCCAAAAAAACATACTATACTAAGTGCAACGACAACCCAATCCATGTCTATAATTCCTTGGTAGCAAGTTTATTATAAACACATTAATTGGTTGAGAACTATTCTCATTATTAGTGCTATCACGATAACTCTTATCATACACTAATAATATGTCGTATTACTTTCAGCCTCTAAGTAATAATGACATAGCTCCTTTGGGAGGTTAACATTACACTTAGTCTAGTGTACACCATTATCTAGAATCATGTGTAGCCACATTTCATCTCCCTTATAGTGTTTAAACTTGTAGTACCATGAAACAAAACACACTCTTTTGGAATTGCGAGGCTTATACGCCAAGACGAGGTGCTTGTTCACACTACTTTAAACGAGTAAATTCAATCTTGTAGTACTATGAAGTAAACACCTTCCTTTGGGATCGCGAGGCATATACGCCAAGACGAGGTGCTTACCCACACTACTTTGAACCGATAATGAAGGCCGTGAGATCCAACCCTTGTATCTCTCTCCCACTAGAAATTTTAAAACAAGTGGATTGTATTGAAATCATTGTGATCGCATCACAATTTTAACCCTACACATAAAATGTGTTTAATTGTTTAAATTCAATGTGATGTAACTAAGTCACGTCACAATAGTGTAACGAACATTCATGCTATCACAAAGAAGTTTAACTTTGTAATCCATGAAGTAAATACCCTCCGCATGGAATACAAGACTCAAAGTCAAGATAAGGTATTGTGGGGACTATTTTTGCCGTTCTCGGCAAGGCCATGGGCGCAGTGCCGAGGAGGCTCAAAGTGTCCCACATCGAAAAGAGCTTCCCCCACTTGCTACCTTATAAGCTGTGAAGCGAAGGAAGTAGTGTACCATCGTATTTCCGTATTCGAATACCGGAATACGATGGTACACTACTTCCTTCGCTTCACAGCTTATAAGGTAGCAAGTGGGGGAAGCTCTCTTCGATGTGGGACACTTTGAGCCTCCTCGGCACTGCGCCCATGGCCTTGCCGAGGACCGGCAAAAATAGTCCCTACAATAAAGGAAGGTGTAGAGACGTGTCCTTCAAAGGTAACAAAACCGTGCGGGTATCATGCGGTCGGAGCAAGTCTCAAAAACTGCCACCCTTGCCCCAAAAACGGACAATATCGATGATAGGACACTGCCCTCAAGAGTTTCCTTTTATTGTGGGGACTATTTTTGCCGGTCCTCGGCAAGGCCATGGGCGCAGTACCGAGGAGGCTCAGATGTCCCACATCGAAGAGAGCTTCTCCCACTTTCAACCTTATAAGCTGTGAAGCGAAGGAAGTAGTGTACCATCGTATTCCGGTATTCGAATACCGGAATACGATGGTACACTACTTCCTTCGCTTCACAGCTTATAAGATTGAAAGTGGGAGAAGCTCTCTTCGATGTGGGACATCTGAGCCTCCTCGGCACTGCGCCCATGGCCTTGCCGAGGACCGGCAAAAATAGTCTCCACATATTTTTGCTGTCCTCGGCAAGGCCATGGGCGTAGTGCCGAGGAGGCTCAAAGTGTCCCACATCGAAGAGAGCTTCCCCTACTTGCTACCTTATAAGCTGTGAAGCGAAGGAAGTAGTGTACCATCGTATTTCCGTATTCGAATACCGGAATACGATGGTACACTACTTCTTTCGCTTCACAGCTTATAAGGTAACAAGTGGGGGAAGCTCTCTTCGATGAGGGACACTTTGAGCCTCCTCGGCACTGCGCCCATGGCCTTGCCGAGGACGGCAAAAATAGTCCCCACAATAAAAAGGAAGCTCTTGAGGGCAGTGCCCATCATCGGTATTGTCCGTTTTGAGGCAAGGGTGGCAGTTTTTGAGACTTGCTCCGACCGCATGATACCCGCACGGTTTCGTTACCTTTGAAGGGCACGTCTCTACACCTTCCTTTTTATTGTGGGGACTATTTTTGCCGTCCTCGGCAAGGCCATGGGCGCAGTGCCGAGGAGGCTCAAAGTGTCCCACATCGAAGAGAGTTTCCCCCACTTGCTACCTTATAAGCTGTGAAGCGAAGGAAGTAGTGTACCATCGTATTCCGGTATTCGTAGGGACTATTTTTGCCGGTCCTCGGCAAGGCCATGGGCGCAGTGCCGAGGAGGCTCAAAGTGTCCCATATCGAAGAGAGCCCCAACTTGCTACCTTATATGCTGTGAAGCGAAGGAAGTAGTGTACCATCGTATTTCCGTATTCGAATACCGGAATACGATGGTACACTACTTCCTTTGCTTCATAGCTTATAAGGTAGCAAGTGGGGGAAGCTCTCTTCGATGTGGAACACTTTGAGCCTCCTTGGCACTGTGCCCATGGCCTTGCCGAGGACGGCAAAAATAGTCCCCACAATAAAAAGGAAGCTCTTGAGGGCAGTGCCCATCATTGGTATTGTCCATTTCTGGGCAAGCGTGGCAGTTTTTGAGACTTGCTCCGACCGCATGATACCCGCACGGTTTCGTTACCTTTGAAGGGCACGTCTCTACACCTTCCTTTTTATTGTGGGGACTATTTTTGCCGGTCCTCGGCAAGGCCATGGGCGCAGTGCCGAGGAGGCTCAGATGTCCCACATCGAAGAGAGCTTCCCCCACTTTTAACCTTATAAGCTGTGAAGCGAAGGAAGTAGTGTACCATCGTATTCCGGTATACGGAAATACGATTGTACACTACTTCCTTCGCTTCACAGCTTATAAGGTAGCAAGTGGGGGAAGCTCTCTTCGATGTGGGACACTTTGAGCCTCCTCGGCACTGCGCCCATGGCCTTGCCGAGGACCGGCAAAAATAGTCCCCACAAAAAAGGAAGGTGTAGAGACGTGCCCTTCAAAGGTAACGAAACCGTGCAGGTATCATGCGGTCGGAATAAGTCTCAAAAACTGCCACCCTTGCCCCAAAACGAACAATACCGATGATGGGCACTGCCCTCAAGAGCTTCCTTTTTATTGTGGGGACTATTTTTGCCGTCCTCGGCAAGGCCATGGGCGCAGTGCCGAGGAGGCTCAAAGTGTCCCACATTAAAGAGAGCTTCCCCCACTTGCTACCTTATAAACTGTGAAGCGAAGGAAGTAGTGTACCATCGTATTCCGGTATACTTGTGGAGTGTTGGGGGAAGGATCGGAGTTTAAGTTCTCGTAAAGGAGTTTCATACACATATACATTTAAATTAGGTTAGAGGAGAATTTTATCTTGTAAAAAAAAAAAAAAAAAAGTAATCAATAAAATAACTAAAATATTATAACTATGACTGTTTTATTGAATAAAATGATAGAGAAGTAGAAGCGTAAAGATCTGGATACTCTGAAAAGTCAAGGAAAAAAAGTCTTAAAATGAAAAGATCATGTATTGAAAAATGCTTTGGCTCGTGGGTCATCCAGACTTTGACACGTCAAAAACCCAGAGCCATAATCTTGATTCTCCTGCCATTGTGCAAGCAGAACCCCTTAAAACCCAAGAAATAGCTCCCTATAAATTCACACCTTTGGTTTAAGCCCATGTCCGCAGCAAAAGTCCTTAAGGCTTCAGGCCATAGCTTCTCTCTCTCTCTCTCTCTCTCTAAACGCCATCTCTGAGTAATCTCTGTTTTCCCTTTCATTTCATATCTTATTTTCCAAATCAACTTTTATTGAGCGATGCTTATAATTATTGGTTTTGTTTTTATCGTTGAAGTGGGTAGTATTATTGTGAATGTCAACCATTTTGAAAAATTAAGGCCGTTTGATACATATTTTTAAATACATATTTTCAATTTTAAATAATATTATATATATTTTTACATATTATTTTATTTATATGTATTTTCAAAAATACTAAAAACTGTTGTTAAACCCACGGACCAAACCGACAGCAACTTAAATAACTTTTTCTACATGTTTAACAGGTGTCTCTACTTGATTCGCTTTTAAAATTATAGCCGTATTGAAGCCTTATCATCTCCATTCCCTTTTTCTATGCAAACTTCTCTTACCTTTTTAAACTTATATTTTTTTCCATTTGGTTTTTGATATTTTTATGTTTGATTTCTTTCTCCATTTCAAGCTTTTTCTTTGCTTGATTTTTCCCTCTCTTTTTGTTCTTTTTGATAATTCTATATCGTAAGTTGAGGCCAGTGATGATCTAATACTATTTTGCCTACATCGGATGATTATCTGTTTTAAGATAATGATATCCCTGTAATATTTGAGGCCTTTTTCTATGATGTTGTATTTCTTCAAGTCAATTGAAGAAAGGGAAAAAAAAAAAAATCGTGTTTTGTGGAAGCTGCTTTCAAAGTTTATAATGTCATATTTTCCTCTTGGTACTGAACTCATAATGTATTCTCAACAGATATTTTGGCTGTTTCTTTTTCATTTTTGTAAAATTCTCAGTTTTTTTACTTATCCAAAAAAAAAAAAAAATTGATCATATGGCCATAAAGTAATGGCCTGACAAGACAATTTGAAGCTATTATCTTTTCTTCTCCTTTCATTTACTGGCCAAAATGGCTTATATATCACTGTTTGAAAAAATATGTATGGAACTACTACTGTTTGTAAAATATTTAGCAATCTATTACCTTTTTAAAACTCGAGTTTGCCGTATAACTCGAGTTCCAAAAACTCAAGTTCTTGTTCTTTGAAAAAATAGCCTTCAAATTTGCTGTGCTATTTTTTATGGAACTCAAGTTCCATAAAAAGTTTTCAAAACTTTTTCATGGAACTCGAGTTCCATGAACTTGAGTTCTATGGAAAACTAGAGTTCCCCAAACTCGAGTTTCCAATTAGTGGTAGATCCCTACTATGGGCAGACAAAAACTAGCCCCTGAGAACCACCATAGATTACGCCTATACTCTGACACAATCTTCAACCTTCTTGTGTGTTTTGGAAGTTTCTCGTGGTCCTGGGCAACATTTGGGAGCTACATGTGGACCATCTGTGCACCTCGCCTTATGTGAGGTTAGTTCCTTTCTTTTTCCAAGGGAACCATTTTCCCGTGGTGTTTTCCTTTTTCAAGTATGAGGGATAGTTTAGCTTCCTCTTTCTCATAGCCCGTTACCCCCTTGGACTCCCCTCATGCATGCAGGCTTGGCCCAGTTCGTTCCCACGACCCAATCCACTACTGAGCTTAAAGTCTGGGCGAGGATTTTCTACTCCCCACAATAGCCCCCCACGATCTCCAAGTCATTATAATTGAAGTAGGGATCGTGGTTCAAGAAAAAATGAAACAATCATTAACTGGGATTTATGAACAGTGGCGACGTCAGGTCATTAATGCCGTGAACACGCCCAAGTTTGTCGCCCCCTGATTAATGGATGGTTAGATGGGGGTTTTGGAAAACGGAAAAACGAGTGGGAAAGGAATGGTTTTTGTCCGTCCTTTCCTCTCCCCTATCTCCCTCTATATAAAGAGCTCAAACCTCCAAGCTTGGTTTCTTCTTTATTGATATATTATAAAAAATTCCAACAAAGCAAAAACTTCTCTTTTCTGCATCTTTCTCCAGCAACCTTCAGGCGACCTCCAGTGTATCTTTTGCTTCCTCTCTTCATTGTAAGTCCATCTCCTCCTTTTTCTTTAGAATTTAGCTTCACCCTATCAACTCTTTTCCTAGTTTTTCCTGTTTCTTCATTTTCTTTCATTTCTACCCATATCACAGAACTTTTTTAGTCTATGGGGAAGTTTAAATCTATGGTTGATACTCTTAAGAATCTAAGAGAGTTTAGAAGGAAGTACAATAATAATAGCTTAATTTTTCATTTTTATATCATTATTAGAAAGCATTATCATACTTATTTTGAGTTAATTCATGCATTTTATAGTTGGTTTTAGAATAACGCTAAATAATCAATTTTGTACTTAATTGAATTTTAACGCATAAATTTGTTTTTTGTAGGATGATGAAATTAAATAAGTGGATTTGTGCATAGAAGAAATCTAATGGACTTTAATTTTACAAGGGTCATGATGAAGTCAATGAAGGCCAACCCAATTAAATTTAAGTCTAATTGGAGCAAGGAATCAAATGAAATTTGCACCAAATTCAGGTCCAATTCAGATTAGGATTACAGCTTACACACTAGATAGTATTCAGAGCATAACTTTTGGCTCAGATGTCTAATCGAGATGATTCAAGTTGGGCCGGAAGGCTAACTTTTTACCAAAAGTCTGAATTCTGAAGTTAAATTGGCCAAAAATGTTGGTTAATTGAAGCCTAAAACCTGGTATTTTCTCCAAACGGGAATTCAACTTGTAATAGGATTCTTTGACCTATTTAAAGGCTCTTTAGGGTAAAATTCAGCAGGGAGCTGCAGTAGAACATAATTTAGATTTTCTTAAAGTTTCTTTACATTTTTTACAGTTTTATTTATATTATGGCTTGCTAGAAGCCTTGCTAAGGCAAGGAGTGAATCCAACCGTTTATTGGTATGTTCTAAACTATTATTTTATGGTTTTAATGCTTATGTTTTTTATGTTTTGGATTGTTTTACTCATCTAAAAAAGTGTTTAGTTCTGTATAATTCTTTGATTTATCGTAGACTTCAGGCACGTTAAATGCTTAGTATTCCCTGCGAACTAATTCACTAGTTTTGTTTTGCTTAAAATCAATCAATTTCATGAAACTACCTTAGACAATTAATTCTTGAGTTTTTATTGTTAAATCATCCAACTAAGATCATCATTCATATGAATTTTAGTTGAGTTATAAAATAAATATTGTTAAGACTACCAATAGATGTGTTGTGTGTGGATTCCTAAATCTTAGCGCCTTAATATATTGTTATTTTCTCTCAATTTAAATTACCTTTACTAAACCATCAAAAATATTTTCAATTTAACAATATTATTTTAGTTTATTCTCTTGTGGTTTGCTAATCAATTCCCTTTTTCCTATGGATTCGACCTCGGATTTACCGAGTTATTACTTCATGGCAATCCTGCACTTAGGAGCATTATTTAAGTCGCAACAAGTTTTTGGACTTCCTCGAGGATGTTGAAGTGAGGTATTTCTCAGAATCTGAGGCAATACTATCTAATGGGAAGGGCAGAGTGGTAATCCCACTCATTGCCATTGTAGAAGGGAGAGTTAGGATTCCTATGAGTGACCTGCTTACCAATTTTTTGCACCATTTTAAGGTTTATCCTGACTAATGTACCCCCAATGTATTTAGGATTATGAGTAGTGTAGATACCCTTAACTAGAGGCTTGGATTGAAGATTACCAAGCATGACATCAACTATATCTATAGTTTCCAAGACAATAAAACCTTTGGGTTTTACTTTAAGATTCAGCACGAGGAGGTGAGGCTTATCTCAGGCCTTTCAGATTCCGACAAAGAAACAAAGGGATACTATCTGATCGTCTTGGGGAACTGGTATCCCAACGGAATCCACTACCCCACTAGTGTGGGTAAAGTAGGTGGGTAAACCTAATAGGATTTTCTTTTTACTAATTCACTACTACTAATATATTTTCTACCCGAGCTGCTTTACACATTTTAAATAACTAATTTTTACTTGTTTCTTTTTTAGAGGACCACACTTTCAAGAAGGAGAGGCAGTTAATCAACTCCACAGATTTGAACAAGCTGTTGAGATCTCTGATCTACCCCCATACTGATGGTCAACTCCGCGCGGCCAACCTCATTCTTGGATACACTCCCGTGTACTAAAGCTTTTACGCTGTGGGAAAGGAAATCATTATGAGGCATCCTTTGCTTCCAAATATTGACATTCGCTACAAGGGGTACATCTTATCCTCCTCTGAATGTGCTCACTGAGAATAAGGAAGATATCGGAGCAACTTTCCTCCTTCTTTCACTCCCGCGGATCTTGGAGTCATAATTGTGGTGCCAACTACAACTGACCGTCCACGATGTCAAAGGAAGAAAGAGATGGGCAATGTTCCTACCTGTAGCTCCTCACCACCCCGAGAGGAACATGACGTTTAAACTGCCATTCCGTTAGATAAGTCTTCTGCCAAGATGACTATCTAGAGAAGTGGGGTCACTTTTGCACAATTATTAGCCACTCTAATCATGCCTAGGACCCAGACTCCTTTAGCTCCAACTGCTAATGTTCCTATAGCCACCCAAGATGCTCCAATTACCACAGTAGCAGCAACTCCTGCCCATGAAACTACGGTTGGATAAAAGCGTCCCAAGGGAGCAGGCTAAACTTCTATAGCTCTTAACTTTGAAAACTCCTCTCCCCCGACCTAGGGTATTCTCGAGTTGATGTCATGGGGGCTCCTGCCTACACACACTCCTTTACAGTGGACAGGGTTCAAGCCGTGGAGGGAAGGCCACAAGGGCAAGGTTGCTGAAAGTGTAGGCGAAGCTCTCCTTCTTCTTGAGGACATAAAGCACTGGGCCAAATAGGATGATGATTCCCTCCTACTTAATATAAAGAGGGAGGCCATCATGGTAATAAACTCTTCCCCTTCTTATTATTGCCTTCTCCATTTTTCTACCTCGTTTTTTCTTTTAAAAAAATATTATATTCATTGTATTTCAGGATATCAATGCTCCGTGGTGATCGAGGAGAGGTACCAAGCAACTAAGGCCAGGGCCGAGGAATTAAGCAATGATAATGAAGATCTTCTAAAGAAGATCTCAAATGTCATGAACAAGGTCTCAAAGTTAGAGAGGCTAGGTCCGAGGCTGAAGAGAACACCAAGACCATCATGGAGTGAGTAGGGGCTCTAGAGAAGTAACTGCAAGAGGACAAGAAGGCTCTTGCAAATAAAGATGCTGAGATGAAAAGCTATAAGGCAGCTAATGATGCCAAGCTCTAGAATGCTTATTACCAGGGCCAGTACAACTACATTGCTACCGTGAAGCCAGAGGTTCAGCAGAAGCTTTTAGTCTACTTTTCTAGGGGTTGGACCACAGCCTTGGAGAAGCTTCAAGTGGAGGCTTCCTCCTCTTTAAGGGTGGAGAATAACATACCAATCCCCAAGGAGCTGGTCATTATTCCAAACCCTGAGATCCAGGCCATCATCAATGATGAATCTCCTGCTCGTGAGGTTGATGGTGCTGGGCCTGTCGCGGCATTAGAAGGAGAGGCAACCATTTCCGCGGCACTATCTTCAACCGAGGAACCTCCTCGTGTTTAGTTTTCTTTGAATTCTCTCTTATTTGAAACAATTCTATGGTTTGCCCAGTTTTGGGGGCTTTCATTTTGTAACTTACTACTTTGGGTGTTTGAAATTTTTATCTATGAAAATAATTCTAAGTGTGTTTTTTAATCTATATATGCTTCATGCTTGTATTTCCTGATTCACTTAGACATCTAATTGCTACTTTTCTTGATTTCTTCCCGTGGAGGGAATGCCATTATTCTTCCGCTACATTAACAATTTACTAAGTTTTGATAACGTCTGATAATTGACTAATGGATCAAACTAAAATAATAAATTTAGTTAATCACTTACTCTAGATATTTTCTTTGTGGAACTCACTTCCTTTGGGGCTCATTTTCTTTCCTATGTAAAGTCCTAGCTTCGTTTTCTGTTAGTGTCCTTGAAGTTAGGCTACGGTAGAAAACTCAGTTCAAAACTCATCCGAGATAAAGATAAGGTCTAGTACCACGGGGTTTACTTTAATAAAGTTTTAATTTTGTTTTCTGTTAGTGACCTCGAAGTCAGACTAAGGCAGAGAACTCAACTTAAAACCCACCCGAGGCAAAGACAGGGTCTAGTACCGCGGGGTTTGCTTCAATAAAGTTTTAATTTTATTTTTTGTTAGTGACCCTGAAGTCAGACTAAGGCAAAGAACTCAGCTTAAAACCCACCCGAGGCAAAGACAGAGTCTAGTACCACGAGGTTTACTTCAATAAAGTTTTAATTTTGTTTTCTGTTAGTGACCCTGAAGTCAAATTAAGGCAGAGAACTTAGCTTAAAACCTTCATGAGGCAAAGATAAGGTCTAGTACCATGGGGTTTGCTTTCTACATGTAATTTCAGCATTCCAATTTATGCTGTCAAAAAACTTGTTACTATTCATTGAACTTAGACAAAATAGTAGCATAAGTAATATACATCTTCTTACACAATAATCAAAAGTAGTACTTTTTCGAATTAAAAAAACTCTATGGCCTTGCTATAGGTCTCTCATCTAAGTCTTCTAGCTGATAGGCTCTAGTTCCCGCAATGGATGTGACCCTGTAAGGCCCTTCCCAGGTTGGGCCCAACTTTCCCATAGTAGGATCCCGAGTATTTCCTAGAACTTCTCTAAGCACCAAGTCCCCCAAAATAAACTCCTTATTCTTGATACCCTTGTTATACCCTCAGCTTATCCTTTGTTGATAATTAGTCAACTTTGCCAAAGCAACATCGCGATTTTCTTTTGTTAGATCCAAATGCTTGCAAAGTATTTGATCATTCTTCTCCACTTTAAACACATTTGTCCATGAAGTCGGCAGCCTTGTTTCCACGGGTATTACAGCTTCTGCCCTGTATGTCATGGAAAAGGGAGTTTCTCCTGTGGAGTGCCACGAAGTAGTTCAATATGCCCATTGCACGCTCAGTAGCTCTTCTGCCCATCGCCCCTTTAAATCATGAAGCCTTTTCTTCAGCCCATCAACGATGGACTTATTAGTTGCTTCAACTTGATCATTGCTTTGAGGATAACACGAGGTAAAATACCTATTGGTTATTACTAACTCCGTGCAATACCATCATAAAGCCTTGCTGTCAAATTGCAATCCATTGTCCGATACGAGAATTCTTGGCACCCCAAACCGCGTCACAATATTCTTCCACACAAACCTTTTAACATCTATATCTCTAATATTGGTGAGGGGCTCGTCTTCCACCCACTTGGTGAAATAATTTGTTGCTACTAGGAGCCATCTTTTTCTACTTGTTGCCTTTAAAAAAGGTCACACTATGTCTAGCTCCCACCGGGTAAATGGCCACGAGCTAGATTTAGGATTAAGAAGACCCCCTGGCTAATGGATGCTTGGAGCAAACCTTTGGCACTGATCACATTTTTTGGAGAACTCCACAACTTGTTTCTGCATGTTTAGCCTCCAATATCCCTGAATGAGGGCTCGGTGTGCCAATGACCTTCTTCCCGTATGACTCCCACATATTCCTTCATATAATTCTTCTAGAAGTACTTCAACTGCCTTGAGGTGCACGCAGAACAAATAGGGACCTGAGTATGACCTCTTAGATAACTTCCCTTCTTCAAACACCCAATACTGCGGAGTTCTACATCTAATCTGTTCAGCCTCTTTCTTGTCCTCGAGGAGAGTCCCATTTCAGTAGTAAGCTACAATAGGATCCATCCAACTTATAGATGGATGTATTCTTAAGATTAAATCCTTATCTGAGGGAATAACACTAGAAAAAGGTAAAAGCTAAACTGACACAATCCTTGAAAGGGGATCTGCCACTAAAGAAGCCAAAGTAGCCAAAGAATCGGCATGATTGTTGTTACCCCTAGAGATTTCTAAGATCTTCATCTCCTTAAATTGATGCTTTAATATCCCGACCTCTCTCAAGTAGCTCATCATACTTTGATCATTAGCTTCAAACTCGCCAGAGATTTGACTAACAACTAGCCAAGAATCACAGTGTAATTGTACTCTGTCTGCCCTTACTTGTCTAGACATCCTCAATCCCGTAAGGAGAGCTTCGTACTCAACTTCATTATTTGACGCTAGGAAGCCTAGCCTGAACAACTTTTCCATTTTGATTCCTTCCGGGGAGATCAGTATGATACCCACTCCTACTCCTCGGCCATTCGACGCCCCATCCACATACAGTTACCATATTCTTTCACAAAGTTTTGCTATCTTGTTTCCATCCACTTGCATAATTCCTGGATGCCCAAAATTAAATTCCGCCATGAAATAAGTAATGCCTGCAAAGGATGTTTGGTCAACACAACTACGGTATGAGCTTGAAAATAATGGGGCAACTTCCGTATAATATGGATTATTACAAGTGCAACTTTCTCCAAGGGTAAGTAGTGTGTTTCAGCTTCCACAAGTGTTTTACTAATATAAAAGATTGAATTTTGAATTCCCTGGTCCAGCCTTAGCAAGACCGCATTGACCGCATGATCTGTTACGGCTAGATACATGTACAATGTCTCTTCGAGAACCGGTCTTGACAAAACAGGAGCTCGAGATAAGTATAACTTAAGTTCATCGAAAGCCTGCTAACACTCATCTATCCATTGAAAGTCCTTCCATTTTTTCAACAACTGGAACAAAGGCTGACACTTATTCGCAAATCGTGAAATGAACCAATTAAGTGCCGCAGTCATCCTAGTAAGTTGTTGAACTTCCTTATGGTTCCTTGGTGGCTTCGAATTTTGCAAGGCTACAATCTGATCTAAGTTTACTTCAATGCCTCGATGAGTTACTAGATACCCTAAAAACTTACCCGAGCTAACCCCAAAGGCACACTTAGAAGCATTCAATTTTAGACGGTGCACTCGCAATGTCTCAAAGGTTTCCATGAGATCCATGAGATGATCCTCCACGACCTTACTCTTTACCACCATGTCATCTATATAAGTCTCCATATTTTTTCCCAACTGCTCTTTGAACATCTTGGTCACCATTTACTAATAAGTGGATCCTGCATTTATCAAACCGAATGGCATAACTTTGTAATGAAAATTGCCAGTAGGCGTAATGAAAGGGTTTTCTCCTGGTCTTCGGGGGCCATAGTTATCTGATGATACCCCTAAAACACATCAAGAAAACTCATCCTGGGATGCCCAAAAGTTGCATCAACAAACTGGTCTATCTTGGGCACGGGAAAAGGATCCTTTGGACATGCTTTGTTCAGATCCATGAAGTCCACGCATACTCGCCACTTTCCATTCTTCTTTTTCACCACTACCATGTTAGCTAACCACTCGGGATAAAAGGTTTCCTTAATTGCCCCAACTTTCTTAAGTCTATCTATCTCTTCCTTTACTACCCCGGCATGTACATCCAAGGATCTACGAGGTCTCTACTTCTTCGACAAACACGGGGGATCAACATTAAGCTGATGACAAATAAAATTTGGATCCACCCTGGGTGCTTCATATAGACTCCACTCAAATACATCTAGATTGCTTACTAAAAACAAGATTAATTCTACTTTTTCTGAGGTAGGGAGGCTCGCTCCTACCTGAAAGAATTTGTCCCCGAGGTTAATGTCTATTCTCTCCAATCATTCATAAATGTCCTCGGGAGGAGAGTGTAACTGCTACAAAGGAACTAGTGGATCAGATTTTTCCTCCTTCCTATGCCTCACAACAGCTACTTGACATCTCCACTCAACACTTTGATCTCCACACACTTTCGCAATACCTTGCTCGATTTGGACACTTACCCTTCTGAAGTAAAGAAGAAGGTACTGCACCCATAGCATGGATCCAAGGATGTCCAAGGATTGCTGTATATGGTGAATAGGAATGTACAACGATAAAGTTGATCATCTCCTTCCTTCCCTCCATTTCCATGGGGAAAGTCACCTAGCTAGCTAGCATGATAATAGCTCCATCAAAAGCTACCAAGGGACTATCATATTTTGTCAAATCCTTAAGAGTAAGCCCTAACTCTTCATACAAGTCAAGATACATTATTTTGGCCTCACTTCCTTGATCTACCATAACCCTCCTGACATCAAAACCCCCAATTCGCATTGTTACCACCAGTGCACCTTTATGAGGCTGTAGAATGTCTTTAAGGTCTTTCCCAGTAAAGCCAACGCACTCATCTTTCCAGCACCCCTTCTTGGGCATGGGGCCATCTAATTTCGGGTTAGAGGTAAAACCCACAGCCAATATCCGAGGTGGAGTTTCAGCATTCCCTTCTTGCTAACTGGCTGTAAGTATTACCCCTATGAGCCCCCAAGCTGGGGCTGAAGTTCTTGAGGTGCTAGTCCCCTTCAATTATTACGGGTGAGAGTCCTCCCATACCAAGAATTCCCCCAAATAGCCTGCCTTCTCAAGCTGACGTAAATGGTCCTTCAAGGTTTGGCAATGTTCAGTTGTGCGCCCCTAGTCTCGACAATATGAGCAATAAAGATTTTGATTTCTCCTTGTGACATCCCTGCTCATTTTATTCAGTCAACAAAAGTATGACTCATTCTTTATCTTCTTCACAATCCGGTATACGGGCTCTTTGTACAATGAGCTTACTATCTTTGATCTCAGCTTTTGAACCTGGGGGAAAAAATCCCTCCAAGGTCAGGGAGCTTGATTTATTTTAACCTCTTTCTTCTCCACGATAAGAGCCTTTGCTTTAGCCTTATCCTACAACTGGTCATCTTCCAGCCTCTTATACTCTTCCACTCGCTCCATCAAATTCTATGTGCACGTCACAAATCTTGCCCCGAATGCTCTGATCAGCTCATCATACCCTCGAATAGATCCTTTTTCCAGCCCATCAAACCATCTCATAGCTATTAACCCCAAGTTAGAAGGGAAAATCTTACACATCAAAGCTTTGTTTTTAGAGTATATTACCATGCTTTGATTATAATGACTGACAAGTTCCAAAGGGTTCGTCTTGCCGTCATATATGGTGAAGGTTGGCCTTGTAAACCCACGAGGTAGGTCAATTTTCTCGATCTCCTTAGAGAAAAGAGACTAAGATATTTGCTGCAAAACTTTGCTCATAGCATCACCTCCCAAGACTGATAGTGTCACTAGGACTTGGGAGTAAGGGCTTGTCATGCGCTAAGAAACAGGGCCTTTATGCCTCTCCCTTTCTTGCTCTTCCCTTCTATTCTTTCTAGGGGGTGGGGAGACCATTCTTTCCCTGTGAAGAGTCTTTTCTCACTCCTCATGGAGATGGATTGTTCTCCTATCTCTCTTCTTGATCCTATCCCCTAGCACATGCTTATCTCCTCGGGAATGACTGGGCACTGGACTCGGACCTCTTCAATGATGAAGCTCTTCATCTTTACGGTGAAGTAACTCCTTGTCCCTCTCCACCTCCCACTGCAACATTGCCACTTGCTCCCTTAACCTTTCCACTTCCCTCTCCCTACTAGAATGTGAAGGACCATCCATGCTAGTAGCAGACTGCTCTCCTTGTGGATGTGGACTAGGTGGTCGTGGAGCCTCCTTATGAACTTTAGATCTTACACGTCGATCCACACGAATGGATTCTTCTAAAACACTTGGTCATTCCATACGGGCTGGATTGCTCCGAGACCGAGTTGCCATAAAAATAAACCAACTTTTGAGCCTACTGCTTGGTAGAGCTTTCCCACAGATGGTGCAATTATGGGCGGACAAAAACTAGCCCCCAAGAACCACCACGAATTACAGCTAATAGTCTAACACAATCTATTTATAATTGAACAGCTGTGAATAAACACTCCACAATGGGAAACTCAAATAGTTGATTTCATTGATTATAAATATTACAAGTAAACTCTAAACATTTCCTCTACTAAAATTCTCTTATCCCCGTGGACTTGTACATTCTCTCCCTTATTAGATTGGCACCTTTTTTTTTTGCCTTTCTAAAAAAACAGATCCCCCTCTTCTCTTGTTTCCCCCTTATTTATAGGCATACTCCTTGCCCCTATCTTTACAATTGTCTTGTTGCCTCCTTGCCTCAAGTGAGGTTAGTTCCTTGCCTTTTCCATAGGAACCATTTTACCGTGGTGTTTCCCTTTCTCGGGTATGGGGGATAGTTTAGCTTCCTCTTTCTCACAACTTATTACCCTGCTGGACTCCCTCCATGCATGCAAGCTTGGCCCAATTTGTTCTCGCGGCCCAATCCACTACTGGGCTTAAAGTCTGGACGGGGATTTTTCTACTCCCCACACCTACATATTTCAGAAACAGTGATAGATTGCAATAAAAATACATTGGTATTTGGCCATTTGGCCTTCATTTACATAATAATTTATTAGATGAACAAAGAGAAATTTAATATGTTCTCATTCCTTTTTCTTTTCTTTTTTTTTTTCTGCATGTTACTACAGGGTCCTAATGAAACCATATTTCTTGGCAACCAAAGTTTGAGTAACATTCCTTAACTTGAATAAATACTTACTGCATCGCTTTTATCCCATTAGTTCTGACTTTCATCCCATTTAAGTTCCTCCTTAGTAAGGTTGTAGTACAATGAAGGTTATAGAGTTGTGGACATTTGGGTTGAATGGATCGAGTGGGGTAGTTGGTGAAGGTGAAACATCTAGGTTTTAGGCCTCTCAAGACCATGAGACGATTTCTTAAAAATCATAAACGCATGTTTGGTAGACTATAATAGAAATTACATAGGTATAAGAATAGGAATAGGTATTACAAGGAATAAAAGATGATGTAATATAATACTTATTATTATTCATTTGTTTGGTGACAACACCATAATAAAACCCTGAAGACAACCGAATGAAAGCATTTTAAATCAAATGTAAGATATATTTTAGGAAACATCTCACTTATATAATTATATTTCCTAAAAAAATAATGTTTTTTAAATTTGAAAGAGAAATTAGTTATTTTTTATGATTTTTTATTGGCGAAAAGCACATTTTAGTTCCTACATTTTCAGGATATTCCCATTTTGGTCCCTACATTTTATTTTTACCACTTTTAGTCCCTATCCTGAAAAACGCTTTTCGTTTTGGTCCCTACCGTTTCATAAAAAACGGAGAAAGCTGACGTGGCAAACGGCAGGTGTCCACGTGGCCTAAATTAATAATAAAAAATATTTTTTGGAATTTAAAAATGCCACGTCAGCATTTTAATTAAAAAATTAATTTATTAATTTTAACTAAATAAAAAAAATTAAAAACAGAATTAAAAACTAAAAATTATATGAATTGAGATCTAAGTGTGTCTTGAACAAGAATAACAAGAACACAAACCCAGGTCCAACAACACAAACCCAGAAATTTAAAAAAAAAAAAAAAAAAAAAAAACCCAATCTCAAATCCAAAGGAGGCTCCTAGCTCTTCATCTCCCACGATCTGGTCGATCCCGACTCAGTCCTCTCCCTCCTCTTCCCCGACTCACCAACTCGCTCCCAACCTGAGCTCGAGTCCGAGCTTGTCCTCCAGTTCGAACCGCTCATCGTCGCTGTGGAGTTCAAAGACCTCGCCTCGGCTCAGTCACGATGTTAAGACTCTCCAACTTCGTGATGTTCCAATCTCAGCAGGAACTACACTAGTGAAGAAATTATTCGAAAGATCCACCTTTGTTAATGTGGAGATACTCCTTAACCACGAAGGAAATGTGGTGTGGATTTGATTGTGCTGAAGATCTAAAGCTCACCGGAATCTCACCGAAGAACTGGTTGTACAAGAGGTTGATAAGCTGACGCTAGTCAAGTTCGCGACACTCCTCGGAATCACGCCGGAGAAGGCGTTCGATGAAAGATCAAGGTAGTTGAGGCCGATAGGAAGTTCGCCGGAGATCTCGCTAGAGAGATGGTTTTGGGCGAGGTTGAGGATTTTCAAACCGGTGAGGTTCCCGATCTCTGGCGGTAGTATTGGGGTTTGGTTGAGAGAGGATTGGTGAGGGTTGTTGTTGATTTGTTCAGAATTTTGAGATTGGTTTTTTTTTTTTTTTTTTTTTTTTCTAGGTTTGTGTTCTTGACTCTGGGTTTGTGTTCTTGTTATTTTTGTTCAAGACACACTTAGATCTTAATTCATATAATTTTTAGTTTTTAATTCTGTTTTTAATTTTTTTATTTAGTTAAAATTAATAAATTAATTTTTTTAATTAAAATGCTAACGTGGCATTTTTAAATTCCAAAAAAAATTTTTATTATTAATTTAGGCCACGTGGACACTTGCCGTTTGCCACGTCAGCTTTTTCCGTTTCTGATGTAACGGTAGGGACCAAAACGGGAAGCATTTTTCAGGATAGAGACTAAAAGCGGTAAAAATAAAATGTAGGGACTAAAATGGGAATAGCCTGAAAATGTAGGGACTAAAATGTGCTTTTCGCCTTTTTTATTTTCATAATTGTTATGTGCATATGGAAAGTATGTTTATTTGAAAATATATTAATTTTAGAAATTAATTCACCTACTAAGGAATAGCTATTACAACCATTTTAAAGATGAATAGTTATTTCTCATTTTAAAAAATGATTATTCATAAGGAATGACTATTCCCTATAATATAAACATAGTCAAACTATTGAATAGCTAAACCATAGAAATAACTAAGTAATACAAGTTATACAAGTTGAATTTTACATGTTTGCCAAGCTTTATTCGACTTGGAGTTTTTCAGTTCGTTCAACTAACGTCATTGCAGAAAATGTGGAAAATTTAATAGCAGGTGACATGATCACTGCTCATATATGTTAAAACCTAAGGTGTCATGTATGTTTGGTTGCCCCAATATGGTCCATGGCTCATGCATGACTAATATGGTTCATGGCTCATGCATGACTAATATGGTTCATTGCTCCTACATAGTAGACTAAATCCCACTTTTTTCCTAGGGCTTTGACAAATTGTCTGGTAAAAAATTTGAGTGAGAGTTTTAACTCTATGATTGGGAAGGCTAGAGACAAGCCAATATTATTAATGCTGGAACAGATTAGGGTTAGGCTTATGAGCAGACTATACATAAAGAGGACTAACATAGAAAAGTACGGTGGCATGTTGTGTCCAAGCATACAAGACAAGCTAGAGAAGATGAAAGTAGAGTCTAAGGGCTTCTATGCAATGCCATCTGAAAGGTTTGTGTATGAAGTTAATAATGAGAGGGAGAGACATGTGGTGGACTTGGTAAGAAAGGCATGCAGTTGTAGAGTATGGAACTTGACAAGAATTCTCTGCAAGCATGGAGTTGCAACCATTTTTGTGAATTGTGAGAAACCACAAGATTACACCCATCCATGCTGCTACAAAGATGTTTATGTGGAGACATACAAGACACCTATACCTCCTATGCTTGGCCAATCTGAGTGGATCTCAAGTGGCCAACTTGCTCTTGTTGCACTTACTATCTATAAGCCACTAGGCAGGCCACCCATAAAAAGGAGGGATGCTAATGAGCCAAAGAACCCTTACAAGGTGTCTAGAGCAAACAAGTCAGTCAAGTGTGGGAGGTGTCAAAAGGAAGGGCACAATACAAGGGGATGCAAGGCCAATGTCACTGGTGAGACACCATGGGAAGGAGGAAGAGAGTACAAAAAGGCAAATCTTCATCCCAAGCCCCATCCAGACAAGGATCCCAAGCCCAATCTTCATCCCAAGCCACATCCTTATCTCAGCCGCCACTAACTCATCAGCCTTATACTATGGCCTCATCGAACCAAACAACAAGGTCACAGCCATAAGGTCAAACTCCATGGTTACAACAACCAACTAAGTGGTACTCTACAGACTTCAGGTACATAGTTAGAGGAGCTCCTTGGTTCTCTTCAAGCCAGTCAACACCACACACCCCTGAAGAAACATGGGACACTAGAGCACCATCATCACAGGTACTGTAGTTTTTATGTTTGATGTTTTATTCACAAATCTGTGATACCAGTAGCTAACATTTGAATTCTTGTACTTTGTAGCCTATAAGACCACCTGCTACCAAAGGAGCTGTTTAATTTTCAAAGGAAGGAGTAATGCAACAAGGACACAGAAATGTAAAACAAGAGGTGAAAAGGGCGGCTATGGTAGGAGAGGTAGGGGCAATAAATGAAGCTTATGTGAAGAAGATTGTTGCTATGTATATTTAGTGTTAGGGTAATGTGATTAGGTGTTAGGGTTAAATATATTTCGTAAACAATGGCAGGGCAGACAATTGTTGATTATATATGCTGTCAAAACATATGTTGGAGTTTGTGTTATTTTTGTAAGTTTTGTAAACAAGGGCAGGTGTAACTGTTTTGTGGTTGTTGTACTAAATGCCTTATATTGACTGGTGGTTGATGAAAGACAATATTCAATGCCACTTTAAATGTGTATATAATTTCCCAACTTAATGGCAGGTGTTCAAAATTATTATTTTGACTAGTTGTTGTCATGTGGTTGATTATTGCAATTGAACATAGTAGGTTTATGTGTGTATGTATTGAATACAACAGGTTTATTGAATACAGCAGGTGTATGTGTTGAATATAGCAGGTTTATGTATGCATTTGTTGTCTTTTCTTGCAAGTTGACAGATGGTTGTTATGCACTTTCAACACAAACACTTTAAACAATTCACTTTCAACACAATTATCTTCACACAATGCACTTTCTGCACAAACAGTAGACATAATTCTGCACTTTAAACAAGTCATAACATCCAACAAAACCACAAGACACAAGTTGTCAATTCACTTTAAACAAAAACACCAACAACATCTAACATAAATAACACTTTATCTTTAAAAAGCTTATATTATAAAGTGGCTTCAAACCAACAGCATCTAACATAGTTCTATTACAATACAAAGTGGGTTCAAGCCAACATTGGCCAATTGAGGACCTACTTATACATTGGCCAATTGGGAGAAATTGGGTAGCTTTTGCTGTTGTCTATATAGTTATTGTTTCCCTTTTATTTGCAAGTTGCAACTCACTTCGTAGTAAATCCAGCTTTTGTTACACCAAATGGGTAGCTTTGTTCCCATGCATACAAGTGGGATTATCAATCCAATGAAAGTGCACTTGGGACCAACCTGTTTATAAATTGAATTGAACATATCACATTCCAAACTCACTAGAGTCAACTAGATTAACTAAAAACTATACTTACCTTATATCGGCTACAACCCAGAAACCTTCTCCCAAAATTATCTACTGTTAGACTTGTTTTCAGCATACAAGTCTCATATGTACACATATGCCCACTTAAACCTGAGTAATTTCCACTCGAAGAAGACATCGGTTATCAACTTCTGTCCAAATTTCTTGTGAATCAAAGCTAGCATCAAAAGGTGAAAACCCAAAACACAAAGCAAAAATTTCGTACATGGCCTGCTGTATCTTTGAATAATCAATGCCTCAAGACAACCCAAAGTCAAAATGTCTGGGAACATGAAAGTTTTATGCAACACGGTCAGAAAAATCAAAACCCCAGCTCAATACAAGGATTTTTCGTGATTCTAGGGCTCGTGAGGAAATATTTCAAAGGTTTCGTGTTATGATCCGTGTTATGTTGTGATTTGTATTAAAAAAGTGTTTTTCTAACGTCTGAGGGGGAGGTGGGTATCGAAGAACAAACGGATTGAAGTTCAGGTGGGAAAAGTGTTAAGTTTTAAATCACAGGTAGGCAAAGTGAAAACAAGTCAAACCATAGGTGGGTTTACTGTAATTTCCCCTTGATAAAATTAAGGGGAATTTTTTTCAAGAAACTTGTTATTGATAAAAAAAAAAAAGAAAAAAAATAATTTGATGGAATTACTATTGATTTCAATAAAAATCAAATAATTATTAAGAGTAACATGCAAATTTAAGAGGATTTTGGCTCAGGCTCAGGCTCAGATAAATAAGGCATTTTTTTTATAGAAAATTATGATACATTTTCCAATGAAATTTTTATGAATTCCAATAAATTTTTAGCATATTTATTAAGGAAATATTTTCATGATTTGCAATAATTTTTTTTTCCACAACATCTTACTTAATTCAAGCTTTTTTCTTTGAATAGTCAGATCAAAAGGAATTTAATTCTTTTAATATAGAACCATTTGTACTATGTTCTAACAATTAGGTCTTACCACTGTGCACCCTTGGCACGATAATCACTCTACAAGTATATGTGCTTATGAGGTATAAGGAGAAAGGGTCGAGGTTCAAGTCTCCAGAAGGGAGCTTTACACATATATACACTTAAATTAGGTTAAAGTAGAATATCTATCTTATATAAAATAAAATTGAAAAAAAAAATTAGGTCTTCAATTAAGGCTTAGTCAAGCATGCCAAATTTAGTCAAACTTGGGTTTCATTGTAAATTTACGACATTCATTAATCCATTGTCTAGTCAAGGACTCAGGATAACTGACCCATCTAACCTCAGTTCTTGGGATCTTTAGGTAAAATGACATTTTCTAGGACCCCTAATTTAGGGTCCGTTTGGTTGGAGGAGTGGAAAAGTGGGAAGATGAAAAATTAGTGGGAGGATGAAAAAGTGGGAGGATACAAAAGATTTGGTTTTCCCTCATGTGTGTTTGGTTGAAGGGGTGGAAAAGTGGGAGGGTGGAAAACTTTTTTATTTGGTTGGAGAGAAAAATGGGAGGATGGAAAATGTAGTTTATATAAATTGACTATTATGTCCTTGTTATATAATAGTGTGAAAGTGAAAGGGGTAAGTGAGTGTAATAAAGTGGGGGTATTTGTGTAAAATGTATTTCTCATCACTTTTCCCTCCTCATTTTCCTCCCAATTTGGGAGAATAAAAAAAGTGAGCCCAGGAGAGAAAACTTTCTCCCCTATTTTCTGTCTCTCCTATTTTCTTTCTTTAACCAAATAGTGGAAAATAATATATTTTTTCACCTTATTTTTCTCTCCCTAATTTCCATTCTCCCTGTTTTCACCCCAACCAAACACACCCTTAGATAATATGAGGAAAATAAAGGATCAAAATGGGGCAATGACAACCATATTTATAATGAAAATTATTAATATTAATCACACATTTTAAAATGAATTGCACCCAATGTAAGGTAAAATTTTAATACAATTCCTTGCTTGTTGTATATTAAGCTCTTCAATTCGATTCAATTATATTTTTTTCTATTTAAAAAAAAATCAAATTATATTGATATTGGCCAACACAACACATAATTGTGCTGCATGAATCAGACAAGCCATATGATATATTGAATTTAATTGAGAAGCAAAGGCACACACCCAAGTAATCAATTAGGTTTTGCACATGGGAAACCAATCGAGTTGATTGAGTTTGGGTTAGAAATAGGTTGTCTTAAAACTGGTTACTAAACCTATGACCCTAACCCGATCTTATAAGGGTTGAGTCAACTAGGTGTGACCTATATCTTTTTCACACACACACGAACATAAAATAAGAAAATGAGCTTAATCATATTGTCATTGTCTTTCTTTCAATACAACGAAGGGAGCAAATACACAAAAACACTTGAAAATAAATAGTAAATAATACATAAAATCTTAAATCTATATGGTCCAAGTTATACAATCCAAAGTTGTTAAATAATCTTATCATCACCATAAACGAATAGAAAAACAAAAATTAGATGTGGATCATATCATGTTATCAACTTTCTCAAGTGCACCTATAGTGTGTAAAATATAAATAGAGTTGGATTGCATACAAAGATAACTAAATATATAAAGTTCTAAGTACAAAACATAACACGTTAGGTAAAAAAAATTAGTAAATAATTAATATGAATTGCATCTCAATTTACTCGATGTTAATTGTAGATTCAATTATAGAGTATTTATACTTGAGAATTGCACTTCAAATTAGTCTGTAATGTTGTCAATGTTTTCAACTACACTATAATATTTAATATAACTCTACAATAAAAAATTGGTCAATAAAATAGTTAAAATTTTATAACTATAACTATTTTATTAAAGAAAATTTAGAGAGAAGTAGAAGTGCAGATTGTAGAGACCAAGATACCCTGAAAAGTAGAGGAAAAAAAAACTCTTAAAATGAAAAGTTCATGTGTTAAAATATGGATTAACTAGCGGGTCACCAGTACTTTCACAAGTTCAGGTCCAAAAAACCCAGCCCCATATACATATTTTTTATCCGGGTTCGGACGGGTTAACGGATCCGGGTTCTTTCCATTGTGCGAGCAAAACCCCGTAAAACCCTAGAAATGACAATCCCTATAAAGTCACACCTTTGGTTTAACCCTCTCTCAGCAGCCAAAAGGCTTCAAGGCTTTTCAAGTCTCAGTTTCTCTCTGCCTCTCTCTGTTTCTTTTCTCTCTCAGATGTTTTGAGTGTTTGGTTTAGAATAATAATTCTTATGGTGATGAAGAATAAGATCGCAGTGATGACTCGGTAAAATTCAAGCTCAACAGACCGGAATGCAGGGCTTTCTCTTGCGAGAAAGTTTTGCGTGTCGAAAACCCCGCTGAACTGAGCGATCTCACTCTTTACTTTCTTTGTCGTCGTGGTCGCGTGTCTTTTTAATTTTATTTTTTTATCGGTACAAATTATTCTCTGTTTGGTTCAAATCAATAAGAATTTTGGGGAAAATAGATTTTGCAATGAGGATGAAAAAGCTCCCTCTTCTGAATTTAAAAGTTGAGGAAATTTGCTGGCGGAATCGAACCTAAAACTCTGAACGCCACCACTGAGTAATCTCTCTCCCCCACTTTCATTTCATATCTTTATTTTCAAACTCAATTTTAAGCTTAAAGCCATGGGTCCAATCCCATTCTGGGTGTGAGTATATTTGATATTTCCTTAGAATTAAAATTATTGGTGTTGTTTTTTGCAGTTGAAGTGGGTAACATTGTTGTGAATTTTAGATAGACCAATATTATTCAGGAAAATAAGAGAGATAAACTAATCTTCATTGAATGTTTGGAAAACATATGGGGCACTTGGATTAGATCTAATTTATAATAAATTTTTTATTAGTGTGTGCTGTGTTTATGAAATTTCAGAAATTGTGTTTTCAATTAGATTGGCTTATAAATATTAAGTTGTACAGTAGGGAAGGTTGTTAAGTGGCTGTAGCTGTGGGGGTAACAATGTTTGAATGGTTTCTATGAATCATTATAGATAATCTCATTGAAGGTTAATCTTTTACAAGTTATGTTAAAAAAATTGCAACTTGCAACTGATTCTTGATAAGTTAATTGTCCTATGTTAATATCATCTTTATGCTTTGTTGGTGCTTATTATCTAGAGGGTGGTATAGAAGTTTCTGGTAGTGATGCTATGATTTAAAGAATTTGAGAATGCCCCCCACAATTACTTGTTTTGTTCTTACGCTGTCCTGAAATTATCCCTTGAAGGACCATAACTTTGGAAAATGATGTCTTGCTTAATTCTATATTGTAAGTCGAGGCCAGTGATGATCTAAAACTATTTTGCCTACATTGGATGATTATCTGTTATAAGATAATGATATCTCTGACATATCTGAGGCCTTTCTATGATGTTGTATTTCTTCAAGTCAATTAAAAAAAGGAAAAATTTCGTGTTTTAGACTTTTAGGGTTGTTGTTTGTTAATTGTTACCACTGTCTCATCATATGTGGAAGTTGCTTTCAAAGTTTATAATGTGATATTTTCCTCTTGGTACCAAACTCGTAATGTATTTTCAACAGATAATTTGTTCATTTCTTTTTCATTTTTGGATGATATCATTTTTTTTTTTAACTTATCCCAAATAAAATTTTTGATCACTTGCCAAAAAAGAAAAAGAAATTTCCTGACAAGACAATTTTAAGCTATTATTTTTCCTTTCTTCATTTACAGATCAACTCTTTAGATGAACAAAGAGAAATTTAAAATACTCTCTTTCCTTATCTTTTTAATCTGCAAGTTACTACAGAGTTTCAATTAAACCATCTCCATAGAGGTTCTATCTTACATTTCAAATTGTACTTTTTAATCAATCAGTTGTAGAAACAAAAGCACCCACTTCACTATTCTAGTTCAAACATATTAGTTTGTCTTGATGAGTTCTTAACCTAACACTTTCCAAACCCAAAACTCCCATAAGATTAATACCCAACATTTTATTTTGTGCCATGTTCTCACATTTCTTAGCAACCAAACTTCGAGTAAAATTCCTTGACCTAAATAAATACTTAATGCATCACTTTCATCCCATTAGATCAGGCTTTCTCACCTTCATTCATTTAAGTGCCTCCTTGGTAAGGTTGTAATACAATGAGGTTGCAGAGTTGTTGACATTTGTGTTGAATGGAGCGAGTGGGGTAAATTGGTGAAGGTGAAACATCTAGGTTTTAGGCCTCTCAAGACCATGAGACGATATCTTAAAATCATAAATAATACTATTTGTAACAGTTGGATTTTATGTTTGCCAAGCATTATTCGACTTGGAGTTTTTCAGTTGGGTCAGCTAATGACATTGCAGAAAATGTGGAAAACTTAATAGCAGGTGACATGATCACTGCTCATATATGATGAAGCCTTGGTGTTGAGTATGTTTGGTTGCCCCAATGTGGTTTGTGGCACATGCATGACCAAAATCAAACACTATGGTCGAATTCTTCTTCTTTTTGGGATGATTTATGGTGAATCTGGCTACTTTATCTTCCAATAAATCTTATTTTCAAATCAGTGGTGATTTATGTGCAGATCTTGTGTTTAAACTTCATCTTCTGGACTGCAAATTGATCCAAGAGTGGTGTGGACTGCAATCTATTATTGAGTTTTCTTCTTCTGATCTACGTAGCAGACTACTGAAATCATCAATTTCAGGATTTTGACGTAGAGTTGTTTTAGTTGGTAATACCTGTCATGCTATCTTCCACAGAAGTGGTTTAATAAAGTGCTGTTAGCATTATCCTTTTTTTTATCTTTTTTTGAGAGATTGCTGTTAGCATTATCCAAGGCAAAAGAACAAAGCTTCAAAGCCTTAATTTGTGGTGGTGATGCTTTTAATAATTTAATGTCATATCTCCACATTAGAGTCCCATCCACACCAGTCTATAGAAATAATCATAGTTGAGGCAATAGTATTAGTATCTTCTTTTGAGAAATGGGATGTTGCTCATGTATTAGGGGAAACCAATTTTGTGGCCCATAATTTAGACTTTGCTGTGTAATTTTGTGGGAAATATCCCCATCTGATCTGATCTTCATGCTTTTGTTCACCGGAAGTAGATGAAGAGAGTTCCTTCCGCTATATATCTCTGTTTGAAGTACAAATGTTTATTCAGAAAAAATAAAGAAAGAAAGTAGAAGCTTGTGTTGTACTATCAATTGTGTGGTGTTAAACGTACCTAAAACAATTTTTATTTTTGTTTTGTCTTTTTATCCTTGCTGAACTGTGTAAGTTTTGACCTCAAGAAAAGGAATGGAATTTCAATAAGTGATATTTGTTTTATGAGATGTGATATTCAATTGATTGTAATTGATCATAAAGAATGTGACCTCGAAGATTTAGTGTGATGTTGAGTACAACTTTCGTAATGCAGTGGATTGGATGAGGATGCGTTGTTGAAACAAGTTGGTTATATATGGTGAAATGCTTAATGGCATAGATGGTGATGATAATACGATGTGATAATGATTTTGGGAAGAGTAATAATGGTGGCGACAGTGATGCTGGGTTTGATGTTGTAAATGAAAATGACGATGCGTCTTGATTGGTTATGTAGGAATTGAGCGGAGAAAAAATTGTCATACTGTCGATTTTTCGTTTGGAAAGATTGTAGATGAGGTGGATAAAGATTGTTCTTGTAGATTTGTAGTTAACATTGGCCGCAATTCGGATTCAATGAATTGAGTTCAATAAAAAGATGAAGTGGTCGACAAGCTATAAAAAGAAAAGAAAAAATAATGAAAATTGAGATATTATGGAAATAGTATGTCAATTATCCAGAGCTTTGGAGTGATATGTCCGGGGGTCTATGTATATTCATGAATGGGGACTAAAGGGAGGGTAAAAATGCATTAGCAGGAGAGGATCCGTTTGGTGGTTGGGAAAATTGAAAGATCGATAAGGAGACGGAACAAATGAGCGAAAGAAAAAGACTAATTGCAATCCTAAATTTTAAGAAAAATTGATTTTTTTTTTCCCCTTAAAAGTTTCAAAATTTTGATTCCTTCTCCTAACATTAGGCCTTGTTTTGATTGTGAGCCCTTTCTAATTGGGTCGTTTGACCATGTCATAAAAAAATGTTTTAATTTTTTTTTTTTTGGTCTTATTTTTTCATTTTCGTTTTACTTTGTCCTTTTCCAAATGCATAGCATAACAATCCTCTCATTTTCTGATAAAATCATAAATTTTCTTTTGGGAAAACAAGCACACAAAAGCTAGTCGCATCTCTCTAAAAAAAAAAAAAAAAAACATTGCTTTCCACCACTGGGTGTCGTGCTAAGCCTATGAGATATCCACCCACAGAGCACAATACTGGTCAAAACATAGCCTCAGTCCTAGTCGTTGATCAGACATGAAAACCTTACAATACGTGCTATCATAGTACTGCAGGATAAACATGGATTGAGATATAGTGCAATACTTAAAGTATTGTAGTTGACGTAATTGTTATGAATGATTGAGATTTTAAGTTGCAAAAAAAAAAAACTTTAAACTTCAAACATTGGATAATAAAAATGAGAATAATAAAACATTGTTGTGATAGGAAAAGGGGTTAATACATTATGCAATCGCTTATTGCAATTGCACTAGATCTTAATCCCGACAAACACATCTCCATTGAAACCCAAACTTTATCTTATGCAAGTGCAAGAAATTGATTACCATCTTAGATCTTGAGAGAGTTTGTAGTAATAAGCACATGGGAAGGTGAGAGATGATTAGAGATTCACAAGGGAGATGATTAAATTAAGTCTAATTCTTTTTTATATTAATTTTTTTAATAAATAGTTTATATAATTTGGGGGTGTTTGAATTTTATACCTTGAAATTTTAGAATTTGGATTTTACCCCCTGAAGTTTAGAATGTTTGGATTTTACATCTTGACATTTTAGAATTTGGATTTTATCCCTTAAATTTTAGGGGTGTTTGGATTTTAAACTCTAAAGTTTTTGGGTATTTGGATTTTACACTCTAAAGTTTCAGAACTTGGGATATAAAGTCTTAACACTCCAAAACTTCAAGGGGTAAAATTCAAATTCTAAAATTTCTGGGTGTAAAATTCAAACCCCCCAACTTTAGAGGTATAATTTGCAAATTACCCTAATTTTTATTTTAAATAATTTTTATATTTTTTAATAAAAAAAAATTCAAACTGTTTAATTGACATTGCATAACTAAAGTGATGTCATGATTTCATTATATCAGTTAGTTCACATAATTAATAGTCTTAATTGGCACTTAATGGATAACTAGATGTGGGCATGGATGAAAGGGCTCCTAATCAAAATGATAGGTTATGTTATGGGAGCGAATCAATTTTTTAAATTTTAGGGGCAAAATCAAAATTACCAGAAAATTTAAAGTGTAGTTTGCAAATTAGTAGAAAAAATAGAGATGAGTACACGGTACACACTAGCAACCTAACCAATTAAAGAAATAAGTATTAATGTGTATTGATTAGTACCTAGCCAGTTAAAAAAATGAGTATTAATGTGTACTCAGCTAATTCAAGAAATGAGTAATGATGAGTGCTCAATAAGTTTATCCATTAATATCCCACTTAATTCGGTTACCCAATAAATCTTGGATAATTCTTACTATACACACTCATACACACAATTGTACACACAAGTAAAATTTTCATCATTGAATACATGACTTGATTGTGAGGGTAAAGATTTCCTTGTAATAGGCAAGGTTATGGGTGGGTTAATGGATTTAGATTAATCTTGCACCCTTAATTGGACCCAATTAAGCTTCGATTGTATGATGTTTCAAGTTCTTAGTAAACCAGCTAACATTAGCATTGGTAGGGGAATAAATTATGCTCGAGTTCGATCCCTATGCAGCTAAGCATAACCTGCTTGTCTCACACCATTTGTATGTCTTGCGAAAGCACAACACTTGTATATAGTCTCTTCTTGGGATATTGGAATATAATAAAATTATGCCCATAATTTATTCATTGATGTACACTACATACACACATCTACAATTTTATGTGCGATATACAAATTTTTATAAATATCCTCATTTAAAACATAAATTGAATAATATGTTTACAAACTATATATATATATATATATATATATTATCGAGTATGAAAGAATCAATGCACTTTCCATAATAGCGGGTCTCTTTTTTATTTGGATGTTGCAAATTCATGAGTCTAATATAATTTCCAAAAAATTATTGAGGTGATGAGTGCAAGATTTAAAATATTCATAAAATTGCAAAAACTTTTGAACCGTAAGCCCTAGAACATATGAATCCTTAGCTTGGGAAACTATATATAATATAATAAATAAATATATATATATATATATATCAGAGAGAAAGAGAGAGAGAGAGAGTTGCGAGATTGCAAACTACATATATAATAATAGGATTTTACTAACGTATGCTCTAAGGGCATACAATAGTATATTATTTTTGAAAAAAATTTTATCGAGAATTGAAAAAATTTTGACAACTTTTTCAATTCCTAATAAAATTTTTTTAAAAACAGATTTGTTAATGTATGCCCAAAGCGCATACGTTAACCGAACCCATAATAATAATACATAAAACATATACAATGACACGACTGAGGCTTTAAAAGAAAACTAAGAGTTTATAGCTATAGCTTACACTGTTACACACTATGTAAACGAGTACAGCGATACTTATTAAATCATAAGATGCAACACCAAACCAGTACATAATCTGCCTCAGCCATGTTTCTTTTTGTTCCTAGACTCCGGTGGTGAGCGATTTCCATAGGCACCCGAGCCACCACTTCCAGAACCAGACCCACCACCTTGAGCACCCCCACTACCATACCCGTAGCCAGAGCCTGAGCCAGACCCAGAACCAGAACCAAAACCAAAGCCACCGCCCCTGCCAAACCCATTGGGAGACCGACCAGACCCTGAACCATAGCCATATCCACTTCCAGGGCTCGACCCCCACCCCCAATTGTATTCCCAGTTGGGACCATGGCCCGAGCCAGTAGCACCCGTTGGGGTCCCACCATTAGGCCCAGAAGACATTTCCGCAGCTTCAACCTTTCTTCCACCACCACCACTGCCAACAGTGTTGAAGGCCGCAATGGAAGTGCCAGTGATCAAGAAGAGAAGAAAGAGAATGAGAGTGAAAATGTTGGGTTGCATTTTTTTTTCTCTCTCTTTTCTCTTCTTTTTGTGCGTGCTTGTGATGAGTTTTGTAGGGAAAGTTTAGTGTTGTGCTTGTGGGTGACTTTTGATGAGATTTAAGGTGGATATAGATAGTGCAATGAAATGATGAAATTAAGTGGGTATTTATAGTGGATTTTTTATAAGGATATGGGGTGAGAAAGTCTCACTTTTTATTGTAGTCGTATTCATATGGTGCACATGTCGGTTTGGCAAAAGATTTTACCCTACACGCCTGAATCCCACCACCGCCTCTATCAACTATATGCACGTTAGAATTTGTGCTAACATTTCTATATCTTTTAATAAAAAAGAATTTATTCTAACAAAAAAGATTTATTTGTTTTCTATTTTTAAGGAAAGTTCTAGTCTTTCAAGCATGCATGTGGAATGGGTGGAAGTCTCCATCGTCATTATGATTTTCATCCTCTATTTTTTCTTCGGCTAGTGCTCTTTCCTCTCAACGAGAGAAGAGACCAAATTAATATAAATGATTGATAAATCCTATTGATTCTAGGACCTCCTTGCATATGTGTAAGTTAAAGCTGTAGTGCAGTTTTCAGATAAAATTTGTCCCAAAACCTCTAATCAATCTGAGTTGGCTTAATTAATTTGTCATCAACCTAGAATCAAATGTCAAGAGCCTTACTTCAATTGGTTGGTACCTATTAGAGTTTTTAAAATGAGGTATTTAGGTATTTAGAGTTTTTAAAATGAGGTATTTAGAGTTTAATTCCCCTTCCCCAATTATCGAATTATCAAAAATAAAAAAATGCCTATAATCAAATTAACTCATTAGTCATTATTTGCTTTCCTTCTCAAGTTTGAGTTGTGTTAAGAGTAGAATGAAATATTTATGCACTCATAATGACACGTAATAAAATCCTCATGTATGTATAATCAAACTTAGTTGGTAAAGGGGTTTACTCTGTCATTTAGGGGTTTACTCTCGAAATTGACATTGAGAGACTTTTTTTTTTTTTTTTTTTTTTTTTTTTGAGAAACAAGACATTGAGAGATTTCAATACATGTAAACGTGGATAAATTGGACCAAGAAATTAAAGATGTTGTAATAGAGTTCTCTGTCTCAATTAGGGCATGTTGGTATAAAGTTTTCAGAGTTAATTTTAGCTTGACTAGTGTATTATTTTATTAAAGTTTTACTCTTTTCATGTATAAATGTATTTTTGTCCAACTTATTTTTTAAGTAAAATAAGTCAATGAAGATAAGCTATATTATATGAGCACTTAATATTTAAACTCGACTCATTTATTAAATAAGCTGGATTTGGAAATATATATATATATATATAAATATATATTTCCGTTCTTTTAACCCATTCCCTTTTAACTAAAAAAAAAAAAGAAACCGATCTGCTATCCTTAAAACCAAGTTTATTGGTCTATGAATTGGAGTTTTATTTCTATCACCTGACAAAAAAGGGAAAGATGACAAGTTTGAGTTATCCTATATTTTTTTTGACATAATAAATAAATAAATAAATAAAAAGTAGGACACCAATGAAGGATATTTTGTCCCACTGGGAAAAAACAAGAAAATTATTTCCTTTGGTTTAATCAAGAAATCAAGAAACAATGTTAGGTTAACACAGTTATAATGTATTAAGAAGTAGCTAATTAACTCCCCAAACACACTTGTGTATTAATTAAGAAGCATTTAATTAACTGCAAATGAATAGTTTAAGAAAAATGCTAAAATTACAAACATTTTTAAAGGCGGTTGACGTTGGTGACTTGTTCAGGCATTTTAATTAATATTGTGGTAGGTCTTATCTATAAAGATTGTTTTTAAAAACTAATTTTTGGGTTTGGGACAATAAAACTATATAGGGTAAATTTCATTAGCTATCTCTGAGGTTTAGACTAATGTCAAGCAGGTCCACAACTTTTCAAAACTAACCAATATAGTCTCTAAGCACAACTTAGTTCCTAAACGGCGTTAGTAACGATAGTTTTTCACTTATTCTCTGACTATTTCTTCTCTCTCATCACTCTCTCTCTCACACCTCTTCTTCTCTCTCAAACCACCACCATGAACACCAAAACTTAGACGGCAAGACACACAACTACCAAACCACAACATTACAGGACCACAACCCATAGAAGCTCCGATTTACAACACAACCCATAGTCAGAACTCAAATCGCACCCAAAAAAAACCCACCACAACCCATAAATCCACTTGTCAAGATCACAATCACCGCCTCATCACATCAATACAAAGCCCACCACCACAAACCAAATTCATAAATAGAAACCCAACCATGCAGACCCACGATCACAGCCACCCAAATCAAACCAATCCAAACCCACGGCCAAACCAAACCAATTCCTACCGCCCAAGCAACTAAACCCATGCACCATCACTGATGAAACCAAAGACGCCACCATCGACTCCATAAGATGGCCCTACCACAAGATTGGTGTCATCGTCCCTTGAAGAACGCTTGCCCAAATTGAAGAAGTATCCTAAAAAAAAGGAGAGATTGGGTTTGAATTCATACCCACAAACAACGGTTCACATATACAGAAAATACACAACACCCAATCAACTCAGGGATCACAAACCAAACCCCAAAAACACTAGAAAATTCAAAAAAAACCCACCTCTTCTCAAACCCAAACCCATCATCAACGAGACCCACAAATAGAAAACCACCACCACCAATTCAAGAAAAAAAAAAAAAAAAAAAAAAACCCACACAAGAAATATCAAATCAAACCTTGTAATCAAACTTACCCCAAGCCAAACCTCAGGATTAATCATTGATTGGAGGCAGTTTGTCTCACCAATGATGTTTCGATAGTTATAGTGGTGATTTGAGAGAGAAAAGAGAAGAAAGGTCTGAGTCAGAGAGGGAAAAGAGAAGGAAGAGTTAAAAATAAGTAACGTCTTACTCTGTTTAGGGACTAAATTGTGTTTGAGGACCATATTTGTTAGTTTTAAAGTGTTGGACTTACTTGGTATTACTCTAAATCTCAGAGGGAGTTAGAGAAATTTCCATAATCATATACAATATTACACGAGAGATTAATAAACCCCTCTAAGAAATCTAGATTCAAAAAAAAAAAAAAAAAAGTTTTTTGGATTTTGAGATTGAGATGCATCGGGTCCAACTTTTAGGTGGTTGTAGCTTTCACCGGCCATGCCATGCCATGCCACGTTAGACACGTGGCTTTAAACGAGTTTTACAAATTTGTAAGTTGTGACGGCCATTAGCTAGGGTATTTTATTTTTATTTTTTTCCTCTTCTTCTTGATTTGATCAGTTTAAACTTTAAACTGCAAAAAAAAAAAAAAAGGGAGCTTTTTGCTTGTGCCGTATGCGGTGGTGGCACTGTGGCGTCCAGAGATACTCACTTTGACTCTTTCACTTACACGTTCTTAAGTTGGGCGAATCTGATCATTTGTGAAAGGGACTTGATCCTGACACGTGTGCAGCCTTTCTGTGATCTAGAGGGAATTTCAGGGTGCAAGTGGAGTTTTGAGTCTCTCTGGCAATTTGCGTATGTTTGTTTGTTTGGCACTTTATATGCCTTTATGTATATGTGAGGACGATATAAGTTTGCTGTTTCCACCAACAGAAATATCAGAGACTAGGAGAAGGATGAGGACTACAGCAGCAAGGCAAAAATATCAGGCTTTTTTTTTTTTTTTTATATGCATGCTATAACATCTATGGACCACATGTTAATTACTTGTTTCCCGTTTGCTGTTCACTTGTTCCGCACTTGGAACTTTTCCAAAACAAGCACAATCAAGACTAGGGGTGTTCACGGTGCGGTGCGATGCGGTTTTGGGTCATTTTTAGCACCGCACTTTGCGGTGCGGTTTAGCTAAAACCATAACTGCACCGCACCTTTTTTTTGCTGTAACATGTGCGATGCGGTGCGGTGTGGTGCGGTTTAGAGTTTGGCCAAAACTATAACCGCACCGCACCGCACCGCACTATGTATAAGATACGGTTTGAAGTTGGTTTCCTGCTCAGCCTAAAACTAATTTTTCCCTTATTTTGAGCCAAGTTTTAAATTATTGAGCTAATTTTTTTTTTTTTTTAAGTTGGCTTTTCTAGTCAACACTTGCTAGGATTATTAAACTTTTTTTTTTTTAAACTAGGGTTATTAAACTATTAATAATATATTTAATATTAAAAATAAATAAATTAATTAATATATAGAGAGGGTGCGGTGCGGTGCTGTTTGTGCAGTTTTTTTATTATAAAACCGCAAACCGCACTGCACCATGCGGTGTGGTGCGGTGCGGTGCGGTTTTGCCATTTTGCGAGCGGTTTTGGTGCGATTTTTGCGGTTTGTGCGGTTTATGCGGTTTGGTGAACACCCCTAATCAAGACTCAATTCATCTTAATTCCCCTTAGAATCTAAGATTTACTTGTCACTCGATTATGTCTAATTTTGCTTCTGACATCAATTTATTCTTTTTGTTTTTTTGGCTAAAAATATGTTAAAGAATATTTATATTTTAAAAAAGTAAAATTTTAAAAAGTTGTATATAAAAATTAAAAACTTAAAGTTGAACAAAAATAACTAAAGCCAAATGAATACTAAATCATATCTTCTACTATCTAAAATTTTCATATTTACCCATGTCTCTTTTTTTTTTTCTTTTTTTTTCCTCTCTTTTTCCTTTTATCATTGATGTGATCGCACTAGACTAATATTTGCATTTAACATCTCTCTTTTTTCTTTTTCTTTTTTTATTACCTTGTTTGTTAAAAGGGGAGACAAAAATGATTTATGCAAATAAGTTTACTTTAAAAAAAAAATTACTTGTAAAAAGATTAGATAAAAAATGACTTTAAGCAAATAAGTTAATAGAAAATACAAGACGTAAATCCATACATTAATCTCAAATGAATTTCTCATTTTATCTTCAATTGGCACCAGCTTTACCTTCTCATAAAATGAATTTAGTCATGTACACTATCTTTTTCTATATCCGTACATATATCTTATTATTCTCTTTCTGGCTAGCCCCTTAACCTTAAGTACTTCTAATTTATAGAATTGTTTTTGTTTGACTAATGGGTATCTTATTATCAAATAATACTTTGAATGGAAAAGGTGAACCCTTTAAACTTCTTCTATATCTTTTTTTTTTTTATGTAAATTTTAAAAATTTAATTGTTGAATTACATGTTCTTAAAAAGTTATGCACAAAAAATAAGTTTATCGATTGAATAGCATATAACATCCAATTTGAACAAAATTTGATATGCATGTTAAGAACATAATGAATATATAATCCAATGGTTAGATTTTCAAAATTCATATTTAATGAAAAGATATAAGACATGTTTAAAGTGTCTTCCCAAACTAGTTTGAAGAGAAATTCTGCTTAGCCTAATTCTATAAAAGGGATCCTCTTCATTTTATCAATCTTCATGGATAATCTACCCAACTATAGTATCCATGATAGTCTAATTTTACTTTCCCTAATTGTTAGTCCTAGTTTTAGATTGAATTTCCACAGTTCAAACTTATAATTAATTAAATCTACTAAAGTTTTATTAATCAATATAATCTCATTTACAAACAACATGCCCTAAGGGACCTCATTGTGATAATGTTTGAAAACGCATCCATAACCAAATAAAATGTGAGGATTCCAATAATCCTTAATATTATCCTATGATCCTAATTCCTATCGTAATTGGGAACTCATTTGATCATAGTTTTTGCATTAGTTATTGCTTTCTCATACATGTAATATACTAAATTGAAATGCCATTTTTTTCTAAGACTAGCACATTACCTCCGTAGGAAGTTCATTGTATGCCATTTCTATGCTAATAAAACCAGTATGAAGGTCCCCCTTTTTCCCCTCTCTCTCTCTACTAGCCTTAATTAAAAAAAAAAAAAAAAAAAAAAAAGACTTCTAACAGTCTTGTAATGTGAAGTTAATTTATGCAACTCTTGAAATGTGGAGTTGTTATAATTTTATAGAACACTTCATCTTACATTCAAAATAAATTCATTAATACCACCGCATACTCTCGGTGTGATAGTCATTCCACAAGTATAAATGCTTGTCGGATGTGAGGGGGCAAGGGCTGGGCAATCTCCAGGAGGGAGTTTCACACATACATACACTTAAATTAGGTTAGAGTAGAATTTCTATCTTGTATAAAAAATAATAATAAATTCATTAATGATAATAATATAATAATTAGAATCAAGATAAATTAATGTAAAATAATTAAACTTTTATTTAATGGAAATTAGTTACTAAATTCCAAAAAGCAGTAACTCTCTTAAATAACCCAATATATATTCCTAAATTATGACCAGTCATATTTTATGTATTTGTATTATCGCATATTTTTAGCATGATAGTTATTTCACAAGTACAAAAATTATTATGGAGTGGGAGGGAGTAAGAGTTAGAGTTAGAGTTCAAGTTTTCAAGAAAGAACTTCAAATGAGAGTAATCATAAGGCTTCGTTTCACTCTTAAGTCTTAATAATCCATGCTCTACTGCTAAAGCCCATGCTTATCATTAGCTTCTTCTTCTTCTTCTTTTTTGATAAGATTATCATTAGCTATTTAGCTATAGGCCTGAGTGAGACAAAGAATGACTTACATTTGTTTCGACTAGGATATAAAACTATATATAGATTAGACAAAAGGAACGAGCTGAAGACCTTTTGTGAGAGCCTGTATGGAATCTAGGACACAATGTTCAATGCAATGCTCAGTACACACATGCTAAAAGCTCTTGTTGAAATTCTGTATATGAAGTTGGGCCCAGCTCCACGTGATGGAACTGGGCAATACGTGTTTTATCCATTTTCAGAATTCATGTGCACTGATTCTCCAATCCACTATGCTTACAAGCTCACGTTGGGCCCACTTAAGGCTCTAATTTGTATATTGTGGCCCAACCCATGTGTTGATAAGAATTATTTTTTTCTTCTGGAACAAAAATATCTGAAAATTCTGCTCCTCCAATCATACAAATCAGACACAAATTTAATGGACGAGTATTATAGATGCATTTGACGGGGGAAAAAAAAAAAAAAACAGATGTGCAACACAGTACTCATATTTGAATGGAAAAAAATTCTCGAACTTTTCTTGAATTTGATACTTAAATAATATTGAAATAAATACTCCTTTAAAATATGATAGTCCCTAATGACTAAAGTGTATACCTTATGTTTCTGTATGTTTGAATTTTGCATTTAGCCTGTTGTATTAGGTCATGTGAACACAATGGTGGAGTCAGGAATTTAGGTCAAGAGGGCAAGATTAAAAGACAAGATTAAAAGTAAAAAACTAATCTAAAAAAATTAATCAATATTAATAACAAAATAAATAAGCAACTATATACTAATGTAATTGTTATATAGAATCTAACATAAAATGTAAACTTTAATTTGGCTTTTTACACCTAGCTTAATTTACTCAATTGCCCTCAAAGATTTTTCATATTTTGAAACTGCTGCATGATTTTTTCACATTCAATAGTATTAAATATATCTTTCTAAATAATCATTCGTCTATTGATCTTCCATTCGATTGCGTAGTCAATTTTTAATTATGTTCATTGTTGAAAAAGCTCTTTCAATAATAGCTGTTGCAACTGGTAAAATCAATGCCAAGGTCACTAATGAGTAAACCAATGGATATGTAACATCCTTTTTTCATTTTTACCATCTTTTTAGCAAGCTGTCCAATTCCTTTAAGTGTTGAATGCTTTCAAAAACTCTAAGATACAAATTGAAAAAGACTAGTATCAAAAGATTTTTTTTTTTTAAATGTGAGGCATCCTTTACTCCTTTATTGTATATTATATTTTATATATATATATATATATATATTTTTTTTTATAGAGTCCTATTAGTATTAGTATTAGGTTGTGTAATTCCTTATGTCAGCCCATTCCCCTATGATTCCTATTTCCTTATGTCAATAGGATTTGCATCTTCTATACAACTACAACCTAATGTCTTTTGTGTCAGGGGGGCATGGGTGATATACGTTCCATATTAGTATCAAAAAAATTTGAAAGTTCAGGGGGGCCACCTGCTAACCCTCGCCCACCCCCCCCCCCTCCCCTCCCCTGTGTGAACAAAAAGCAAATGCCATATTTAATAATCCACAAGGTATAATAATGATAAAATTTAAAGAGCTTTTAAAATTACAAAAATTAAATTGGGAAAATCAATAATTCAAAGGGAAAATTGGAATTATTGATTTTCCCAATTTAAATCAATAATTTAGATTCCAAATTCCCCTTTGAATTGGAATCTAAATCCAAAGGGGAAATTGGAATACCATTTGCATGATAGTAAATATGAGGGAGAGGAAGAACACTTTTGAAAGAAAAAAAGATTAGTGATATTGTTCAGCGAGAGAGAGAGAGAGAGAGAGAGAGAGCAATAAAAATCTGGTGGAAAAGTGCTCTAATGGTGAGTTAAATAAGCCACTGAGCTGATCAGACAACAATAAAATAAAAACTCAATGTACTAAGGAAGCTAATCTCCAATGGACGAGATAGTGTGGGACAAGTGCACGTGTGTGATATAGATAAGGTCTAAGTCTATGCAATGCCCCATATTTTAAGATATCGAAAGAGATTTACAATGGCTACATTAAAAGAAACTCACTCTAAACCAATGTTAAAATTATATATTTTAAGATATCAAAAGAGGTTCACAATGGCTACATTAGAAGAAACTCACTCTAAACCAATGTTAAAATTGTTTGGAAGACTCCTGTGCTAATCTTTTGGGTTTGTAATTGGCAAATTTTTTTAAAAAAAAAAATTTTGTAGGAGTTGGTGATTAAAGTTTGATTTCAATACAATCAGATACTCAACAAGTTTTTCCTAAAAAAAAAAAAAAGAAAAAAAAAAGAAAGAAAGAAAGAAAGATACTCAACAAGTGTTTGCAAAAATTACGCCCTCTTGATGCTTCTGAAGTTGGGGACCTAATTTCCTTTGCATGTTAGTGAACTTTTAAGAATTTCTGGACATTTCATCGCTTATTTTTGTCGTTTAATTTAAGTTTATATCTATTTGCTCATTATAATCGTGTCCATTGGGAACAGGAAATGAGGATTAATCTTCGGAAATTTGTAAGTGTCATAAGTAGCCTTTTGAGTTGTTGGTTCGTGGCCCAAAAAACTTGAGTGAAAGGAAATGTGTCGCGTAGCTTGTGCTTTATGAGCATAGTGAATAGTGTCAGTCAACCATCTTCTCATTTATTCTCTCAAATCAATCAACAATTTTAACATAGAACATATAACAGGAGCCTGTTAATTGTGTAGCAAGGACCTAACTGAGAAATTGGTCACCGCATTCATATCTATGGAGAGGATTATCAAGTCTTAATCTGGCAGGGCAGGTTATTTTCCAGACTCTAAAAAGGAAAAATCCAATGGAGGAATACTCTTAACGACTGGAGAGTGCAACTTCAGCTCTTGTAGGGATGACTTTAACTTTAAGCCTTTTAAGTTTAACAATTCGTTAGCGAATTCACCAAATGGAGCACCAGCTTTCTAAAAAGACCTGAGTCCTTTGGTTACATATATTGTTGTTGCAGGTCGTATCGAAAGTGCGTTTGCAACAGAGCTTCGTACCATGCAGGTTTCAGAACAAATCGACACATTAGAGAGTCTTCTTGTGACAACAGGGGTGATTGCATCCTGAATTGCTCAACCATTTGACTCTTTTTGTGTTTCAAAATGGGTACGGTGTCAAGGCACTCTTAGCCAATAGTGTTTATGGGGCCAGAGAGCTCTTAATTCATGGGACCTACCTCTTTAAATCAAATAGCTCCTCTTGTCAATGGAATGCTAAACCCGAATTTTAGCAGAGGAAGTTTTGAGTCTAAGCTGGGCTGTGGTAAAGAACAACTCAAACGTTTAGGTTGAACCACCAAATCAACAAAAGAATTTGGATTGTAGAAGAAGAATGTTCAGATGATTTAAACAAAATCAGATAGGTATGCGAGCTAGAATTACATGTAGTAGATCCCGTTGAGATTAAGTTTGACATTTGTGCTTTGTTTTCAATTTGGAAGACAACTCAAGTTTGATAAACAGCAAGATTACGAAATAATTTCAATTCAGTAACTGTTTTCATTATTACTATTTCATTGATCTGGCTTGTATATGCCAGCTAGTGAACATCATGATCTTTGAAACCTCTCATGGTTATGAACTTTGTTTCTAATACTTTGACCAAAACCTTTATCCTCTTGGTAAGAACTAAGAATTTTCACAAGTCGTGTAGGCCATTGTAAGATTGGAGTTCGAGCTCCCTTGGGTCCATGATTGTTTACATTAACAAAACATAACAGCTATCCTACCACCAGAGTCTCCGTCATCAAAAAGGACGCATATGGTTGGAGCAACAATTGAAAGAATTGACCATGACCCAAATATTTTTCTTATGGCGTACAAAAGATGACTTTAATAAGCGAAAATCATAGAACGTTCAATAGGTATGACAATTCTTATGCATTCAGAGAAAAGCATACACCTAACAGAGCTCTTCACGAAAAAACGCACCAACGAGCTTCATACAAATCCAATTTGTGAATAAACTAAACCCAAAAACACTTAAGCATGAGAAATTCAGTTTATTAAGCAATTAGAAACCCAAGTTAAAGGTCAGTAAACTGGTCATCATCATCAGAATGGAAAAGTTATTCTCATCCACAGCTAATGAGAGCCTGTGTAGGAAGGTGTCCTAAGATTTTTTCCAATATTCATCACATGATGACTCAAGAGTTCAAGCACAAGTTTAAAGATAATACCCAAAAAAGAAAAAAAAAACATTTGCTACAAACAGAAACAATTGCAAGTCACACTTTAGGCTTAATAAATCAAACCCAATTGCAAGTTACACTCTAGGCTTAATAAATCAAACCCAAATTCTAAAACTTAATAACATGACAAAGCCTTAACCAAATTCACATGATTCAAAATTATGTGACACCCAATATTTCTCCACACATTTTGTATATAATCAATTCTGTAACAAAAAAATGTTTCACAAAATAGGATTAAGTAATATGAAAAATCAATGAATGGCTTCAAATTGGCATTCACAAGATAGATCATTTGATAAGAATCAAACGATAGATTCAGAAGCAAGTCGTTTAACATCACTCGATAATAAATATCTCAGATCAAGTGTTGGATTAATTTATTTAGCTTCATCCCAATCTATAACAAAGAATTAAATAAACAAAAAAAAAAACTGAATAATCAAAAAAAAAAAAAAAAAAAACATAGCTCAGTGGCGAAAAATAGATGGATTACTCAGTGTTGGCTTTTAAAGTCATAGGTTCGATTCTGCCAGCTAGCTTTCTTCAGACTTTCACATCAGAAGAGGGAGCTAAGAATCATCATCGTAACCATCAAATTTCCCAACAAACAAATAGAACTTCTAAGGAAAAATAATTAGAAATCTAACACACCGAATGCCCTGTTTGGATGGAAAGAAAATGTGGAATAATTTTCACAGAGGGAGAGAGAGAGAGAGAGAGAGAGATCGCTCAGGTCAGCGGGGTTGTCGACACGCAAAGTTCTCTAGAATGTAGAGAACCCTGCATTCCGGTCTGTTGAGCTTGAATTTCTTGTGGTCATCACTGCGATCTCACTCTCTCTTTTCTCTTTATACTCAAAAACCATAAGCAATAACACACAGGAACAGAGAGACTCGTACATATAACAACATCTACAAATACAAAAGAGAGAAGAAAAAACAGAGAAGAGGGGGATGAAACCCTAGGCCAAGTAGCGCGTGTGATTGTGATGAAGGGGCTGCTACAAGCTGTGAATTTATAGTAAATTGAGTTAGGGTTTTGTGGGGGATACGGGTATTCATATTCCAACCCAATATGCTTGACCCGAATGTCATAACCGGGCAGAGTTTTTATTTTTTATTTTTTTGTATTATATTTAAGTTATATTACAAATTACATCCTCTAATTTTTTCTAAAATGTGATTAAGTAATATAACTTTTGATTCAGTCAATTCTGTCCTTTAAATTTTAATTTTAGCCAATTTAGTTATTCCGGGTATTGCGCTCTAGGTCTCTAAAAAATCAAAGTAATTTTGAATTATTTAATAATTTTGAATAAGTATGACATTGTAAATCATGGAAAAAAAATTATATATAACATATTTAAAAAAATAAATAAATAAAAATACACCCCTTACACAACGTTGTGGGGGTGTATTTTGCTCATGCATGTTATTCGTTTTGTTTGTTTAAATTGTGCCATTTAGGGATATTTTAGCAGGAAGTTGTCATTGGATTTGTTGTTTTGAAATTTTCTGGTGTGTATGTTTGTTTGGTTACCAAGAAATTGACATGAAAGGTAAAAGAAACAAGCAAAATAAAAAATAAAATACAAATGCCACATAAGTTGTTGACGTGATTTTTTCTAAAACCAGTTTTTTTTTTTTTTAATTGTGATTAAGTGACATGTAAGCAATTTATTAACTATATCAACATTGTTCGTGAGTTAAATAATGACAAGGAGCACAGTAAAGTGTGTTTATAAAGATTATGAATTAAATTGACTTAAAAAAGTTTTTTTTAAGGTCCATAATGAAGCAATTCCTAAAAATGAAGAACTAAAAGGCAAAATACTAATGATTTATCTATTTTCTATTGACATGAAACAAAATACTTTTTGTATGTTTGATAAAATAAATTACAATTATATTTTAACAAATTTGATGTATAATTTATAATTAGAAAGGTTGTGTATGCAAAGCATTAATTTATTAGCACAAATCAAAAATAATAAATCATAAATTTTAGAGCAAGCGAAATATCTTCAAATCAAATGTTAAGACATGCATTATCCTATCATTAGTCATTATTAATGAAGAGATAAGAGATTCATTGTATATAAAGAGAAAACCTCTATCCTCTATTTATGATTAGAAATGGGGGAAATAACCTTCAATATGGAGAAGGTAAATGAGAGAATGACACAAATCAATGCAAAATTAGAGAATATAGAATATCATTTGAAACAACGAAGATCATATATCAATGTAATAAGGCAACGAGCTCAAGGAAACAGCACAAACCCAAAAATCGTGAATCAATGCAGAGAAGATCAGTTGAGTCAACAAAGTGACATAGCTTCTCTTGAAAAAGAAAAGGAAATACTACTGGAGAAAAGGAGGAAGCTCGTTGAATCAATTTTTAAGCATAAAATGCTAGAAAATTACCCTCTCACTTGGAGCTCCTTTATAAATTAGTAATTAATAAGTGATAGAGTTTACCAAAGAAAATAATAGGCATATACTCTCCCTCAATCTCGCTTTGAGAAAATTTGAAGGAAGGGGTGTTTATATTTATGTTTAGGCTCCATGTTTATTACAACCTATCCCCATATTTTTTTTTTTTTTTTTTTTTGAGAAGGACCTATCCCCATATTTGATTACCCATTATGTGTTTTTTTATTTATTAATCATTTGTGTTATTGGAAATATCGTAGCATAAAGTACTAGCTTCTTTTATTTTTATTTCTTATTCAACCAATCAAAATTTTCATAAATTCCAAACCAATATTTTAAAATTTATTATGATAAAGGTTTCTATTTGCACGTTGTAGCATAATATTTCAATACCGGTGCATTTTAATGTACCACTTTTAAGGCGTGTATATAGTTAGGATCGATTTATACCTAATGTAACTTTTTGTTTATGTTACACCATTAATTATTTTTATTATTATTAATATTTCAAAAATTCAACCATTGAATAATATGTTATTATATTCTTAACATGTATGCCAAATTCCGTGTTAATTGTATGTTATTTACTCTTTGATAATAACTTAATCATTGGTCACCTTTAAACTTTGCAAGGCTTAAAAAAAAAAAAAAAACGTAATCTAACATTGGATATTTCAAAATACATTCAATAAAAATTTTCATGTGATGTTGTAACATTGTCAAATTTTACACTAAGAGCATTAGTATTGGGGAATGCAAATGCCAAATGTAAGGAGAATTTGGCATTTGCAGCTACAAAGTGCTCTGTATCAGAGAATTGTAAAGCCAAGTATTGCAAATATTTTTGCAATATTGCTACAATGCAATTCTAAAGATAGAATTGCACTGTAGTAATATTGTAAAAATATATATATATTTTATCTCTGACTCTCTCATCTCTGTCTCTCCATCACTGAAACTTCACCAGAACCCACAACACAGCCAACCCAGCACCACAGAGCACGACAAATCCTAAAAAACCCATATCACAACCGGATCACAACCAACACGGCGAAACCCAAAAACCCACCGGATGCTGAGCACAGTGATGCCATCGAGCATGGTGAAACCCAAATCACGCCATCGAGCACGGTGAAACCCAAAAACCCACCGGATCACAACCATCGAGCACGACGAAACCCATATCACGAATTCATGATCTACGACCCACGATCCACAATCGGAGCAGTGCGAGTACGAGCTCGTCATGGAGCGAATGAAGTTTTGGGTTTTATTGAAGCCGAGTTGTGAAATTTAGGATTTTTTGTTTGTGGGTTTTGTTAATTGATGCGTTTTTGGTTGATCTATGAAGTTTTGGGTGTTTGAGTTAATGGGTTATTGTTGGACTATTTCACCACCTCACCGGAAATGAAGGCTCCGGCGGAAGTTGCAAATGGAAGAGAGCTAAAAATTAGAGAGAGGAGAGAGATGGGAGAGAAAAGATATAATTTTGGAATATATTATTTTATTATGTAGATATATTATTTTAATAAGTAGAAGAGAAATATAAAAGTTTGGGATGCTGGAAGTATTGTAAAATGGCATGGTATAATAATAAAGTGGCTTTTTGAAATGGTAAAATAGAGTAGAATAGGAATTTTCCAATGCTAATGCTCTAAGTATAATTTAATATCTTCAAAATTGTTAGTACAATCTAATATTTTAACCAGTACAAAATATATGGATTATCTTTACTTGTTACTTGAATGAATAATATCAATTGTACCAACCAATACAATATAAATTCTAAAACTTTGTTCCACTAGTATTGGGTAAGATCTTAAACTTACCGCTTCAATACAATGTATGGGAGTTTATAAAATAATAGGATGGGTATATCATGCATTAATGGTTTGGAATCATATGGTGAATTTATTCAATGTGTTTGAAAGTTTATAAAATAAATAATGAAAATGGAAAGAATATTTATATATATATATATATATATATAATTTTATTATTATGTCCTTCACCTTTTATTTTCCCTTTTTTCAAAATATTAATATAATCGATATTTACTTATGTCTCGTTAAAGGAATGAGTCTCCCTCACTAAAAAAAAACATTAGTTAGGAATAAAATGGAATATCCTTTAAAGAGAATGCAATTCATTTCTCATGTCTTCCCTACCAAACAAGCTATAAGAGTGACCAACTACTTGGCCAAGAATATTGTTGTCTTATAGGAAGAAATCTCGTGGGGGTAACCCTACGATAGTAACTACATATTTAGAACTCAAGGCTTTATGGATATTATAAGGTCTTAGGAACCATAAAGCTAGGGATGGACCTAGGTGGGGGCTTGGGCCCGAGTCCCCCTAGGTTCATTTTTTTTTTTTTAGTTATTATATATTTCATTTTTGTAGTTGGACCCTCTTCCAAAATCTTAAACCACCAATAAAGCTAATTAGCCTTACCCAAATAGCAACTATCCAACCCAAAAACTTTTTTTTTTTTTGAAAGGATCCAACCCAAAAACTTAACAAAAACAATAAAAACATTCACAATGGTGATTGTATTTTAGCAAAAAAAAAAAAAAAAAACTATTTTACCACCAAAGAACCAAAAAATCATGTGTTATTGGAGAAGCTAAAGCTAGAGTTTTTGCAACTACAGTAAACTAGTATAGATCTCAGGTGATTGTAGCAAGTTATTAAAAATAAAATACAATATTTTATTAAGATTATATCTCCTCCTTCAATTAAAAAACTTCAATTTTCTCTTTTCTTTTAGTATGTTAATGAGTTGTTTATATTATTTTAAATGAAGTGAAAAAAAAAATTGAACACTTGATATTGAATGTATTGTAAAGTGGGGTGGTAAAATAAATAAATTAGCTTTTTGAGGTGCACTACCACTGCGAATGCTCTAACTTAAAAAAAAAAAAAAAATCATAGCCAGCCTAGTATTTAAAAAAAAAATTATTTTGTTTTTGTTTTTGTCTTTGTCTTTGTTAGTAAATAATTACATCTTAATGTATTTATAACTAACAATTTTACCATCACGCACTCTTAATGCGATGGTCATTCTATAAATATAAGTACTACGAGGCATAAAGTTAGAGTTGGCAAAAACTTTTCCAAGCTATTAGAATTTGTTATCTACGAGATGCAGATTACGTTTGTTTGTATAAGTTGGAAATGGTACTTTAAAAAATGAGTTAGAAATAAAGTTGTTTTTCAGCCAACAATAATATTTTGTGCTAAGTTAAACAAGGGAACTCGAGATAGTTTTCCTTTTAACAATTTTTTTCTTTCTTCTAATACTACCAAATATAAGAAAATGCACAAAATTATTTTTACTTAAAGTTTTTCATTGAAACAAACTGAGTGTTAATATTTATAGATATATATATATATATTAATATCCAAAATTCAGAGAAAATTCAATTAGATTTTAATTAAATTCTCAAATTTGCACCACGTGTCCTTTTTTTTTTTTTTAGAATATTAAATATTTTTAACACACACACAGGGAGAGGAGAAAATGTTTTAAAGAAACCGACAGTGGTGTATATCTAGAAGGGCCTATGTGTCCCATTTAATTGTTAATTTTGTGCCAAGTAAATTATTGAGTGTAAAAATCGAAGAGTCCATATCTAACTAGATTCTAAATTAGATTTCAATTGGAATCCAATTTTCTGCCACATGTCAATTTATTTTTTTAATTTTTGTGGCAAGTAAATTATTGGGTGAAAAAACTGAAGAGTTTAAATCTAATTAAATTCTAAATTATATATATAATGAGAAAACATTATATATTTTAAAAATGTATTATTAATAAAAGTGTAAGCTAATGTTTTATATAATTTGAATATTTTCTCAAATATGTATAATTGTGATTATTTCTAATTATATTCGTACATCTACACAGTAGTTTTAATAAGAATTCCATGTAAATTAATACCCATGTTTACTACACCCAATAAAATGCTATCACAGCAAATTTTTTTTCCAATTAAAAAAAAAGGATCAACACACACAAAATCACTATTTCCTTAAATATATATTCCAAATATTAACAAATTAGATTAAAAATTGAAAATTATGCTTGAACCATAACTCTGCATCTTGGGATCTAGCAACAGATTCGTCATCTTTTGATGGAGGTGAGAAGCAAGCGTGGTGCACTGGTCATTACAACACAAATTTAGGACGCTGGTTACCATTAAAGTCTGATAAATAATTCGTATGAAATGCTGGATACAAGGTTAAACAGTAAAATGTCAAATGAGTAATGTTGATTTATATTTTTAGGATGAATAACATATAGTATCTAATCATAATTCAAAATCATTCATTCAACCGCTGTAAAATAATCATGAAGAAAATTTAATTCAATATATTACATAATTAAGAAAAGAATAAAACCATAAATATATTCTCTATTCTTGCTTTTGGCAAACCCATGCTCTTTTTAATTACCACTTGTCACTCTTTGCTTTCAATTCTAACATGCATGTCCGCAATTTAGTTTTCGTTATGCATGCAACACTCTCTTAGACTTGAACCTGGTTTTTACTCCCGACACTCCACAAACGCTTATACTTTGAAATAACCATCACATTAAAGGTGCATATATAGTTAAGACTTAAAAGAGTGCATATATAACACATTTTTATTCTCAATGTGCCGGAAAACCAAAAACTTTCCTTGGAATCGTTCTTAGAAACTTTGATGTTTAATTTGGCTGAGTACGTCATTTTTTTTTTTAAGATAGATATATATATATATATATATATATATATATATATATATATGGTGGAGATCGCTTGTGTTTCTTTTTTTCTTTCTATTTTAATTTGTGGTTTGATTTGCAGACCCGTTATTGGTATTCTCTATCCTTTGTAAGTAGATTCTCTTCTTTGATGGAATTCTATACTTGAAATTAAGTTGGAAGGGCCAGATTTTATCTTCCTCTTTTTAGTTTTTTTTTTTTTTTTTTTTTTTGGGGGGGGGGGGGGGGGGGGGGGGGGAGGGTTGGTTGTGTAGGTAGGATGCTAGTCCAAAATAAATAAAAATGAGGTTGGCCTATTCTTTAATAGTGCATTTAAAAAAAAAAACATTAATAGTGGATTTAAATTAGCTTTTTGCTGTTAGTTTGTAAGTGTTTGTTCACTTATTTATTTTATGTAATTTGGTGGTTGATAGTTAATTACTTGATTAACTACACAAATTAACACAATTATTCGTAATATCTATACATAGAAGAGTTAATTTCATGTGTGATTTCTACTATCTTGTCAATAACAGTGAATTGTCAAGATAAATTATTATTCAAGTAACTTATAAATTAAAAAAAAAAATTCGTATCACTTTATCACTTTGATTCATCTATATATATATATATATATATATATATTAAAAACCGAAATATATATATATATTAAAAACCGAAACCTCTGAAACTCCCACAATTTTTCACATCATCATTTTAATTTATAATTTTTTTTAATTTTTAAAACTAAATAGTGAGAGAGTTCTAACAGGAGTTTCTCTCTCTCTTTTTTTCTCATCATTTTAATTTATAAAAAATTTTAATTTGTTAAACTAAATGGTAAGAGAGTCCTAATAGGAGTCTCTTTCTTTTTTCCTTAATCCTAATAGGAGTTTCTTTTTTTTTTCACGTGAGTTTTTTTTTTTTTAACCTAAAGTGAGCCCTTAAAAAAAAAAAAAAACTAACGTGAGATCTAATTAAAAAAAAATTTATTTTTTAATCCTAATTCTAATATAAGTCTTTCAAAAAGTTAAAATTTTCAGTTTTATATTATAACAATAATGTGGCAAGCTCTAAGAATACGAGAATGCAATTTGTAGATCTACTATCAAGATAACATAGATTAGATTGGTAGTGGATAGTAGATATAATTGCAGTTGAATATTATGTAAAGTTATCACCATAGAATAGTCCACATCGAAATGTGTTATGTGAAACCAATTATATGAAAGAAAAAGAATTTTTCTAAATCATTATATTGAAGAAATTAGTTATTTTCATTCATTTTCAAATTATACATTTTTAAAATTTAAGTCATATACCTTTAAGTAAAATAAGTACTTTTAATTTTTATTTAACTATCCCGTGCATCGCACGGGTTAGCGACTAGTTTGAAAAAAATTTCTAACTCTCCCACTACCTTGAACCTTATTTTTCGCTAAAACTTTTTTTCCTTTTTGGGTTAACTGATGCTTACTATGCAAAATGTTGTTCTCTCACTTAGTAAGGCTTGTGATCATAATAGACTAGTACACCATTATATGTGGTTTTTGTTATTTACCAGATGTGCCTCAATTATAGCAATTGAGACCGGGTCTCGTTCTAGGATTCGACAATGGCTTTCTTATTGGATTGTGCATTCCATGAACACTCTCTTCGAGCTCAGCTTTGCCAAAGTCCTAAGTTGGCAAAAATTATTGCCATTTGTCTGTGTAATTAATAGAGCTCCTGGTTTTCTTTGGGTGTGATTTGTTTTTTTGGTTGATAAGGGTAAAAAATGATGTACTTGCTCATACTTTCAAGTTTTAACTTTTAAACTTTCTTTCTCATTTGCTTTTGTTTGAAACCTATTTGGCAGGATATTTATATGGCCATACGTGAAGCTGATATTGATCTGTTGGTTAGTCATCCCGAACTTCAGTATTTTGATGGGGTACCTCTCTTTTTTGCTGAATTTTTTGATGTGGTACCTCGGTATTTTGACCTTGTGGTTAGTGTATGGATTCTTTGGCAGTAGTGCGGATGTATTTGAGCAATTTGTGAGACCTTTCTTTGTCAAGCACCGACTTGTTGGAGTCTGGCATGTCCCAGAGAAGGGTTTCTTCAGCTGTAAGCTAGGGGACATTTTAACCGCATGGAAATATATATCAGAAGGAAAATGGAAAGAAGCTTAATTTTCAGAAGGTTATAAATTATTTTATTAATAGGGTATGAAACCATTTACTATCCTCACAGTTTTGGGGATTCATATATGCTTTTAGATGCATGTGGGGTGTGTTGAGGGAGGACTCATTTTGAAAATCTAGAACCTTGGGAGCCCAAGCCCAAAAGAAAAAAGATATTGGGCATGACCATGATTCAATACTACTTGGTCCACATTCAAGCCCAAGCTCGACACTTTAAGCATATAGCCCTCAAAACAAAAGGTCCTAGCAACAATCTTTTTTTTTTTTTTTTTTTTTTTTTTTTGATAATCAATCGATTCGGAACTTTCCTTAAACTGGACCTAGTCCAAAACACTTACATCATCTACAATCTTATTTTCAATCATGGGTGGAGTATCCTCCACCCAAACTACACAGTCTGATACAAAATTGACATATCTAGCCATTAAATGGACAGCAGTGTTACCACTCCTGCAAATGTGGTTCGCAGACCACGAATTAAAATTACAGAGAGCCCACCTAGCTCTTTCCATGATTTTTAGAATTAAACACAGTGTTGTTTTTGGGTCAATAAGAGCCTCCACGACTTGCTTAGCATCTCCCTCAATGGTCACCTTTTTAGTCCAAGATCCCATGCAAGCATGATGCCCTCTTCAACCACTTTCGCCTCAGTCTCTACAGCCCCCATTGGGAATGCCAGCTTCTTACTCATAGCCCCCATTAACAATCCTATACCGTTTATTATCACAACGCCGTTGCCACAGCAACTCCTATCCTTAAAGATCGCTCCATCCACATTTACCTTGTACCCATTAACCTCAACAGGAGTCCACGCCTACTTGTTCGAGGGCTTTCTCTTGGTCCGTTAGGGAGGGTCCTGTCTGAACTCCTCAACATACCGCAAAACTTCTTATGTTATTTCATTGGCTTTCTTTCTCCTTCCGCCATGTCTGATCACATTCCTATTGTTTCAGATGCTCCAAGCAGTGGTAGCAAACAGAGGCCAATCAATCTCAGCATTTTCCTTCCATACCTCCCACACTATATCAACAAATTCCAAAAATTGACTTTCAAAACTAGGGAGCTTGATTCTAGTCTCAGCCCACACCTCGCCAGCCACAAAACAACCCCATAGAATGTGCCCCGTAGATTCATAAGCTCCACACAAGCTGCACCTCTCATCCTATGCAATTTTCCTTTGGCGAAGCTTAAGATTACTTGGGATGATATCCTTACATGCTCTCCACATAAACTGTTTTATCTTATTTGGGCAATCCATCTTCCACATGGTCTTCCAAAATGCCTTTGTTTCAGACCAATTCAAGCCTCCTCCATGATCCACCATTGGGTTGCCCTCCTTAAGAAGCTTTCGGGCTACCTTATATGCACTATTCACCGTAAAACGACCAATCTGTGTCCAAGCCCAGGTTAATGAGTCTTTTGGAAGGTGAAAACTAATCGGGATTCCTAGAATGACCTCTGCTTCATGGGGCAAAAAGGCTCTCCTCACTTTTGTGTAGTCCCATAATCTCTTCTCGGGGTCAATCAAGTCAGCCACCAGCTTAATTTTTTATGAGTGACCTCTCGGGCTAACCACCTTAAAAGAATCAGGTGCTTGGAGCCATCTGTCTTCCCATGTTCTTCTTTTTCCCCCGTTCCCCACATTCCACCTTGAACCCCTCTCCACTACCTCCCTAGCTGCCATCAGGCTCTTCCACACATACGATGGGTTTTTCCCAATCTTTGCCTATCGAAAGGATCCATCCGAGAAGTACTTCGCTTTGAAAACTTTATGAACTAAGGAATTTTGGTTCTGCTGAATCCATCATCCCTGTTTTGCTAAGAGTGCGAGGTTGAATTCCTTAAGGTCCTTAAAACCCATTCCTCCCTCTTCCTTAGGGGAACACATTTTTTCCCATGATATCCAAGCAATCTTTCGTTCCTTCTCTTTTTACCCCCACCAGAAATTACACATCAACGAGCTTAAGTCCTTGCAAAGCGAGTAAGAGAGTTTGAAGCAACTCATGGTGTATGTGGGGGTGGCTTGAGCCATAGCTTTAATGAGGATCCCCCTCCCTGCACTAGATAATAATTTACCTTTCCATCCAGTGATATTCCACCCCACCTGATCTTTGATGCGGCTAAAGGTTTGCCTTTTCCCCTTACCCACTAGTGGTGGTAAGCCAAGGTATCTCTCGTGATGTTGGATGATTTAGGCACCAAACATATTTTTCACTTGGTCTTAGATATCCCTACTTGTGTTTCGGCTAAAAAAAAGGGAGGTTTTGTCCTTGTTTAACTTCTGGCCCGACTCCCTTTCATAGTCCTCTAGAACCTTGTTAACCCGGCTGCTTTTCTCCACCGTGGCTTTATAGGAAATTATACTATCATCGGCGAATAGCAAGTGGGAGATCTGTGGCTCCCCTCTTTTCACCATTACCCCCCTAATGCTTTCATTCTCCTTTTCCTTACTCAACGTTGCAGACAAACCCTCCACACACAAAAGTAAGAGATAGAGGGAGATGGGGTCCCCTTGTCTAGCCCCCTCGATAGGATGATCCTTCCCTTTGGTTCTCTATTGATCAAGACTGAGAAGGAGATCGAACAAACACACATCATCATAAGTGATATCCACCTATCATGGAAGCCCAACTTACGCAACATCGCTTCTAGGTACACCCACTTAACGCGATCGTAAGCTTTGCTCATATCAAGCTTTATCGCCATCATCCATTCCTTCCCTTTTCTTCTTTGGTTAATGCAGTGCATCGTCTCAAAGGCAACCAACACGTTGTCCATGATAAGCCTTCTCAAAACAAACGCACTCTGGGATTCACTTATCACCCTTGGTAAGATTCTCTTTAACCTGTTAGCCATCACTTTGGAAGTAATTTTGTATAGTACATTATATAAGCTAATAGGTCTATATTCAGTGATCTTTTGTGGATTTTTGACCTTGGGGATTAGATAGATATACGTATCATTTATACCACTTAGCAGGTAGCAAGAATTAAGGGCTTCAAGTACAGTACTAATAACATTTGGACCAACAATGTCCCAGTAATTTTAGAAGAAAATAGGGGACATACCATCTGGCCCTGGGGACTTGGTGGGGTGCATCTGCTTTAGAGCTTTCCAAACCTCCTTTGGTCTGAACACAACCAATAACTCCTCATTCATTTCCTGTATCACCTGCTTGTTCACTGCATTCAGGCTTGCTTTGAAACACCAAGGCTTGTCTGACTTATATATGGATGTAAGATACTCCAATGCAATTCGCTTAATCTCTCCCTGGTCCTCCCTCCATATTCCCTTCGAATCCATCAGACCACCAATCTTGTTCTTTTTTTACCTTTGATTTGCCATAGCATGGAAGAATTTGGTGTTTCGATCTCCCTATTGGATCCAAAGAGCCCTTGACCTTTGGTTCCACATTATCTCCTCCTTCAATAGGACTTCGTTAATTTCCTTCTTCAAATTTTGAATTTCCTCCACCTTCTCATGTAATTGGTTAGTAGCTTCAAGTTGTTGAAGCCGGCTTTGCTTTTGTTTTAGCACTCTATTCACATTGTCGAAAACAATTTGATTCCACCTTTCAAGTTGAACCTGGCAGCCCCGCAACCTATCCTGTATCCGAAAGTTTAAATCATCCCCCCTCAGTGGTTCTCAAGCTCATTCCACAACTTCCTTACAGCCTTTATCACGAGTCCACATAGCTTTAAACATAAATCTTTTCCTTGTTCATTTGCTTTGCCAATTGCCCTTTAGATACAATGCCAGTAAACAGTGGTCCAAAGTGGCCATTGAGATGTGATGAACGCAAGCCTCAGGGAATCATTTCAACCAACCCTCATTTGCAACCATCCTATCCAACCTGAGAAGAGTTCTCTGTTCCCCAAATCTGTCATTGCACCAAGTAAAGTTTTGCCCCACAAAACCAAGATTGTGTAATCCGCAAGAACTGAGACAATCTCTAAACATCTCCATTTGCCTGACCTCCCTTTATATGCCTCCTAATTTCTCGTCCAGGTGGGTGATCTCATTAAAGTCGCCAAAAACCACCCATGGCATCTCACATTGGGCTTTCAGCGTGTCTAGTAGCTGCTAAGAAATCTGTCGCTTTCCTACATCTGGTTGGCCATAAAACCCTTTTGCTCTCCATGGCGCCGCATCTACCCCTTTGTGCATAACAACAAGAACTATGTGCAAGTTTGAACAGCTTTTATACCTTATGTCAGAGCCTTCCTTCCAAAGGAGTGCTAAACCTCCACTCCGTCCATCGCTGGGAACCGAAATCCCTTGCGTATAATCTAGCTTCCTTTGAATTCCTTTAATTCGATTTCTATTTGCTTTGGTTTCAATGAGGAAAACCAAAATTGGGTTCTTCTCCTTTACAATGTTGATGAGAGCCCTGGCTACCTGGGGCAACCCTAAACCGCAACAGTTCCACGACAAGAGATTCATGAGGCTCGGCAGCACTGCTCTATAGTCGCCGCCTCTTCGCCATCCCTCTGGTTTATTTTTTCTGGGGTTTTATTTTTAAGGTTCTTCCCTTTTCTTCTCTTCAGAGTGATAGTGTTGGGTTCTAAATCTTGTAATGGGCACGAGCTCTCACGTTTTTGCCCGATAGAGTCTTTGGTCTCTCCATTAGTTTTGGACTTCACTTCCTTTACCAGCCTCTTCCAATGGGTACTCATTGGGCCCAATTTTTCAGCTGTCCATCCTAGCTCCTGGGTGAAAGACATGGCCATTGGGCTTGGGGTCAAATCCGTTCCTTTTGGGCTTCCTTTGCATCTTTCAGTCCTTTTATTTGGCACCATAATGAAATCAAACTCAACCACTCCACCCCTGGTGTATAATCTAGCTTCCTTTGAATTCCTTTAATATAATTCTTATTCGCTTTGGTTTCAGTGAGGAAAGTCAAAACTGGGTTCTTCTCCTTCACCGTGTTAGTGAAAGCTCTGGCTGCCTGGGGCAACCCTAAACCCCAGCAATTCCACGACAGGAGATTCATGACGCTCGGCAGCACTGCTCCGCAGTCGCCACCTCTTCGCCATCCCTCTGGTTTATTTTTTCTGGGGTTTTGTTGTTAAGGTTCTTCCCTTTTCTTCTCTTCAGGATGATAGTGTTGGGGTCTAAATCTTGTAATGGGCACGAGCTCTCACATTTCTGCCCGATAGAGTCTTTGGTCTCTCCGTTAGTTTTGGGCTTCACTTCCCTTACCAGCCTCTTCCAATGGGTACTTATTGGGCCCAATTTTTCAGCTGTCCATCCTAGCTCCTGGGTGAAAGACATGGCCATTGGGCATGGGCTCAAATCCGTTCCTTTTAGGCTTTCTTTGCATCCTTCAGTCCTTTTATTTGGCGCCATAATGAAATCAAACTCAGCCAATCCACCTCTTGTGTATAATCCAACTTCCTTTGAATTTCTTTAATATGATCCTATTCGCTTTGGTTTCAATGAAGAAAATCAAAACTGGGTTCTTCTCCTTCACCGTGTTGGTGAGAGCTCTGGCTACCTAGGCCGACCCTAAACCCCGGCAGTTCCACGACAGGAGATTCATGAGGCTCGGCAGCACTGCTCCGCAGTCGCCGCCTCTTCGCCATCCCTCTGGTTTATTTTTTCTGGGGTTTTGTTGTTAAGGTTCTTCCATTTTCTTCTCTTTAGGGTGATAGTGTTAGGCTCTAAATCTTGTAATGGACATGGGCTCTCACGTTTCTGCCCGATAGAATCTTTGGTCTCTCTGCTAGTTTTGGGCTTCACTTCCCTTACCAGCCTCTTCCAATGGGTACTCATTGGGCCCAATTTTCAGCTGTCCATCCTAGCTCTTAGGTGAAAGACATGGCCATTGGGCCTAGGGTCAAATCTGTTCCTTTTGGGCTTTCTTTACATCCTTCAGTCCTTTTATTTGGTGCCATAATGAAATCAAACTCAGCCACTCCACCCGTTGCACCTGGTTTGTCCTAGTGCATATACTTCCCCTCCTATCCCCGTGCCGTAGTCAGGTGCCAAGAATCTTTCCCTGGGTTGGAAACTTCCATTTCTGACTTTCCCCTATCCTTGTTGACCATACCTATTTCGTGAAAGCTGCTTGCAGCAGGCATTGGGTTTGCTTCCCCTACCGTTTCCTTCTCGAGATTTCTGCTACCTTGGCTAGGATTCCTCCCCCCGTCGCTTTCAACACGTCGATCGCACTCCTTTCGTTCGCCGCTCCTTTTATGTCCTAGCAACAATCTAAATCACTCTGAAAATGGGAAACCCATCACCTCTTATATTTTGTAACCTAAGCCCACGAGGCCCACGCGTAACAGGAGGAATATGCATTTTTTATGATGCTCTCAACTTCTCATGTTTTGAGCTAGCATTTTCAAGAGAAGGTATCTTGTAAGACGGTAAGACGATCTCATGATATATTTCTCTCACAATATGTTGGATCCTTAGTAAAAAAAATCTAATTTTTGTGGCAAAACTCATTATCCAAGTAATGGATTCTCAACAAAGAGACAAAGAAAGGAGGAAATACGGTTTGGAAGGTTGGGGAGTGCAATTATTTATGAGAGGGACATATGGGCATCATCATCCATTAAGAGCCTGTAACTCTGAGTTTGGACATGCATATATGGTTTTGAGGTCTACTGATTAGGTGTGTGTTGACCATTGTCAACTAAAACAATTCTCATTTAGTATAGCTATTATATAAATCAAGATTTTAAATGAATATTTGGAATGATAATTGATTGGATCTGTTGGTTATCTATCTAATTTGGCACAATAAGATCAAGTTATGCTTGTTTTATTTGTCCAACCAAGGCAATGTATGAGCACCGTTATAGGTAGGGTGCATTTTATTATTATTAATAATTGTTATTGTGTACTAAATATTTAATATTTATTTATATGAAATTTTGCAAAATCATTTTAAACGTTCAATCCTAAAATTATAATATAAACTAGCCTCATAACATGCGTTCCACACGTGTGATGAGGCTTTTTTTTTTTTTTTTTTTTTTGAATTAGTGTTATAATTTTTCACCTATTTCAATTTTGAGATTTACACTTATTTTCCCACAAAAATTGCACATTTAAAACTACTAATATGATAGGTACTATACAGTGTGGCTATTGCAGATATTTGTAAATGTACTCATGTGGGATATTTGCAGATATTTGTAAATAAGGATTGTGACAATTGTGGACTATTGATATTTGTAGATATTTGTAAGTATGGGGACAGGTGGTGTGGGTATAGCTGCTGGGGTGTACGTGCGTGCCTGCATGTGGGTGCGTGGGAGTGTGCAGTGGCTAGACTGTACTGCAGATAAATTGTACTGCTATTGTACTACTATTGTGGGTTGTTAGTTGGTTGGGCCAAGGTGTCAATAGGTAGTTTGTTGGTTACGTGGAGTGCTTATAAGGAGAGGAAAAGGGATTGTAAAACTCATGCAGATAATAATTTCATTGTTTCTTTCCTATTCTTTCTCTCTCTGTGTTCCTTGTTCCAATTAACAATTCTTCTTCCCTTTCTTACACTGAATTAGAATCTTATCATAATATGACCAAAAGTATCATAAGACTAATTCTAAAAAATGAACACCAAAATAGCATTAAAATATGTTTAGTTTAATTTTTTATTAATTTTTTATGTGATATGGGGCATTTTTTTTTTATACAAGATAGAATTCTAATCTAGAATAATCTAAGTATATATGCGTGTGAAGCTCCCTTCTAGAGATTTGAACCTCGGCCCTTGGCCTCCCACATCTCACAAACACTTATACTTGTAGAGTGACCATCACTCTAAGGGTGTGCGGTGGTAGACATTTAATATATATAAATAAATAAATATATATATATTTATTTATAGGAAACGGTGGGCTAGTTTTTTTTTTTTTTTTTTTTTTTTTTTTTTTTTTTTTTTTTCAGAACTTGGGATAGGTTTTTTTTTTTTTTTTTTAATTAAAAACCATACGATGGTTTTTTTTTTTTTTTAAATAGAAGGTGGGATTGTTTTTTTTTAGGAGAAGGTGGGGATTGTAGAGAGTTTTTATTTATTTTTTTTCACTTTTTAGTTATTAATTTTTATTGATTTACGGTTTTAACCTTATTTTTTATTTTTTAGGAATAAGAATAAGTTAATTAAATTAGGGGTATTTTTGTAAGTCAAAAAGATATTAATTAACTTTCTGAATCCTTTTAATATATAGAGATAAATAGATTTTTGTATACCTACAACACATCAAAATTCAGATAGATATTGAGAAAAAACAGGAAATCATGACATGTGTAGAGTGTAGACCATATGTTCTAAATGATAACCTAGACTACAATGGCTCAAAACCAATCGCCTGATCTAAGCTATAGCCAATGGATAATTAACTAGCACATTCATCATACTAATAATTGTTCTAAATGGAATTGCAAAACCCATTCCAGAATTAAATAGTCGTATTTATAGAAAGTTAAAAAATTTTAAACCCAAAAAATAGAAGCCAAATAACAATGCTTAGAATCAAATACAATCGTCAGATCTTGATAAAATCTCCAAACTTTAGAGTCTTTTTGGTAGAGTAGATTTTAGGGAGGATGAAAAAAAAAAAAAAAAAAAAAAGAGAGAGAGAGAGAGAGAGAGAGAGAGAAAATGAGGAGGGAAAACTTTTTGGAGGGTATTTGGTTGAAAAGGGGAGAGGAAAAAGAGGCAATGAGAACCAAATGTTTTCTCCTTAACTCATCAAAAAATTTTCTCCCCAAAATATGGAAAAAAATGGGAGGAGAGAAAATTAGAATTGGGTTGAAAAAAATGTCCATGTGCACTATGCACATGGGTTTCGTCCACGCCCAGTGTTTTTTTTTTTTTTTTTTTTTTTTTTTTTTTTTACCACCTGCACGTACACAATTATTTTGCTTAAAAAATGTGTTACATTTTTTTTTTACTTTTTTGTTTTATTTAATGGGGACATAATTATAAATTTATACCAATTTCACTTCCATCCTCTCATTTTTATTCTCAACCAAACAAATAAGTTTTTTATCTCTTCACTTTTCTATCCTTCTCTAGAAAACTAAATCTCTTCTATTCTCCCATTTTTCTATCCTCTCTCTATTTTCTATCCTCCCACTTTTCACTCATTCAACCAATGGAATCTCTAAAGACTAATTCCAACCCAACTTCACAAAAATCATAGGACCCACCAACATGTTTGAATGGTCAATTAGAGTCCAACTTCAACAATAAAATCTTGTACCAAAGAAACATTAGTCTTTAAGTGCACTTTCTGTTCTTTGATGGCCAGCCTTGCTGGCTGACAACCTTGAGAAAATACTGAGCATTTTTGTTTTATTATTCACAAACTAATAAATCAAATATTTAACATTCAAAATCTTTAACAAACTAATAAATCACAATATTTGACATTCATAATCATCAAAGTATACCCATCATAATCATTAAAGAATGCCTAGACAAATTGATCTCTAATCTTTAACAAACACAAAAAATTCGTCAACACCCAACAAAAGGGAAAACTAATTAATAAATATAAAAAATTAAAAAAACTCACCGACACAAACGCCTTACAAGCTACAACGGCGTCATCTCCCTCACAGTGGCGGCATCATCCATCTCTTTCTCGATCTCTCCGTCTCTTCCAATCACTATTTCACCATTAAGGGTTTGTCCAAAAAAGAAAGAAAAAAAGCGACAAATTTGAACCAGTTATTTGGGTTTTTAGCCGGTAAGTAGAAAATTGAAAAGCATTGAAGAGAAAGGAGTCTGTGGCATTGAAGAGGAGAGAGTCCGGGATGTGGGCATTGAAGAACTGAAGTGATCTTCTTTGCCAAGATTTGCACGGCCTGGGCTGAAGGGGAAAGGGTTAAAAAAATCAAAATATTACCCTTGCTAAATAGTGTCGTATTAAGTGAGTAGTGGGCAAAACTCTCACCAAACTAGAACCATATTCCATAAAAAAGAAGTTGGCTTATTAGAGCATCCGCATCCGGTTTTGGTATTCTATCTTATTTTACCATTCTAAAAAGCAACTTTATTAATTATACAATACAGTTTTACAATTCTTCCAGCATTCCAAATTCTATTCTCCTATTCTACTCATTAAAATAATATATCTACCCTAATAAAATATATTTTTTCTTTTTTTTTTTGTTTTTTCTCAATTTTCTCCACTGCCCAGTAACCACCACCGCGCCTCCACCATGCCTACCACGCCACCACTGCCCACTGCCATCAAAATCCCACCGGAACAAAAACCCATATAAAAAAAAAAAAAACCCAGCATCACAACAGAAGAAAAAAAAAAAAAAACCCATCGGAAAGGCAGAACTAGTGACGCCGTGACCCACGTCGGAGATCGCCATGACCTCGCCGGACCCAAACACTGGCGATCTCCGATGACCAACAACCACAGTTCAACCACAACCCAAACACCGAACCCAACCACAGTTCAGCCACAACCCAAACACCGGACCCAACCACGACCCAACCGAACCCAACAACGATCCACAACCCAAACACCGGACCCAACCACGACCCAACCGAACCCAACAACGATCCACACTGGACCCAACCACGACCCAACCGAACCCAACCGAACCCAACAACGATCCACAGACCAAACACCGGACCCAACCACGACCCAAACCCAACCGAACCCAACAGCGATCCACACCGAACCCAACTCCGATCTTCACACCCAACACCGATCTCCACCCCGATCCACGGCGAGCACCCCGATCCACCACCACGGCACCACCTCGATCTGCCACACCAAACTATGATACCCACGGAGGCTTGATTCAAGGGAAAATAGAGAAAAAAAGAAAAAGAAAAAGGAAGGGAAGATAGGGACGAGAGAGGGGAAAGAGAATGAGAGAATCAGAACTTAAAAAGAAGAAAGAAAAAAAAAAAAAAAAGAGGAGATGAGAGACCGGTGAGAAACGGTAGAGATGAGAAAGAGAGAAGGAAGAGAGAGAAAAGAAAGAGGTAAAATGAGAGAGGAGAGAGAAATTCCCGGGTTAAAACGGGAGAGGAGAGAGAAATGAGGCATTAAAAAAATTTTTTTTTTTTATAACATACAGCTACAGTACCATCTTACATTTGAGATGGTACTGTAGCTGAATGTCAAATTTTCATATAGCATTTGGCATATGGCCTGCTGGCTGGTGACCATTATTTGGGCCTTTATGCCAAATTTGCTTTGCATTTGACATATGAAAGACCCATTGTGGATGCTCTTACACAATTCATGAGCTCACAAACAGTGCACAAGGGATCTATGAATAATACAAATAATAAGCTACAAAACCAATTAAGCTTTGGCTTTCATCACTTCCCAAACAAACTCTTAGTGTGTCTATATATATATATATATATATATATATAATGTCAAAAATCGTTAGTAAGTCACACTGTCCTCACGTACTCGAAATAACATTTGCGAAACAGAAACAAAGAAGACATTGTAGAGAGTACCGGTGTGGTACCGGCCAAATACCCTTCGAAAGTCAAGTTAGAGAACTTTAGCAACTCTAGGGTGCCAGAACTGGGGTAAATTATGTGTACTTTGGTTTGTGAGAGTTTTGAGTTTTTATAGTAACGTAGAGTTATCCTCCGTTTCTTGGCGGAGAGGGTCTTTCTCTGTAGGGAAGATCCTCATTTATACACGTGTCTTGTGGGATCCTTTCCTTGTAGGAATTCTCTTAATTAGGGTTAACTGTGGGGCACAAGATGTTTCCTTATATACATATTTGTGAAGGCCAAGTAATGCCATGCTGGGCCCGTCACAAGTTTCTTTCTTCCCGTCAGCTTCTTATCCAGTCTAGGCGTAATGAGCGTCTTACATAGATGTTGTCGCGTTGGAGGTGAAGTCGTCTACTTTGAAAAGGACTCGTCGGCCTTACAATATCGTTGTTTTCTTCTCTGAATGCAGTGTTGCTGACAGGTTCTTTGAGATCGACCGCTTCATCTTAGTTGAATGAGTTTGATATCTTTTTCCTGGAATTATCCTTATCAATATATATATATATATATATATATATTATTTTATTTTTTTGAGAAAGTAGTATATTACTATATTGGTTTGTTTGTGAATGCATTAAACATATTAGAGATTAGAGAATAGAGAATAGAGCTATAGTTCAATTGGGTATAGTATAAGTCTTAGATAATGTGCGGGTTTTGGCCATTCCTAGACTTATATGTTGAGTTTCATGTGGACACAACCTTGTACCTTGTGAATTAGGCAATACAGTTTTATGACTATCTTTAAAGAGCTTAAAAACGATTATGGTCCTTGTACAAATTCCAATTTCACGTTACATTTGGAAAGAAGCAAGGCCATCAACGAATAAGTCGAACTATTGATCTTAAGAAGCGGGTCGGGTATCCACGGGGTTGAAGGTTCGGGTAGGAAGCGGGTTTCAAGTTAGACCTCCACTCCACATACAAAGGGTGGCCAAACCAATGTCCAATTGTAACCACATAAATCCGACCCAAAACCAAAACTCATAATAAAATTAAAACCCAGCCCACCAATCCATCGAAAAACCGACCCACAAAGAAGAGATATATATAAAGCACAAAGAGAGCCAAAATGAGTTGACATCCTCTCCTTTTGTTCGTTTGTTAAAACAAACCTCGGTGGCCTAGAATTCACGCACTTCAGGTCCGTCCATATTTCTTCAATCTCTCTTTCTCTCTATCTTATAATTGATCATATCTTTTGATTAGGGTTTTTATTACCTCTTTCGTTTCTGTACGAGACTGTTTTGTACCTTACTTCTGTTTTTTGCCTTTTTGACGCGTGAAAGGTTCTGAAGATCTTTGATTCGAACATGTTTTGATTTTCCAGATTTCTAATTATTCGAATATTTTATTTGTCGCTGATTTTTGTTGAATATATCTGATTATAAATTATGTAATTGCCCGATTTGATTGTCGTGGTTTTTTTTTTTTAATTTAATTTTATTGCCATTAAATATTCTTTAATTTGTTTAAACTATTATTGATTTGTAAGCTAGCAATCTTAGTTTGGTGGTTTTTGAAGGACTCTGTGTGTATCTGTGTGTGAGCTTTTGCTCTTTGTTTGTTATGTTTGTTCATCAATATAATGATTGAATTATATATATATATATATATATTTAATTATTATATTTATTATTTTCAAAATTTTCAGCTGAAATCTAATTTTTAATTTGTTTTGATAACTGTGGTGACACAGTGGTAGCCACGTTAAGATTTATCCTCTTTGGGGAGTCAGGCCCGCAAGGATTATCCCGTGTACCCAATGGAAGGAAGGAGGGAGCAAGGGCTGGCCTTGGACTCACGCTCGCAGTCCCACATCGGGTAGTTAGGCGCTCCCACTCATGTTTATAAGGTTCTGGACCACGCATGAGTGTACGCTTACTCGCGTATGTGATCGCATACGTGGGTAAGCGTACACTCATGCGTGGTCCAGAACCTTATAAACATGAGTGGGAGCGCCTAACTACCCGATGTGGGACTGCGAGCGTGAGTCCAAGGCCAGCCCTTGCTCCCTCCTTCCTTCCATTGGGTACAAGGGATAATCCTTGCGGGCCTGGCTCCCCAAAGAGGATAAATCTTAACGTGGCTACCACTGTGTCACCACATTAAAACGCTTTTTGGTTGTATGGCTTGATGTGAGCCCTTCCCCAAGAAGTTTATCCTCTTTGGGGAGCCAGGCCCTCAAGGATTATCCCTCAGCCAATGGAAGGAAGGAGTGAGCAAGGGCTGACCTTGGACTCAGACTCGCAGTCCCACATCGGGCAGAGGGCGTTCCCACACACGCTTCATAAGCCTCTGGAGCTCACGTGTGTGTACGCTTACCCGCGTATGCGATCGCATACGCGGGTAAGCGTACACTCATGCGTGGTCCAGAACCTTATAAACATAAGTGAGAGCGCCTAACTACCCGATGTGGGACTGCGAGCGTGAGTCCAAGGCCAGCCCTTGCTCCCTCCTTCCTTCCATTGGGTACACGGGATAATCCTTGCGGGCCTGGCTCCCCAAAGAGGATAAATCTTAACGTGGCTACCACTGTGTCACCACAATAACATAGGAAACCTTTATAAAGAAGAGTCATTTGGACTTGTCTCTAGCCATTTGGACTTGTCTTTAGCTCGTAAAACCTAGGGGCAACTGACTCTACCCTACCCGCCAGAACCAGTTGCTAGGTAATCTATGGGCATTTACCCATGATGGGCTATTTTTAATTTTTTCTGTTTTGGTGGTTGTTTCATTCTTGAGCTTCTTACTAAAGAAATGCGTAATTTATAGAAAAATTTTATGCTCCAAACAGGGCTTGCAAAGTTTACATTATACGCTGGGATTGTGAACATGAGTTTCGCTATGATTGTTTGCTCTGATTTGTTCTGATTTTTGTTTTTGGGTTTTTTTTAATTTAAAGAATTTGCTCTTTATTGTTCTGTGGCTATTGGACTTATGCTAAACTTGTCACCCTTATTTATTCAGCTATTTGGTTTCTGTGATCTACATGTTTTAATAGCTGAGGTACCTTGTCATAGATTCATGATAAACACAAGTCATAGCTTTAATGTTACTCCATGTTCTCAATTTATGTGTGATATTATACTTATTTATACATTTTTGAAGCAATAACATTACTAAATTATAATTAGGAAAGCAATGAAACTGATTTGACACCTCCTATTAATGTGATACCCAGTGTATTAAAGCATTTTGGCTAGTAAGCACTTTTGAAATTCTATTTTAGTATTACAAGTGGAGAATTGACAATTAAGTTTAATGTTAAAATAGTTTGGCATTGAAGGAATATTATATCAAGTGGGATTATATTTTATTCTCAAGTACAGGTTAGTAAGATTTTGTTTTTGGAATCCATGTGATGGGATATGTTTATATGTAAGCATGTATAGTGTTTTCAAGTAGACTCAGCTGGTATCAATTTCACTGGAACATTGCATATGTGAGGAAAATGATTATGGGTGTTCCCCCCTTCTTTTTTTAAATATTTGGCACTATGTTTTTGTTAAGCTTGTAATATTTCTAGTATTTAGTAATACCTCTAGCGTTGTATTAACTTCATGATAAGTCATAAGAGGGCTATGTGTTTTTCATTCCATGTTTCATAATAATATGTAATGAGGAGATACTGTCTCATTTTGGCCAGTAATGTGACTGGAGAGATACACATGTTCTTTTGGAACATGTTAATAGTTCTTGTTGGAAGTTTGAAACTTCGCTTGAAACAGTTATCCTGGATAGTGTCACCTTGGTAATAGTTGTTTTGTATTGATAATAATGTTTTGGAGTTGCTAGACATAACATATGATTGGTTCTGATGATACCTTTTCTGGTTTACCAATTATACACAGCATTTGTGAGTTACATAACCTGTGTCCGTGCATGTGTGACCCTTTTTTTTGGTATTTTATCTTTCACTTTTTTCTTTTTTTCTTTATTGTAGATTTTTGGAGTCCTTGCATTTTTGCTCGTCTCCTTTTTTTTCTGAAATGTGTAATTTGATTAATGCTGTCTGTGCAGGTAATCAACTACGTTTTCTGTATCTACTATCACAATGGCAGATCAAGAAGCTGATAAGAATATTGAGATATGGAAGATCAAGAAATTGATTAAAGCTCTGGAAGCTGCTAGAGGCAATGGTACAAGCATGATTTCTCTAATCATGCCTCCAAGAGATCAAATATCCCGTGTTACCAAGATGTTGGGTGATGAATTTGGTACTGCCTCCAACATTAAAAGTAGGGTAAATCGTCAGTCTGTGCTTGGGGCAATTACATCTGCGCAGCAAAGACTTAAACTTTACAACAAAGTTCCTCCCAATGGGCTTGTGCTCTACACTGGAACAATTGTAACTGATGATGGGAAGGAAAAGAAGGTCACATTCGATTTTGAGCCGTTTAGGCCAATTAATGCATCCCTTTACCTTTGTGACAACAAGTTTCATACAGAAGCGCTGAATGAGCTTTTAGAATCTGATGACAAGTTTGGCTTTATTATCATGGACGGTAATGGGACCCTTTTTGGGACTTTAAGTGGTAATACTAGAGAGGTTCTTCATAAATTTAGTGTTGACCTTCCGAAGAAACATGGAAGAGGTGGGCAATCAGCTCTACGGTTTGCTCGTCTTCGAATGGAGAAACGCCACAACTATGTGAGGAAGACTGCAGAACTTGCCACTCAATTTTACATCAATGCTGCCACCAGCCAACCCAATGTCTCAGGATTAATACTGGCTGGGTCTGCTGACTTCAAAACTGAGCTTAGTCAGTCAGACATGTTTGATCCTCGTCTTCAAGCCAAAATATTAAATGTGGTAGATGTCTCTTATGGAGGGGAGAATGGTTTCAATCAGGCCATTGAGCTGTCATCAGAGATCTTGTCCAATGTGAAATTTATTCAGGAGAAGCGCTTGATAGGCAAATACTTTGAGGAGATTAGCCAGGACACTGGGAAATATGTTTTTGGTGTGGATGATACACTGAAAACTTTGGAGATGGGTGCTGTTGAGATACTTATTGTATGGGAAAATCTGGATATTAATAGGTACGTGTTAAAAAATAGCACTACTGGTGAGATTGTCATAAAGCACTTGAATAAGGAGCAAGAGGCTGATCAGAGTAATTTCCGTGCTCCTGTTGGCTCTGCTGAATTTGAGGTGCAGGAAAAGACGTCTCTGCTGGAGTGGTTCGCTACTGAATACAGGAAGTTTGGTTGCTCACTTGAATTTGTCACCAACAAATCTCAAGAGGGATCCCAGTTCTGTAGAGGTTTTGGTGGGATTGGGGGAATACTCCGCTACCAGCTCGATATAAGATCATTTGATGAGTTTTCAGATGATGGTGAAGTTTATGATGATTCTGAATAGCAATCAATCAAATTTTCCCAAATGCTGTTGCAGGAGAACGGGGCAAAAAGGCTGCACCAGTGTGTGATATGCCCGAGCTTGCTGCTGCTGCTGCCCCCCCAAGTTGGAACTCGGATCTCAAAACCCCTTGCAAAATATATGTAAGTTTTTTTTCTTTTCTTGTCTTCTCTCTTCTATGCTTCTACTGATTTTTTCAGTCAGAACTAGGTTGAATTTTTATTCCTAACCCTGTTGGCTATTTTGTCTCTATTGTCTCTTTCTTGAAGGAATTTGCAGGAATACCCAAGAATCTTAATTGGGTGATTTCATCTAGATTTAGGATTATTCCAAAAAAAAAATTATTGGAAACATGTCTTGGATGGGAGCAGCAGGGAAAGAGTCACATAAAGAATAATGTGCTATATTAGGTATTTCGTTGGTTTGGGGATCGTGTGAGGTAACTTTTATTACTACATCAAATTTGGTTGTTGGCCGATCGAGATGATCGTGACTCTGCGGTTCTCTGAGCCTGCGGTTTTGTTGGAACTGCTATCTGTTATGTCCTTTTGAAGTTTATTCCGTTATTATGACTTTTATGTATTTTAATTCTGTTGAGTACATTTATCACTAGCATATATGTTTGATGGATACAAGATACAATCCTAGTTTCCATACTACAATAAAATAATATTTATATTAAGTATCGGGTTTGATATTGATTAGGTTAAAGAACAGAAAATGCTATAGGCACCGAAAACCTACAAGAAAATTTTTACTCCCTTCCCACGTTTTTATTGTAGTGGGACTCTGAGTGATGTGATTGCTTGTGAGAAGGGAGTGAAAAATTGTGGTTTTTTAGTGCCTTTAAAAACAAGCGTTGTGTAATATATTTTATATTTTATTATACGTGTTGGGTGTGGGTCTGTGGAGCCCATACCCGCCCATGTCAGGCGGAAAATCGAAAACCTGATCCGCCCTGCCCTTGAACCTCCACAAGTGGGGATTTGGGTTTGTGCTAGATCACCCTGTATTGTCTGAATGTGTATTTTTCTAATGATATGTCATTTAAAATTTTAAATGACAGGATACTTTGTACACTATTAGATGGAAGAAATAAAATCTAATTTTTCTTTTTTGTGTTTTTAATAGAAACCAATTTTTTACCTAAAAACGTTTATTCATGGGATGTTTATCTCATTACACTAAGCTCAAGGTAAATTTCTTCATCAAGATGAACAGAATTTGAAAACAATAGAGTATCGTTTTATACTCGCTATAGATTTTCAACTGCAAGATTAGTACATTTTGTGAGCAAGAAAAAGTTCATTTTAGATTTCACTCAACATAGTTTTGTAAGAACAATACTTCTTAATACTTAAATAGAAAGGAGGATCAGCTTTGATAGATAATTTGGTATTTATATAGCAAAGGAGATCGCAAAAAATTTCAAAAATTTCACTCGATAGATGATCTTAGATAAATTTTATTCTATGAAAGATCATTAGGGATCATAACTGTGATGAGAAATGCTCTTTATTTTTCTTAATGTGCGTTTGGTTTCAGCTTAAAAAATCAACTTATTTTACTATTCAGCTTATTTTTGCTACTATTTATTGGTCTCACTACACTTTTTGATATTATTCATGAGTTCTACTATACTATTTCAGTTTGTTTTACCTTTATTTATGGTATTTTCAGCAAAAAGTTTTCAACTTTAGCAAATAAGCAGATTTTAAACAGACCTTAAATTAAACAATTTTTGTATATTTGTTAAAGTTTTTGAATATTAAGATAATATATCAAAGTTAATAATTTTGTGTGTATATATATATATATATATACATATATAAATGAGCTATGATTAATATATTGATACTATAATTATGCCCCAAATACGGTCCTGGCTGAATTGAACAATTGCATATTCTTATTTTGGTCCATGTTAGCAACTGACTTCTTTCCAATGGATGGACCAGAAAGGAGTCAAAGCCCGTGTACAAGGACGCTGAAAGATACAAGACCCACCAAACCTTCATCCTCGGCTATAAATCCTCAATAGACTATTTAGAAATTGACTATAAAATAGTAAATTTTAATTAGTTTAATTGATAAATTTTTTAATAATTGAATAAGAGATCTGGGGTTTAATCTCTGCGATCAAAAATTGATTAGTGTCTGCTGTCATCAAGAGTGGATGTCAAATTTTCTCAAAAAAAGAAAAAAAAGAAGAGAAAACAATTGACCATAAATAAATTGAAAAATGAAAATAAAATCAATTGTCAAGTATGCAGGCATTGCTTTTTATACCAGATATATAACTTTTGAAAATTGAATTAAATACAAACACCACGTTATAAATAACAAAGATAAAACAACAATCTGAGCCACAAACTTCTGCCATTTCTTTACTTATCCTTAAAAAGGTTTTCTTCTCATTTTCTAACAACCGCACAGCCTAAATAGTTGCTCCTCTGTGTTGCCCATGTCCGTATATTAAGAATTCTGATGTGCGCCCGAACCTACACATAAGCAACATCTTAATCCTCAGATAGTCTCAAAGACCATATAGAAAAAGGAAAAATCATAACAGAAACAATCCAGGACAAATACAAATGCAAAATAAGAATGATAAATTGTATCTAGTGAGAGTCAAAACACTCTTTGATATTTGATAATTACAGATTATTAAGTGCCAAGTTTTTTTTTTTAAATTTATTTCAGCGAAAATCGACTAATTACACTTTTATTGTACCTTTAAGTGTGTTTGCATGCTAATTAGCTATAAGTCGTCGTGAAAGCATAACAATAAGTTACAGTATCAAGTTTGAAAAATAATGTAAATCAAATCAATGAAGGGCTTGAGTAGAACCATTTGATTCTATTTTAATATTAGTCAATATGGTAGGGGGAGGGGGGGACAATCAAATATCTAGAGGGACTCCGGGGTAAAAAAAATAATCTAAAAGGGTTTTGCAGGAATCCTTAGGGCCCCTCAATTCACAAAATAATAAATATAAGATAAGTATGTTGTAAGCAAGCAATTAGTCTTACAGTACTACACGTCTAGAACAATAACAGCTTCTCCAAAATTAGTGTCACGCTCCAAACCCAACTATAAAGATAGGCATGTGACAATGACCGCACGCTTTAAAAATAAGCACCCTACAAGTGTGCAAGATCTTTTTAGCAACTAAAATTATCCTCAAAATTACATCAAATAAATCCAATACCTTGGCAATTTCTTTATGAATTGATCTCCAATAATTTGAAAGGAACAAAATCCAAACCTCTTCTACATAATGCCAATTAGCCAATAGATATAAGACTATTACATGACCATCTAATCCCAAAATCACTAAGCTTCTTTCCCTGTTCACAACACAGCAGCAAAACTCCCAAAACTTGTTATTCTTCACAATCTAAAACTGGAGGAAAAAAGGAGGTGAGTCGACAACTCCATAAGTAGCCAAAGTCCTGATAAGTTTTATCAAGCAAATAGATTTGTAAAATAATAAGTCGTATATAAATTGAATATTTTAATTTTACAAATATATCATAGATGGATTAGAAAATAATTAGTTTTTCATATATCAAAAGTTGTAATTTACAATAGGTTTCAAAAACCCATAGTTTCAAGGGTTCAAAATAGTTCAAATACTTAGACACAATTCATATTCTTAACAATCTTTTACGACTATGGTCATGCTATATCCCTGTGACTAGGTATCGGATTCAGATGAAACTAGTTCCGTGCTAATGTATATCTCTTATTAGCAGGGTCTAGAAACATGATAGGCTCGTGATGCCTTAGATAGAACTAGTTTTGGTACTAATGAATAAACTCTATTGGCTGGGTATCAGAGTCAAAACATAGTTAGATTGTCCAAAATCATACATATCAAATCATACTTCAAACAAAAATATATCTCAATTAAATACATATATAAAATAATATATTCAATTATCAAATATATTTATGACAATTCTCTACTCTTTACTTTAAATCAAAGTAGCTAAAACAATTGAAATAAAATTGTAACATTTGTAAACCAATATTCAGTAGCTAAATTACAGTTATATAAGCAAAATAAAACCAATTAGGAGAAAGGATACTTACCTCCAAAAGCCATACCAAAAGGACAAAAACTTAGGAGTTCAACCTATTACAATCCAATACACAAATTAATTCATAGACTTAGACAAAACTACTTAATCCAATTTAAGCCTATTTACCTAAACTTAATTTATTCATCTCTAGAAACCTCAATTCAAGGAATACTCAAAATATATTCAATAGAGTAACTGATTTCACTAAGCAACCTAGAGTCCAACTAGTCTAGACCCTCTTCCCTTCATTGTAGTAATTTTTATCCAATTTAGCCCAAGCTCTTCTATTATCGAGTAATTCACTTGAATCATTCCCAACCCTATACATGCTTTAACCCGTAGGCTTCCCAATCCAACAAATTGATCTAAAAATAACACAATATATCAAACCCCATAAAAATTAACATTTTATACTCCAAAATTATCCCCTCAAATGCATAAATAAAATTCGGTGTGTATACTGTATAGTATTAGTTAAGAAAGGCTTAGAATGAAAAAAGGCTTGGGTGACTACCTAGACTTGGGCAAACCAAGACTGTAGATGCGACCTTTCTCAATTCTAGCATATTTTGATGGATTAAGTAGTTAGACCAAAAAGTAATCAGGGGTACTGGCTAAATACGAACAGCCCAAGGGGAAAGAGTGAACGGAGGAGAGAGAGAGAGAGAGAGAGAGAGAGAGAGAGAGAGAGCAACATTAAAACTTAAATGAGGGGAGAGATTTATGGCAGCTCCTTTTAGAAACCTTTAGGTGTCTAAAGCAAAATCCTTAAGGTGGCTAGGGTTTACACGATACAACTAGGATATAAATATTGCTAACCCCAATATCAGAATTACTAAGTTATCCTTAAAAAAAAAATCTTTTATTTATTTATTTATTTTTTTGGAATTGGATATCACAATTAGAGATAAGATTGCCTACTTAACACCTATCCCAGACCATCTTAGAAGTAAAAGCCCTATGTACTAGGTACTAGGACATTGACTATGCATTGAGCCTGTTTAGGATTGCTATAAAAGCAAAGCTTTAAGTAATAGAGTTTTGGATATAGATTTTTAACTGAAAAAAGCTTTAGCATTTGTAGCGTTTCACAAACTACAATGAAAAAGTGCGGGTAATTCTACGGTACCCTATTTTTTTTGGGGGTACAGTACCCAATAGTTGGCAACCTATTATACTGGGTTACCAAAACATTACATTTGACAGTTCTATCCTTATATTGCGCAGTTTTGACATTATATATGACAGTTTTTTTGTCACATTTGGTCGTTCCTTTATTTTTTTTTCAAATTTGACGGTTTCATTCTCACATTGTGTAATTCTAACATTACATGTGACAAAATTTTGTCACATTTGGTAGTTCCTTAATTTTGTTTCTCTCATTTGACGATTCTATCCTCATATTGTGCAATGCTAACATCACACGTGATTGTACTTTTGTCATAATTATGGTTCTATGGACACAATTGGAGGAGTCGCCACCTAGTTTTACAATGGCCTAGGAACCATGAATATAGTGTTCTTTCGAAAAAGGACCATTGATCTTATTACTAGAGTATGGGGTTCGGAGTTTAGGTGTGTTCTTAGGAAGGTGTTAGGCACCCAAGACCGCCCAACCCTAAGGTTGACTTCCTCTCATTGTGTCTTGCATCTTAATCCTATTAAAGGCATGTCCAATATTGTTTATCTAACCCACGCATGCGCTAGCATACATCTAACAATCAACATGGCATCAAACATCCCAAAACATACACCTATCATACTTCCATCATGTTATATCACAACCTAAGCCTAGCATACATCTATCATGCTTCACAAAATATCCTAACATACATCTAGCATGGCATCTCATATCAAAGCATAAACCCTAACATCCGTCTAGCATGGCAAACATGTCAACTCATAAACCCTAGCATATATCTAGCATCATATGCATCCAAGACGGCAAACATACATACAATATGTTAAGGCAGAAGCATAAACATGGCAGCATCAAAAGATCATAATGAAAGCATCAAGAATAGAAACATGCTCATTCAAACCACTATATCATGCTCGACAAAACTAAACAAGATTACATTCAAACAAATGCATGTACATGTGAATGCATGACTTTCCTTACTTACCTCACCGCATCATATCACCTATGGCATCAATGCATGAACATGTGAATGCGTGTTCATAGCATTTAAATAAAGAAATGAAAACAAACCCTAATTTAAACATGTTAAAGGTAAACTAACAGCCAATGTTTGAAACAGAGACTCAAAACTATGCATAGATACATGGGGGATCAAAACAGGAGTATAGCATGTGAAACGAATAAAGAAAACAAAGCAAAACATAAATTAGAGTTTCTAGATAACGGCTTGCGTACGCATATAGAAGCCTGCGTACACAGGCCAAATACTGGCGTGTGCAGGAGTTGACCTGCGTACGTGTGCATAAAGCATACGTGCGCAGGGTTGTCAAAAACCCTAACCCAGAAACAGCAAACACAGAAATAGAGCAAAACTTAAAATTGTAAATCTAACACCTTAACATGCTTTAAAATAGAAACACGACTAATCCTAGGCTAAACAAACATGTTATAACATAAAAAAAACAAATAAATAAGATTAAAACACAAACTAAAGGCAGAAAAGAAAGAAAAGTTTGAAATATATACCTTAAAGCAAAAAAAATTCTAGGTTTGATTTTTGACCATTCCTCCCAATTAAATCTATTCACAACCACAAAGAAATGGTTAGTAAACTTCGAAAATCGAGGAACAAGGCCAGAATAGGTCCCAATAAAATAAAATTGACTTGAGGGTGTTTTGTGAAAAACTACATTTTTTATTTACTATTTGTAGTGAATCTTAAATTTTTCCTTTAGGATTTCTATGTGTTTTTGAAAAGGTACCATGCATGGCTGTTTATATTGTGAAAATGGGGGTTTGGAATGGCTCTCAGATAATGTGAGATTCGTTCTAAACCTCAACATTAATGTAGAAAACTTGCCATTTTCTTTTTTAAATGTTTCTTTGGCATTTCTTTTCCAAAAATAGATTTTTTGCTCATTAAAAAGTTATATTTTCCAATTTAACACATCTCAAGTTAATTTTTAATTTGATTGGGCACTAAACCAACCTTGGATCTTAGAATTTTGGCATCATTGGGGAGTGAGAGCTCGAGTTGTAAGGGTACAGAATGCATTGTCTATAGATTTTTTCATTTTTTTTTCATATTTAATGGTTCTATCTTCACATTGTGCGGTATCAACATCACATGTGACCTTACTTTTGTCAAATTCGATGGTTTCCTTATTTTTTCTTTCTTTCTCACATTTGACAATTCCATTGCCACATTGGGCAACACCAACATCACATGTAACCGTACTTTTATCACATTCGATGATTTCTTTATTTTTTTTTCTCACATTTGATGGTTCCATTATCACATTCAGTAGTACCCTAGTTTTTTTTCTCACATTTAACAATTCCATTGTCACATTGAGAAATACCAATATCATTTATAACTGTACTTTTGTCACATTTGGTGGTACCATTATTGTTTTTTCACATTTGACAGTTCCATCATCACATTGGACAGTATCAATATCAAATATGACTGTATTTTTGTCACATTTAGTGGTATCTAATTTTTTCTCACATTTGACAGTTTCATTGTTACATTGGGCTGTACTAACATCACTTATGACCGTACTTTTGTCACATTTGGTGATACCATTATTTTTTCTTACATTTGACAGTTCCATCGTCATATTAGGTAGTACCAATATCACATTTGACTATACTTTTGTCACATTTAGTGGTACTTTCATTTTTTTCTCACATTTGAAAATTTCATTGTCACATTGGGCAGTACTAACATGACATCTAACCGTACTTTTGTCACATTTTGTGGTACCATTAATTTTTTTTTTTCGTATTTGACAGTTCTATTGTCACATTAGATAGTACCAACATCACATGTGACCATATTTTTATCACATTCGATGGTTCCATTATTTTTTTCTCACATTTGACAGTTTCATTGTCACATTAGGCAGTACCAACATCACATATGACTGTTCTTTTATCACATTCGATGGTTTCCTTATTTTTTTTCTCACATTTGATAGTTTTATCATCACATTGGGTAGTATCAACACCATATGTGACCGTACTTTTATCACATTCAATGATTCTCTTATTTTTTTCTCATATTTGACGGTTCTATTGTCACATTGGGCAATACCAACATTACATGTGACCAAAATATCCCCAAAACTCTCAAAAAATACTGGGATACCCTTAAAACTTAAAAATGACCGAAATACACTTAGAACCTAAAATATGACCGAAATGACTCTAATAAAAAAAAAAAAAAGACCAAAATACTCTCTAAACCTAAAAAATGACCTAAATGACCTTGAAACTTAAATAAATGATTGAAATGACTTTGTAATCTAATAAGTGACTGAAATACTCTTAAAACTTAAAAAACGACTGTAATACACCTGAAACCTAAAAAAGGATCAAAATACCTATAGAACCTCTAAAATGACGGAAATGACCTTAAAACCTTAAAAATGACCGAAATACCCTTAGAACCTAAAAATGACCGAAATGACCTTGAAACCTATGGAACCTAAATTGTTGTATTTTGTTGTATAGTTATTGTAATTAAAAAGATGATAAGTTATCTATAAAAAACTATCTAGTACACACACACACACACACACACACACACACACACACACATTTTTTTAAGTTTTGTTTTGAAATTTTTGCAAAAAAAAAAAAACTTAAGGTTGTGTTTGGATGACAACATTTAGATATGGATTTTAAATCAATGGATTTAAAATTCCATGATTTAAAATCTATTAACTTTAAAATTCCTTATTTGGGTCTTTTTATAGAACTCAAGATTTGAAATTCATTATTTAAAATTCCATTGTTTGGATACCTAAATTTGGATTTGGATTTAGAATTGGATTTAAGATCATAAAATATTTTTTCCAATTATTATTTTTCTTAAACCTTCTACATTTAGTAACATATTAATAATACACGAGGTAATGAAAAAGCTATTGATAACCCAATTGACAAGATGATGACTAAAACTCTGTCATCATAGACAACTAATAATTTGCTATTAGTTACAACTTGGACTTGAAAAATATGAATTTATCATATAACTAAAAATAATTTTTATTGTTCCATCATAATCATTATCAATGGAGAGGACAATCATAATCGATCTAGATATTATGGACATTTGACCCCAAAATTTATAACCCACTTTCATGTACTACAAATAGGTCTCTTGTTGTAAAGTATCTAAATGAAGAAGCCAGACTACAAAGAAATCCATTATAAGTATCTTGACTACTACTTACTTTGCTACTTGCTCATCACAAGAAGGGGAAAAAAAAAAATCATTTGCAAATGAAATCCACTACAATGTATTTCCTTCACATCTACATTTGAATACCATCATGGCAATAATTGAAAATGAAACGATCAAAAGCAGCTTTTAATGGGTCTTCATGTCTAGATCATTTATCCCTAAGTTTTGAACAGGGTAGCTTCTAACTTGTAGGAATTTCTTATTGTCCCTTCTGCAACTCAAGTGGTAAATGAAATATCTGCATTTACATGGTATAACTATCAACACTTAGAAAAATGAGATGTTCATAAGAGCACATCTCTTTGCATAGAGCCTTAACTATTTATTTATATAACTGAAATGATTCAACAACTTTGGCTCATCTAGCTCAACCTGAAAATATCAGCAAGTTCCAAATCATATAAATAAGTTTAAAATAAATTCAAATAAACAATGGCATGCTAAAAAATAATGATATGATGAATCTTTACGAGGTTTCTTATCATTTGAAAGTTGAGTAATAATGTAAATGATTGTTGCTGCAATTGATATTAGGCATCTTTTGAAATTAGGGAAAAAAAGTTCATTAATATAAACAATTGCCAACCAAAGAAAAATATCAACAACCTGATTTCAAAGCACATGAAAATCTCAGTCTCACTCACAAGTCACAACACCATATTATCTCACAATTGTAAGTTACTATAAATTGTAGTCTCCAAATTATATATTCATTTTCAAGTAGTTGTGCAGCTTGCTTCATCTGAGTTGGAGTCAGTTACTCTAAAATCCAACATTGACATAATACTCCAAAAACAGGGCTTATTTTCATCTTATATAATTAAATATTAAATCAATATGCCTTGCATTAGATTTCTGGAGAGAGAAAACACAAAAAAGGACCCTTTAAGCTAAATGCAGATGAGTGGGGTAAATGGAGAACCAATAGCAAGATCATAATTAAGAAAATACTTAAACCACAACTGAAGAATGAAGAATTAAAAGGAAGTGAAATTACTTGGACTTACATAAGAACCATAAGGCATGTGCGATTTTGCCCCATTAAGAAACACTTCGCTGTACATTTTGGCTGAGTGGTGCAATCTTCCTAGATTAAAGAGAGAACAACATTTAAGCTTCAAACATCCACATGACCAAGAAAAATACATAATTCAAATGCTCCAATTGAAATGACAATACATACCAAGCTTAAATACCTACAATACCCTTAGTAAAGTGGACTTTTCCCTGATCTAGTAAAACCCATGATTACTGTCATAGTTCCTGGCAATGCATAACCATTGGAACTCTTCACAACTTTGTCAGAGTACTTCCTTTTACCGTTTATTGTGACAGTCAAGTCTTTCCAAACAACTGAAGCCCCTGTAATTTTCCTTGCTACAACTACATCCTCTGGTAGTGGCAGAGATGGCAAGGACCCACTATTGAGCTTCGAGAGAGATGAGGAGGCTGGGGTGATCGCAATGTTAATAGTGTCACAGTCACCTCCTTCCTCCACCCTCACATCAACATCTGTATTGTCCCATTCTGGTGAATCCTCAAATGAGATGGGTTGTCTCAGTGAACCAGGTTTATGCAAATAGAAAAGTTACTTGAGGGCACCCTACTTGCTGGACTACTTGTTGAAGATGATGAAGACCTATAATTATTAGATGAGACTGTATTTTTTGCAAATGGGTCGCACACGAGAAGCTTCATTTAGCAACAAGTTAAAATAAAACATTTTGCAAAGATGAAAAGCTGATCAAAAGGGAGAAAAAAAAAGTACTTCTGTTGCATTACATAAATCCCAATCCCATTCTTTAACCATTGAATCAGATAAAGTTAAGAGAGAGTAGTTCATCACCAATAAACCAGATAACAAAGAATCAAAGCCAGGAGTGAGATACACCTAAACACTTTAGATACTTCCCAAAATTGATGTCTACAATATGAACTCTCCATGAAATTATTTTAATTATTCTAGAATCTTCAACATATCAAAGTACCTAGCAATAGCCAAACAAATATCCAAGCCTATAATGCAAAATAATAGGCAAACGAAACTCAAGCATTCTCCTGACAAATCTTAAACTCTCATGAGCAATAGTAAATATATCCTTAATCGGCAAATTTGACTGTATCTAAAAAGTAATGGCTTCAATGGGTAATTACAGTACAATAGTAAATCACAGGACAGATTAAAGAATCATTTTTAACCAATCAAGGCTATTTCTCTAAAAAAAAAAAAAAACACTAAGAACACAAGCAAATCATTAACACAGAATACAGATAATTTGGAAATCAAGGTTTTGTTTTGATCCTTACCTTCACAAGTGAGTAAATCGGGATGCAGAAAGGAGATCAATGGACACAATGCATGGACGCAAGATAGAAGAAACAAATATACTCAGATCAAAACAATCAATCCTCTTTAGCTAGTCTTGCAACCGCTTAGTTCGCCCCCTAGAATTTAGAGAACGCGAGAGAAGATAATCTAGTTCTAAGTTTTTTGTTTTCTTTTTCGGTTTTATAGGGTAACTTGCCCTCCGGTAATTGGTATTCCTCTCAATTTAAATATTTTGTCTGGATTACATGTGCGTTTGGCATTGACTTATTTTTGCTACTATTAATGGGTTCCATTGCACTTTTTGATACTATTCATAGATTTCACTATACTATTTTAGCTACTTTTAGTTTTATCTACCGTACTTTTAGTAAAAAGTTTTTACTTTTAGTAAAAAGTTTTTACTTTTAACTAAATAAGTTGTTCCCAAACTGACACTAAAAACATTAGAATTGATGGTCAAGATACTAGTGGGTACCGTACCCACTAAAAAAAATAGGGGGTACTGTAGAACAACCCTTCACATTGGGATCAAAATCCCTAAATCAATCACGCCCCCATCCCTAATATGCTACACGTTTTTGGTCTAGAGAGAAGAGAATGTGAATCTTGAAAACATATTTAGCAGATATGCTCAAACAGTGCTAGACATGCTCACGCATGGAGAGACCTAAGACATGAAAGAAGGGAATTGAGTTGCAATTGACTTCTTTGGATGGTTATGAATCTTATGATCAGAGCCCTTCTATAAAACTCTTTTATCTCCAATTCAAATGTTTGCTTTTATGGGAATGTACTCTCAAAGGTATGGGTACGTGTGGATGTGGGTGTTACTTGCAGGTTTGCAACTAAGCTGTAGTGGACACATTTCCATGTGTTGGCTAATAATGAGGATGGAATGCTGAATCTATCATGCCCCCAACCCCAATGAACCAAACGGCCCAGTTATCTACCTTGGTCTGTTGAATTCCTTTGTTAATGACATAAAGCATTCTCTGAACTGCTTTTGCTGGGACTTCTTTTTTGCCTGCTTTGAACTCCTTTTGCAGGATTTCTCTTTTGTCTATAGGCATGTGAAATATTTGAGGGGTTGGGGTGTAATTGATTTAGGGATTTTGATGCAAATGTGAGACCCCTTAACATTTTTTTTTAAAAAAAAAGTTTAATCCTAATCATCAATACACTTGGCATCTAAGTTGGGATAAAATTAATTTTTATTTTAATAGTTAGTCATGTCAACATTTTTCATCCATTACTCAACGGTATGAACTAATTTGACACGAAAAAAAAATTGTAGAGGACTAAATTGACACATTTGAAACGTTAAGACCAAATTGACATATAGCAAAAAAGATAGGGACTAAATTCATAATTTATCCTTTATTTTACTAGTCGAGGGCCTGCTGATATTTTTTTTTTTAATTTTTTTTATGGGAAATGCAGTAACTTTATTAAGAAGAGGATAAATACAAAGCATCCTGAATCACAAAGGACTTAATAAAAGATGGAGTTTTCTTTATCCAAGTTACAAAATTATCAATTCCTTTGGCATGCTCTGCCAAAGTATGAGCTGGTTTGTTTTCTTGTTGTCTAATAAGTAGCAGTTGGGATCTTTTGAAGTCTTGCAGTTTGTGGAGAGTGCCTACAATGATGTTATCAATAGCAACCGGGGCTGTGATCGTACCAAAGAGGGCACCTGAGATAATGGTAAAGTCTGTTTCAAAAATAATGTCTTGTAATCCAAAGTATGAGCCGGTCTGTTTCCTTGTTGCCTAACATGTAGCAGTGGGGATCTTCTGAAGTCTTGCTGTTTGTGGAGAGTTCCTGCAATGATGTTATAATAGCAACTGGGACTGTGATTGTACCAAAGAGAGCACTAGAGATAATGATAGAGTCTGCTTCAAAAATAACGTCTTGTAATCCAACATCTCCAGCAAAAGAAACTGCTTCATCCATGGCTTTAGCTTCGGCTTCTAGAGGTCCTAGCGGTAGCAGTAAGCATCTACTTAAGGCTACAAGCACTAAACCTTCATGGTCACGAACCACAACTGCAATTCCCTTCATCTTGGTATTTGAGAAAACAGCTACGTTAGTATTTACTTTGTACCACGGGAAAGTTGAGGGGATCCAATCTGAGTCTGAAGCTTCCTTGTGTTAAGGTTTTTGGAGATGTGCAAGCTAGAAATCCTCAAGCATGGATCAGGCTTTATGAATTATCTTACTATGAGATTGTCTTGGAGCACCAAGCCAAATTTTATTCCTATTGCACCACATGCACCAAGCAATTGTGATGATTAGCTTAAGCAAATCCTTTCCCACATGCTATACAAAGATAAGATGCTAGATAAGGTCTACAAACTCCCTGTAGTGTACGCCTCTAATATCAAAAGGTATTCTGGTTGCTTCCCAAATTTCACGAATTGCTATGTAGTCCCAAAAAAATAGTCCATCAGTTTCCTTGCCTAGGCTGCAAGCTTCACAAGTGGGATCATCTAGGACTCCACAGTGCAGAGATTCACCTTTATAGGTAGAATATTACGGCTTGCTCTCCAAGCAAAGGTCTTTAATTTGTTTGGGATGTTGAGACTCCAAATGGTCCGCCAGAATAGATTATGATCTTGATCGTTTGATGCTTTACATGAGCGGGCCTGTGGAGATAAGGAAAAAGTCTCTTTGTATGCACTATTAACTGTGGAAGTACCTCTTGGAGTGTAGGCCCAGATTAGATGATCTCTAGCTTGATTACAGCTTCGGGGGATGCTGTGAATGGCATCAACCTCATCTGGTAAAAAGATTTGTTTTATCATTTTAGCTTTCCACTCACCTATATCCTTATCAAGAAGTGTGCTAACTCGTGCATCTGTAGGTAGTGTATTCGGTGGGGATATGGTTTGAAAAGTGGTGTCTTTTGGAAGCCACTTATCTAGCCAAATTCGAATAGAGGATCCATCACTTACCTGCCATTGGTATCTAGCCTTAACCACATCTTAGGCAGCCATGATGCTTCGCCATGCAAAGGAAGGTTTTGAGCCTAGCTCTGCATGGAGAAAATCATAGCTGGAAAAATAGCAGCAAGCGTTAAGGACACGATAGACTAAGGAGCATATATTGGTTTGTAGACGCCAACCCTACTTGGCTAAGAGTGCCAAGTTAAAAGTTTTAGGTTACAGAAGCCTATGCCACCCTACCTTTTTGGTACACATACCTTATCCCAACTCAACCAAACCATTTTATTATTATTTTTTGTTTGATTGACCCCACCGAAAGGCACGAACCATGCTACTCATTTCATCACAAAAAGTATCGGGGGGATAAAGACACTCGTGGTATAAGCTGGGATAGCCTGAGCCATTACTGCAATAAGGATTTATTTTCCTGCTTTTGAGAGCATCTTTTCTTTTCACCTTGATAGTTTGTTGTCTAGCGTTTCCTTTAGATCACGGAAAGTATTTTTCTTTGATTTACCCGCCAGAGAGGGTAGGCCGAGGTATGTTTCATGTTGACGTATAGCTTTTTCTACAAAGCGTTGCTTGATCTCTTCTAGTAATTCTTGTCAAAGTTTTGGCTAAAGAATAAGGAGATCCTCTCCGGTTTATTTTTTGGCCCGATGCTTGTTCATAAGTTCCCAAGATTTGTTCAAGGTGGCTGCAATCATCCTTGGTGGCTTGACAAAAAATTATACTGTTATTTGCAAAAAAGAGATGTGAGATCCATGGACCTTGTGGGCAAGTTGCTACTCTCCTAACTGAACCAATTGATGTGGCTTGTTGGAGAAGAGATGAAAGTCCCTCTGCACAGAATAAAAAAAAGGAATAGGGAAATGGGGTCCCCTTGCCTCAAGCCACAAGTGGGGGTGATGTGGTCACGGGGCTTGCCATTTAATTTGATGGAGTATGTAACAGAGGTAACGCATTGTATCAAAAGGTTTACCCATTTAGCATCAAAGCCCATTTTTTGCATTATTTCACATAGACAACCCCATTCCATCCTATCAAAGGCTTTACTCATGTCAAGTTTCATGATTATCTCCCTGGTATTACCAATTCTTTTTTGTTTTAGGTGGTGCATACTTTCAAAGGCAACTAAAACATTATCAGTAATAAGACGATCAAACATGAAGGCACTCTAGTGTTCACTGATTATATTAGGTTGGAAACATTTTAGCCTATTTGCAATAACTTTGGAGGCTAGTTTAGATATGACATTACTCAAACTTATGGATCTATATTGCGTTATCTTTGTATGATTTTTTACTTTAGGGATAAGGATAAAATGATTTTTATTAAGTTTTGGGGGTACAATTCCAAAATTTAAAAAATCAAGTACAGCTTTAGTAATGCACTCACCAGATAATGACCAAAAGTGTTGATAGAATAGCGGGGGCATGCCATCGGGGTCTGGTGACTTCTTTAGATGCATTTGTTTTAGTGCCTTCTAAATTTCTTCTGCTTGAAAAGGTTGGAACAAGTATCTGTTCATGGAGTTAGTTATAATAGGCTGAATTGCTGCAACAACAGTTGTTGTGTCAGTAGGGCCATTAGATTGGAAAATATTAGGGAAATAATCCACTATACTCCCTTCCATAATCTAATCATCTTCCTGCCAGACTCAATTCCCACTAGTGATCCCTACTAGTGATCCCTGTAATGGAGTTTCTTTGCTTACGAGTAGAGGCTTTTTGGTTGAAAAAAGAAGTGTTTCGATCTCCATCAGTGATCCACATGTGCTTGGATTATTGGTGCCATATGGCATTCTCAGCATCAAGCCAACAATTAAGAGCCTTACAAACCCCCTAGATATACTCAAAATTATGTTGTGGGTTTTGTTCAAGAGCTTGCAGTTCTTTTTCCAGCAGTGGTATTTGGTGTCCCACATAACTAAATTCCAACTTGTTCCATGATGATAATCAAGCTTTGCAATTGTCAAGGAAGTTTGTGATATAGGCATCATCCAGCTTGTATAGTCCTTCCATCCACATTACCACTACAACAAAATGTATTTTTAGTGGCAAAAAAATTCGTCACTAAAAGTCCAGTTTTTCCTCACTAAGAACATTTAACGACAAAATCGGACTTTTAGTGACGAAACTCATTTCGTCGCTGAAACCCCATCACTAAAAGTCCTGACGACGAAAAATTTCGTCATTAAAAGTCCAATTTGTTTTTAAAAAAAAACTTTTAGCGACGAAAACATTTTGTCACTAAATGTTTTCCTCGCTAAAAACACTATTTAGTGACAAAAATATTTCGTTACTAAAAACACCTTAGTTTATTAAATCATATTTAGTGACGAATAATTTCATCACTAAAATTATGTTCGGGTACATATAGTGACGAAAAAGTTCGTCACTAAAACTATTTTTAAGAAAATCCAGGCACATATAGCGACGAAAATTTGTCACTAAAACCATTTCTTACAAAATTTTGCTATATTTCATCACTAAAATAATTTTTTGTTTTCTATATTTGTGACGAAAAAAATCATCGCTAAAACTTATTTTTTGTTTTTTGTTTTTTAACTTGTAACCTGTCAGTACATTATTAAAACCTCACATTTGAATAACACATTTATTTTAACAACACATTTATAAAAAAAGATCCATACATTCCACAAGTAAAAAATAAAATAAATATCTAATTCAAACTTCTTCCATACAATAATTGTTTGCAACACATTCAATAACTCAAGATGTTTTATAACAATACAAAAAATGTAGTATAATATAATTAGAACTAACGGAAGATGTCCTCATATGTATTCAAGTAATGCCAAAAGTAAATCCTCTAAAAGCCACCAATAAGAAATCTGCACAAATATAAAAACAATACTACATTAAAATCATAAATTAAAAACATTAACTATGTTATAAGAAACATTTCTAACAATGCGTTAAAAATAGGCACATCAATGAATTAAAATCACAACTCCTAATGTATAAGTTGTAGAAAGCAAATATAGATTTTCAGATGTAATATAATACAATTAGTTTCAAATAATGCATAAAAAAAAAGTAGTCACACCATGTAGTGTGAGTCAATTGCTAAAATAAAGTACTAACCAAAACGTGTTTTAACTTGAAGTTGAACTACCCCCATAGGTAAGAGCATCATCATAACCCTTGCTCCTCAAAAAGTTAAGAATATTCTTTTGGACCTCTTCTTGCTTAGCTCGTGCCTCTTGGTCCCTAGCTCGCTCCTCTTGGTCCTTAGCTCTTGCCTCTTTGAGATCTCCTCTTGTGTAAGGGGAATTGCGTTAGGATCTTGACAATGATCCTTTTGCACTTTGAGAATATTTTCCTATCATTTGAAAGAGAGAGAAACAAATAATTACAACATTAATACTACATATGTTATAACTTTACAAATATGATAGGGATGGAATGATATACATATGTCGCTTCATCCTCATGGTGTATCCACATATTTGTATTTGGATTGAAATGAATATCTTTGAAGATTTTTGCTAATTCAGAAACTTGACCGTCATTATTATTTGTCTAATTAATTAACATTCAATTGTTAAATAGATATACTTAATTAATCACAACATGTAATATACTAAAGTTTAACAAATTGAAAAAACACGCACCTCCTCATCAACCCTAACAGCAAGTGTCTTTGTCCCGCATCTATGTTAGCCTTTTTGGGCATTTTTTGAAACTATGCATTGACATGAAAGATAAGTACAATTGCTACTAACTTAAGCTCATAGTTTACACCATTATTCATATCAAGCAATTCACGAGTGCAAAATTTGAACACCATTGCTACTAACTCAACACAACAAATGACCACATCAATATCCATATCAAGTTCAAGAAAAGTACAAAACATCTCAATAACAATTACTGCTAACTTTACATATCATAGTCTACACCATTATTCATATCAAGCAATTCACAAGTGCTAAATTTTAACACAATTGCTAAATTTTATCTATGATTGACTACAATTATAAGATGAATGCTACTTTAGTAAAATTTTACCCATTGTCATCCAACTTTTCATTTTCCTTTAACAATACTCATTCACATTTGCAAGAATTGAAAAACACTCCCAATATGTGTTTAAACTACCTTATAACACCATGCAAGTCACCCGCTTGCTCCAATACAACATACTATCACAAATCCAATTTTCAACATCACAAGTATAGAGTTTTATAAGTTTTTAACTAAAATTTACTTACTTTACTTAAGCTAATCTTACAACTTTCGAAAAAAATCTAAAGTTATTGCAAACAATGTGTATTTAGCCTGCAAAAGAAAAGTTAAATTTATAAATACTTCAGTCTTAAAAATGATCTTCTCATAAAACTGCATAGGTAACAAATCTTTTGCTAGATATGCAGGCCAAACTGCCATAATATGATTTGGAAAGCACAAAAAAATATTTATTTTTATTTAATTTTGGAAGTCAATTTTTATTTTATTTTATTGGTCAGTTAGAGTTTTATTGTTTTATTAGGTTAATACTTTTTTATTTAATTTCCCTGTGCTGGGGTTAATACTATATACAAGATAACACTGATTTCAGGCACTTGGAATACAAATCCCAATACATTTCCACATGGACACATTGTAAGTGCTGCACTAAGGAGTAGAGGAGGACAATTTGAGGAGACGGTGGGCAATTAAAGTTGGATCCCCAATTGATTTTGTTGGAGCAATTAAAATTGAATTGCAGTTTGATTGTAAGTGTAATATCATATAACTTTGCCCAGACCAATCTGATGTTACATGCTTATAGTATACAAATATAAGACAAAGTTTCCAATCAAATATAAGACTTCCACTATCTGGGTGCACAAATGGCATGCCATAGAAGACCCAAAAAATGCAGTTCAGTACTGTTGCAATATATTGTATTGGCGAGAAATTCTCCACGGCCTTGTTCTTAATGATTCTATAAAATGTTGGTCTGGTACATACAATTAAATTTAGTCAAACTTACATTCACAAAGTCATTAATGCAATTAAAAACATTCATATGATATATTCTTTTCTAGGAAAGTACAACTCATGATAAAGTATCATCCATTTCCTAAAAAAGGTAAGTTACACGTGTATTTGCATGATAAGACTTAAACCCACCATTTTTTTTAAGCCGTTATAATTACAAATAATAATAATAATAATTAATTGGTAATTAACACACTTACCTACTACCAATAATTAATTGGTAATTAATTAGTGTTATAATCAGATAATAAAGAATAATTGTAAAAAGCGGACCTCAAACTCTAAAAAAAATTACAATTTTAAAGTAATCTCAGTTTTCTTTCTAAATGAATTTAAGCCAAAGTAAACTTACAACTTTAGATAGACAGAGAAACTCATTAAAGGAATTTTATTTTGTCATCTCTAGGCAGATCTGCCCATGTAGAAGTAGAAAATAATAACTTCCATGGTAAGGAAAATAATAACTTCCATGGTAACTTCCATGGTAGAAAATAATAACTCATTAAAGGAATTTTTTTTGGATCGATGTAAAATTGCTTTATGAGCTAACTGAATCCAGAATGATCCTGAGATGAAACTGTCCCACAGCTACACTGGTTCATTCAAGACTTTTCAATGGTAGTTAACAAAACCATTTGAAAGAGGAAGTACCTATAAACTTCAAAGCCATCGTGCCTAAAAAATTAAGGCTATTAACTACATAATTTTGAGCTATAATTAATATCCTTTGAAATTTTTATACTCGCAAATAACAAAGAGCCCAATATTAGTTCTACGGTCAAAGTATAAACAAACTCTTTTTTTGTAAGTAAAAGAGAGAGTTTAAAAAGCACAATTGGAAAACAAGATAGTTTCAATCCAGTAATAGGAAACAATAAAAGGTGAAAAAGCACAATTGGAAAATACATAATAATCACTAAGTCATTAGTATTGAGATGGTAGATTACAATTTCTGAGATAGAAAAATTAGGTACTTTTGAGTAATAATGGACTGTAATTCATATTCATATTAGGTACTGCTTTTCCTTAAGTGATGTGAGAAATGTTTTGTCTAGCACTGCTATTGTGGATTAAAAAACCTGTAATTCAAATTACTAAGTTGTTTTTCGATTAAAAAATCTTAGCAAGTTGTTTTTCAATTAAAAAATCTTAGCAAGTTGTTTTAAACCCCCTCTCATTATAATGGGAGATGTTTAGGCTTTCAGCTTTCATGGTAACTGAATCATAAAATTGTGCTTTACATAGCATTTGAATACTCAAAGCCATGGTGTTACATTCAAATTACTGTGTCCACCAATACAAAGTAGAACCAATAGTCATTTGTTTCGATCCTCATAAGTATTTATTGGAAAGCTTAATAAGAAAAGGTGAATATACACCCATCAAGAGCTATCTCAAAAGCAACATAATCATTTCAAAAGCTTTAATAATCACACAAGACTGAAACAGAATGAATTAGATATACAAATGTCCCATACATATTCCCAGAAGAGTCTGACTAATGGAAAAAAAAATGTGGCATCTCATACCTGTTTAATGCCCTTCAATACAGCTTGAACTGTTGAAGGCTTAGAGACTGCTTTCTGGTTCTGGTCTTCACCTTTTCCACTACTTAGTGCTAATACAGGAGTCAATGGAGATGGAATGGCTGAATCCTCAGATGATTCTGCTAGTAACTTCCTCGAACTGGAAATTCCTTGGAGCAGTAAAAGTTTTAAATAAATAATGATAATAAAAACTAAAAAGTATTCACACACACACCAACACACAATCAATAAAGTTGAAGACGAATGTTTTGCATCAATTCTTCTTGTACCATATTATTCTCACACTGTAAGATTGTTTCCTAACATTAGAATCTGTTTCAAGTCACTTCTAATATATTCTATATGACATATTTAAGTTTTGGACAATTCAGAAAAGGAATCATGTGACCCACAGCTTTGATTGAGAAATCCCAATATGAGATGATTGGGCTAGGCCCTACGTACACAATAGATTGACCTTTAAGGCAGCCCAATTCAACTTACCTGAACAGCAAGTTTAAATTTGAGAGGCAGCAACCAGGACATAAACTAAAATAAAGTGCCACAAAAGTAATAAAATACAACAATAATATGAATGGAAAGAAGGTAGAGCAAGCCTTAAATCAATTTAAAATTACCATCCCAAACGTTGTGAAAGAGAAGTGGGAATATAAAAGAGAGGAGTTTAGTATTCCAGCAGCAAAAAAAGTACATTCTGCCAACTCATAGGAATTGATATTTTAATATCATTGATTTTCCAACAAATTCCATAGAAGCCATCAAGTTTGGAGTACAAATATAATCATAGTCAGGGAAATGAAAAAAAGATAAATGATTCTTCGAAATGGCCATAATTAAGAATGATTACAAGGGAAAAAAACGCCTTCGGCAAGTGGCTACATACACACATTAATTTCGATAAAAAATACATTCAATGGATACTACATACGCACATTATATCTACTGCAGAACCCCAAAAAAAAAATACTGAAAGGCATTGAAATAAATATTATTCCAAAGACAGCAACAAAACTCAGATTTCAAGCACATAACTCAGTTGTGAATGACTGATGCAACAATGGAAAAGAGAAATGTGAAAGAAATTGACTGATTTCAAGCACAATTTTATTTTATTTTTTTCATTTTCTATGCCTGGATTTTGTGCACAAATTGACAAGTTGACCATGTACAATAATTGCTCATCCCATCCAAACCGCTTGACTAAGATGCTAGCTTTTCATTACTCGAATTTTGATCTTTTCCACACACCACACACCATCACAATGAAAATCAGTATGTCTTAACCATTCAAGAGATCTAAACAACAATACAAGCTAGACTCCACTTCACCTTACACTTAGTTTTCAAGAAAATACACTAGAATACTACTTTTTCCATAAATTTCAAAACTATTCAACTAAACCCAAAAGAAAAAAACTCAAAGAAAGGGAGCCCAGCTAAGCAAAATCACTTTTCTTATCACTTCCCAAATGAAAATAGATAGAGAGAAAGAAAATACCATAACCAAGGTTTACTCTTTTTTATCTAAGCAACCAAAACCAAATTTGAAAAAACAATAACTCAACTCCCAGAGCCAAAAAAAAAAAAGAAAAAAAAAAGACTGAGGTCATTCAAAGATTAAAGCTTAGGGTATTACCTCTGATTGGAGAAGGCCATGACCTGCCTTCAATGCGTTTGATGCCATGAACAAGCAGTGAAGCCCAGGGCTGGCGCATTGTAAGACATGGATTTCTGTAGTTCCCAGAAGGGTTTCCTATGAGCTATGACCCTTCCCACTGGGTCAGATTCCTAAGGCAACAAGAACCAATATATGCTTAAAGATTAAAAAAGAAGAAGAAGAAGAAGAAGAAGAAGAAGAAGAAGATTAAGATTCTCAAAATAAAATTAAAAAAAAAATACCGATTTAGTGACCCTTCCCACTGGGTTAGATTCCTAAGGCAAAGTCCCCTAGCTCTTTCAACAACTCGGGCAGCGATCTTCTTCAAATCTGCCTCCACAAGCGATAAAACTTCGGCGGCTCCTACAAATTTCCATCACAATAAATAATTTCCGAAAATAAGAATTTATACTATGGCGGAGAAAGGAGTGGGTTTGGAGTCTTTTTTGTTACTAAAATCAATTAATTATCAAATTTAAATTTCACTTTACACTCTGTATATGGAAAAATGTTTCAACCAAGTGAAAAAAAAAGGCGATCATAGAAAATTGAAAAAGAAACAAACCTGGATGAGGGAAGGTGGCGCTCTGGGCCCAGACGCTGCCGTCGTGGACGATGATCAGCGTTTGAGGGGAGAAGGGGAGAAAGGAGATCGACGAATGCTGGGGGTGTGAGGGGAAGGGAGGGTTGGGAGGCGTAGGGTCGGAAGGCGAAGGGTCGAGAGGCGAAGGGTCGGCGGCTGATGTTTGGGTTTGTGAAAGAAAGGAAGAAAGGAAGAAAATAGTTTGTGTTTGGGAGGGAAGTGACCAAAAAGAGGTGGGAAGTGATATTTGCTGAAATGGAATTAAGGGAATTACAAACCCCTTTAGGCTGCGTTTGTTTCGACTGAAAACGGATTCGGGAAAACAAATTATGCCTTGCCGTGTGTTTGGTTACGCATGGAAAATATAGTCAAATAGAAAATCATTTCCGTTAACTGTTAAATAATCCCCCTACACTCGAAAAACGATTTACACTCTCATTTTACCTTCAAACCATTTACACCTTCTCTGGAAAATTTCTCTCCTCACTCACTCTCATCACTCACGCTAAGCCCAAGCCGGAGAGCCATCGCTGGTGAAGCCCAGCTCTGGTCCCCGACCCACGGCCCCGCCGGTCTAATCGCGCCACCTCAAAGCCATCGTCGATCAGATCGCGCGGCTTCAAACCCATCGCCGATCTGATCGTGCGGCCTCAAAGCCATCGCAGATCAGATCGCGCGGCCTCGAAGCCCTCGCCGATCAGATCGCACGGCCTCGAAGCCATCCCAGATCAGATCGCGCGGCCTCAAAGCCCTCGCCGATCAGATTGCGCGGCCTCGAAGCCATCGCAGAGCGGCCTCAAAGCCCTCGCCGATCAGATCGCACGGCCTCGAAGCCATCACAGATCAGTTCATGTGGCCTAAAAGCCCTCGTCGATCAGATCGCGCAGCCTCAAAGCCATCGCCAATCTGATCGCCTTCGCTCCCGTCCGCGCGATCTTCGCCTTCTCTCCCTTTTCCTTCTTCTCTCATGACCGGATTTGATGAAATTTTTTTTTGGGTTTTGATTCTGTTGTGTTTATCTGAGAAATAATATTATATATTTGTTTGGAAGTTGAGAAAATGTGAGAAAATGTGAGCAACAAGAAAAAAATGTGTTTTTTATGGCATTTTCAAGAATACAACCAAACACTAAAAAGTATTTTTCAAAATATTTTTTAAGATGCCACCAAACACCTGAAAATATTTTCTTTTCCGAAAAGTATTTTCCCCTGCAAATATTTTACACTTGAAAAGCATTTTACATTGAACCAAACGCACCCTTAGTGACGAAGTTAAATTTCTTCACTAAAGAACCCAGATTTTGTTAAGATTTTTAAAGAGGAAATTCAGATTTTGTCGCTATAGCATATTTTTAGTGACGAATTGTAATTTCGTCGCTAAAATAATGAAATGAAAAATCATGATTATTTTTAGTGACGTTATTTTTCGTCGCTAATACTATCCACAGTCATATCTACAGTGACGAAATATTTCGTCACTATAGATTAATTAAATTCCCTCCAAAGTTTACCTTGTTGGCGCCCATTTTTCAAATCACAATAGTGATGAAAATTAGTTTTCATCGCTAAATGTTATAATTTTTTTTTCATTATTAGTGACAAAATTCATATTTCGTTGCTAAATCTATATTTTTAGCGACGAAAAATATTTCCTCATTAATTTTCGTCGCTAAAAATACATTTTGTTGTAGTGTACTTCAAAGTGAAAAGGACGCTTGGTTTAAGTTTGTTGAGGTTTGGCTGTGGGTAAGTGCACCATAAGCATTGAGTGATCATAGGTGGACATGGAGGCATGGTGAACAGTAGTTCCCAGGAAAATCGATTCCCATGTAGTTGTAGCAAGTGCTCGATCTAAGCGAATATGTATAAGACCTTCAATAGGGTGGTTCTGAGACCAGGTAAAAGAAGACCAAATGTAGCCTAAGTCTTTGAAGCCATAGTGATTACTTATAGTGTGAAATTGATCCATTTTTTAGGTTGGCCTTATGCCTCCCGCCCTCCCCTATTCTTCTTAGTACGACTGATGATTTCATTATAGTCACCAAGACACAGCCATGGGAGGCTATTAGAGTGTTTAAAAGATTCTAGTAGAGTCCAAGTTTCTTCACGCTTGCTTGAATCGAGGTGTTTATAGAATCCGGTTAGCCTTCACTTCAGACCTGTGTTAGCACAAACTATATAGGCATCAATAAACCAATCGGGAAAATTCTGGACATGTACCTGAGTTTCAAGTTTCCATAAGAGGGATAGGCCATCGCTAAGACCATCACTTGAGACCACAAAGCCTTGGTTGTAATCCCAATTCTTCTTCATGTCATTTAACTGCTCAGTCCTAAGTTTGGTCTCCATTAAGAAGACACAAATGGGAGTTATTTTATTCAATGATCTTTTAAGAGCATAAACTGTTCGAGGGTTCCTAAACCCTCGGCCATTCGAGCTCAAGATACTTATTGTGCTTGGTAGTGCTACAGAGTAGCCACCGCCGATCCCAAATTGTTTACCATGAGCTTACCTAAAGCCTTTGTTTCTTCAACTAGTAGTCGTTGCTTCTTGTCATTGAAAATACCATCCTATGTCTCTAGTAATTGGCTTTTACATTTTGGCCCTAGGATTTGTTCACTTGCTTTACTAATGTCCATTGCATGGTTTAGTGGCCCAAGTCTACACCGTGAACCAAGTTTCAAGCCCAAAGAGTTTTCGGTAGTGGAGCGTGTGGAATTGTTGGTAGTGTACTATATATCAGAAAATTTTGGCTTTGCTATAGAAGGGAGAATATTTAGTTGGAGTGTCGCCATAGAATCCAAATTTTCCTTTAGAGAGCCAGTAAAAGAAATATTCTTGGTATCTTTAACTATGGATTGTGCCAGCTGTGTGTTGGAGATGAGAATTTGAATTTGGAAAATATTTCAAACCATGGTTTATGTCTGTGATATGTGTACGAAAAAAATCAGGTTTTGATAATATTTCGTTATTTGTTGAAGTAGGTTTAGGGATTGTTGCTGGAATCATAGTGGTATCTGATGGCAATATCGGTGGTGGTTGTCTTGCACCCTTAGCTGCTAGAGTAGCAGGTCTTGTGCACAGTGAAGGTGTTAGGCAGTGGTTGGGAAGTGGTTCTGAGGGTTGTGTAGTCTTAGTGTTCACAACTTAGGGCTACTGGATATTGGTCATGCTAGCATGCAGCCAAGGCCCATATTGCTACCCATCCTTGTTTAGAGTACCACCACTGTCAGTCCAGAGTTGCAATCTTTCTCATCGTGATTCATGAGACCACACCAATAGCAGAAGATGGGCATCCGTTCATATTGGAGAAAAATCTAAAGTGGTTCTGAGTCTCCCATGTCCACAAACAGGCCTCGACAAAGAGATTGGCTTATATAGTTATATCAATACCAGCCCGAACCCTGATACATCAACCACGACGTTCTCCATTCGGTGAAGCGTCAAGTTGTTCAACTTTACCCAAGGACTATCCTATAGCTACATTTGCCTTATTCATATGGCTGGTGGGAAGGTTGTGAATCTGTATCTAGAAGGATAGAGTTAAACTTGGTGTCATCTACTAATTCGTCTCTAGTGGGTTTATACAAACCAATCAGATATTTATCAAAGGACCACGGTTGTTAGGTAAGGATTTTATGTGTGTCATCTTCCTCGAAGAAGAGTATTAAAACTATGTTGGAACCATGGTCCCGAACTTCAAAATTCTGTACTGAACGCCATATACTCTTAAGAGTTCTTGATGGGGCTTCCATGTTAACCCTACGCTTTGTGAACAGTTTGTCTACAAGAACCTTGCTATTACTCTCAACATTAGGAGCCAAGGTGACCATTTAACTCTCTTTTGTATTGAGCAATAGGTAGGCCCATTTTCCGGTGAGCTCAGCCATGGTTAGGAAGTAGAGGGAGTGTGGAAGAGAAGAGGGAAAAAGAGGAGGGGAGGTGGGGATATGAAGAAAATCCCTAGGTTCCATTGATGTGGGGAAAAGAGTGGCCTATGCGAGGATATGCATTAGGGTTTCATCATCGTAGGCTTCTCAAGAGAGAGAGGTAACGAGAGAAAAGTGCAGATAATGTTGTTAGCTACTATATAAGAAGGTTATGTAGAATGTCGAACTTATGTTAAAGTAACAAGATTAAGTAGCACCTTTTTATCAATTCAAAAAAAAAAAAAAAAGAAAAAGAAAAAAATTGCAGTAAAACTTTAAATACAAATTGCTTAATATAACAATAACATTCACTAATCAGTTTCATGTTGCATCAATCCAATATTCCATTAACATGATATTTATTCTTGGCTCTACAAATTGCAGATGACTTCAATTAAACAAAAATGAATCACCAATTCAGTTGAACTTAAATAGGGGCAGCACTAAATGTCACTAAGTAAAACAGTAGAAAGACTATGTTGGACTTAGGAAAGCACTAACTACATATCCGACTTGCGATTCTCTTTCACTGTTTTAGAGCATTAAGGTCCACCATAGCCGATTTACCGATACAAAAACAAAAGAAGATAGATTGAATGAGAATAAAAAATAAAAGTACCTATTGGTGGCCTTTTCTCAAGCACCTAGCATGATTTTTTCTTTCAGCCACTCCATTAGAAGTAGGCAAATATGGTGAGTAGCTTCATGGATAATACCAATGACTGAACAAATGAGTTGAATGCTCTTGATTCATACTTACGACCTCTATCACTTTTTTTTTTTCATCTTTTTTCTTTTTTTCTACCTAATGATTTTTAACTTCTCTTAAGAAATCTTGGAATTTTTAAAAAGCATCACTTTTTTTTCAACAAATAAATATTTCTATATTTTTAAAAATTATCAATAAAAGTGATAATATGTCTCTTTCCTCTATGAGTTAAAATTCTCTAAAATTCACATTAATCAATGTGAATTAAATCAATCGATTTGGTACTCCTTTCAACACTTTTATAAGCTTGACTACAAATTTAACATTTTTAAAAATCTTTTGAAAATCTAGGAATTAATCCAAAACTACAAATGATTCCCACATATCTACTATTTATATGACACAAACGAGCATTCCAAAAATTAATATAGGAAAAGCATATAAACTGAATTGGTAGATACTTTATTAATCTCAATATTCAATTTAAACATTTCATCACAATCATAGACCTTTCCCACAAATAATCCCTTTTTAATGATTACATATTGATTAGATTCCATAGTTTGCTTGAAGCCAGCATTGTTAAGCAAGGAGTTTGATATCAAATTATTCCTCATGGATAGAGTGTAAAATACATCTTTCAATGTTAGCACACATCAAGAGGTGAATTTCAACTCGACATCACCACTCCCAAGAACTTTGGTTTTGCTAGAGTCACCAAGCATAATAGCTTTTTCTTCTTCAAATAGAATGTAGACCTTGAACCAATCTTTGTCATAGCAGACATGCCTATTAGCACTAGAGTCTGCCCACCACCTTTCAACATATTGCACCATATTGATGTTTATAATCATTATCACTAAAGGCTCTTTTATTATGTTAGCCTATGGAACATATTCACGTTTCCAAAATTTTCAAAATCGAGTAATATGCCCACTCTTGTCACAAACAAAACAAGCTCTATTATGTTAATCTTGTGAATGGTTATGGACGCAAGCACCCATTCATGGATTCCTAACCCTTGATGCACATATTGTGTGCTCTAGGAAATACGCCTCAACCGAGTGGACCAGCGGTGATCAGTTTAGTGGGAGTACCCACTTAGTTTAGGTTTAGGAATCAAACTTTGGGCTCGTTACAGAGGGCCTTATATATCTAGATTCTAGGTTTGGAGTTAAGGTACTGGGATGTGAAGGTGTTAAGGATCTAACCCCATTTTGCATGTGGGCTGAGCTCCACTCATTATGTTCCATATCCTAATTATATTAAAGAACTCTCTAATAGACTATCCTAGTAATACAACACATGCACACTCTAGTTCTAAGACATACAACACCATAGCATACATCTAAGCAAACATACTTACATATCATCCATATCATCATATCATCTCAACAACCATATCACATCATCATCACATTGTAGCAAACATATCACATCAGCATAACATGGCAGTAAGCATTAGATCACACGTTTACCAACTTGCAGCAAACATATCACATCTTCATAACATGGCAGCAAGCATTAGATCACACATTTACCAATGTATCATGTTCATCTAATTTATCTATGTATGTTCATATATTTATGTATGTACTTACCATTGCTGGACCACCACAACACCCAACACAAATGCATGATCATGTTCATGTGTTCATTTTAGCACATTCAAGCTCTAACCATTAATTTAGGCTAACTAAGCAATTAAACATGTTATTAACTAAATAGGGACTAAAATAGAAGCTAAAACATGCATTTAAACCATTAAAATAGAAATAAAAACAAATATACAAAAAAATTATGAGTTTCTGGGTTAATCCTACATGCGCATGTAGAGGCATGTGTACACAGGCTCGTGCAGCTATGTATGCAAGGATGAACCTATGTTCACAACCTAACCAAGAACCTTAGGATATAACACTCAAATGAACTACATCTAAACTAACATAGTATGCGATTGAACTATTAAAAAAAAAAAAAAACTAAACTAAGTAGGTAAATATTTAAGAAAATAAATAATAAAATAAAAATAAAAGACAAGAAAAATAAATCAAATAAAAAGCTTTTAGAGCTTGATTTTGATCGCTCCCCTTGGTCAATCTATAAGACAAAAACCCAGAAAGTTACTAAGCTTTAACTAGAAGTCTTAGGCCATAAATGGTCCAATCCAAGAAAACTTTGAGTTGAAGGTGTTTCAAAAGAGAAACCCCATCTTGAATCACTATTTTTGAAGTGATTTCTGTGTGTTTTGGGAAAAGAGCTTAGGAGACCTTTTATAGTGTTGATACCTCAAGTCAGTCAACCACCTTGAAAGGCGACACTTGCACCCCTCCCTAGTGGGTGGTGACAGGCTCAGGTGCTGTGTGAGAACCTTTGGTGTGTGACTGGCTAATTGGGTCATTTTTTCTTGGTTATTACCAATGGTTGTGAAGTCACCACTAATCATTGGGTTTTTCTAGATGTGATTAGTAAAATCTTAATTTTTGATCATTGGTAGATAAAAATAAGCTATTGGCTGTGAGTGCAAGTGCCTGCAACGAGTGGTTTCCCCATGGGAAGTATGTCTCGGCCTAGGGTGGACCAGGTGGAGGTTGTAGATGGAGTTGCCACCTAGATCAGGTCTAGGAACCATATATATAGCACCCTTGTGGATGAAATGATCTTCACTAGAGCACGTGTCTGGAGTTTAGTTATGGGAATGGGAAGGTGTTAGGCACCTAACCCCACCTAACCCGTAGGTCAGCCTCCCCTTATTGTGTACCAAATCCTAACCCCATCAAATGGTCTTCTAATAAGTTATTCTACACTCACACACACTAACATGCATCTAACATCCAAATGTGGCATATGTCCACACTCATCCATAGCATAAAACCCTACCATTCATCTAACACACACACACACATACACACACACACACACACACACACACACACACACATATCCAAGGGTAGCAAATTTATATAAGGCAGTAGCAATAATAAGGCATTTAATCAAGCATATTCAATCATTCAACCATAGCATCATGGATTTCATTAATCAAAGAGGCCAATCATCATATTCAAAGAAGCATTTTCACATTGATACGCATGACTTACCTTCACTTACCTCGTTGCACCATAACACTTCAGCACCTATATATCAATGCATGTTCAAGTTCTCATGAATGTTCATGTGGTTCATCAAAGCATAAACCCTAATTAATAATCTATCAATCCAAGCATGTAAAACATGTTATTCTACTAACTCTAATGCTAAAACTGTGAAAACTAGACTTAACAGGACCTAAACATGTGATTAAAACTAATTAAAACAAACAAAATAGTAAGAACCCTAAACTTGGGTTTTTGGGCATGAGTATGTGTGCGTATACATAAAATGTGTGTACACATGCCTTGAGTATGCGTACGCATGCATGAATCATGTGCATGCATACACACCCGAAAACATAGGTTTAAAGCACAACCAAACGACAATAAAACAAAACGTAGCATGATCCTAATAAGTTAATTCAAATCTTTAATAAGGACAGAAAATAACACATATTAAACTAAACAAATCAAAAACAAGCTTCTAAGAATGCATAACATATAAATCAAATTAAGAACAACAAGAGCACAAGTTATGAAAACCCAAACTAAGGAAGAGTCGTGGGGAGAGACTCACCTTACTTATGGATCACAACTTGGTAGAGATTTAACTGGTCCCTCAGTTCCTACACAACAAGATTCAATGAGATTCAAAGGAAAATAGAAGATTTCAATAGTTCTTAGTTATCACAACTCAAAATAAAAATCATTCTTGAAAAGGTTTTGATTCAATGATTAAAAAACTTAGTGTCTGCATGAATGAACACTACATAGTGGTTTTAAAAAACATGCTCATGACTGTGTATTCAGAAGGTTAAGAGAAAGAAAGAGTTTTGGAAGAGTGTAGGTGAAAAATCAACTCTCTCTGGCTAGGGTTTAAGTTTAGATGCATAAGATTGTATTATATGCTCAAACTAGGGTTTTTAGACTTATTTAGAGGGTTCTGGACGTTCCCAAGGGTCTAGGGGCCATCCCACATCAAAGAATGATGTTTTGGGAGCCCAAATTTGAAGTTTTGAAAGCTAAAAAATCAGCATTTGTACACATCTTTCGAATGTGTGCGCGCACACTTGGTTCATGCGTATGCATACTTCCAAAACTCTAATTCCTAATAGCTCTGATTGCCCGACTTCAAATGACAATAACTCACTCAATATATATCCAAATTAGTTACAATTTATGTTTAAATTGAATCCCATGATGTCTACTTTCCAATGAAATAACTCTCACTCAAAATTTCTTTATGGATAATTGAATAAGGTTTATTTAGCTTTTCCTTGCCTAGATTGAGCTCCATTGCTCCTTTTTCTCTTAGTTGGGTGTGCCTCTGTGCACTCTGGTATTAGTTATTAGTCTTCACCGATCAGTAGATTCAGGGCGATAAGAGTAGTATGGCTATGGCATAAAGGTTTGCGCTTTTTCCTATAGGTAGGAGTACTGGCCCATTCTTCAAGATATAAATACAAGTAATTTCTTTTAACATAAGAATAGTCTACCTCACTCTAATCCAAGCTTAGCTTCGATTCCTAGGTCTTAAGAAGAGAAGGAGTCTTATATATTCGAACACCTTTGTTATAAGGTTAGGCAAGGGAGGCCACAAAGTGACACCAGGAGCCATAAAACCTTTACCAGCCCAAGGCTGGGTAGTACCTTGGGACTGTACCATAAAAGATTGACCAGAGATTCCTCCAAGTAGCCATGGTCCATTACTCAAGACTAGGTGTGCTTCTAGAATTGGAATTCAGAAAGACACTCCTTTGACCGTGACCGTAAGATTGACCACTCGAGAAAGTCCTTGACCTTTTCAGTGGCAAAGAGGTCATCTGGTATCAACTTGAGCTCCTTTGGACGCATTTCTTCACGTAAGAAGTGAGTAATATAAGCTCAAAGATAGGGGTTAAATGGAGCACCTCAACCCAACCACCACTTTAAGGAGGGACTGGCTAAAGGCTTCGTGTACATGGCATACACCAGACTATCATGTCGGTTTCGATAATGGTCTAAGCACGCCATGGCTGTGGCGCGTCAAGGCATGTCTGCGATGGTCCCCATTTACCCGGCCAACCAGCCCACTCTGAAGAATTAATGGGCCGGCTGGCGAGAACTACAAACCAAGCCAAGCCTAGTTCTCATCGATAGGTGCTAGTGTAGACACCTCATTTTGTACCCCTTATGACTCGGCCTTCATTCCCTAATGATGGTAGTACTCTAAGGCCTAAGGTTGATTTAGGGCTCAATCTCGTGAAAATTAACTTGAGGAAATCTTTATGGAAAATATAACTTATTTTTTGGAAGAATAAAACTATTTTTAGAAAAGAAAGGCCACTAGAAACCCTAAAATGTGTGCATGCATATATGCATATGCGTACGCACACTCAAACCATGCGTACTCAGCTAGGGTTCTAAAAACTATGTAGTGAAAGTTTTTTGCACTTAATTCTAGTTTGAAATGAATTTCACATCGTCTAGGAGCTACCCCACATCCCTGTTTTACCACTATAAAAAGCCATAAAAGGTACTTTTTCAAATATATGGAAAAAGAGGCAAGATTCACTAGAAAATTGTAAAGCAAAGAGGAAGTTTTTACAAAACATCCTTAAGTCAAATTTTACTTGATTGGGACTTATTCTGGTCTTGATCTTCAAGTTTTAAAGTTTGCTAACCTACTTTGATTTGGTTGTGAATAGATTGATTGGGGGGAATGGTCAAAATCAAGCTCTAGAGAGCCTTTGTGATGCGGTAAAGGTTCTAACTTTGGCTTTTCACTTTTCTACATTCTGTTGTTTGTTTATATGTTTTAATGCTTTAATATGTTTGTTTAGTTTAGGTTTTACTTCGTGTCTATGTTATAAGCATGCTAAGTTGTTAGATTTCTTATTTTCTTTGTTTTTCTGTTCTGAGTGTCTAAGTTAGGGTTTTGGGGTGTGTATGTGTGCGCTTACTTCATGCATACATACGTATACTTGAAGTATGCTTATGCATACAGTTGGGATGCAAACACATACCCTATGTATGTGCACGCATATTTATGCCCAAAAACCCTAATTCACTTATGTTTGGTTTCCTTTGTTTTCTTTTACATGTTTAGCCCATGTTTAACCTAGTTTTCATATCTTTGAGTATTTGTCTTTCTACCTTGCTTTGTTTTGTTTAGTTTTATCCTTTTGATGTTGATTAGGGTTTTTTTTTTGTTTAAATGCCATGATAGATGAATGCTAGGTTTGAGGATGATATGCCATGTTTGTTTGCTTTTAGATGCATATGTGTGTGTGTGTGTGTGTGTGTGTGTGTGTGTGTGTGAGTTAGAATAACATGTTAAATATGCCTTTAATGAGATTAAGACTTGGAACGCAATGAGTGAAGGCTGACCCACGGGTTGGGTGCTTAACACCTTCCTATCCCCATACCTGAACCCTGGACACGTGCTCTGGTACAGATTAGTCCTTCTACAAGTACGCTATATTTATGGTTCCTAAACCTAATCTAGGTGGCGACTCCATTTACACCCTTTGCCATGGTCCACCCTAGGCCAAGGCGTACTTCCCAACGGTCGCGGGCACTTGTGCCCACTGCTAGTAGCTTGCTTCCAAGCCTTGCCTATATAATAGTTGTGGCCATGGCCTAAAGGAGCCTTAAGCACTTGTACAATGCATAAGTCAAGGATCCACTCCATCCAACTCGTTGCCCAGAGCCTTGACTTTCTATTATATTAGTAAAGTGTGCCATATATCTTAAGGGAAGGGAAAAGGGGGTCTCTTCCTTCCCCGATATTAGAGGTCAATCCCTTATCACCTTTGGTGCCTCTTGTGGTCCTTCTCTTTATCTTTTCCTTAGACTTTAGAGCTAGTTGATAGGCCACTTTCCACGTCTGATGCATCTAGATTTCATCTTGGATTTATAACCTCAAGCCCTATCAAGCAAGGGATTCTTCATCAGATTTGTTCAAGCCATTTTGAATAGAAAATTAGTAGAACTCCACAATTTGTTAGGAGTAGGGGCTCTCATGTACACTTCTCTCCCCCTTATCCTTTAAAGCCACCGAAAGAAGAAGAGGAAATATGAGTCGAGTCTTTGGAAATGTATCAAGAGGGATTTCCATGGGAAGAGGAAAATTTAGAAAAAAGAGAAAAGAAGAAGAAAAAGAAGAAGAAGAGGTAGATTGAATGGGTTATCCTGAACCTGCTTCCACCACCGTTGCATGAACCATTTATGATGGCTATGTCAAGGTGGATCGTGGTGCCTACCGTTCCTTTAGGATACCTTTTGGCTTCAGTAAAAACTTTTCCCCTTTAGTTCTTATAGATATTGAGTTTGTACAATAACTCAAATTTGAGTATGGAATTCACTTTGTTGGTTGAGTGGAGTTACGGTAGTTCAATCTATAAAGGAAGGATAATCGATCGCACTTGGTGCAGAACCACTGTTAGATGGCTCTTTACTCCATCAAAATTTGCTTCTTATTTTCCTTTCACCCTGCACCCCCTTTATATTAATACGGGGCTACGAATAAGGCAACTTTGCTCCGGAAAGAAAAGAAGCCAGCAGGTCCTTCTTTGCTTGATTACTAACTCTTGCAGTATATGAGCAGATCTTCACTATAGGTTGGCTCTGTTGGTGGATGGATAACACCCCTCACTTTTTCATGAGAACAAAGAAAGCTGCAATATCTCCTTGCAGCTTTGCTTACCGTCCTTCGATAGTATAGTAGGATGGATAGCAAAGCTGCCTTCGGCCCTTCACTTAAGAACCCCCTCTTTAAGCCTTTACTGAATTCCGCTCGCCCCAGTCCTTATTTAGCGTTGACTTTGTCAACCTTTGGATGTTGTTGTGATGCTTTGGTTAGGCTCGATTTGTTGGGAAATCATCATGTTTGTATCGAATACAAAACATACGCAGCGGAAAATAAACGGATCTACTTCATTCGCAATTGATAACATTCACGATTTAAGTTTCAGAATATAAGAACAAGAGAGTGTACCTTGATGCGGTGAATTTCAAAACCGAATGAAAAAGTACTCGGGAATACTTTCAATCTTCACTCCAATTCCACTCGATGCCCAAGATGTGTGGTCTCTCAATTAGTTTTATGTTTCTAGAGAGAATATGAAAGAGTGTCTCTCTTCCTTATTTTCATTACCATAAATTATGATTAAACATACAAACCATTTTATTCTATATAAAATTCTGTATGTTTCTCTCCACATAACTGATTATCTAATTGGGCTAGCCTTTTGGGCCTTCCCAATTGGGCTTTAGTGTGTGGCTTGGAGTGGGACCAAAAGGGAACAAATAAGACACTAGCTCCAATGGGCCTTGGGCTTTTCTGTCAACTCTTGACAAGTCCAAAGTTACCATTAATTATATTTAATACCACTATATAAATATAATTGCACTCTAGGCCTCATTAATAAATTATATCCCAAGACTTTATTATACATGCAACCCCTTCATAAAATATTCGTAGTAATACAAAGTCATGAAAATAGACTGCCACTTTGTAAATTACTACATCTTAATCCTTGAGTACCCGGTTTAATCCTTTTGAGTTATTCACCATATATTTATGAAATCCAATTTCATAAATATATACTTTAGTCTTACTAAAGTGGTTAGGCCTAACTCTCTGAATAACTGTACCCATTAAACTTATCTCAAGGGAATATTTTATATCTCCGTTAAGAGACTATGAATTCCATCTTGAGAATATATGTTCCATCAACACTAAATATGGCTGTCCAACATACTGAGGTTTTGACCGTGACATTAGATCTCACTCCTGATATATCAAAGCAACCTACATTTCATGATCAGGTCCATTATTCTCTCAGGATTAAGAGTTCATGTGAATACAAGTCGTGAGATTTATTATTCAATTGACAGTCGTTAGGAGAATAATAAATCTCACAGCGGTCCTGTTCAATATGTCTTAACTCTTAAAACATATCAACATATTAACTAGAAGTCACCACTTCCATGATCAAGACAAATCATCATCGTAGTTAATATGTTATAGTCTTCGCAGATGAAATGCCCAATTTCATCACCGACTACGAACCAAAATTCTGAGTTTACAAAGAACTTGTGATCTATATCTTCTGTGACTAAATCACATAAATCACATACTATGCATCTCATGGACTATTTGATAATGTCCGAATATTCATGTTACCATTATTTTAGATAAGAATAAAACAACTTTATTAAATATAATATTAAGTCATACATCATTTCTCACATAATGTCATACATAATATTATACATAGCATCATACAATAGGATTTAAGGGCACATATCCTAACACGATTGACTTTGTCAACGACATAAGCAAGGAGTTGACATAGGAGAACAACCCCCCAGTTGTTGATAGAAAGCTTACCGCCCCGCCCTTTATAGTCACGACTATTGTCATGTAAAAAGAGTTTTTTTTTTTTTTTTTGGTTTAAAAAAAGAAGCATGATTAACACAGTCTAAAGTGTAAGGGCATTCGAGCCACGTCCAAATAAAATTAAGGGTAAGGGCCTATTCTCTCTCTTCAGTAGATATGCTATCCCTTTCGGCTATGGTATGGGGGAAGGGAAGTTAGATCTACTGATTGATTTAGTGAGCTAAGGGGGGACATCATAAGTGAGTGAATGTGTGTAAGCCCAGTCAAACATGACTGTTTTAGGTGGGGCAGGCCTCCCACCTTCGAATGCTGTTGGTCCTACAAATTATGAACGGATTCGCATTTGGCCTCTGCGCACGTCGAAACAACATGAGTTCAATGAGGTGGAGCATGGTCCTCCAAAATCGACATAGGTTATGTGCTATTGATGGAACATGGTTAGCCTATCTTTCTCAATATGGAAGTGCTGCAAGGGAATAGGGGCATCAAAAGCGGGTTCTCTCGATTTGTAGCTCTTAAGGCACCATAATCACCATTTTCGGATGGAAGTCATGAACTAGAACTGGCTTTCTGCCAAGTTCCTTTGTTTGCCACCCATCGAGTGAAAAAGAGCAGAAGTAAGACCATCTCAATCAAGGTTCTCATCGCCACCCTCAGCCTATCCATCCGAACTAGCCCATCAGTGGCTCCATCCACGGCTCCATTTGTGGGTAAGCATGCCTCTAACGCCTCTTCCAATCCTTATTAATACAGTCTTCCATTTCTCTCAAACGATGCCCCGTTCAACCTTCTCCCTTCGTCTTGAGGCAGGGTTAAAAGCATTCCGTTCCTTTCCCTGAGAAAGTGATAGGCACCAATCTATTTTATCTCTCCCTGGGTTTGACTGATCTCATTCTTCTTCCTGTCTGCTTATCAAAATAACTTCAATTACCTTTTGTAGACATGTCAAGCTCATCATTGGGATTGAGGACTAATGTTTATTAACTGGGTATAAAATAAGGTGTCTACAGGCATTAGCTTTTGGGGCTTTGAGGAAATTTGGCTTTAGAAGGGTATGTGGCCTTTATTGATACTTTGCTAGCACATTTAGAATTGTTACCAAATTTCAGCAATGAAAATCAAGCAGCATTTAGGTTAGGTGTGTCGTAGCACACAAAACACTATTCTTACAAAGCCTTCACGGTGAGAATATAGCAAAAGATGCCACAATTTCATGGCGAAAATCCGATAGAGTTTCATGTTTGATGCGCTATGACCTATCAGCAAGGTTTCATTCCTGTGTATACATCATGTGTCAATATGCTTGGACTAAGGCATGCCAGGGCACACCAAAGTGCTAAACATATGATGCGTGTCGCACACACTGGGAAACTAATGTCATTAGCTAACACGGATACGGGCAACCACACACGTGGTAGGTTATGCATCCAATGAAGCATGAATATACACTTACAGCACAAGCCTTGAATGTATACCCACAATCCAAGGTTAAGAACATCCATGGTTAAGGAGGGGTTGCTTCAACGCCTCCCTAACCATGTATGTCCATCATTAGAAGTACATGACTACCTTTGAACAACGTACTTAGCATGCATAATATATATATATATATATATATATATCACATAGAGTAGAAAAGAAAAAGCAAACATATCCACACCCAAAGGGTGTGACCAAAGTAAGGTACAAGGAAGGGAAATCCTAATCTAAGAAAGCAGTAAACAAGGTTCTAAATGGAAAGGCTAGGGAAGAGTGGACCTTACAAAGGGGCTAAACCCCCTAATCTACTGATTGTTTCCCTTTTGCTTGCATTCAGAAGTTGAGCATGTGCTCCATCAATCACATGAAAATGAACAAGCAAAGGTACAAAGAAGGGAAGTAGAAAGCAAGCAAACAAGCAATCAAACAATCAAGCAAAGGAAAGAAGCATGCTTGCAAACAAACACACAAAGGGAACAAGCATGCTAGCAAACATAGAGAACATGCAAAAGACCACAAAGCAGAGGAAGCATGCCATCACAAAAACAAGCAAAGAGACAAGGTATCCTAAGGGGACAATGTAAGTTTGTATTTGGTGTTCGTAGTTCCATTACATTGGAATACGGACTACACATGTGCCAACAAGTAAAGCTTTTGAAATGGGAATCAGGATTTCATGTGTAAAGATGGGTATGAACCTACACAAAATCAATGATAGGAGTGATGCTTGGTGACAAAGACAAGCCAGCAAAGATACATGTATGAACAAGATAACAAGGATGAAAAGATGCAGCTAAAGCAAGGAAATCACACAAGATGGCATAAAGCAAGCAAGACAATAAGCAACTAGTGCCTAGAAAAGATTCCCTAAGACCCCAAATTTTGTTCCTATTGAAATCTAGAGGGGGAGGGGACATTTTGGGCTTTTTATAGGCAAAACGGTGCTTGGAGTGCAACTAGTGCACACTGGTAGTACGTGGCTGACGTTAGCATGAAGTTAGTTGTTTCGTCTTTTTCCAGCTGGAGGCTCTAACTTCAACTGCTTATTTGAAGCCCTTTTCGAAATTCTCTTGAGTCAATTCTAGTGGCATTGGAAAGATATGGATGTCTAGTTTCCAAATCAGTTGATGTTTTGAAAATCAGATGGTCGGATCAAATGTTATGTCATCGAGAAACGGGCTAATGCACTTGACACAATTTCGATGATATATTTAACCATTTTAATTTAGATTTTGACCTGTGAGTAGTTTTTTGAAATGGAATTCAATGTTATTAACAATGGTGTCGATTTTACTCTGATCAAACAATTGGATCAAAAGTTAGCCCTCGGTTACTGTAAAAAAGTCAACTCTAGGTCAAATTTGGTCAAAGTTGATAAAAATCTTCAATAGCCTCAGGTTTGATGTAAAATATGGGAAATGTTATTTTGGTATGGTTCTGACCAATTTTGACCTTCAATCGACCCTAGATTGACTAGGGGCATTTTGGTCATTTTAACCTGAAGTAGTACTTTGAGTGCTCCGATGTCCAAATGGGTAAACTATAGTGATCCAGATGTTCCCGTGGTCCTTTAGTGAGAAAATGATTTTTTTTTTTTGGAACTTCCAAGATTTGGCCCGTAAATTGAGGGCGAAAAAAAATGGTATCGACATATTGTGGGATTAGCAGAGCTCTTCCCAAGCAATGTGGGATTAGCTCTGTATGCAATTCCATAAAAAAACTTTCCTTACTATGTTTTGCCAACCTTTACCTACGTACGCAAACTTGAAGTTTCCGCACACAGGGTCTAAATTGCGTATGCAGGTCATGTTCCTGCTCACGTAAGGCTAAGGTTCTGCAAGGTTTTTAAAGCACTAAAATGTCCTTCAACTTAGGATGTTTTTAGGCCCTTGACCAATCACAGGCCTTGATATCGTCATTAAGGAATGGAGGATCAAGTTGTGAACGATACAAAATGAGGTCTCTACATCAACCTCCATTGTTACATCTTTTTGAAAAATTTGTAAACTTCACCAAATATTGAGTGTTATGAGTTTTGTTAAAGGCTTGGAAACTTTTGGAGCCATTACAAATCTAGATACTTTGGTGGATTTTCGTTAGTGGCTCAATGATGGTGTCTCCAATCAACTAGTTGAAGAAAGGGCCCTGTGAAGCCTAGTTAGAGCTTGGAGGGCTCAAGTACATAGGGGGATTGTTGGAAAAATACATGTTTGTATCGCATACAAAACATATGCAGTGAAAAATTAACGGATCTACTTCATTCGCAATTGATAACATGTACTATGTAAATTTTAAAATATAAGAACAAGAGAGTGTACCTTGGTGTGGTGAATTTCAAAACCAAAGATTAGAATTACTCGAGAACACTTTTAATCTTCACTCCAATTCTACTAATGCCTAAGAGAGGATAAAAGAGTGTCCAACCTTCTCATACAAACCATTTCATGTAACTTAATAAATTTTGTATGTTTCTCTCCTTATAACTGATTATCTAATTGGGCTAGCCTTTTGAGCCTTTCCAATTGGGCTTAAGTGTGTGGCTTGGAGTGGGACCAAAAGGGACCAATAAGACACTAGCTCCAATGGGCCTTGGGCTTTTCTGTCAACTGTTGACAAGTCTAAAGTTACCATTAATTATATTTAGTACCACTATATAAATATAATTGCATTCTAGGCCTTATTAATAAATTATATCCCAAGAATTTATTATACATGCAACCCCTTCATAAAATATTCGTAGTAATACAAAGTCATGAATATAGACTGTCACTTTGTAGATTATTACATCTTAATCCTTGAGTACCCGGTTTAATCCTTTAAGTTATTCATCATATATTTACGAAATCCAATTTCATAAATATATACTTTAGTAATTTCTTACTAAAGTGGTTAGGCCTAACTCTCTGAATAACCGAACCCATTAAACTTATATCAAGTGAATATTTTATATCTTCGTTAAGAGATTATGAATTCCATCTTGAGAATATATGTTCCATCAACACTAAATGTGGCTGCCCAATATACTGAGGTTTTGACCGTTACTTTAGATCTCACTCCTGATATATCAAAGCAACCTACATTTCATGATCAGGTCCATTATCCTCTCAGGATTAAGAGTTCATGTAAATAGAAGTAGTGAGATTTATTATGAAATTGACAGTTGTTAGGAGAATAATAAATCTCACAGCGGTCCAGTTCAATATGTCTTAACTCTTAAAACATATCAACTAGAAGTCTCCACTTCCATGATCAAGACAAATCATCTTCGTTGACATGTTATAGTCTTCACAGATGAAAAGCCCAATTTCATCATTGACTAGGAACTAAAATTCTGAGTTTACAAAGAACTTGTGACTTATATTTTCTGTGACTAAATCACATAAATAACATATTATGCATCTCATGGACTATATGATAATGTCCGAATATTCATGTTACTATTATTTTAGATAATAATAAAACAACTTTATTAATTACAGCATAAAGTCATACATCAAGTCATACATAATGTCATGCATAGCATCATACAATAGGATTTAAGGGCACTAATCTTAACAGGGATATGGATTTGGAGGGTTCATAGTCTTACATGTATTGCAACTATTCATGCTAGTGGAGATTTTTTGACAGTGTGGTTGGGTGGAGAGTTTTTTCTACCCATGTGCTTGGTTATCCTCTTCTTAAACACTTCTTGGTGTTTAGTTTGGTTTGGTTTATGTTTCCACATTTTTATATTGCTTCTTATATGTTTTAGTCCATATATGTGTATACTTAAAATATGAAATTTGGTTAATCACTTATATTAGACTAGGTGGTAGTTTAAGTTTAAAAGTGATTAAGTCATAAAATTTGATTATGGGGGTTCTAAATATATGCTAGGGTGTTACTAGCAATTCTCATATATGAGAATGACACATGTTAAAATCCTTATAATCCATTTTGATTTAAAAGATATAATCAAGAAAGAAATAATAAAGATAAGTAATTTTTCCCCTAAACGTTCTAGCAAGTCTAAGAGAGCAAGGTCTGGTAAAACAAAGAACCTGGACATAAGTAGCTCGCTTTGCTCAGAAAGGTGATGATCGGGCTAAGGTAGAAGCAGCAGGTGCTTCTAAACGTTCTTTCATGGAGATTGATGATTGTGACTTACCAAACAAAAGGAGATTGGTTGCTCATGATAGTCTAAAAAAATTTTCAATGGTGGAGGTTGCTTGTCAACCCCGCCAAGAGCAATAAATCTCTTATGTTGGAATTGTTGAAGGCTTGGGAACCAATTGACAGAGCAAGAGCTTGGGGATATTATCCGGGCACAAGATCCCTCAGTTGTGTTCTTAGCCGAAACATGGCTAGATAAGGCTAGGCTAGAAGATATTCGAGTCAGACTGAATTTTGGGGGTATGGTTAAGTGTGTAGAGACACGAGAGGAGGGGGAATAGTAATTTTTTGGAGCAAGGAAGTGGATTTTTCTCTAGATACCTTTTCCCTTAACCACATTGATGGGGTTTTGAACAAGGGCAAGGAGGATGAGTGGAGATTCACAGGGTTTTATGGAGAATCGGAGACCAGTAATCATCACCTATCGTGGGCTTGCCTAAGAAGACTAAGGGGTAGAAATTCAACTCCATGGCTTTATGCAGGTGATTTTAACGAGATTACATGGAGCCACGAGAAGCTTGGTGGGAGGCAAAGGCCAGCTAGACAGATGGAAAATTTTAGAGATGTTTTGGATGAATGTGGATTCTAGGACCTTGGATTTATGGGGGGGAAATTTACATGGTGTAATGGACACCCGGATGGTTTTACAATTTGGGAGAGGCTGGATAGGGTGGTTGTTACAATGGATTGGCTAAAAAAATTTCCTACAACCAAGGTAATTCACTTGGAGTGTGGTTCGTCTGATCATAAACCAATTCTTATCTTCCTTAATGGTATTCCTAAACTTTGACAAAAGCTGTGGTGGTTTGAGCATATGTGGTTGGAGGAAGAAGGATGTAGAGATATGGTAGAATCGGCTTGGCTTGTCAATGCACCTGGTCAAGCAATGACTAGGGTGGAGGGAAAGATAAGCCATTGTCAAAAACAACTAAAGTGGTGGAGTCGACTTGCAATTGGGAATATTACCCAATTATTGAAGGAAAAAAAAAAAAAAGAGTTGTTAAGGAAGGCAGAAGATGAGGCGATAAAAGGGAGGTCTATAAACCGGGTGACAAGGCTGAAAAGAGAAATCAACGATCTGTTATTAAAAGAAGAAAAGATGTGGAAACAAAGATCTAGAGCATTGTGGCTGCATGAAGGTGACAGAAATACCCGTTATTTCCATAGGAGAGCCACTCACAGGTATCGCTGCAATAGAATTGAGGAGTTGGAAAATAATATGGGTGAGAGGTGTGTGGATGAGAATGGCATAGCAAGTATTTTGGTGGATTTTTACCAAAATTTATTCGCTTCACCCTCTCCCAATTGGATTGATGAAGCCCTTAAAGCTACTCCACGGGTGATAATAGAGGAGATGAACCATGTGCTTGTAGCTCCTTTTGAGAGAGCCGAAGTTGACATGGACTTAAAACAGATGGACCCTCTGAAATCTCCAAGACTTGAGGGATGCCTCCTCTGTTTTTCCAACGATTTTGGCCAGTCATTGGTGATGAAGTGGCTGATGCTGTTCTCACTTGCCTCAACACAGGTTCTATCCCACCTTCAATCAATCGTACTTTTATTTCTCTCATCCCAAAGGTTAAAGCCCGGCAAGAGTTTCTGAATATTGCCCAATTGCACTTTGTTATATTCTTTACAAGCTTATTTCTAAAGTTTTAGCGAATAGACTTAAGAATATTTTACCAAGCATTATTTCAGAATCTCAAAGTGCCTTTCAGCCTTGTAAAGCAATCACTGATAATATTTTGGTTGCCTTCGAGACCTTACACCATTTGAAAAATAAAAAATCCAAGAAGATAGGTTTTATGACTATGAAGTTAGATATGAGTAAGGCATATGACTGGGTGGAGTGGAGCTATTTGGGGAAAATTATGGAGAAATTGGGCTTTTGTGATAGGTGGGTGTCTCTTATTCTTGAGTGTATTACAACGGTATCCTATTCGATTTTGGTTAATGGAGAGCCTAAGGGAGATATTAGGCCATCAAGGGGCCTAAGACAAGGAGACCCTTTGTCTCCATACCTTTTTTTGTTGTGTTCAGAAGGTTTGAATAGGATGTTGCAGCAAGCAGCCTCCAATGACATTATACAGGGGTTTTCATTATGTAAAAGGGGACCAAAAATCTCACACTTATTTTTTACAGATGACATTCTTTTATTTTGTAGAGCATCTATGGCAGATTTGCAAGCAATCCAAGACATTCTGTTTTTGTATGAACAAGCATCTGGTCAAAAGCTAAATCGTGAGAAGACAACCATCTTTTTTAGCAAGGCAGTGAGTGAAGACACAAAGGCCTTAATCTCAGATTTTTTACAAGTACCAGAAGTGAAAGAGTATGAAAATTACCTTGGCTTGCCGGCGATGGTGGAAAGGAAGAGGAAAGCAAGTCTAAATTACATTAAAGAGAGAGTTTGGAGCAAACTTCAAGGGTGGAAAGAGAAGCTATTGTCCCAAGTGGGTAGAGAGATCCTACTTAAAGCGGTGGTTCAAGCGATTCCTACTTTTGCAATGAGTTGCTTCAAACTACCGGTGGGTCTTTGTCATGAAATTGAGGCTTTAATTCGTAAATTCTTTTGGGGGCAGAAGGGTGTGTAGTGAAAAATTCATAGGAAAAAATGGGAGGTTCTTTGTTAGCCTAAATCAGAAGGTGGGCTAGGTTTCAAGGACTTGGGAAAATTCAACGATGCTATGTTGGCAAAACAAGTGTGGAGACTTTTGAAGGACCAATCCTTTCTATTTTATCGGGTCTTCAAAGTGAAATACTTTCTGAAGGGGTCCATTTTTGAAGCTTCAGTAGCCAACGGGTCTTATGCTTGGCAGAGTATTCTCAAGTCAAAGAAGGTGATTTTGATGGGTATGAGGTGAAGAATAGGAGATGGGAAGAGTATTGATATATACAAGGACAATTGGCTACCAGGGAAGGGATCTGCCAGGGTTGTTTCTCCACATGCTCAGGTATTAGAAGGTGCTCAGGTTGCTGCACTCATAAACCTAAACACGCGCACTTGGAACATTAATTTGCTACACCAGCATTTTTTGAGCTTTGAAGCAAACCGAATCAAAGCAATACCATTGTGCTGGACAAATCAGAGAGACCGCTTCGTTTGGCTAGACAGTCATAATGGGGAGTATACGGTGAGGGCAGGGTACCGGATGTTGTGTCAGGAAGCCAACTCTAGTGTTGCATCAAGTTCAGACTCAGTGCATCAATCAGCTTTCTGGAAGCGTATTTGGAAGCTCCATGTTCCAAATAAAATCAAATGCTTTCTCTAGAAAGTTTGTTCCAATGCTCTACCCACAAAGGTTAATCTAAAAAAAAGAAAAGTGCTTGAAGAAGCTAAGTGTAGTGCCTGCCTCTTGCATTAGGAAACAACGCTTCATGCCATTTGGAGTTGTGAGAAACTTACCAACATTTGGGACCCCTGTTTTAGCTGGGTCCGAATAGAGTATCCGTACCTCCAGGACATGCAAGACTTAATAAACTTGGTGGGACAGGGCAAATATTTTAGAGCTGTTTGGGGTGGTGGCTTGGTTCATTTGGAACCAAAGGAACAAGCTGAGATTGAATGAAAGAGGCTTGCCGACTGAAAAAATATTTAAAGCAGCTAGAGTGTACCTTTCGGACTTTCAATCAAAACTCCAGATGCCAAAAGTACAACAACCAAAAGGAAGTATAAAATGGCAACCTCCAGGGTATGGAATGTATAAAACAAACTATGACGGCACGGTCTTTGCCGAGTCGAAGGAAGTAGGGATAGGGATCATAATTAGAGATGTTAAGGGGCTTGTTATTGTGGCTTTAGCTGAGAAAATTCCTTATCTGGGTTCTGTGGAGGTTCTGGAAGCACTAGCTGCAAGAACAGCAGCAAGATTTGTAGTGGAATTGGGATTAACTGCTTCCGAATTTGAAGGTGATTTTGAGGTGGTTTGGAGGGCTTTGAGGATAGCGGATGGGGCTCATTCATCTATGGGTGAGATTATCAAAGACACATTGTCTATTGTGGGTTGGCTTCGAACTTTTTCTTTCTCTCATACTAGGCGGCAGGGCAATTGTGCAGCCCATGCTTTAGCTAAGAGAGCAATTATTTCATTTCCTTTATTGGTCTGGATGAAGCATGTTCCAACAGACATTAGTCATGTTGTTATTTTTGATTTTCCAGTAATGTAATAATAATACCTAGTATTGACTTTAAAAAAAAAAAAGTCCAAGAGAGGAAAAAAACTATTAATAATATTAATGATGGGTTACAATTAATCAAATATTGTGTTTTTAATACTACTAAAACTTCCTATAAACATTTTGGGAAGTCCAAGAGTTAAAAAAACAACTTTAATAATATTAATGATAGGTTACGAAATATTGTGATTTTAATGCTACTAAAATTAATAGTGTATTAATTCAAAACAATATCGTGTATTTATTATTATTTGTCAATCAATTTTAATAGTATATGATGGGTAATTAAAAAGATAGACCGTCTACAAGGCAAGAGACTACAGACGACTAATTAACATTTAGTAAATTCTAAGGAGTTCTCTGCAAACCAAGAATGGTTGCACCACAATCCACTATTCCAAGACGTGGGGTGAATTCTTTGAAATTCGCTCTGCTCTCCTTACTATGTCCACACATCTGCCATGATGTTAGTGGCACCTAACAAGTAGACCCACTCCAAACTCTCTATAAAAGGAACCAAGCCTCACCAAACCAAGGTACGCATAACCATTTATCCACTTCTTATACTTTATTCCTGGAGAGAATTTGACTCAACTGTTGGGGGGTCCTTGGCCGGTTCACCCCAGTCACCTTAGGTCATCTTTCTTTCTCTTTCAAGTTAATAATGTGTTGTTGGAGTTCAGAGCGTATGGCCTACTAAGTTTCAAACATCATCAGTTAGTGCCATTTGTAGGGATTAAGTGAGTAATACCACTTTGGTCCCGATGACAAAAGGCTGTATGGTATGGACTAGATTAATGGCCACTAGTCCAAAACATCTAGATGATGGAGATGCTTCTAGTCATCCAAATCATGCCCTTGACCCTCCACCAACTTCTATCCAGCAATAGTTGCAGTCTATGGCAGTTGCGGTCATGAAACTAACGCAATAAAAGCAGAAATTTCCAAAGGAAGAGGCATCGCTGATGCCAACATGCAGACTGAGAAGAGTCTGGACGAAACCTAGAGGAAAGGAGGGCAAAAAGTGGCATTGAAGGAGAAGATCGGTCAAGGGGAACCACTACCTGCTTGGTAGCACACTTAGAGAGAGAAGTGGACTAGGTGAAGATAGCCATGAGAGAAATGAGGGACTCTATAAGAGGAAGAACACATATAGACGACCTCAACCACAAGATTGACTCTCCTTTCATCGCATTAATCATAAATCATCCCTTACCCTCCAAGTTCAAGATGCCTACTTTAGACTCATATGGCGAAACTGTTGGGAAATATACATGTTTGTATCGCATACAAAACATACGCAGCGGAAAATAAACGGATCTACTTCATTCGCAATTGATAACATGCACTATGTAGGTTTCAGAATATAAGAACAAGAGAGTGTACCTTGATGCGGTGAAATTCAAAACCGAATGAAGAAGTACTCGGGAAGACTTTCAATCTTCACTCCAATTCCACTTGATGCCCAAGATGTGTGGTCTCTCAATCAGTTCTATGTTTTCTAGAGAGAATATGAAAGATTGTCTCTCTTCCTTATTTCTTCTTATTCATTAAACATACAAACCATTTTATTCTATATAAAATTCTGTATGTTTCTCTCTACATAACTGATTATCTAATTGGGCTAGCCTTTTGGGCCTTCCCAATTGGGCTTTAGTGTGTGGCTTGGAGTGGGACCAAAATGGAACAAATAAGACACTAGCTCCAATGGGCCTTGGGCTTTTCTGTCAACTCTTGACAAGTCCAAAGTTACCATTAATTATATTTAGTACCACTATATAAATATAATTGCACTCTAGGCCTCATTAATAAATTATATCCTAAGACTTTATTATACATGCAACCTCTTTATAAAATATTCGTAGTAATACAAAGTCATGAATCTAGACTGCCACTTTGTACATTACTACATCTTAATCCTTGAGTACCCGGTTTAATCCTTTTGAGTTATTTACCATATATTTATAAAATCCAATTTCATAAATATATACTTTAGTCTTACTAAAGTGGTTAGGCCTAACTTTCTGAATAACTGTACCCATTAAACTTATCTCAAGGGAATATTTTATATCTCCGTTAAGAGACTATGAATTCCATCTTGTAAATATATGTTCCATCAACACTAAATGTGGCTGCCCAATATATTGAGGTTTTGACCGTTACTTTAGATCTCACTCCTGATATATCAAAGCAACCTACATTTCATGATCAGGTCCATTATTCTCTCAGGATTAAGAGTTCATGTGAATACAAGTCGTGAGATTTATTATTCAATTGACAGTCGTTAGGAGAATAATAAATCTCACAGCGGTCCTGTTCAGTATGTCTTAACTCTTAAAACATATCAACATATTAACTAGAAGTCACCACTTCCATGATCAAGACAAATCATCGTAGTTAATATGTTATAGTCTTCGCAGATGAAATGCCCAATTTCATCACCAACTACGAACCAAAATTCTGAGTTTACAAAGAACTTGTGATCTATATCTTCTGTGGCTAAATCACATAAATCACATACTATGCATCTCATGGACTATTTGATAATGTCCGAATATTCATGTTACCATTATTTTAGATAAGAATAAAGTAACTTTATTAAACACAATATTAAGTCATACATTGTTTCTCACATAATGTTATACATAATATCATACATAGCATCATACAATAGGATTTAAGGGCACATATCCTAACAGAAACACGAGATCCTTACGATTACATTGCTACATTCAAGTCAATGATGCATCTTTAAGGCGTTTCGGACAAGATCATGTGCACGACCTTTCCTACAACTTTGAAGGGCCTAGTTAGGGTATGGTTCGACAAATTACCACCAAATATTATAACTTCATTCCAGGAGTCAAGCAAGTTGTTCGTCAACAACTTCATCAGAAACCAAAGGCCAACAATAATAGCTTTTAATTTCGATGACCAGCTAAACAAGGTACACCAGATGCTTGTGGAATGAGGAGCAACTGATAAGGACAATATTTTCACCCCTTAAGAAATTGCCTGCCATTCTACAATAAACTCGTCCAAAATGTCTACCAAGCCAACCTTCCATCACCAGCACCCAAAGTAAGTCGTCTAACCGCATGGACAACCATGGCACCTTCCATTTGAAAAGGGAAACTCTCCCAAACGACCTTATCTAAAAAATGTTAGCTCTTTTGGATGAGACTCTTCCAGAAGGGACTTTTCATTTGCTCATCCATATAGGGAATAACCCATTGATGATCATACTTATTCATCCAACTAGAGATGACTTAACACTAAAGATAAATGCTTCATGGGTCTAAAGAGATCATCCATCTAGAATTATTCACCCATCTTATGTTGGTCGGTTAGAATAGGAAAATGTTTCCTATTTCCACCATAAGACCATAATTAACCGTCCATACATAAGACTTGTCCACATAGATGATCATTCTAAGGAATAAAGTAATAGTCTCATCTAAGGTGTTGTCCAACGCATTTATGACCATCCATACGAAGGATCACCTAATTACACAAGTGGGTTATAAACAATCATCCATACCATAAGGTTCGTCCACATCATGATCATCGAAGGTAATAATCATTCTACACTTAGACGAATTCAGCTACACTTAGATGCTACCAACGGAATTTACTCCACAAGTCCACTACTTCAAAATGTGGGAGCAATGTCTCTAAAATTCGCCCTTACTAACTCCACTTAGCTAATACATCTCCCATGAGTAAAGTGACACAAAATAAGGAGACCTACTCAAAGTCCCCTATATAAAGGCCAAACCTCACTTAAATCAAGGCTGGGACCCCACCAGTGCCCTTCAGTTGCGTTCTTCCTTCTTGTAGGTATTCCAGTGCCTCTAGATGGATGAGTGGCTCACTGATCTTTCACGCATCCTAACTGCATCTGTAGGATCAAGGCTTAGATGGAGCTACTTGGCATTGGAGACCTCGTTTTAAAAATAGTATCTTTAACTACAAATGACCCTGCTAATGGAAAGTTGGGGCCTAACTGGGAAGGACCATACAAGGTCATCAACTACAAAAGACGAGAAATTTACTACTTAGAAGCCCTAGATGGATGAAAGTTACAACATCCACGGGATTTGGAGCATTTAAATAAGTACTACTAATAAGGACCAATAGACGAGGCTACTATGGATGACTCACGTCCCTATAGATTACTGTAGACACCTCATTTTGTACTCATTTATAAATTTTGGTCCCTAGCCCCAATGATGAGCTTGAAATATGTCAAACAAGGGTAATTAAAGAGCACACAATAGTTTGGAAGTAATAACAACTCGAAAGTGCTCAAATCGCTTTGAAATCAACACTAAAAAATGACCTTTGCTCACTATGTTGACCATAACTTTTGATCCAAAAATACTTTTTAAGTGCCGTTTGTTTCATGGGAAAGTAGACATCCTGGGCTTTAATTTGAATACAAATTTTACCTAATTTGGATTTATATTGAGAGAGTTATGACCATTTGAAATCGGGTGATTAAAGCAGTCAGGAATTAGGGCATGCGTATGCATGAATCAAGGGTGCATGCGCACCCTCAAAAGATGCGTATGCAAGCCAATTTTCTAGACAAGTGGAACTTCATTTTTAAGGGTCTAAAATATCATTCTTTAAAGTGGGCCAGCCCCTAGACCCCTGGAGTGACCAAAGACTATTAAAAAGCCCCAAAACCCCTAATTTTTAACTTATAAATATTTATCTTATGTCTTCAATCAAAACCCTAACTAGAGAGAGTGATTTTTTGGCCTCCATATTCTCTAAAACCATTTTTTCTCTTTTCAATACTCTAGGACAGCACCTTAGAACCTTTTTTACAAAATTAAAACCTCTCTTTAGTTAGTTCTAAGGTAGAAAGTTTGCTTTCAAAATTGTTTTCTAAAACCTTTTCAAAACCTTGTGTTCTTGAGTTGTGATTACTAACTATTGTTGTGTTCTTTGATTGTTGTTTTCTTCATCTAATATTTATATTGTAGACATTGAGGGTTGGTTGAAACAATCTCAAATCTGTGATTCTAAAGCAAGGTGAGTCTCTTTTCCATGATTTCCCACCTTGCTACATATGATTGACATGAGTTTTTGATGTAGTTTCTCTAGTTATTTTATTTGCTTGTTGATTTTATTATGTTTGATATGTTTTAATTTGATTTTATGCTGTTTATAATTTGTTTTAGGTTGTTCTTGTTTTATTATTTTGGTTTCATGTAAAGTTTAACATGCATATTTAGTTTATGCTATTTTAGTATATTTTTTTTGTTTCATGTTTATTTGTTTATATTGATGTTTGTTTAATTTTCTTTATGTAAGTTTCGTGTTTAGGGTTCTAACATGCTTGTTTAATCTCACATGTTATATCTTTGTTTGATTAAATCGCTAAAAATGTAATTTTTCGAATCTATGTTAAGAGGATGAGTGCACATCCAATGAGTATGCGTGCGCATGGTCCAACCATGCGTACGCACACTTGAGTATGCGTATGCACCTCAAACCTAGATTAGGGAAAAATTCTTGTTTTTGTTTATATAGTTATTTTTTCTAGATCTTATTTGATTCTGTTTGACTATGTTTAGGTTAATTAATTGTGTTAATTATTTTCCATGTTTATTTGAATCTTTTTGTCATATGTAGTTTATTTAATATCTTCTCCTTGTGTGTTTTATTTAATTGTCAACTTGCCATGCTTAATTTATTTATTTTTATTATGTTTTATTTGTTTCCTTTTATATCGTCATCTTTAATATGTTGTGCGTGTTATTTCCTTAAGTGCTTGATGTATGTTTAGGTTAAAGATTATGACTCTCTTTATAAAATCTTTAATTAAATATGGCCTAGCAGCATATAATGGGGGCTGGCCCATAAGCCGAGCGATCTTGGGTGCCTAACACCTTCCCAAATCGTACCTAAACTCTGGACCCATAATCTGGTATGTGGACTCATGTATGTAATTGATTGGCCCAAAAGGCCTAATATGGTTCCTGGACCTAATCTAGGTGGCGACTCCACTTTTCTTTTCCATGGTCCACTCGGTCGAGGCGTACTTTTCTTTGCGCCCATAGTGCTGACTCTGCTGGGGATAGAGATGAAGTTTAACTCCGACTTGTTGTTAGGCCATAATTAAATAAATATTTTATTAATTGAGTCCAATCCTATTTGTTAGGACATATGTGATTTATGTTAGGAACATATGTCAATATTTTATGTAATTGGCTAATCTTTTGACAAAACGCACTATACTTTTAATTGGGTAGTTGATATGTTGATATGTTTTAAGAGTTAAGACATATTGAATTGAACCGCTGTGAGATTTATTATTCTCCTAATGACTGTCAATTGAATAATAAATCTCACGACTTCTATTTGCATGAACTCTTAATCCTGAGAGAATAATGGACCTGATCATGAAGTGTAGGTTGCTTTGATATATCAGGAGTGAGATCTAAAGTAACGGTCAAAACCTCAGTATATTGGGCAGCCACATTTAGTGTTGATGGAACATATATTCTCAAGATGGAATTCATAGTCTCTTAACAGAGATACAAAATATTCCCTTGAGATAAGTTTAATGGGTTTGTTATTCAGAATGTTAGGCCTAACTACTTTAGTAAATAGTTACTAAAGTATATATTTATGAAATTGGATTTCATAAATATATGATGAATAACTTAAAAGATTAAACTGGGTACTCAAGGATTAAGATATAGTAATTTACAAAGTGGCAATCTACTTTCATGACTTTGTATTACTACGAATATTTTATGAAGGGGTTGCATGTACAATAAAGTCTTGGGATATAATTTATTAATAAGGCCTAGAGTGCAATTATATTTATATAATGGTATTAAATATAATTAATGATAACTTTGGACTTGTCAAGAGTTGACAAAAAAGCCCAAAGCCCATTGGAGCTAGTGTCTTATTTGTTTCCTTTTGGTCCCACTCCAAGCCATATACAAAAGCCCAATTGGAAAAGCCCAAAAGGCTAGCCCAATTAGATAATCAATTATAAGGAGAGAAACATACATAATTTTTTAATAACTAACAATGATATGAAATGGTATGTATGTGAGTGTTGGACACTCTCTCATTTTCTCTAGAACAAACACATATAACTGATTAAGAGACCACACATCTTGGGCACAAAGTGGAATTGGAGTGAAGATTAAAAGTGTTCCCGAGTATTTCTGATTTTTGTTTTGAAATTCATTGCATCAGGGTACACTATTTTAATTCTATATTCTGAAACTTACATAGTGCATGTTATCAATTGCGAATGAAGTAGATCTGTTAATTTTTTCACTGCATATGTTTTGTACAAATATGCGATACAAACATGTTATTTCCATCAAATGGAATCAGAGCAGTCTTCATTTCGAATCTGTATAACATGTTTTGTGAGTTTTGGAATTAGAGATAATAGTTTCATGATGATAGAAGATTATATTTGCATTTAATTTTCTGCATGGTTGTTGAAACTATGATTTGATAAAAACTGATATTGATGTTATGATGTTGTTTAAATATTGAATTTAAGTATGTTAATTGATCTTTAAGGCTATAGCATCAATAGAATTCAGTTTTGATATCAATTTTCATCTGTTATGTTCATATGGTGGTTGTTTGTTTATAAAAAACCATTGAAAATTGTTAATATCTGAACTTGAAAAACTGAAAACACGAGTTTTTTGCGGGTAAGCTTACTCGTGAAGCTACCCGCAAAAAACTGCCACTGAAGCACAAAAATTTTCGCGGGAAGCATTTAGTCGCGAGATACCCATGAGTCAGTAGCAAAAGTCGCGAGATACCCGCGAGACAATCGTGAAAGTTTCTTTATGAATTTCTGTGTTTTCAAATTTTTGCTTAACTCGTTTTCGCGGGTAGCGCTTAGTCGCGAGATACCCATGAGAATTAGGAATTCAAAATTTTTCAAAATATTTTCACATGTATTAAGTGCAAGGCTGTGTGTAATTAGTTTATGCATGTTTAAAAATAAAAACCTTTAATTTAAAATATCTAGTGGGAGAGAGATACAAGGGTTGGATCTCACGGCCTCCATTGTTGGTTTATTGTAGTGTGAAATGTATACTTTGTCTTAGCTTCGAGCTTTGCATTCCATGCAGAGAGTATTTATTTCATGGTCCTACAAGATTGAATTTCTTGGTTTATAGTAGTTTGATCAAACACCTTGTCTTAGCCTCGAGCTTTGCATTCCATGCGGAGGGTGTTTTGTATCATGGTACTACAAAATAAGCCTGTTAAGGGGATGAAATGTGGCTACACACGATTCTAGACAATGGTATACAACAACTACAGTAAAAAAATTAGACACTGTATACTTTGGCTACACACATCCAGGAGGGGGGGAAGAGAGAGAGAGAGAGAGAGAGAGAGAGGTTGACACTGTTAGCTTTATTTGTAAATTAGACAGATCACTGAAATTTAAAAGAGGAACCTAAGGAATAAGACATCAAGATCTAAGGTACTAACTGTATCTAATTTTTTCCCCTTTTTAAAAATGTGCATGTGTTACAATGTTATGAATATCATTTCAGACCCATTTTGGTTTGTCCATTGGCACATAATTTTTTGGTACTGGTCTATTTTAGTGTGCCATTTCGAGTTTACCACTAATTATATATAAATATAAATATTAATATATATAGCTTTTATATAAAATATTTTAGAAAAATCTCAAATAAAATTAGCATATTGTTCTTAAAAAACATTTATTATTGATTTTTTAAAAATAAAACTAAGATGTAGGGTAGTTGTAAACAAGGAAACTTCCTTGAAGTGTCTTAGAGCATTCACAATTTTTACACCTCAAACATAAAAAAAGACCATTTATCAATGGTGCCAAAGTAAAAAAAATTAAGTAACTTGCTACAGTAACCTACTACTAGTACTAGGTCACATTGTAGCAAGTTGCTACTATTCGTTATTAGTTTCTTTCTCTCTTTATCATTCTCTCCTTCTCAGTCTCTTCTCTCTCTCTCTCTCTCTCTCTCTCTCTGTCTCTCTCTCTCTCTCATGATTCTCTCTAGGTGTCTTCTCACTCTTCTTTATTTTTTGTGTGTTCATATGGGTTTGGTGGTGGTGGTGGTGGTTGATTTTAGCTGTGGGTTTGGTTGTGGCAGTGGATTGTGGTTGTAATGGTGGGTTGTGGTTGGCTACGATGGGTTATGGTTTTGCTTTTGTTTTTGGTATTTTTTTTCCCTGCGGTGTGTTATGGTTGCCACAGTGGTGGCTAGTGGTAGAGGTGGTTATGGCTATGGTTGGTGGTGATGTGTTGTGGTTTTGTTTTGTTTTGTTTTGTTTTGTTTTGTTTTGTTTTGTTTTGTTTTGTTATTTATTTATTTTTTGCCTTCTACTGTGGGTTGTGGTTGCCACAATGGTGGTTGTGGCTAATGGAGTGGTGGTAAAGGTGGCTATGGTTGGTTGCTATAGGTTTTTGTAGTTATTTTTTTTATTATTATTTTAATGAATTGTTTATATTATTTTAAATGAAGTGGTAAAAAAAAATAGAATCTTTGAAGTTGGATATATTGTAAAGTGAAGTAGTAAAATTAACAAAATAATTTTTTAAAGAATCTTGGAACACACTTGAGGAAAGAATCCTGGAACCTTCTTTCTTACCTAAATGCCCAACTCTCTTTACCTTGGTTTTGTTTTGAGACTTTAATGAAATTCTCTCTGTGTCTGAAAAATTAGGTGGTGCTCAGAGAACACAGAGGCAAATGGAAGGTTTCCAGGATGCCGTGAATGTTTGTAGATTCCAGGACCTTGACTTTTCAGGTTTAAAATTCACTTGGTGCAACATGCAGGAAGGCAGCAATAGAATCTACCTTCGGCTAGACAAAGCCTTAGCAAACTCAGAATGGCTCAATTTTTTCAAGAATGTCAAGGTTCACCACTTAGCTGAGTCCACCTTAGATCATTGCCTTCTTCGAATTTTGGACTCATGCCCCTTAGCACCAACAAGGAAGCATCGCTTCCACTTTGAAGCCATGTGGGTAAAGAGAGAGGACTATAAAGAGATCATTAAGACTGCTTGGAATGGGGGTAGCCTCTCAAATACTCCTGAGGGTGTTGCTTCCAATCTTAGCCAATGTGCATCAGAATTAGCTACTTGGAATCAAAATATGATTGGCAACATCCCAAGGGAAGCCAAGAAAAAAGGAAAGCTCTTAACAGCCTTACAACCATTAATCACGATGGTACTTATGGAGCAACAATTGACGAAATGAGGAGAGAAAGTAATGATCTCCTAGACAGTGACGAGATTCTCTGGCATCAACGCAGCAAAATTCATTGGTATAGGGAGGGAGATAGAAATACTAAATTATTTCATGCTAGAGCATCCGATAGAAGGAAGAAGAACACTATTTTGGGTTTGTGGGATGACGAAGGTAGATGGTGTGACAGCAAGGAAAGTATATCAGCTACTGCCCTAGCCTACTTCAAGAAAATCTACACGTCTACCTACCTTAGTGGAATCCAAGAGATCACCAATGCCATTCCCACCCGAGTAACTAAGGAAATGAATGCCGAACTCACTAAAACATTCACCAGTGAAGAAGTTGCAAGAGCTCTCCAGCAACTCCACCCCACCAAGGCCCCAGGTCCCAATGGTATGTCTGTAATATTTTTTCATAAATTCTAGAGCATTGTAGGTTCGGATATCACTACCATGGTGCTGAATTTGCTTAACCTTAATATGCCTATGGCGGAATTAAACAAAACCAACATCTCCCTAATCCTGAAAACCAGCAGCCCCACTAGAATGACAGAGATCTGACCAATCAGCCTCTGTAATGTAGTGTACAAGCTCATCTCCAAATTATTGGCCAACCACCTAAAATTTGTCCTTCCCCATGTCATCACTGAGAACCAAAGTGCCTTTACTTCAGATTGGTTAATTACGGACAATGTTTTGGTGGAATTTGAACTCATGCACTACCTAAACCACAAAATTGAAGGTAAAGAAAGCTACATGTCTCTTAAGCTCAATATGAGCAAGGCGTTTGATAGGGTGGAATGGGACTTTGTAAAGGGGGTTATGGAAAAAATGGGCTTTAACAGGAGATGGATTGCCCTCATTATGCAGTGCATATCCTCAGTCACATATTCGGGCTCATTAATGGTGAGACTCACAAAAACATCCCCCCCACTAGAGGCTTGCGTCAAGGCGACCCTCTCTCCCCCAGCCTTTTCCTCCTTTGTACCGAAGGTCTTTCTGCCCTCATCCACCAAGCAGCTAGGCACCAATCCCTTAATGCCATATCCATTTGTAGGGGCTGCCTTACAATCGCCCACCTCTTCTTCGCCGACGACAGCCTATGGTTCTATAAGGCAAATACCGCCGAGTGTAAGGAGCTAGTCAATATCCTTTGTGCCTATGAGAAGGCTTTACGGTAGAAAATCAATGCTGACAAGTCATCTGTCTACTTTAGCCCGAATACTCCTCTTGAAGTAAAAGAAGAAATATTAAGGATCCTCGGCCCTATGCAAGACACTAGGCACAAGAAATACCTCGGCTTGCCCTCATTAATTGGGAAATCAAAAACTCAGGTGTTTGCTGAAATAAAAGGGAGGGTGAGCAAAAATCTTGCTGGCTAGAAGGGAAGGCTTCTCTCTATTGGGGGTTGGGAAATTCTCATTAAGGTTGTTGCTTAAGCCGTGCCAACGTACACTATGAGCTACTTCCAGTTGCCTAAAACTCTTTGTGATGACCTTGAGTGAATGATAAAGAATTTCTAATGGGGACAAAGAGACCAAGAATAAAAAATGGCTTGGGTTAGTTTGAAGAGGATGTGCACATCCAAACTTTTTGGAGGTATGGGCTTTAGGGATCTCCGAGCTTTCAACTTAGCTTTGTTTTCCAAGCAAGGGTGGTGGATTCTTTCAAATTCCTAATCCTGGTGGAGGGTGGGAAATAGCAAGAAGATCCATATTTGGGAAGATAGATGGCTCCCAACTCCATCCACCCATAAGGTAATCTCTCCCCAAAAACCTTTCGACAACTTCCCTATGGTTGCTTCGCTCATTGATGAGAACACTAAATGGTGGAAATCGGTGCTTGTGAGGTCCCTTTTCCTCCCTTTTGAAGCTGTCAACATACTTAGAATTCCCATTAGCTACAATCTCCCAGAAGATAATCTGATTTGGATAAGGAACAAGAGTGGCACTTTTACTATCAAGAGTGCTAATTACATTGCTATAAAGGTAGTTGAGCAAAATGAAAGTGGGGAAAGCACTAATAGCCATTCGGCTTTACTATTTTGGAAGAAAATTTGGCAGCTCAAAGTCCCTCTAAAGGTTAGAATCTTTGCCTGGCGTGCATGTATGAACGGCCTTCCCACCATGTTCAATATCCGCTGCAAAGGGTTGAGCTCTTCGGGGTTCTGCCCTTTATGTGACAAAGACATGGAGTCCACCCCCCACACCCTTCTGTTTTGGCCCTATGCTAGGCAAACTTTGGCTTTTTAGCAAGACTGCCCGATGGACATTGCATCCTCAAACATGGCCATCTTGGACATTATAAGCCAGATCACGGAGAAAGGGAACCCTGAGGATTTAGACATCTTTTTCATGACAACTTGGACCATTTGGGGAAATAGAAATGAAGCCATCCACAATGATGCAGGCATCCCTCCTTCTCAAGTGTGGAATTCAGCTAAACAAGCCTTAAATGACTTTAACAAAGCCTACTCCCAGCCCCCCCCTATGCATTCTACAGCCCATGTTAAGTGAACAGCCCTTCCCTCAAACTTTTTCAAGATCAATGTGGATGGAGCCTCCTCAGACTCAGAAGGCACTCAGGCATGGGAATAATTATTAGATACTATGCAGGTAATCCTATTGGAGCTCTAAGTAAGCCCTTCCCATCCGACTACCTTGCCTTGATCACAGAGGTGCTTGTCCTCCATCAAGGAGTCCTTTTCACATTGGAAATGCAGATTCCTCGATCTGATGGACTATCTGTGGTTTAAGCTCTAATTGTGGAAGACTTTGGAGGCGAGATGGGTCACATTCTTAAAGATATCAAGTCTCTATCAAGCTCATTCACCAGCTGCTCCTTCAAACACTTGAATAGGGAAGGAAATAGAGCAGCACATGCTTTAGTAAGAGAAGCCAAGCTCTCGGGACAGGCTCAGATTTGGAAGGGTGTCACTCCCCCTCCAATCTAGCAGATTCTAAGGGATGATTTGTTATAATTTTTGTGTTGTTTGTTCTTTAGTTTTGTCCCAGTGCTCTGTTGTTTTTCAATTTCATGTTGGAATGTCAGTTATTCCAAGTTTCCCATAAAAAAAAAAAAAACTAAATTTTGAAACACTACTGCTGTGAGTGCTCTAATAACTCTTTACCCAATTTCCTAGCCCACTCACATGAAAGCACTTCACCACAGCCAATTTATTTACTTTATCTTCTCATTCTCATCTACACACATTATTCTTTGTTTCTCTCTTCTTGTAAGTGTCTGTGCTTTATTTTTCATCTTTTCTTATTCTCTTCTTCTAGTACTCTCTCTTCTTCTTCTTCTTCTTTTTTTTTTTTTTTTTTTTTTTTTTTTTTTTTTTTTTTTTTTTTCTATCTCACACGACATCGTCTAGTTTAGTTCTTTTTTTTTTTTTTTTTTTTTTTTTTTTTTTCATTGTGTCTATTGTAGATGCCCCTAAAACAATTTTCTTAAGGATTTTGATTAGGGTGGTCGCAAATTGGGTCTGTGATGACGTTACTCTTGTGTGTTTGTGTCTCTAGGGTGGGGTGTGTGGATGTGAGTCACTTTTTCTTATATTTATTTTAGGAGCCTCCACCAACCATTGCTTAAGTACAGTGCCGGCTCTATATGTAAAACAATTGATGCGGCTGCCTAAGGTCCCAGGTAGGAAAAAATCCCCCTAAATCTTAAGGAATAGGGTTTTTTTTTAAAAATATTATAATAGTATTAATTAAATCTAAATATTAGCTAATAAATAAAATAATATTTTTTATTAAATGAAAAACAAGAAAAAAAATGTTACGTCCACAACATTTTTCACAACACTTTTAGAATAAATCCTAAGTGGTAGACTGTTACAGGATATTATTGATGACAAAAAATTAATTTTAGTGATGAGTTCAGATTAAAACCAGTAATAAATTAACACCTGAGATTTGTTATGAAAATATTATGAATATAGCACTTCTAAAACAAAAAATTCATAACATTTTTCACAAGTTGAGTTAACAAATTTTTACTAGTTTTTATCTAAGTCTGCCACTAACATTACTTTTTTATTTACCACTATCAATTTGCTACATCAACAGGTGTGAAAATTTTTGTTAGAATTTTTGTCTATAGACTTTCAAAATAAAAAAATCTACATGGTTCATGTTAATTAGTATTAATTTTGCATCTAAAACAAGATAATAGAATTTAAGTAATATTTAATTTAAAAAAATCATATTTAAAACTATATAAGACCTTAATTTCAGTTTTCGCCTTAGGCCCCCAAATACATTAAACCGCCGGCCCTTGGCTATGTATTAGGTGTGATTGGTCACCTATGTGTCTAATTAAGTTGCCTAACTATCTAAACCAAAATTTAGGGGTTTAATAATTAAGGTAAACCAAAAGATCTCGAACCAAAGTTCTTGGACTCGGAAGTTTGTGTTGGGATAAGTGCCCCTAAATCCTATTGTATGATGCTATGTATGATATTATGTATGACATCATGTGAGAAATGATATATGACTTGATATTGTGTTTTAATAAAGTTGCTTTATTCTTATCTAAAATAATGGTAACATGAATATTCGGACATTGTCAAATAGTCCATGAGATGCATAGTATGTGATTTAGTCACAGAAGATATAGATTACAAGTTCTTTGTAAACTCAGAATTTTGGTTCGTAGTCGGTGATGAAATTAGGCATATCATCTGCGAAGACTATAGCATATTAACTACGATAATTTGTCTTGATCATGGAAGTGGTGACTTCTAGTTGATATGTTTTAAGAGTTAAGACATATTGAACTGGACCGCTGTGAGATTTATTATTCTCCTAACGACTGTCAATTGAATAATAAATCTCACGACTTGTATTCACATGAACTCTTAATCCTGAGAGAATAATGGACCTGATCATGAAATGTAGGTTGCTTTGATATATCAGGAGTGAGATCTAAAGTTACGATCAAAACCTCAGTATGTTAGGCAACCACATTTAGTGTTGATGGAACATATATTCTCAAGATGGAATTCATAGTCTCTTAACGGAGATATAAAATATTCCCTTAAGATAAGTTTAATGGGTTCAGTTATTCAGAGAGTTAGGCCTAACCACTTTAGTAAGACTAAAGTATATATTTATGAAATTGGATTTCATAAATATATGATGAATAACTTAAAAGGATTAAACCGGGTACTCAAGGATTAAGATGTAGTAATTTACAAAGTGGCAGTCTATATTCATGACTTTGTATTACTGTGAATATTTTATGAAGGGGTTGCATGTATAATATAGTCTTGGGATATAATTTATTAATAAGGCTTAGAGTGTAATTATATTTATATAGTGGTATTAAATATAATTAATGGTAACTTTGGACTTGTCAAGAGTTGACAGAAAAGCCCAAGGCCTATTGGAGCTAGTGTCTTATTTGTTCCCTTTTGGTCCCACTCCAAGCCACACATTAAAGCCCAATTGGGAAGGCCCAAAAGGCTAGCCCAATTAGATAATCAGTTATGTGGAGAGAAACATACAGAATTTAATATAGGATGAAATGGTTTGTATGTTCAATAAGAATGATATAAGGAAGAGAGACACTCTTTCATATTCTCTCTAGAAACATAGAACTGATTGAGAGACCACACATTTTGGGCATCAAGTGGAATTAGAGTGAAGATTGAAAGTGTTCCCAAGTACTTCTTCATTCGGTTTTGAATTTCACTGCATCAAGGTACACTCTCTTGTTCTTATATTCTGAAACTTACATAGTGCATGTTATCAATTGCGAATGAAGTAGATCCATTTATTTTCTACTGCATATGTTTTGTATGCGATACAAACATGTAATTTTTCCATCAAATGGTATCAAAGCGGTCTTCATTTCGAATCTGTATAACATGTTTTCTGTATATGCATTTCATAGTTTCATCATGTTAGAAGATTTTATATGCATTTAATTTTCTGCATGGTTGTTGAAATTATGATTTGATAAAAACTGATATTGATGTTATGATGTTGTTTAAATTTGAATTTAAGTATGTTAAATTGATCTTTAAGGCTATAGCATCAATGGAATTCAGTTTTGATATCAATCTTTGTCTATCATGTTTATATGATGGTTGTTTATTCATGTAAAACCGTTGAAAACTGCCTTAGAAAATTTCTGAAAATTCGAGTTTTACGAGTTCGATCGATCGAAATTTACTTTCGATCGATCGAGTAAAATAGTGACCAATCTTTTTGAATCGATTGAAATTCGATTGCTAGTCGATCGATCGAATTTTCTTTTCGATCGATCGAGAGGCAATCGAGCATCAATTGAACTAAGCAGATGGTCAAGTTCGAATTTTTTAATTTTTTCGACCGATCGAGGGGCACATTCGATCGATCGAAAGAAGGAAAATTTGAATCTGTTCTAAGTGTTTTCAAACTTAAAAGTGCAAGGCTATGTGTAATCAAATTATGCATGTTTTATAATTTAAAAACCTTTATTTTAAAACATCTAGTGGGAGAGAGATACAAGGGTTGGATCTCACGGCCTCCATTGTCGATTTATAGTAGTATGATTAAGCACCTTGCCTTGGCGTATATGCCTTACTCCCTTCGGAGGGTGTTTAATTCATGGTACTACAGGTTAAACTTCTTAAAGATAGAAGAAGTGTGTTTTTACATCGAGAACGACCACGCTTCTGTGGAGTTACTTGGTGACTCAAATTGATTCTAGGCAATGGTATACACTAGACTAAGTATGATATTAACCTCCCTTTGGAGCTATGTCATTATTATTTAGAGGCTAAAGAAAAACGGCAATTTATTTTTGTTTGGTAAGAGTTACCATGATAGCAATAATAATGAGAATAATTCTCGCTTGATCATAGTGATTGGTATGACCTTGCTTCCGAGGAATATTGATTGTGGGATTGAGTTGTCATTGCATATATTATATAATGGTTTTATTAAGGTTCCATACTATATGTTTATATGCTAAATTGATAATGTCTAGTTTATTTATTATATTCATGTTTATTATTTTAGATTTGAACATGTCATCATTTAGCCCACTTGTTACCATTCTTAATCAAAACAAACTGACTGGATCCAATTATGTTGACTGGAAAAGAAACCTAGACATAGTTCTCACAGCTGAAGAGCACAAATATGTGCTTACTCAACCATGTCCTAGCTTTCCTTCATTAGATGCTCCTCTTGAGGAAAAACAACGATATGATCGTTGGCAGAAATCTAATGAAATGGCCAAGTGCTATATCCTAGCGTCCATCTGAAATGTTCTACAGCATCAAATGCAATATGTAGAACTAGCTTCGGACATTATACTAAGTCTGAAGGAGATGTTTGGTGAGCAAGGCCGTTCTGCAAGGCAAGAAACCATGAGGCAAATTTATAATACCAAAATTGCTGAAGATAGTTCAGTGAGAGAGCATTGTCTTACAATGATCTCTAATCTGAATACATTAGAGGTTTTAGGTGCCGTTATTAATGGAGAATCCCAAGTGGATATGATACTCCAGTCACTATCGGAATCATTCAAGGAATTCAGACTAAATTATAACATGAACAAAAAGATTTATTATTTGTTTGAATTAATGAATGAGTTGGTAGCGGCGGAAGGCATCCTTGGTACTTCTAGTGTTGAAGCCAATGTTGGTGAAGCTTCTACTTCTCAACCTAAGTCGAAAGGCAAGGGTAAGAAGAAGAAGAAGAAGAAGGACTTCACTAAGTAAGAGGGTAAACAAATTGTCTTAGGGGTTGTTGACAAAGGAAAGAAGCTCAAAGGAAAATATTTCCATTGTGGTGAGAAAGGACATTGGAAGAGGAATTGTCCAAAGTTCAAGGTTGCCAATAAGGGTATGAATAGCTCATTCTTCCTTGAAATATGTTTGGTACAAAATCCCACGGATTCCTGGTGTGTGGATTCAGGTTGTACTAATCATATTTGCAATTCTTTGCAGGGGTTCCAAGAGACCAGAAAGCTTGAAGAAGGAGAATTGTTTCTAACCTTGGTTGATGGGAGTAGGATTCCGGTTGTAGCTATTGGAGTGTTTAATTTATGTTTTGGCTCAAGAGTTTTAATATTAGATGACTGTTTATATGTACCTAATGTTCGTAGGAATTTAATTTCTGCAACTTATTTGGGTAAAAATGGATTTGTGTTATCCTTAAAGACAATGTTGTAATAAAGAAGGGTAAAGCATTTGTCTGTTCTGGCAATGTTGTGGATGATCTTTATATTTTAACTCCTGATAAGCATGAATTATATAATTCTGAATTAGATAATGGCTCACATGTAAAATCATTAAAGAGAAAGTTTCCTTCTGCTAGTGATGCATATCTTTAGCACTTGCGTTTAGGTCATATTAATTCAAATAGGATTCAAAGATTGATCAAAGATGGTCTCTTAGAGCCATTGGACTTTGATAAATTTCCAGTTTGTGAATCTTGTTTGGAAGGCAAAATGACCAAACGACCTTTTAATGCAAAAGGTAGAAGAGCCTAAGAGTTGCTAGAATTAGTTCATACGGATGTTTGGGGTCCTATGTCAACCCAGTCAAAAGGAGGTTATGAGTACTTCATCACTTTCACCGATGATTACTCAAGATATGGTTATGTGTACCTAATGAGACGGAAGTTCGAAGCCTTTGAAAAGTTCAAAGAGTTTAGGGTTGAAGTTGAGAATCAATTGGGTAAACGCATAAAGGTCATTCGATCTGATCGTGGTAGCGAATACCTTCTTAGGGATTTCAAGGATTACTTAACTCAAAATGGGATTGTATCCCAATTGAATGCACTTGGAATTTCCCAACAAAATGGTGTAGCAGAAAGAAGGAATATGACTCTTTTAGAAATAGTTAGGTCCATGATGAGTTACTCAACTTCACCTATTTCTTTTTGGGGTTATGCCTTAGATACAACAATACATCTTTTGAATTTAGTTCCATCAACATCTGTTCCCGAAACACCCATGGAATTATGGAGTGGGCGGAAGCCTAGTATGAAATATCTCCACATTTGGGGTTGTCTAGCACATGTGTTAAAAGGAAAGTCTGATAAGTTGGAACCAAAATCAGAAGTATGTTTGCTTGTGGGTTATCCAAAAGAAACTAGGGGTTATTTATTCTATAGTCGTAAAGATAACAAAGTTTTTGTTAGTACAAATGCTAAATTCTTGGAAAATGACTATATGAATAACTTTACTCTTAGAAGTAGAGTTGTATTGACTGCAATGAATGAACCTGTAATTGAACAATCAATGGTTCAAACTAGGGATGATGTGGTTGTATTGGATACACCACAAGATACTACTAATGAGATGTCCAGTACACAGGTGCCTCGTCGTAGTGGGAAGAATGTTAGGCCACCTATAAGATTCATAGGTCTTGGAGAGACTTATGAGGCTATCTCAGAGGAGGCCGAAACTGATCATTACATTTATAAAGAAGCAATGAATAATATAGATGCGCATCATTGGGTCCAAGCTATGAAATCTGAATTAGATTCCATGTATTCCAATCAAGTTTGGGATCTTGTAAAGGCGTCTAACGATATTAAACCTGTTGGTTGCAAATGGGTTTACAAGTGGAAGAGAGGGATAGATGGAAATGTTGAAACCTTTAAAGCAAGGCTAGTGGCGAAATGGTATACTCAAAAAGAAGGTATTGATTATGAAGAAACCTTTTCACTAGTAGCAATGCTTAAATCTATCAGAATTCTCTTATCCATTGCTGCTCATTATGATTATGAGATTTGGCAAATGGATGTCAAGACTGCATTTCTTAATGGCAAGCTTGAAGAGGAAATCTATATGAAGCAACCAGAAGGTTTCATAGCAAAGAACCAAGAGCATATGGTATGCAAGTTGAATAGGTCCATTTATGGACTTAAGCAAGCATCTAGGTCATGGAACATCAGATTTGATCAAGCAATCAAATCATTTGGTTTTGAACAAAATCTTGATGAACCATGTGTGTACAAAAGACATCAAGACAAAGTAGTAATGTTCCTAGTGCTTTATGTTGATGATATTCTACTCATTGGAAATGATGTAGGTGTAATGTCATCAGTAAAGGTTTGGTTGTCTAGCCAATTTGATATGAAGGACTTGGGTGAAGCTAGCTTTATTCTAGGGATCAAGCTTTGGCGAGATCGCAAGAATAAGATGTTAGGCTTATCACAAGCTGGATAAATAGATAAGGTTCTAGAACGGTTTAGCATGCAAAACTCCAAGAAAGGATTACTTCCTTTCAGACATGGAGTTCCTCTATCTGATGACCAAAGGCCTAAGAGTCAAGAGGAAGAAAATATAATGAGACAAGTTCCTTATGCTTCTGCAGTAGGAAGTCTCATGTATGCCATGCTTTGTACTAGACCAGATATCTATTTTTCAGTTGGCATGGTCAGCCGATATCAATCAAATCCATGACCACAACATTGGCAAGCTGTAAAGCATATTCTCAAGTATCTACGGAGAACGAGAGATTATATGCTTATTTACAATTGTGAGGATCTGATTTCCATTGGCTATACCGATTCAGACTTTCAATCGGATCTAGATTTCAGAAAGTCCACGTCAGGATGTGTATTCACCTTGGGAGGTGGAGCCATAAGTTGGAGGAGTGTAAAGCAATCTTGTATTGCGGACTCCACCATGGAAGCTGAATATGTTGCTGCTTGTGAGGCGGCAAAGGAAGCTGTTTGGTTCAAGAAATTTCTTTCTGATCTTGGTGTAGTGAGAGTGGAGCAAGTTCCTATCACATTGTTTTGTGACAATAGTGGAGCGGTTGCACAATCCAAAGATCCAAGGAATCACAAGAAAGGAAAGCACATTGAGAGAAAGTACCACATCATTCGAGACATTATTGCTCGTGGAGATGTGGTGGTAGCAAAGATTGAAAGTGCAAACAATCTAGCAGATCTCTTTACCAAAGCCTTGCCACAAAGGACCTTCGAGTCACATTTGGAGGGAATGGGAGTTAGATTAGTGCACAATAGTCTTTAGGGCAAGTGGGAGATTGTTGGGATAAGTGCCCTTAAATCCTATTGTATGATGCTATGTATGATATTAAGTATGACATTATGTGAGAAATGATATATGACTTAATATTGTGTTTTAATAAAGTTGCTTTATTCTTATCTAAAATAATGGTAACCTGAATATTCGGACATTATCAAATAGTCCATGAGATGCATAGTATGTGATTTAGTCACAGAAGATATAGATCACAAGTTCTTTGTAAACTCAGAATTTTGGTTCGTAGTCGGTGATGAAATTGGGCATATCATCTGCGAAGACTATAACATATTAACTACGATAATTTGTCTTGATCATGGAAGTGGTGACTTCTAATTGATATGTTGATATGTTTTAAAAGTTAAGACATATTGAACTGGACCGCTGTGAGATTTATTATTCTCCTAACGACTGTCAATTGAATAATAAATCTCACGACTTGTATTCACATGAACTCTTAATCCTGAGAGAATAATGGACCTGATCATGAAATGTAGGTTGCTTTGATATATCAGGAGTGAGATCTAAAGTTACGATCAAAACCTCAGTATGTTGGGCAGCCACATTTAGTATTGATGGAACATATATTCTCAAGATGGAATTCATAGTCTCTTAACGGAGATATAAAATATTCCCTTGAGATAAGTTTAATGGGTTCAGTTATTCAGAGAGTTAGGCCTAACCACTTTAGTAAGACTAAAGTATATATTTATGAAATTGGATTTCATAAATATATGATGAATAACTTAAAAGGATTAAACCGAGTACTTAAGGATTAAGATGTAGTAATTTACAAAGTGGCAGTCTATATTCATGACTTTGTATTACTATGAATATTTTATGAAGGGGTTGCATATATAATTTAGTCTTAGGATAAAATTTATTAATAAGGCCTAGAGTGCGATTATATTTATATAGTGGTATTAAATATAACTAATGGTAACTTTGGACTTGTCAAGAGTTGACAGAAAAGCCCGAGGCCCATTAAAGCTAGTGTCTTATTTGTTCCCTTTTGGTCCCACTCCAAGCCACACATTAAAACCCAATTGGGAAGGCCTAAAAGGCTAGCCTAATTAGATAATCAGTTATGTGGAGAGAAACATACAGAATTTAATATAGGATGAAATGGTTTGTAAGTTCAATAAGAATGATATAAGGAAGAGAGACACTCTTTCAAATTCTCTCTAGAAACATAGAACTGATTGAGAGACCACACATCTTGGGCATTAAGTGGAATTGGAGTGAAGATTGAAAGTGTTCCTAAGTACTTCTTCATTTGGTTTTGAATTTCACTGCATCGAGGTACACTCTCTTGTTCTTATATTCTGAAACTTACATAGTGCATGTTATCAATTGCGAATGAAGTAGATCCGTTTATTTTCCGCTACGTATGTTTTGTATGCAATACAAACATGTAATTTTTCCATCAGTTTGGTTATGTGTGGGGAAGGTGTTAGGTACCCCACAACGTCTATCCAAAGATAGTACCTCATTTTATTTTATTTCAAACATTATCTTTTCAATGAAAAAATAGAATACTTGGCATTTAAGATTTTGATAAAGGTTTTGCAAATAATACACACACACATGCGCGCGCGCGTGCGCATGTGAGTGAATATTAACTCCAATGAGAATTTACAAATAAGGCATGTGAGGAAGTATACAAGCATGTGAGTAGAATATTCAATAGATAGATAGCTTGTGAATACTACTATACACAAACGAACTACAACATAAAAATAGAAGGAAAGAGTTAGGAGAGTAGAACATTGTTGTCATCCACAATTTTCTCATTTATTATCATGCAAAAAAGATTACAAGTAAAACATTCTAGGGCCAAATAAATAGGAGGGACAATGTAAGCTTGATTGGTGTCTATGGGTTCAAAGAGTTGAACCATAGACACAAATCCTAGACAAAACCATTCAAAGGAAAAGTTTAAATACAATGTAAGAACAAATTTGCAACGTTAATTCCATTTTATCTTTGAAAGGAAAATTGGTGCATTGACACATTTTTTTGAGAGACAGTTTTAAGAAAACATTTTCAACATTAAAAAAAAAAAAAGTCCCTTTTGAACAAGCAAGGTTGCAAAGGAAAAACAAGTTTTCATTTTTTAGAAAAAAAAAAGTGTTTTTCAAAGATGCCATGATTTCAAGAAAAAAGAGTATTATTTGAAAAGATTTCAACAAAAAGGTTCATGGGTTTTTATCTTTGAAAGAAAAAGAGTTTTGGGCTTCAAGAAAAGTCCCATGATATTTATGCAAAAGCAATTTTCTTTTAAAAAGACATTTGCTTGTTCAAAAGATTTTTTTTTTTTTTTATTGAGAGAAATTCCACCGTGGTAAAAACACTTTTGAAATCAATTTTTGATATATAAATAAATAAACTATTTTTTGGGTTTGGAAAGAAAAGAACAAATATCTTTTTTTAAAGTACTTTTCAATGTGGTAAAAACATTTATTTGAAAAAAAAAATTTTTAACACAAAATTTTCGGATTTTAAAAGGAAAAGAGAAAACATTTTGTTTTGGAAACTCTTTAGAAAAAGAAATTTTTTTTTGAAAAAAGCTTTTTTTTTTAAGGTAAGTTTTAAAAGAAAAAAAAAATTTTTCCCAGAAAAAGGGAGGAAAAAGAAACCTTATTTTAAAAAGCATTTCCATTGAAAAGTATGTAAAGGATTTGTTTTATCCAAGCAACTTTAATTTATGGTGACAGGCTAAGAATGTATTGACGCCTTATGATATATTAATTGATTAATTAGCCATGTTTGTTAATTAATCAAATTAGCTTGCAATGTACGTGGCAGCATAAACAAATCACCAACTAAAATAAAGTGCAGTAGAAAATAAAGTTGACACGGTAATTTGTTTAAGAATGGGAAAAACCTACACGGCAAAAACCCCACCGGGTGATTTTAAGGTCACCACTCCTGAGAATCCAATATTATGAAAACAAGCGGTTACAAGTAAAGGAATCCCAGTACCTTATACCAACCTATAGTTGAACCTTTACCCTAATACTCAATTGGACTTGTTCTGTAGTGACAATCTCTCCTTTTCAATGCACGACTCCCTGTATGTGACTAACCAATTGCGCAGATCCCAGTACGCGATTTAATCACCAACTCGAGAAAGATGTTGGCGGCAAAGTTCTTCAGTTTATTCAGACGACGAAGATCATGAAGTTGCTTGGTCACAAAACCCTATTGTGTACAAAAACGGCAGCTTCTTCAGAAGAAAGATGAACTAAGGCAAATTCTGTCTCCGGTCACAATTTGCATGAACTTAGGCAACTGTGTAACCTATGAAGGCCCTTAAAACAACCCTTATATATGTTTACGGTTGTGAGAAAAGAAAGCCCAAACACATATTCACGGATTGGAATGAAATTAGAACTGAAAATCTGATTTTTATAAATCTCGACAAATAGGGTATCTTTCAAGCTAGCTGTCGAGCTTTGGGCTTCAATAGCTTTTAAACCTCGATAGATGCTAGCTGTTGAGCTTTAAAAACCAGCATTTTCTCACTTGTTTCTTGGATATACATGCATGGCTTTAACACTTGAACTTGAGACCTTGTTCTTGGAAGCATTAAACACATCCTAGATCTACCCAATTGCAAGTAAAGTGTGTTTTGCTAAAGGATTAGCCAATTACATTAAATATTGACATATGTTCCTAACATGAAATCACATGTCCTAACAATCTCTCCCTTTGACAATCCGTGACAAAACAACAACAAACAAATGAACATATGAAAGAAGTCATAAATCACTCAACTCATATTTACTTATTAAATACAATAAAATCTATCCTAACACAAACTCTTGAAAAACTTTGCAAGAAGAGAGTTCATGGCAAGAAGATTTTGACAACCTATATTTCTAAAACATTTTAAACAAAACTCATCACGGCATCTTAGTGTGAAACATAAATAAAAGATTGCATAGAAATAATAAGAAGCATGTGTATAAAGAGAGAAAAGAAACAACACATGTAAAGATAGGTGAACGAACTGTAATAACAACCTCAAAAGTATAAATCATCAACAAGTACAAGGTATGCTATCACAAAGTGATCATAAGACCAAAGGTGCATGAACAATGTATCTAAAAGATAAAGAAAAGAAAAGATTCATAAGTCCTGACTACATCCCTCATATACACTCCCCCTAATAAAAATCTCCTATGCTAACCCTCCCCCTATGTGTATGACTACTCTCATATCAAAACTACTCCCCCTTTTTGTCACGAGTGACAAAGGGAAGTACATCAAGTAGACATCTCATCATCACTTGGCGAGCTAGCACCATCGTCCTCATCACTGCCGGGGCCATCGTCAGTCTCATCCTTGGATGTCGGTGGAGATGGAGAAGAAGCAACAGTGAAACCACCCATGACAGCCTGTCGTTGTGCGATACGAGCAACACGAGTGTTCACCTGACATAACTCATCACTGAGTGCGTTAAGGCGAGCATCCATGGCACAAGCTGTGCCATAATGGCCTCAAGTGTAACTCCACTCGCAGAAGATGAAGGAGCGGAGGTGGATGGAGCGGTAGAAGCTGGAGGAGCGGCTGTCTCAGTCTGAGTTTGCCTTAAGCAAAGTTGTGCATCACTCCACTTAACAGTAGTAGTGTCAATGGCACTCATGACGAAAGAGTGAGGAGACTGAAGATAGGAGATGGAAAAATGGCAAAAAAGCAGCATGATAGCCGAAGGAAAAATGAGCTTATCACAGGTCTCTGTATCTCTATAAACATCTATAAGAGAAAGAATGAAGTGAGAAGGGAAGTCGATAGAGATATGCTCAATGAAGGATAGCAAAAATCGAGCACGAGGCTCTGTGATAGTGTTATAGTGAGACAAAGGATGGAGAATGAATGTCATTACCATGTGAAGAAACCTTGGACCTTTAGCAAAGGTTGAGCATCGGGTGTTTTGAGAATCACCCCATGAAGATGGTGTCTCACAAAATAGAGACATGAGTTCGTCCTTGGACACAGTCCTCAGACGCTCCCAACTAGAGTAGTTAGGATGTGCTACCCTAGGAATGTGTAGTACCTTAGCAACAATCTCCGAAGTAACTACAATGCACGTACCGCAAACACGAGAGAAGAAATGAGGTATAGAAGTATCAAATCCGTGCATATTGGAGTAAAACTCCTGTATGATCACGAAGGGACAAGTGACTAGGGCGCCACACAGTGACTCCCAACCCCTACTGTAGATGATAGTGGGTAGGTCAGTGTCATAAAAGTCTGACAGAATGACTTGGCATTTCGAATGAATGCCTCATCTAGAAAAGTTCTCCGAGAAGTCCTTATGGGCCTTCTCATTATGGAACTGAAAGTGAGATAGAGTGGGGTCTGAAAAAGAAGATGCCCCAGAATGAAGAGGGTTCTGGGACAAAGTGGATTTGCGTTTGGGTTCCATGAAGTAGCTAACGCAAGACAGAGAGATAGAGGGAGAGAGAGAGACAATCAGAAAAGCACTAACAAGATAATATATATAAGAATGAAAACTTGAAGGTATGTATGTATGAAAATGCATGAACATGTGACTTGCAAACATAAATACATCATGGGCTTAGCCCAATCCAAACCTAACAACACAATCATTGTAACAAAGTAAATACAAAACTAAATGCATGAAACATTGTTGTAATTCAAATGTGATGCGATGCATGATGTTTTAACACCATTTAAACAAAACCCATCCCAAAAATTTCACAAAAACCTTAATAATTTTGAAAAATCCCAAAAATTTTCAAAAATCCCAAAAGTTAGGTAAAAAATGCAGGAAATGTATGATAAGATGATGAAAAGAAGATCATACCTATGAAAAATGCAAGATCAAGACCAAAGAAGGAGTGGGAAAAGATTTGGAGTGAGTGAGAGGTGTTTTGGGAGGTGAATAGGTTGAATGGATCTAGAGAGATCGAGAAAAGTGAGTGAGAAATTGCAAGGATCGCTTATATAGAAACTTCATAAACCTTGATGGATCGAGAGCTATTGAGGTTTAAAATGCGCGTTTTAGCTATTAAACCAGCTATCGAGGAGCTATCCAAGAGTTAGCTATCGAGAAGCTATCGAGCATCTAGAAGGTTTCTAGATGAATCAAAGTAGCTATCGAGAGCTATCGAGAATGCGATAAAAAAGCAGCTGAAGGGTCTCGATAGATAGCATAGTTGTTGAGAGGTTTTGAGAAGCTATCAAGATTCCTTAAAAACAGATTTTAAGAAGGGAAAAACACAGATATGAATGCAATCAAACATGCTACTCAACCAAAGATCCAAACCCCATTTTAAGCTCTCAAAAACATCTTTCAATAATAAAAATGTCAAGCACATGGATCCCAATCGACGCCTCGCAGTTGATGTTGACCACCCATCATGGCGACGCTCTCGTGCCTTATGTATGCGTATATCTTTCGGTGCGAGAATGTGGAGGTGTGTCATACCTTGGGTGTGTGACTAGAATGTGAGTCGATTTTACGAAAATTACCAAGGGTAAGTGAAGTCGCCACCAATCATTGAGTTTTTTCTAAAGTGTGATTGGTCACCTAACTCTATTTGATTTTATTACCGATCCTAGGTTAAGAAAAAGTGCATTTTTCCTAATTTAATGTGGATAGGCAAAAAATCTTGATTCTTGAGTTTGGAAGTCTGGTTACATGTAGGGAAGGTATTAAGCACCCCACAACGCCTGTTCGTAGATAGTCCTTTGTTTTGGTAAAATCATAATTTAAGGACATTGGCAATTGAAAACAAGTTATTGACATTAGCTTTCAGGGCTTTGAATGTACTAGGCTTTGAGGTTTGGTTTCGGAATGGGTGTGGTCCCGATTGATACTTTCTAAGTATGTTTAAAGTCATTGCTAGATTTCTACAGTGAAAATCTGGTAGCATTTCGCCTTATTTTCGCGGCGAAAATCCAGCAGTGCTTCACCTCAGATGCATTGTAGCACGCCAAATGCTATTCTCGCCAAGCTTTTCAGCGTGAGAATGCGGCAATGGGGATGCCCTATTTTCACGGCAAAAATCTGATAGAGTTTCACATTTGGTGCCCTATGGCGCACCAGCAGGGTTTCGTGTCTATGTATACGGCACGTATCGACATGCCTGCACCGTGGCAAGCCGAAGCCCTCCAAAGTGTTAGAACATGTTGATACGTGTTGCATACATAAGAAAACTAACGACACTTGGTGACATGGATCAAGACAATCACACCACGATGATTGTGCACACAGTATAGCATGAATATGCACCTACGTCAATCGTCTTGAGCATATACCCATACTACAGAGATGGTCACTCACATAGCCACGGGAGTCCATTATACAAAGTGCACAATCACCCATACACACGCAGACAGATATATATATATATATATATATATGTTTATACATGCATCATGCACAATGCTATCACACAGAGTACGAAAGTAAACCAGACATTGCCAATGTTCCAAGGGTGTGGCCCAGCAAGGTACAAGAAATGTAAATTAGACATTGCCATACCCAAGGAATGCAGCCCAAGCAAGAAACAGGAAAATAAAAGGGGCACATGGAGGGGGACCTTAAGACATGCTCTAGAGGAGAGGCTTAGAGAGAGAGAATGAGAAGATCGCTCTGGAGGGGCAAGGCCCCCTAATCTACTGATCATTGCCCTTTGTGGGCTTGCATCCTCTTGCTTGCATCCTTGCCCTTTTTAGCTTGCATTTAGAAGTTATGCCTTTGCTCCAAGCATGTATGTGCAATAACAAAGAAAACACAAAACCAGCAGACAGACGAGATAGCAATGAAACAAAGGAAGCACACAAAGGGGCAAACAAGGTACAAAAGCACACAAAGGGGCAATAAAACAAAAGAAAGAGAGCATATAAAGGAGAAAACAAGCACGTTATCAACAAAAAAAAAAAAGCAAGAAAGGGTGTCCTAGAAGGAAAAATGTCGGATTGGATTTTGTGTTTGTAGTTCCATTATATTGGACTACGGACGACACATATGCCATTAAGCAAAGTTCCTAAAAGGGACTCAGGAGACAAGTGCGAACTCACCCAAGATTGTAGGTAGGAACTAAGCTTGATGACATAAACAAGCATAAAAAGACGAATACATGAACAAGTATACAAGGATGCAAAGATGAACAAATGAAGAAAGCCAAACAAGATGGTACAAAGCAAACATAGCAATCATAAAGGAAGCAAAACATGTTATCACACAAAGGGGACGGGTAAACATGTTAAAAGGCACATATAAAGGCTAACATGAGAAACCGTAACATGCAAAGCTAAGCAAAGGAGAGAAAGGCAAAAAGCAAGTCAAACATCATGAAGATGTACTCCCAAACATGGTTGTATCCAAACAAGCCACCAAAGGGGACGGATGCAACCAAACAAACAGTGTGGCCCCAAAGACTAACAAGCACAAACCCATAAAGGGTAAACAAACAAGAACATAGCAAAGGCCTAGATCTAAGCAAACAAGCATGGATCCAAACACAAAGGCATGGAAAAAAACAAACAAGGCATAAACATGCAAAAAGGAACTAATTCAAACCCTTTATTGAAACTTGGGGTGTATGGATGTAGGCCTAGACCACTAGATCTAGATCTACACCCTACCCAAAAGCTAAAGCACAAGAAAGACGCAAAAGCAAGAGATATAAAGCCATAAAAGCACTAGGCATAGCATCCAAACAAATTTTTAAGCACATAAACATATAGATCTAAACACATAAACATGGCAAGAAGCACATAAACAAAAAGGTAGACATGTTCTAGCCCAGGAAGGCTAGGCCAACAACATCAAAGCAATAAAACATGTTAGAAACCAAGTAAACATGCTATAAAAGCTATAAAACATGCTAAGAAGCAAAATAAAGCAAGAGATATGTAAGATAAAGCATGATAAATAAAAAAAAAATGCTAGGAAATTAAATGGGTTTAGAAAGTATCTAAAAAGCTATATCTACACCCCTACACCTCAAATCCAAGGTACCAAGACCAAGGAGAGGAAGATGAGAGCAAGAACACTACCTCTTAATTGTTGGGAAAAGTGAGAAATCAAAGGTTTTTGTGTGTGTTTTGGAGAGGCTTTAGAGAGAGAGAGAGAGAGAGAGAGAGAGAGAGAGAGAGAGAGAGAGAGAGAGAGAGAGAGAGAGAGAGAATTTGCCTAGAAAATGCTCCAAAATGCCCAATTTTCATTTTTTTTTGGGAATTATGGGGGCTCTGGGGTATTTATGCTGAAAAAACGGCACTTCAGCTTCCAGTGGCCCTTGATGGGTCGCCTATCAGCTTCGGCAGCCCTTGAAGGTGCGCCAGGCAATTTTGCTAACATTAACAATTCTGTCATTTTCTAGTTTTGACTTTGATTGCATATTTGAAGGCCTTTTTGAACTCCAATTGAGCTGATTTTAGTGTCCTTAGAAAGGTATGGATGTCTAGTTTCTAGAAAACTTAAGGAAATGAAAATCTAACGGTTAGATTAAAAGTTATGGCCTCAAGAAGCGTGCTGATGCGCCTAGCATGGTTTTCAAGATGTCTCAGCCATTTTAACTCCGATTTTAACACATGAATAGTTGTTGGAAAGGGAATTCAATAATATACACAATGGCGTTGGTTCCAACCATTCTAACAGTCGAATCAATATTAGGTTTTCTTGTGCTCTTAGGAGTTAATCTCGGGTCAAAGTTGGTCAAAGTTAACAAAAATCTTCGAATAGCTCGGATTTAATGTTAGAACATGAAATATGTAGTTTTGGGGTGATTTTGACCATCTTTGACTTTTGGTATCTATAGTTGTCTATGATATCTACAGTTGCCTTTCTTTAGGGATAGGTATCAATTCCCCTATGATGTATGCACTTGTCTTGATGCTCTAGATGAGTGATGTTGTTCCCCAAGGTCTCCTAGCATAGGCATATATGAATCATATATTTTAGCTGGCCTTCGGTTTCGTTGGAATGCCTTCACTAGAGAGCTTTTCCATAGGCTGGGCATTACCCCTAGCCAACTTAATCCCAATGGTTGGAGGATTATTGTTGCAATGCAACTCCTGTGGAGAAGTTTAGTGAAGGGAATTGTCAACTAACTATGGACGAATTTCTTTTCTATTACAAGTCTATTAAAATCCCTAAGTCGCATGATTTCTTCCAATTTTCTCCTCAGTATAGAACTTTTAAGCTTATCATGTCGTTGTCATTGTCTAATAGAAAGTGGAAGTCAGAGTTTTTCTTTGTGTATGGTTTTTGGATTGGTGATCCCATTGAGGTGGGAAGAGACACATTCCCTCTTCTAGACTGTGCGTGGGGTCATCCTCGTCCTGAGGGTATGCATTTCTTCTTTTTGTGCATCATATTATATATAAGTCTGGCGCATTATCCTTTGCCTTTTTAGCTTTAGTTCATCTTGTCTTGGACAACTTCTTTGAGGCTAGAGTTCACAGGGCATCCCTCTTCACGAAAATTATTTTTGTTCTTTGGTAACCCTTCATAGTCTAGCTCATTGGAGTTTAGGACCTGAGCCTAGTGAAATTGCGCTTGGTTACGAAGCTATCACTCAGCTTATTTCATCCTATTCTCTTCTACGTCTTACATGTCGTATAACTTGTCAGGGATGGTGACCATGAATAGAAACAAGGAGTTAATGAGTGGTGATGAGGTCATCCAAATCGAAGAGACCACTCAAATTGAGGCTTATCCCACTATCTAGAAAACATTGAAGGTTGTCCCTCCTGCTGTTTCGGGAAAAAGGAAGGTTATGAGCAAGATAGTTGACACGGGAAATCTTCCTAGTCGTCGGGGCTCCAAGAAGCAGAAGGTTGATTTGTCGGCTCTGGACTCGTTTACTTTTGATGCGATTCCAAGTGAATCTACCATCCTTACTGATCCTTCAGTCATTGAGCCCAAGCCTTCTAAGACTTGTACTACTTCTATAGTTTGGTTTACGTCTTGCGGGCCCTAGTCTACTTGTCAGCTGAACGAGGCTGGTGTTGTCAAACCTCCATCTTTACTATCGAACTTTGATTTGGCTTGGCAAAAGGCCAAAGAGGTGGTTGACGACTCTGATATTGAGAATTCCTTTGAGCTGTCTGTTAGGGGGTTTGAGAGGTCCACTGTCTATGACTTGTTCAAGGTAGCTCTTCATAAAGTTTTGCCATAACTTTTTAAATTGCGCAACCTTGCTTATGAAACTTTTCTTTACCTCGTCCTTTTGTCTGCAGGCTTTGGTTAAGTTCATTGATGCAGCTCATCAAGGACGAAAGTTGAGCAAAGACAATGAGAGGCTAAGTAAGGAGAACAAGAATCTGGCCCACAATCTTAAACATCAAGTAAAGAGGAATGAAACTATGGTCAACAAGGTGAGAATCTCGGAGGGCTAGATAGAAGACCTGAAGGCTGATATTGTTGAAAAGATCTAGTCTCGTTTGGATCATCTCTAGAAGACAAATTATCAGCTTTTTGATTCTTTGGAAGAGGCTAAGGATGCTACTATAGACAAGGCTAAGGATGTTTTAGATTATCATTATGCTGCGAGTTTTGAAGATTTTCGTCAGGAGGTGATGGAAGCTTTTCCGAATGTTGATTTCTCCAAGATCAAGCCAGCCCCAAGACGATGCTTCCAAGTGACTTCTTTTTATTCTCACTTGCAAAAAATATTTATTTCCAGTAGTTTCCATGGGATCTGTTGTTTTGGATCATTTTATTTTTTGCTAAGTACATTTCCTTCGTCCACAGTTTGGACTTACTTTTAAAAGGTTTTCAGACGTTGCTCGTCTACCCTTATTTCTCATTTAAAACAAGCTTCATATGTATATATGTTCATCCATGGTATGAACAGATTGTGTTTAAGGGCTTTTTTGGACGTTGGTCGTCCACCCATATTGTTTATTTAAAACAATATTTTGTATGTTTGTTTGTCCATGGTTTGGACTTTGTTTAAGGGTTTTGAACGTTGGTTGTCCACCCATATTTTTTATTTAAAATTTTTTTTTTTGTATGTTTGTTCATCCATGGTTTGGATTTTGTTTAAGAGTTTTGGACGTTGGTCGTCCATCATATTGTCTATTAAAATGATATTTTCATTTCATTTGAATTTCATTTTTTGCATGCTATATTTTTTTTCTCATCTTTCACTTTGTGAATTCTGATGATTATGTGAAAGATGTTTGTTCCTTCACTTTATACCTTAAGGTTTTGTTCCACCGTTGGTGGTATTTTTCCTTTCCTTCGTCTAAAGATGGCTTTTGACGATATGTCTCTGCATCCAAAGATTTTACTCGTCTACGTTAGCCTTTTACGAATTATATACAGTATTTTGAGAATACTTAGTAGAAAATCCAAACTACTTTATATACAAGTTGGGAACTTTGTATATAACCAATTGAAATCCACAAGCATTGCAGTTGCTAGTAGCTTGTGCTTTTTAGGGAATTAAAATGCTAAAAAACATAAAATGTTGAAAGATAACATAGATAGACTAATAGTAGCAACTGGTAGTTGTGGGCGCAAAGGAGAGTACGCCCCGGCCGAGTGGACTGTGGCGGAGAAAAGTGGAGTCACCACCTAGATTAGGTCTAGGAACCATATTGGGCCTTTTGGGCCAATCACTTACATACATAGGTCCATACACCAGATTATGGGTTTGGAGTTTGGGTACGGCTTGGGAAGGTGTAAAGCACCCAAGACCCTTGGCTTGTGGGCCGGCCTCCTTTATGTGTTCTTGGGCCATATTTAATCAAAGAGTTAATTAAGAGAGCCCTAATCCTTAACCTAAACATATATCATGCACTTAAGGAAATAACACACACAACATATTAAGGATCACGATATAAAAGGAAACAAATAAAACATAATCAAACAAAATAAATTAAACATAGCAAGTTGACAATTAAATATAAACACACAAGGAAAACGATAGATTAAATATGGCAATAAGATTCAAATAATCATGGAAAATAATTAAACACAATTAATTAACCTAAACATCGTAAAAAAAAAAATCAAATAACATGTGAAAAAATAACTAAATTAACAAAAACAGGAATTTTGCCTTAATCTGGGTATAAGGCGCGTACGCATACTCAAGTATGTGCATGAATGGTTGGACCATGCGCACGCATCCTCGATGGATGTGTACTCATCCTTTAACATAGATTTGAAAAAAATTACATTTTTAGAGATATATTCAAACAAAGATATAACATGTGAGATCAAACAAGCATGTTAGAACCCTAAACACTAAACTAACAAAAAGAAAATAAAACAAACATCAATATAAACAATAAACATGAAACAAAACAAATATACTAAACTTTCTACTTTAGAATATACAAACATCATATTTAGCAAGGTGAGAAATCATGGAAAAGAGACTCACCTTGCTTTAAAATCACAAATTTGAGATTGTTTTAACCGACCCCTCAGTACCTACAATACAAATATTAGATGGAGAAGACAATAATAATCAAAGAACACAACAATAATTAGTAGTCACAACTCAAGAACACAAGCTTTTGAAAAGGTTTTGAAAAGGTTTTAGAAATCAATTTTGAAAGAAAACTTTCTGCCTTAGAACTAACTATAGAGATGTTTTAATTTTGTAAAAAATTTCTAAGGTGATGCCCTAGGGTTTTGAAAAGAGAAAAAAAAAGGGGGGTTTTAGAGAATATAGAGGCCAAAAATTCACTCTCTCTAGCTAGGGTTTTAATTGGAGACATAAGATAAGTATTTATAAGTTAAAATTAGGGTTATTGGGGCTTTTAAATTGTCTTTGGATGTTCCTAAGGGTCTAGGGGCTGGCCCACATCAAAGAATGATGTTTTGGGCCTTTAAAAATAAAGTTCCACTGCCCAAAAATTCGGCCGGCGTACACATATTTTAGGGACTCTACCTAAAGTTAGGGGGACCACTCAAAGCGAGAAATTTATATCCAAACACAAATAGGGCATTCAAGAATGAGAAATTTATGCCAAAGGGGACCACTCGACTAAGCAATTTACATCCAAACACAAATAAGCCACTCAAAAATGAGAAATTTATGCCAAAGGGACCACTTGACCGTGCAATTTACGTCCAAACACAAACAGACCACTCAAAAATAAGAAATTTATGCCAAATGGACCACTCGACCGAGCACTTTACATCCAAACATAAGCAGACCACTCAAAAATGAGAAATTTATGCCAAAGACACAAATAGTCATACATGAATCACATAAATACACAACCACACAAGGTTTGCAAAAACAAAACATATCCACATATGATTCTTATAAGAAAAAGAAAAAACAAACACACAAGACTCACATAAAATATTAAACAAACATGTGATCACAAAAGACAACAAAACTGATGAACACAACAACGTACGAGAAACACAACAATTATGAGGCACACAAACATAACAAAGCATGCAAACACACAAGATGCTAAACAAGACGGGCCTAGGGCCCAAGATAAAACGAGGATGGGCCTAAGGTCTGAAACAAAGGATGGAAAGGCCTAAGGCTCAAACAGAGTATGAGATGGGCCTAAGGCCTAAGATGGAACAAGGACACAAACAAGCAAACAAACACACATGACATAAAAACAAATAGCAAAGATCAAAGACTAATTGCAAGGATTGCAAACAAACATGAAGACAGCAAAGACAAGGACAAACATGACAACTTATAAGAAGCGATAACGCACAAAACAAAGGGTAACAAAGATGACAAGGACATAGAACATGAGGTCAAACAGACTCTAAGAAAAGAAGACACGAAACAAGACCATCCTAAAAGGCATGGTAAAAAATGGGAACCAAACACTTGATTCATTATAGATAAATTTTGATATGTTCAATCATTAGAACGCATCCTCCTTGTGGATTCCACCTTGCCCCTAGCTTGACTAATTTACTTTCTTTTCTTTTCTTTTTTTTTTCTTTTTTTCTTTTGACCCTGACTTTTGCCTAGGCTGCCCTAACAGGTTTTCAACCTAGCAAGCATTTTTTACTTATTTATTTATTTATTATTTTAGGTCTTAACTTTTGCCTACACCGCACTTGCAGGTTTTCATCCTGGCGAACTCTTTCACTTTTACAAGAAACCAACAAATGGCAAACAATGAATAAGTGCTACGACTTATCCTCAAAAAAATTTTGTTGATTCAAATTCTCAAAGTTGGAGTTGCACAATTGACATGATGTGATGTGGCTACACCTCACAAGGTAGCCTACGTACCCAAAAGGGATCAAGCCTAACGTAGTACACACGAAGAACTTCAATTGATCACAAAGGACTTTTACTTGGCTTAAAATGAAGGCTTAGGTTCTCAGCTCACAAAGAAATGGATAAAAAAGGCTCAAACTTACTTCCTTGAGGGTTACAACTTTGTCAAGGATTACTCTTCCATCACTTTTGAATTCACTTCACTTTCACTCTTCTTCTTTTTTTTTTTTTTTTTTTTTTTTTTTTTGCATTTCTCTTCATTTTACTTTTACACTTTTTTTTTTGTTCAATTTTGATTCACTTCACTTCACTTTTTTTTTCTTTCTACTTCCACCATATTATTCCACTTCTTGCCCTTAGTGTAGGGGGTAATCCTTGACAAAGATTACTTTAAAAGTAAATAACTTTGAAGGCTCAAAAGGGGTAAGCAAAGGGAAATGTGTTTAGAATAGCAGAATAATGACCTCTCTTAATCCCAATTTCCAATATTCAAATGGGCAAACATGCAACGTCACATATTGAGAGTCAAATGAACTTGAAACTTTGAGAACTTATCATAACACTCAAATCATTGCAAACCACTTTATTGATGAATTAAAGGAGTACATGAATTGAAAGACTCACTTAATTGAAATAACAAGGACATATTGAATTGAAACAACAACGATGCTTCTGAACTGAAAGACCCACCGAGATGAAAAAATCTTGTGGATGCAATAACAAAGACTAAACTTTTTGATCAATCAACCCCAATTAGGAGGAGGCACACCATGGTAGTTGGGAAGAGGATTAGTCTTGATGTTTGTGAGGTTGATAGAGGGAAAATGGACCTTTCCAGATTGAATGAGGTCGTCAATGTCATGATAGAGACAAGTGCACTTATCAGTAGAATGACCATGGCTCTAATGGTACTTGCAATACTCACTTGCATTGTAGTTTGCAGCAGAGGTGTTTGGAGTATACCTTCCAAGATCCAATGGCTTGATGAGTCCTTTGGTTGAAATTTTTTCAAGTGCTTGGGATAAAGTCATTCCCAATGGAGTGAACTCTCTTCAAACATTAACAGCATTAACTTCACTTGTCTTACTACCATTGTTACCACTATTACTTTAATACCTTACCCCAAAATTCTTTTGAGGTTTTGCATCACTCTTCTCAATAAGTCGACTATTAATAGCATCCTCAACTTGTATACCAGCATCACATTCTTCATGACCATCCTCACTTGGTCTTTCTCACTAGAACGATTTGGCATCTTGGAAGCTTTTCCTCTCCACTTCATCGAAAAATCAGAAAATGACTCATTGCTCAATTGCTTTGTAGTCTTTAAGTCTCTACGGCTCACATCCAATTGAACATTGTATGAATATTGTTGTGCAAAAGCTTCAGCCATCTTGTTCCAATCATTCATCTTAGCATTTTCCAATGAGAGATATCATTGTAGGTCTACACCATTACGAGTTCAAGGGAAATACAAAATAATTTGCTCCTTGGTAAGACCTAGAGCTTTCATGGCAAGAACATATTACTTCAAATGATTCTTGGGATTTCCAGTACCATCAAAAGAATTCATCTTTGGCATCTTGAACTCTGGGGGAAGTTGGCCATTAGGAAACATAATCCCTCAATATCAAGCATGTAGTCCTCCATACCTTGGGACCTTTTAAGCATACCTTTCATCTTCTCAATTTCTTGACTTGTCTCTTTGGTTTCCTTTGACTTTTCTTTCTTCTTAGGTTCCTTGTTGATCTCAGATTCTTTTTCCTCAAAAAAATCACCATCAAAGATAGAGTCTTAATCTTGAAGTTCTTTTTTCCTTGAGCACCCTTAAGATGGTGAAGCCTCTCAATGATGGGAGTAGTCATCCTTGCCATCATTTCTACATCGTCTTCCAAATATCTTGGTCATTTGATGTCATTTGGTCGACAGATGCAAGATCGGTTCTTATAAGGCGATTATCAGAGGTTTGGGACCAAGAAGGTTGTGCAATACCCTTTTTAGGAGCAATGATGGGTCACCTACAAGAGAATAATCCTTATGAGAAACATTTCATGAAGATCACCAACAATAAATTTTATGTTTAATTCCCATTTAACCATGCCCCTAGAATGAGACAACAAAGTTTAGACAAGACCTAAGAAAGACAAGACCCAAAAGAAAGAAACTTGAAGACACAACAATGAAGACACTAAAAGATGACAAACCTTGACAAAACAAGGGCCTAATGCCCCTAGAAAAACAAGAGTAGGCCTAGGGCTCAATGATAGGCCAAAAACGTATTGACCCCTTGTGATGAATTAACCAATTAATTAGGTTAATTGGTGATAAGCCAAGTGAATTAATTAGGTTCAATTACATGCAATAAGTGTGGTAGCACAAACAAATCATCAATTAACTAGAGTATGCAACAGAAAATAAATTGACACGGTGATTTGTTTACGAATGGGGAAACCTACACGACAAAAACCCCACCGGATGATTTTAAGGTCACCATTTCCGAAATTCCACTATTTTCACAACAAGCAGTTACAAGTAAAGGAATCCCAGTACCTTATACCAACCTACAGTTGAACTCTTACCTCAATACCAAATTGGACTTGTTCTGTAGTGACAATTTCTCCTTTTGATGCATGAATCCCAGTACGTGACTAACCAATTGCGCAGATCCCAGTACGCAACTTAATCACCAATTAGAAGAAAATTGTTGGCTGCAAAGTTCTTCACTTCATCAACAATGAAGATCAAGAAGCACTTGGTTACAAAACCCTAAGGCGCAAAGACACAGTAGCTTTTTTAAGAGAGAATAAGGCATCAGTCACTTTTTGCATATGTTTTCTTTGTATTCTCTAATGTGACGGCCTCTAAAATAAGCCTTATATATGTCTAGGGTTGTGAGAAAAAAAAACCATACACAAATACATAAACTTGGGCCGAAAATTAGATCTGGAAATCTGAATTCCCGTAACCTCGATAGATACCTCGAGAATTTGTCTGCAGGTGTCAAGTTATCTGTCTAGCTTTAGTGAACAGCTTTTCTTCACTTGTTTATTGGTCCAATCTTCATGGCTTTAATACTAGATTTGAACAACATGTTTCTTGAAGTATTAAACACGTCTTAGATCTATCCAATTATAAGTAAAGTGTGTTTTGTCAAAGGATTAGCCAATTACATATAATGTTGACATATGTTCCTAACATGAATCACATATGTCCTAACAATCTCCCCCTTTGGCAATTCGTGAGAAAACCACAACAAACAAATGAACATATGAGAGAAGTCATAAATTACTTAACTCATATTCACTTGTTGAATACAATAAAATCTATCCTAACACAAACTCTTGAAAAACTTTGCAAGAAGAGAGTTCATAGCAAGAAAGACTTTGACAACCTGTATTTCTGAAACACTTTAAACAAAACTCATCGAGGCATCTTAGTGTGAAACAGAATAATAAATTGCATACAAGATATAAGAAACATGTGTATAAAGAAGGAAAAGAAACAACACATGTAGAGTTAGGTGAAGAAAACATACATCATTATATATATATATATATATATATCAAAGATAATCACAATGTATGTAAACATGGTCACAAGACCGGTGTACAAGAAGAATGGGGTAAGCACTCCCTTTAACAACATAAAACACATCTCCCCCTTACAAAGGCATGTATTTCTCCCCCTAACATGTATAATCTTAAAAAGAAACTATATATTCTCCACAATTTCTCCCCTTTTTTGTCATGATTGACAAAGGGTACAAGAAGCTAGAAAGCTTCACCCGAGAAGCTAGAAAGCTTCACCCGAGAAGCATAAAGATGATCAAGGATGATCAAAGGGGTACAAAGAATCCATAAAAATGCATGAATGTAATGAAACAAGATGCTATGGATGACAAAATAAAAGAAAGATGCAAGACATGTGAAAAACAATGCATGCAAGAGGATCCCGATCGATCGAGAGGTGTTTAGAAACTATCAAGAAGACCTCGATGGATCGAACAGCTATGAGAAGCTATTGAGGAGATAGAAAGTTGCTCGATCGATCAACCTAGCTATCGAGAGGTGTTAAGATTGCGATAAAAAGAAACTGAAGAGCTTGACAGATAAGCTGGGTATCAAGAGGTGTTGAGGAGGTGTCGAGATTGCTTAAAAACAGTTTTTCAAGAAGGGAAAAACACAGATATGAATGCAATCAAGTATCCAACTCAACCAAGGATCCAAACAACATTTTAAGCTTTCAAAAACATCTCTCAACAAGAAAAATGTAAAGCATTTAGATCTAAAACACACACACATACAAGTCTAACCAATTTTATATTTCAAAAATAAGTCAAGACAATTTAGTGAGTATACATACACATGTAAACCTTGTGATGGCCAAATCACATTGTACCTGCACATTTATCAAAAGTAGCAAAGAATATTGGGTGTTGTGTGTGAAAAACATCGCAAGATTGCATAAGTGTATACATGTTATGACAATTTGAGATATGAGAAAATCACTTTAACTCACACACAATCATAACTTTTTGATGGGAACTATCACCTTTGAGGTACACCCTATAACTTCTACATCTTCTAGAATACATGCTTGCAATCATATAAAGCATTTTTGATCTTTTTGCTTTTTATTTTTCTTTGCTTATTTTTCTTTTATTAAGCAAATCATGCATGGGCATATAAGAGAAAGAAGAGAATCACCCAATTATGTGACATTGCACTTTTGCTACGCCAAAGCATACAGATGTCATTGACATTGCACTTTTGTTACGCTGAAGCATATAGATGTCATTGACATTGTACTTTTGCTATCACCTTTGAGGTACACCCTATAACTCCTACATCTCCTAGAATACATACTTGCAATCATATAAAGCATTTTTGATCTTTTTGCTTTTGATTTTTCTTTGCTTATTTTTCTTTTATTAAGCAAATCATGCATGGGCAAATAAGTGAAAGAAGAGAATCACCCAATTATGTTAAGCTTTTGACATTGCACTTTTGCTACACCGAAGCATGCAGATGTCATTGACATTGTACTTTTGCTATGCCAAAGCATATAGATATCATTTCATGATTGGTGGGCAACAATGATGAGATGGTTATTTATGCCTTTCTCTTAGGATTTTCTAGTCCTACCCGTCAAATAGAGTGATACGAGTGTTACGTACAAGAGATAACTTAATCTTACTCATCACAAACATGAGCCACAAAGCTCACTTGCTTAGTTATGCATAGAGATGCTCATCTAAGCTACAAAGGATACAAAGTTTAGAAAACTTTGTTTTAATGGCCATCCAAGGTACACAAGTACCAATGTACACAAACACACACTGTTTTTGTATTTTTTTTTTTTATTTTTCTCTTTTTATTTTGAAAAACAAATAAAAAAAAGACTAAATAACCAAATAAAAACAGACAAACAACATGAAAGCATGAAGGAAAGATGCATATGCATGAAGGCATGATAGAAAAATGCAGATGCATGAAAGCGTAATTACAAAAGTAGATAAGAAATCAAGCAAAGAGAGTCCTACTTTAGATAGAAAGAATTAGAGTAAAGGACAAACAAAAAAGACAATTAAGTCTTAGGCTCCTTTCTCATCCACACAACATGAGTCTTTGGCCGTGAAGATGAAAATGCACGTGTCCTAGTATGTCTACTAAAGGACATAGGAGAATTAAAATTCTCTTGAAATTGAGTTAAAAAGCTCAAAGTTTTTAATAACTCTCCAAACAAAGGTATAGGTCCTTGAGACAAAACCTGTGACCGTTTGGACAATTGCTTATGAGGATATAACTTAAAGCAATTAGGACGAGTGTGTCTAGAATCACCACAATGGTGAAAAACATAAGCAGTTTTAGAGCTACTCTGCTTCCTAGAAGGAGGTCTAACCTTAGAGGTTGGCAAAGACCTCAACTTAGGACAATTTGGCCTAATATGACCAACAATATGACAATGATGACAAATGGAGACAAATTTAGATTTATCATTCAACCTAGGAGGAGTTTTAAACATAGGTTTAGAAACTTCAGCATTAACATCAGATTGTTTACCTTTGTCTATCCTAACAATATTAACCTTCAACTCTTGATTATTCCTTTTAAATGGAGGAATATAAAAATCCTTTTCTTTTGAGTTAGGCTCAATAACAAGTTTGGCACTAGTTAATTTTTCAACTTCAGTTTTAGATTAAACTAGATACTCTTCCAAACTTTTAATTTTGTCCACCTGAGATGAAATTTGATTTTTAAAATTCTCATTCAAATTATTGGCTTCATCCAATTTTGAAATCAAATCATCTTTTTCAAGCTTTACCTTTTTAAATTTAGCTTTTAATGTTGTAGAATATTCAAGAGATTTCATACAAAAATTATAAAGCTTGCAATAAGCATCTTGAATATCATTATTGTCATTCAACACAAGATCATGCACATCAAAACAATCAAGAGATTCCATGACAACGGGGGTCAAGGATCACACTTAAGAAATTAATCCAATCAACGTGTACCCGCTCTGATACCACTTGTTGGGAAATTTAGACCCCGGTTGATATAATTAACAAGTTTTAAATCCAAATTCTTAATTATATTTATTATGAATAAAACTTGTTAAAACAAACAAACATCAATATCATGTCAATAATGAATGCAGCGGAAAAGTAAATAAGACAAGATATGATGACCTAGGAAAACTAATGAAACAAACTAGTTTTACAGTAAAAAACCTAGGGGGAAACCTTCCCGAAAAGCAATCCACTATAGTAAAGAGAAGTTTCAGATCTAGTACAAAACCTTTGTTCCTAGACTCTACAATTCCTGTAGATGAACTCACAACAGAAGCCTTCTACCGCTTTAGAACCTCTAAACTCTTCAATATATGAACGCCACCCTTTGATGCACGAATCCTAGTACGTGACTAACCAAATGCACGAATCCCAGTATGTGACTTAATCACCAACTAGAAGAAGATTGTTGGCTGCAAAGTTCTTCACTTCATCAACAATGAAGATCAAGAAGCACTTAGTTACAAAACCCTAAGGCGCAAAGACACAGTAGCTTCTTTTAAAGAGAATAAGGCTTCAGTCACCTTTTGCATATGTTCTCCTTGTATTCTCTTATGTGACGGCCTATAAAATAAGCCTTATATATATATATATATATATATATCTAGGGTTATGAGAAAAGAAACCCTACACACATACATAAGCTTGGGCCGAAAATCAGATCTGAAAATCTGAATTCCCATAACCTCAATCGATCGAGAATTTGTCTGCAGGTGTTGAGCTATCTGTCCAGCTTTAGTGAATAGCTTTTCTTCACTTGTTTCTTAGTCCAATCTTCATGGCTTTAATACTAGACTTGAACAACATGTTTCTTGAAGTATTAAACACATCTTAGATCTAGAAGTCACCACTTCCATGATCAAGACAAATCATCTTAGTTGATATGTTATAGTCTTCGCAGATGAAATACCCAATTTCATAACTGACTACGAACTGAAATTCTGAGTTTACAAAGAACTTGTGATTTATATCTTTTGTGACTTTTCACATAAATCACATACTATGCATCTCATGGACTATATAATAATGTCTGAATATTCATGTCATCATTATTTTAGATAATAATAAAACAACTTTATTAATCATAATATTTAGCCATACATAATGTCATACATAATATCATATATAGCATCATACAATAGGATTTAAGAGCACTAATCCCAACAATAGCCCCATGACGCAAAACCCTATCCTCTCCGACTTCTCACACAAATCTCAAGCTTCTAATTCTTGAAGAAATCAAGCTCTTCTTTTCTCTCTCTTCCTCTTTTTTCTCATCATCAAGGACAAGACTTACTAATGATCTCTACTAGTGCTGAGGTTCACAAAGCCTCAGCAGTTTACGACCCTATTTTCAAGGTTTCCCTTCCTGTTCCCTTTTGAAGTCTCTATCTTAATGGCATAATAATAAGAATAGAGGTAGGGATGATGGTGGCAAACACAATGGATTGGCCTTAGACAATGTAGTTTTGGTTGAGAACAATATATAAGAACAAAAATTGTTACCAATGAGCTAGTGGTAGAAGAAGAGGAGAATTTTACAAATTTTGAAGAATGTGAGAACTGATTTTGGAGATTTTGCATATGCGATCGCTGTAAAAGGGGAGGACTGAAGCTCAGCTTATGGTGCAAGTAGAGAAACAAGAAAAGGTGGAACAAGAGGTTGTGGCAATGTAGAAGTTTGAGATTATGTGAGAAGTCGAGGAGGTTAACACATCCATTGAAAAAAAAAAAAAAAAGAAGTTAACAGTGGTAAGCTCTTTTAGTAAAATAGACATGTGGTTCAAGGGAACCTAAGGAAAATGATTTAAAGTACTGTATTTAAGTTTTGTTTATTAAAAATAATCTACAGATACTTGTCTTTAAATGTGCACTATTAGCTTTATTGAGATAATTTTTTTTTTCTTCTGTTAAGCCATGTTGATAACTTTTTCTAATTAAAAAAAAAAAAAATTCCTATCCACCTCTTCAAGATTGTAACTGTCCTTACAAAAGTAAAGCTCAATTCCCTACAAATCCACTTACGTCATTTTTCAAGTTTATAATTAATCATTTCTTTCTAGCTCACTCCATTTTTGGTGTGGACTTTTCTTTTTTCCCAATTTATTATTTGTATCAGTACCTAGGAAACTTGAAGGGAAAGGCAATAAGTTAGTCTCACTTCAATTTAGTATGCAATGCAATTTTTATATTAACCTTTACATGGTTAATATATTTAGTTTATACATTAAGGTCACATAGTGATCTTCTCACCACGTATTTGATGTTTTGGTTTTACAAGGATTATGATACCTTTAAACAAGATTGGCATCATCAACAGCGTAAATATGAAAGAAAATCCATCCAACAAGTACATCCGAAATGTTGCAATTGATGGTTATGATTTTTGGTTCTTAGGTTATGTTTATTATTAGAAAAGAATAAAAACAATAACACACATTAGAAGAGTGACCATCATTATTGGAGTTTTCACTTTCCTTCAAATATTTCTCCTCTTTTTTACCTTTATCTTCAAGTATCGGTATATCTTTATTATTTATTTCTTTTTATTATTTTCTTTCGCTTTATGTTTTTTTAGGAGAATTATTTTTTCTTTAAAAATAAGCATCATTAGACTGAATTGGTATTATTATTATTATTTTTTCAATAAGGATGTAACTCTATTTTCATTGTTATTTTCCTTTTAATAAAAATTTATTTGATTCATGAAAAATCTATGATTAAATGGGAAAATATTTTCTTTAAAAAAATGATAAAGAAATTAAAAAGGTGTTAGATTTAGACCCCTATACAAACAATGTTTAACCAGCTTTAAGGCCAAGTTGTTAATTAGATTAATTATGAAATTCTTAGGTTAAACAAATAATCAAACATATCATGCACATCAGAAAAATAAATAACACAATGTTATGATGACTTAAGAAACCTTTTGGAATAACCTGTTCCAAGGAAAAACCTGGGAGAACTAATCTCAAGAAGAGCAATCTACTATCAGATAGAAATTTACAGTTAAAATATCAATTCATAGTCAACCTAACTAAAGTTAACAAACTTAGCTCTGAATTTCATAGATTTCTCTGATATAGATCTATTCCAACATGAACCTCCAATTCACGCTTTAGATCTCCAGTACACTGGACAACTAAAGCTTGGGTTGCAACTACATTCCACTAGTACTAAGTATGGGAGTGTGATCTCTGGTAGAAGCTTGAAAGAGTAGAAGACACAGAACCTCTCAGATCTCAAAGTCTTGGAAAACATGCATTTGGGTTTTCTTTATATACTTAGGGAAGTAGGACTAAAACCTTAAACGTTTAATAGGTAGATGAGCTGAAAATAAAATCTATAGAATCGTGCTTTGATCGATCAAATAGTAGCTTCGATCAATCGAACTTGCTAAAAACATATTACTTTGAACTGTAGCTTCATGTTCTTGTACACTATATTGGCATCTTCTTGAGCAGTGTTATTAAACTCGACTCGGCCCAGCCGGTCCGACCAATAACCCAGTGACCCAGCACATAGACTAGTCCGGGTCATCAATTGGATTGGATGTGCATAAAACCCAGTCAAAACCGGTAAAACCTGGTGGGTTCTAAGCAAGCTGTGTAACCCAGCTAGGTTTTATTAACCTAGCTGGATTTGTGAATTGTGTAAAAATTATATTAATAGGTCAATCTCATTGACTTCTTTATTGTTTAATTTGTGATAATATGGTAGTTCAAATAAGAGAAAAACCTAAATAAATAAATGCACTTTTCAATTTCATGAAGTCAATTAGCACGTAGGTATAAGTATATCAATATATGCTATATAACTTATTGCTTAAACATGTTTTTTCTCTTCTTTTGTTTATATTTTTTGGGCTTTATTATTTATTGCTTTAAGTATAAGTCTTTAAAAAAATTTCTCTTTTTTGTTTAAATGTATATAATTAATTTTTAAAATCTTTTATTTGACCATGCGGTTTGACCATTGACCCATTAGTTGAACTAGTGACCCAGTGACCTGGCTCATAAACCAGGTCAATGTCCAGTCCAGGTTTAATAACTATGTTCTTGAGTATTGTCTAATCCATCTTATAGACACCATGATCTATACCTAGACCAGTTTGTGTTCACGTATTTTCTAATTATCTCATACACATACATAACCTGACAAAAAGAATATAATATCTTTGATATAAATATGAGCATCTTGATGAGTGGTTAATAAATTTTGAATCTCACCATTATTATAAATGGACACTCTAATTTGTTTTTAGTTATTCCAAAATTTTTATTTAAAAAATAACTGGTACCTAAAAAAAGCTAAATTATATCAAGTCTATGAAAGAGGGATTAACTAAGAATGTCCTGTAAAATTGTAGTGCTGTGAAAGAAGTTAAATGAGGTACATACGTGAAAATGAAGATATAGCTTTAAAATTGTTTTCAAAGCATCAGCATGAGAGTTGCTAACAAAATCGAACATTGTCAATATACTCAAAACTAGTTTATTTCTCCCAATTGATCAATTTAATGAACATATTGGATAAACAATGATGTTCTCACAAAAAAACATGGATAAACTTTTATTACAAAATGTAACTTGTTAAACGAAATACAAAAGGTTCACATAAAAACCAAAAAAAAAAAAAAAAAAGTCAAACCAAGAGCAAACATTATTACAATTTGAAACAACATGCCGTAGAAACCTTTGTGAAAACCTCTAGCAAAAACTATGCACAAACTGTTTCAGCAAATTTCTTCTTCCACCATGGTTGCTGACATTATTCTTCAGCCTTCTTGACATGATACGTTGCTCCAATTCAATCATTCTCACAAGCCATTTTGGCCTTCCAATTTTAAGCAAAAGATATCCCATAAACATTCCAAATATCCCTCCACATCCGTAACCTATCGAAACAGCTTTCCACCCAAACCCATTTTTAAGCCCTAAAATGTGTTTGAGTTGCAAATTGTCTTTGTGTTGCAAGTTTGATGGTGGTGGACCTGGTGGTTGCATTGTCTCATGGTTGTTGCATGCTCTTGACAATGGAAATCCACATAATCCCAAGTTTCCAATGTAGGAATCATTGTTGAATGTATTGAACTGATTTCCTGAAGGTATAGATCCTGTAAGTTGGTTATATGAAAGGTTTAAAATTGCCAGTGATGTTAGATCTACCAGTGATATAGGAATATCCCCAATGAGCTTGTTTGAAGAGAGGTCTAACCATTCAAGATTTGTCAAATTTCCCAATGATTGTGGAATATAACCTGTTAGGTTATTGTGAGAAAAATTAAGCCCCTTGAGTGATTTAAGATTTCCAATAATCTTTGGCATCTCACCCTTAAAACTATTGTTTGACAAATCAATGGTTGTGAAGATAGTTAGGATTCTCACCAACTCAATATACATCCCTTTCATTGTCACCATTAACGAATCTTGATAATATGCTTCACCCATATATTTCAATCCAACTTCACCTTGATACGCATTCATTGTTGCTTTTAAATATTGGAAATATTTTTGTGGCAAAAGGCCACTAAACTTGTTGTTGGATAGGTCTAAGATTCGCAAACTAGGAAAGGGAGATTTAGTTCTAGGTTTGCCTATATGACCATGAAATCTATTTGATCTTATGACAAAAACTTGCAACTTTGGAAGGCTTTCCAACCAATAAGGAAAGGTGTCATTTATCTTATTATTTCCAACATCTAGAATTTCCAATTCTCTACAATTCACCAATGATTGTGGGAGTGGCCCTTCCAACTGATTGCCATTAAGGTTAAGATTCCTCAATTTGTTTCTCTTGGAAAATGATGTTGGGATCGTACCATGAAGTTTATTCATTCGCAAATCCAACACCGAGAGAGAGACACTAAAGTACATCAAACACTTTGGAATCATGCCACTAAATTTGTTATGAGACAAATCTAAAACATCAAGGGAAGTTGCTCTACAAGTTAAAGAAGGGATTTCTCCTGTGAAATTGTTATTTGAGATCCATAAATATTCTAGGCTTGGAGAACGTAGAGTGGGAAATGGTCCTTGCAGCAAGTTGTCATGAAGATCAACAGAAAATATGTTTTTCCCAGGAATTTCATCTATTCTTGTCAAAAAGTTATGAGAAAGATTTAGAAAAGATAATGAATCCAGCGCAGCATCCCCCAACCATTTTGGAACATGACCAGAAATTTTGTTGTTGGAAAGGTCTAAGATCAGCAAATTTGGTGTCATTCTCAAGAAAATTGGGAATTCACTTATGTTGCAAGAACACAAGCTCAAACTTTGAAGCATGGGCATGAAATCAATGACATTATTGGTGATGTTGATTGATACATGGTTATATGAGAAATCAAGATCCTGAAGATTTATGAGCTTTGAAAACATTTCTAACTCCAACATAATACTCAAATTATTTAATGAGAGATCTAGGTAAGTAAGGTTCACAAGTCTAGAGATTGATCTAGGTATATGGCCATGTAGCTTATTATCTCCCATAACAAGTATCTGTAATGAATTAGACTTGAATTCACCAATTTCTCCAATGAATTGATTACCAACAATGACTAATTTCACCAAAGACGGTAAAGTGAACAACCACGATGGTAGAGTCCCATTCAGGAAATTAGAGTGTAAAAATAAGTCGGTTAGATCCAAAAGCCCACTTACTTGATTAGGAAGAGGACCACCAAGTTGATTTTCACGAAGGTCTAAATGGGAGAGCTTTGGCATGTTGAATAGTGATGATGGCAACAATCCTGTTAAAATATTTCGTAGTGATAAAAAAAAAAAATGTTAGTTTGATGAGGCTACCTAAAACATTGAAAATATGGAAGTTGTAATAGAATCTCACCGCTAAGTTTGTTGGTTGATAAATCCAGGAAAATAATTTGTGTGAGGTTTCCAAGTGATGCTGGAATTGACTCGGTAAAACTGTTATTTGATAAATCCAAAAATCTAAGTTGTGTGAGTTTCTCAAGAGATTTTGGAATTGACCCAGTGAAACTATTGGATGATAACTTCAGATATGTTATTTGTGTGAGATTTCCAAGTGATGCTGGAATTAAACTGCTGAAACTACACTGAGAGAGATCCAAATAACTCAAGAACTTTAGATTGCCAATAGAATCTGGTAATTCTCCAGAGAAACTCGTAGACGACAAATCTAAGAACTTAAGGGCACTGCTCCGGTTATACATTGGAAAATAACCTTTTAACTCCGCATTTGACTGTAGAATGAGGATTTGTATTCTTGGAAAGTGTAGAATGTTGCCTTCGATTTTTCCTTGCAATTGACAAAATGAGAGACTAAGAGTAGTCATTGAGGATGACAGATTCATCAACGAACTAGGTCTCACTAAGGACATATCTACACTGTCAAAAAAAAGTTCCTTTAACTGAGTTAGATTACCAACGAGTCTCTCCCAAACTGGTACTTTAACTAACAAATGATTCTCAGAAAGATCAAGTGAAACTAGTGAAGACAGTTGAGAAATTTCATATGGGATTTGACCAAAAAATGAGGAATAAGTGAGATTAAGATGAGTCAAACTCTTAAACTGGCCAAACTCTGATGGAAGTAAGGAGTGATTAAAGTCATTTCTAGCAAGGTTCAGCCTCTTGAGATGGTGAAGAAGGAAGAGGGTACTGTTGGAATGGATGGTGCCGTAGAGCCAGCTGCAACTAAGGTCAAGGCCAATCACATGGCCTGTCATTTTGTCACACTCAACTCCGTCCCAAGTGCAGCAGTCCGTACCCTCCTCCCAAGAGGCTGTCTTGGGATCATTTATTTTCGCACAAAGAGAAGCAGATCTATCAATGGAAAATGATTTATTAAATTGGAGTAGAGCAAAGCATGGTGGTATTGAAGATAAAGAAGAAGAGAAAGATGAAGAAACTGGAGAATGCAAGAACAATGAGAGTATAAAGAAGACTAGACACTTCCAAGTAAACGACCCCATCTAATTCCTTGAGAGACCAAAAGCATAAAAAAAATTTTTGGATATTTTTTGAGGGATGGATGAGTGTAGGATGACATTTATATACTGCCAAGTCAATGTAAGTCTTTCAATTTCATTATTCTTTTCATCATAAAAAAGTAATTCGATGAAAATCTTCGTTGTGAAATGATGGTCACAATGTCTGGAGTCTGAAAACTATCTGAGTTTCTTTTTCTTTTTATTAATAATTCAATTGTTATATTAAATGAGAAGTAACATTTGAACCATAATTTTCTTTAGCAAAAGGTCTGCCTCCAAACATGTTTAGGATTATCTTATTCCAACATTTCTTCTAAAAAAATATAATAAAAAAATCTTAATTTAACCGACTAAGTGGCAATTAATGTAATCATTCACATGTAGTTTTAATTATATAATCACTGCGCACCCTTTGTGCAGTGATCACTCCATAAGTATAAATACTTGTGGGGTGTGAGGGTCAATGGCCAGGATTCAAGTTTTCAAGAGAGAGTTTCACACACATATACTCTTAGATTAGGCTAGAGTAGAAATTATATCTTATATATAAAAAAAAAAAAGTTACATGATTTTTTTAATGAGTTTTATAACTTTTTTAAATAATACAAATAGATGGTCTTATAATTTGTCATCTAACGAGTTTAAAAAGATAATTCTAAATATGTTGTAAAATTCTTACATTCATTAGAGCATTCACAATGATGGTTGTATTATAGCAAAAGAGTTATTTTAGCTCTCAAAATCTCAAAAACCAAGCTTTATCAATGGTGTTATGGTTAAAAAATTTTACAAACTAGTAGTAAACGGCCATCTTTGGTAGTCTAATATTAGGAATGGCAACGGGTCGGGTTCGGGCCGGGTTTCTTAATACCCGAACCCGACCCGCGGGTCTACCTAAAAAATCCGAACCCGCCCCGTTTAATAAACGGGTTTTTTTTTGCGCCCCAGACCCGCCCCGTCGGGCTCCACGGGCCCCGCGGGCCCCACCACGTCAGGCCCAATCATAAAAAAAAAAAAAAAAAATTGCCCGAATCTTTAATCTGTGTAGAACAGAAACCAACACAAGAACAATGCAAAACAAAGTAAAAAGCACAAAAATTCTATTCAATACTACGGATCAAAATCTAAGACCATAAATACAAATCAGATCTTTCATCAAAAAAAAAAAATACAAATAAATTAGAGTCTAATCCTAAATCTATTTCAACCCCTCCAAAACTCCAAAAACGAAAACATGAAAAACCCCCCAACAGATCAAAGTTTAAGAACATAAAAACAGATCAGATCTTTCATAAAAATAAAAATAAAAATACAGAACATATCAGCGAGGTGGAGGAGTGAGCAGTGTCTGCGGCGAGGTGGAGGAGTGAGCGGCGCCTGCGGCGAGATGGAGGAGTGAGCGGCTTGGTGAGGGAGGAGCTCGCGATCTCTACAACGAGGTGGATTAATGAGCAGCTCGGTGAAGGAGGCAGGGACCAATGAGATCGGTGAGGTGGAGAAGTGACCAGCGGCAGCAAGTGAGAGAGAGAAAGAGTGAGGCGGCAGCAAGTGAGAGAGAGAAAGAGTGAGGTAGAGGGAGGGGTGGCTGAGATTGAGAGTGAAGAAGAGAGAGGCGGCTGAGAGGGGGAGAAATTAGGGTTAGGGAAGTGATTTTTAGGAGTGAAAGAGTTGTATTTATACCTAGGGTTTCTTTTTTTAAATAATATTACATACGGGTCGGGTTCGGGTCGGGTCGGGCCGGGTTTTTATAAAAACCCGGACCCGGTTCGGGTTTTTAAAAAAAAACCCAAATCCGACCCTATTTCTTATCGGACCGGGTAAAATTCGGCCCATTAGGGTCGGGCCGGGCCGGGCCGGGTACCCGCGGATCGGGCAAAAATTGCCATCCCTATCTAATATAGCAACAAAGTGATAAAAAAACATTGTTTATTCCATGTCTCTCTCTTCTCTCATTAAAATATGTTCTCTCTCTCTCTCTCTCTCTCTCTCTCTCTCTCGCGCGCGTGCACACCTTCCTCTTCTCCCTCTCAACTGAAACAAAACCATCCCAAAGCCTTTCTCTTCACTCTCGCCTCTGGGTTCGTTGAGATCAGCGTTCTAGGTTCTTGGTGTTGGTGGTGGGTTGTTGCTAAGATGGGTACATTGGTCCATGGTGGCTGTGAGTCATTGTTGGAGTGGGTTCGTTGGGCCATGTTTATTGTGGTGGGTTCGTTGGTATGGAGTGGTGGTAGGTTGAAATCGGGTTGCTATTGTGGTAGGGGATTGTGGGTTGCTCGCAATATATATGGATGGTGGTGGCTGGAGGTAGTAGTGAGAGAGAAAGAGACACAGAGGAAGTATAAAGAAAGAATAAAAATAAATAAATAAAGAATATTTCAATGAAAGTGGTAAAAAAAATTAACTTTTGATATTGAATATGTTTTAAAGTGAGCTGTTAAAATAGATAAAATAATTTTTTGAATTGTTAAAAACTAATTTTTTTAGCACTATTGTCAACTTTTATCATGCCAAGTGTACAAATCTTTTGTAATGGTGCTATAATGGTAGTCCTAAAATATTTAAAGAGATGGCATATTCATAAATTTCTCTCTTTATTTAGCAAACAGAAAATGCAGTATAATAGCTTTTAATATTTCATTTTTCTTGCAACAATTTTAGATTTTCCATTATTTATTCCTAAAGAACATAAATTTTGTGGTGCCCACTACTTTAATCACTTATTTAATTTAAGGTCTGTTTGGATACCGCTTATTTACTGAAAATTAAAAATTTATTATTGAAAAATACTATAGCATAATAATTTTTAAATATATGAATAATGTCGTAAAATCTAAATTTACTTAAAAATTTATGTTTGGCTGAATTATAAACAGTATCCAGCCAAAAACGTATACACACGCGAACACACTTGCGGCCCTGCAAACGTACACTTTTTTTTTGGTGGTGGGGGGTGGTAAGTTATACCCCAATCACTTTTCAATTGCTAAAAAATGCAAACGTATAGAAGGGCGCATTCTTCCACTGACACGTCATGGAGACTGACCCGTATATTCCACGGCTGAGTGCTAAATCAATCATTTCCAACTCCCGATAGATAAAATAAAATAAATAAATCTTCTGAAAAATACTAATGAGTGTTCGTAGTTGTTAACCATTCATTTAAAAATAAAATTATGAGAAAAGAAAACATAATTAGTGTTTTAATAATTTTTTTTATTTTCTATGAAAGCAGTTTAATTTTTTTTTAATAAATTATTAACCATTATACTAAGAGTACTTATTAATATAATATGACTTATAATTTAATTATTAAAAAAGAAAGTAAAATACTCGTTACCATTTCCTTATATAATACTAGAGAGTTGCTTTGGAAATTTGCTTCAGTAGCATCTATTAGTCCATTTTTCCACGAATTCGTCAAGTCAATGGCAGCATGGGGAATCAACCAATTTTTCTTGCTGGTGGACATCCATTTTAATTGCTTTTGGAAATTTTAGCTGAATTCCAAGAAGCTACATATCAATGGATGCTTGTTTGATGATTCCGAAAATTCGTCAAGTCAATCGCATGCCATGTGGAATTAATGATATTTTCATGCTGGTAGGAATCCATCTTTAATTGCTTTTTTACATTTTCGTAGCACCTTATACCCATAAATAAAAAATAAAAAATTAAATAAAAAATAAAAAATAAAAAATTAAAAAAAAGGAAAAAAGAAAGTACTGTAGAATTTCCCCTTAGTCAAAACTAAATTTATTTTGATATTATCAAAATAAATTTGAACAAACTAAATGATTTTTATTATTTTATTATTTTTATAATTCAATAATTAAGAGATGAATATATATATATATATATATATAATAATAATAATAATAATAATAATAATAATAATAATAGATAAAGCAGAGAGAAAATTCAATTAAATTTTCAATTGAAATTTAATTAGTATCTAATTTTACGCCATGTGTTTCATCTAATCTAAATTTTAGAATTTTGTGCCAAGTGAGTTAATTTAGGTAAAATTGAATTTCAATTAGAGTTTAATTTTGTGCCACGTGTCCCATCTAATCTAAATTTTTAAATTTTTGTGCCAAATTAGATAATTTAATGTAGAAAACGAGGAGTCCAATATAATAAACCATAAAAAATATAATCATATATATAATATGTAATTATGATTGTTTTTAAATGTATCTACGCATATGTACAGGATTACACACTAATCTATATATATAATAATAGATAAAGCAGAGAGAAAATCCAATTAAATTTCAAATTGGAATTTAATTAGTGTCTAATTTTATGCCATGTGTCTCATCTAATTTAAATTATAGAATTTTGTGCCAAGTGAGTTAATTAAGGTAAAAATTGAATTTCAATTAGAGTTTAATTTTGCACCATGTTTCATCTAATATAAATTTTTAAATTTTTGTGTCAAATTAGTTAATTTAATGTAAAAAACAAGGAGTCCAATATAATAAATCATAAAAAAAAATCATATAACTAAAAAAATTCAAATATATATATTATATATAATTGTGATTGTTTTAAATGTATCCGTGCATATGCACGGGATTACATACTAGTTTGAATAATGGATGCCTCCATTGAAAATACTATTTAAGAGCATTGAATAAGTCCTCAAGAGTTTAATTTGTTGTTCAATCACATTACTTGGTCTTTGTTATGAGAAGAACCTAGGTTTGAGTTTTCCATCACTTGTTGTAATAATTTAATTATTAAAAAAAAAGTAGAATATATAAAACTAGAGTTGCTTTGGAAATTTTCTTCAGTAGCATCTAATAGTCCATTTTTCCACGAATTCCTCAAGTCAATGGCAGCATAGGGAATCAACCAATTTTTCTTGCTGGTGGGCATCCATTTTAATTGCTTTTGGAAAATTTTAGCAGACAATTCCAAGAAGCTACCTATCAATGGATGCTTGTTTGATGATTTCGAAAATTCGTCAATTCCAAGAAGCTACCTATCAATGGATGCTTGTTTGATGATTCCGAAAATTCGTCAAGTCAATAGCATGCCATATGGAATTAACGATATTTTCTTACTGCTAGGAATCCATCTTTAATTACTTTTGTAGATTTTTGTAGTACCTTGCCCCCATTAAAAAAAAAAAAAAAAAAAAGTACTGTAGAATTTCCCCTTAGTCAAAACTTAATTTGTTGTATGTCATCAAAATAAATTTGACCAAACTAAATGATTTTTATTATTTTATAATTTGTATAATTCAATAATTAAAAGATGAATCTATATATATAATAATAGGTAAAGTAGAGAGAAAATCTAATTAAATTTTCAATTGAAATTTAATTAATGTCTAATTTTACGCCACGTGTCTCATCTAAGCTAAATTTTAGAATTTTGTGCCAAGTGAGTTAATTTAGGTAAAAATTGAATTTCAATTAGAGTTTAATTTTGTTCCACGTGTTCCATCTAATCTAAATTTTTAAATTTTTGTGTCAAATTAGTTAATTTAATGTAGAAAATGAGGAGTTCAATATAATAAACCATAAAAAATATAATCATATATATAATATGTAATTGTGATTGTTTTTAAATGTACCCGTGCATATGCACGGGGTTATATACTAGTCTATATATATATATAATAAAAGGTAAAGCAGAGAGAAAATCCAATTAAATTTCAAATTGAAATTTAATTAGTGTCTAATTTTACGCCATGTGTCTCATCTAATTTAAATTATAGAATTTTGTGCTAAGTGAGTTAATTTAGGTAAAAATTGAATTTCAATTAGAGTTTAATTTTGCGTCATGTGTTCCATCTAATATAAATTTTTAAATTTTTGTACTAAATTAGTTAATTTAATGTAGAAAACAAGGAGTCCAATATAATAAATCATAAAAAATAAAATCATATAACTAAAAAAATTCAAATATATATATATATATATATTATATGTAATTTTGATTGTTTTAAATGTATCCGTGCATATGCATGGGATTACATACTAATTTGAATAATGAATGCCTCCATTAAAAACACTATTCAAGAGTATTGAATAAGTCCTCAAGAGTTTAATTTGTTGTTCAATCACATTACTTGGCCTTTTTTATGAGAAGAACCTAGGTTTGAGTCTTCCACCACTTGTTGTAATAATTTAATTATTAAAAAAGAAAGTAAAATATATAAAACTAGAGAGTTGGTTGGTGGAAATTCCTTAAAATAAAAATAAGAAAAGATAGTCACACACACACACACACACACACACACACACCTCACTCTAAAAACACATGACACATAAATACTCTGCCAAGTCCCCAATGTGTGAAACCGAAAAAAGAAGAATTGAAAGGGACCTGGTGTCCACAGCTTGGAAAACTTCAATCTTTCGGCCTTTTCTAAGCGTCCATTACGATGAAACTATTCAACATGACTAAAAAAATAAAGGAACCACCAAATTTGACAAAAGTATAGTTATTTGTGATGTTAGTAATACCAAATGTGATGTTGGAACCATCTTGTTAGGGTCATATTTTTCATGTGTTGGCATATCCTTTTGACAAAATGTACATTACTTGTAATTGGGTAGCTCTGAGTGGTTTTTAGAATATCATGATGTCTTAGGACTTAGACAAGTGGTATTATTGAAGACATGAAGACTCTACCAAGAAACAAGCGAAGAAGAGCTAAAAAAGTGAACCTTGATACTAGCTCGATACTATCTATCGAGATTAAATGAAGGACCTTGACACTAGCTCGACACCCCTTAATCTATCGAGCTACGCAGATCTAGAATTCTCAGATCAAATTTTCAGCTTGTGATGATTTGGATTGCCAGGGTTTTAAATAGCAATACTCCTAGAGAGTATAAAAGTTTTATTTTAAAAGTCATCAAACATATAGAGATTCAAATTAGAGAACCCATACACTTTTGGAGAAGCTATTGTGTTCTTGTGCGCCTTAGGGTTTTGTAACCAGTGCTTCCAAATTTTCAACGTGTATTGAAGTGAAGAACTTTGCATCTAACAACAAACATTAGTTGTTGGAAATTTAGTCATGTACTGGGATTCATGTAAAGGAAGAAGTCTCTATAAGATCAAGTCCAATTGGGGATTGGTTTAAAGGCTCAACTGTAGGCTGGTATTTTGGGATAGACCAAGGTAGTTGTAAGATTCTTTGTACTTGTAACTGCTTGATTTTTAATTAGTGGATTCTTGGGAGTGGTGACCTAAAAATCACTTGGTGAGGTTTTTGCCTTGTGAGTGGTTTTCCCATTAGTCAACAAATTAACGTGACAAATTTATTTTTTGTTGCACTTTAGTTTGTTTGGTGATTTGTATGTGCTTTCATGATTTGTATGCAAATTGACCTAATTAATCAACATGAGTAATTGAGTTAATTAACTGGGGTCAATCTATAACCCAATAAGTGAGATTAGAGTTGTAACACACTAATTAGGTTTTAATTTTTGTTGTGTGATCCATTGGCCCCTTTTGTCATGGATTGTGGACAATCATTGATTATTCCTCCATATTTGATGGAACTATCTATGCATATTGTAAAGTATGCATGAGAGATTTTTTGCAATCCTTCGATAAAAAAGTTTGAGTAGCAGTTGAAGTAGGATAGACCAAACCTACAGAGGCCCCTATGACATGGGATGATGGAACGATCAAGGCTACAAACTTCAACAGTAGAGCCTTGAATGCCCTATTCAGTTCCGTAATGACTGAAGAATTCAAGAAGATTTCTTCCACTAAAATTGCTAAGGAAGCATGAACTATCATTCAGACTACATATGAAGGAACCAAAGTAGTCAAAGACACAAAGCTTCAGAGATTAACTAGCAATTTTTGGAGATAAGAATGGAAGAGGATGAGACATTTGATGAGTTTTATGTAAAATTCAAAGGTATTGTGAATTCTGCCATCAATCTAGGTGAGAAAATTTGTGAACCTAAGATTGTAAGAAAAATACTCTAATCTCTTCCAGAAAGATTCCATGCCAAGATCATTGCTATTGAGGAAGCAAAGGACATTGATAAAATTCCTATAATTGAGCTTGTAGGAAACCTTTAGACTTATGAGTTAGGTTTAGTCAAAATTGGTAAAGGAGGTAAAAGTAAGAATATGGCTTTGAAGGTTAAGGATGATGAGGAAGAAGAAGAATTTAATGATGAACAGACCATGTTGAAAGCATATACCACTAGGCAATTCAAGAAATTCATCAAGAATGCTAATGTGAAGATGAATGAGAAAGACTGCATAAAAACAAGATTCTCTTCAAAGAAACCATAAGGCAAGACAAAGAAAGACACCAAGGAAGGTGGACAAAACAGCAATACTCCATCTGAGCCTAAGTGCTTTGGTTGTCAAGGGTATGATCACATGAAGCAAGAATGTCCAACTTATCTCAAGTCTATAAGAAAGAGTAAAGTCCTTGCTGCTACCTTGAGTGATACTGAACTAGAAAGTGGTTTAGATGACAGTGACCAAGAAGAGAAGTTCATGACTTTCACAGCTACTATTGAACTTGTTAATGATGCTGAAGAAACTGTGAGTGAAGATGAGGAATTGGATGATTCCAAGTTTGGGAAGTTGGATGAGAATGATGACATCCAAATAGCCTACTCTAAGATTTACAAGAATTTTGAGACATATGAAAAGCTCTATAGATTGGCTATGAAGAAGTTGAGCAAAGTGGAGATAGAAAGAGAGGATCATTCTAACAAACTCGACGAAGGAAATCAAAACATTGGTGCCCTTAGGTTTGAAAACAAATTCCTGACTGAGAAGACCGAGAAGTTAAAAGATGAACTATTTCAAGTAAGAGCACAACTGGAATGAGCATCAAGTGCAAAACTAGATTAGATGTTGAGCATTCAAAAATCTTCATCTGACAATACTAGACTTAGGTATGTCACTTCTTTCTCTACTTATGATACTTCTACCTCTGCCTCTCATGAAGTAATTTTTGTACCTCCCAGTAATAATACCAAACTTGGAAACAATGATTCTAAAATGGAATTATGTAGTGAGGTTAAAAATAAAAAGGAGAAATCTATCCTAGGTGCACCCCCAAAGACGATTAAGAAAGAAGGAAAGCAAAACCCTCCTCACTCCATTCACAAGAAGAATCAGCCAAAGAAAATTTACTTCTTTCATCATTGTAGAGTAGCTGGACACATTTGTCCTAATTTCTATAAATGGCTTGCTAGCCAACAAAACAATGGTGTGTTATCATATGAAAACCAAAACCAACTTTAAAAATCTTTGGCTTCTCTTGGAGAACTTCTTAAGGTTGCGTTTCATTTGACAAATTTCCAGGGGTTCACCCCTCCCCCTCCTTCCGAATGTCGTCCTCAGAAGAAGAAAACTCCTCCTTGCAAACCTACTGTGTGGAAGGAAAAGATTTCTCTCAGTGATCTCTTCACTGTTCTTGCATATGCTTGTGTGTTTAATCTTTTTTCATAGTGAGCAAGTCTAGATTTTTGTTGCATTAGGACTATTTGTTTTCTTTTTATTTGTTTTTTTTTATTGCTTTCAAGAAATCAAAAAAATAAAAAATTTTGAAAATTTGAAAAATACAAAAAGAGTGTATGTTTGTGTATACTAGTATTTGTGGACCTTGAATGACCATTGAAATAAGGTTTCATAACTTTGTATCTCTTGTAAATTGGATGAGTATCTTCATGCACAACTAAGCATTGTGAGCTTTGTGGCTCGTTGTGTGATTTGTATGTATGGGTTAATCATTCTTACTCATATCTATATCACTCATTTTGACGGAAAGGACTAAAAAATCCTAAGAGAAAGGCATAAATAACCATCTCACCATTAAAACCCGCTATGAGAGACCGGAAAAATCAGGTGCTCTCAAAAAAGAGATTTGGGTGCTTTTAAGGGTGCCTCTCCTTTTGGGTAAGTGGTGTGGAGCCGCCACTTATTTCTTATACAAAAAAATAAGAAAAAATAAATACATGTTACATGATCAAAATACTTCGTTGTCATTGATTGAATAAAGATAAGTACAACTTTGGTAAATTAACCTTACAAGGCTTTGGGTCCTAGTTACAATCTATGCAGAAGAATACAAAACTTTGGTCCTAGTTACAATCTACCAAAGTTAAAAGGACAAAATACTAATCTACGTATCCAAAATCCCTAAGCTTAGGGGCTAGGTTACGGAATGGGAAGGTGTTAGGCACCCATTCCACCTAGACAGACTCTGGTCTTCTAGACTCTAATGACCAATATACCATTTGTTGCATGATGTTGAATGATATGTTAAACACACATGATAGAAAATAATTTAAATAAATTTGCCTTATGAATGATGTCGTCTTTTAAAAAGAATGTTTGGATCTGTTTTGTGAATAAAAAAAATTGGATTTGTAAAAAAAACCAGATCTGTTTTTATGTAAAAGGAAGAATAATATTTTTGTTAAAAAGTATCAGATCTGTTTTGTGAATAGAAAAAATTGGATTTGTAAAGAAAATCAAATCTGTTTTTATGTAAAAGGAAAAAGAAAGACTTTTTGAAAGAGGATCCATATTCATGAGATAAATTTATTATACATGCATCATATATTAAAAAAAAAAAAGACAAGACTTCAACCTGACTTTCAATTCAGATCTGTATTTAATGAAAATACAGATCAGTTTTTGGGTTAAAAAAAAAAAATCAAACCTGAAAAATACAGATAAGTTTTTGCACTAAAAAAAATTAGATCTAGAAAATACAAAAAAGTTTTTGTGTCCTTAAAAAAATCATATCTGAAAAGTACATATCGGTTTTTTTGTGTTTAGAAAAAATCAAATCTAAAAATATAGATTAGTTTTTGTGTTTAGAGAAAATTTGATTTAAAAAATATAGATTAGTTTTTGTGTTTTCATAAAAGAATTTTGTTAGCCATTGCAGATTTTGAAACTTAAGAAAAAGAGTTACAAGAAGCAATCACCTAAGCATATGTTAAAGAAAATTCTAGCAACGTAATTAGGCACGGTAACCATATCAGGAATAGAACATAATAAAGACATGCTAAACATATTCATGCATCAAACAATAAACAACATTAATGAGAGAAGAAAAGAAAGAAGAAAAACTGAATACCTCTTGCAAGAGCGTGCTCTTCTAATGAAAGAATATTTTAGGATTCAAAGAAATTTGTTCACCTCTTTGAAGCCTAAAATACTTTACTTACAAAATAGAAGTTCCTAAAGCAAAAGCCTCCAGAACGAGGATTGAAAAGTCAGAAGAGAAGAGCCCTTAACTCAGATTTGTTTCCTCGATTTATAGAGGTTAGATGCTTAAAAAAAAATTAAGCAAAAAACGTATGGGGAAGGTCCTAAAAAAAAGGAGATTTGGATAAGAATAAGCTGACTTTTCAGATCAGAACCAGCTTCAGTATTTTGATCATATCATTTTACTGAAAATTCTGATTAAGATGAAATTTTGATAGCTAAAGGGAAATTCGATTCTCTACAACTTTTCCAGAAATAGCCTAGTCCTAATTTTGAGTTCTACTATGCCAAAAGTTCTTTGGAACGTGAATCTGAAATTTGATACTTGATTAGCACGTTTTTGAAGTGTTTTCCAACTCTAAAACTGTATTTGGACGAGTTTAGAGTTATTTTCATGATAAAACTCATCCCAAAGTGATAATTAGGTCTTTTAAAATAATTATTTTGAATATAATTATCCTAAAAGCCTAATTATCTACAGTCTTTAAATATTTTCAGTTTATTTGTTTTAATTCCATGCAACAAATCTCACTTTAAGAAAAATACTTCACCAATCACATAAATTCATTTAATTAATTTTGATCATTTGATATCTTTTAATCCAACGGTCCGATTTGGAAATTGGACATACCGTCACAACCGTTAGAATCTCAAGATCATTTTTATAAATGCAATGAATGAATTAATGCATGTAATGAAACTCTAAATGTCAAGTATATGAATGGTCACTTTAGCCATCTTCCTTGATTAAATTATGGGTGCAAAATCAAGTGTCTACACCCGTCAATCATAAATACTTGTGTGCAATTCATAAAACCTATACTTGGTAAGGTGTAGCATTTGCATAGCAAGAAAAATCATGTTTGTATAAAAAATCAAAGGTTATTTTCTTTTCTCTCTCTTATATACCCATGCATGATATGCTTCATTGTACTTAAAAGAAAAATATTGCAAAGATATGATCCAAAGAAAAAGAAAAGGCAAAAAGAATCAAATGCTTTAAAATATGATTGCAAGCATGTTTTTAGGAGATGCGGGAGTTGTAGGATGTACCTCAAAGGTGATAGTCCCCATCAAACGGTTATGATTGTTAGTGAGTGTTTATGATTCTCTGTATCATTATTTTTGCATGATGAGACACTTACGCTTACTTGCAAAAGTCTCACACACAACACGCAATTCTTTTCTACTATTGATACAAATGTACAGGTACAATGTGAGTTGGTCATCATAAGGAATATATGTGTTAGTAGAAGCTAACTTAACTATCTTAACTTATTTTTTAGAATAAAATTGGTTAGACATGATTAGTGTTTTGGATCTTAGATTTCTTTTCTTAATTTTGATGTTTTTTGGGTGATTTATATGCTTTTCAAGCTTTGATGTATAATTGGTAGTGCTTTTATCTTGTTTGCATCTTCTTCATGTCTTTTCTCTCTTGAAAATTCATGTTTTTATGCTTCTCGATACCTGCTTGATAGAAGTCTTAGTACTAATCGCTTCTATCGAACTTTTTCTAGGTTTTTCTCGATACCTCTTGACATTACCCCGATACATCAAACCAAATTTTCAAACCTTCTGTTTGCTCGATACCTCCTTAATACGTCGAAGATTTTTTTCCATCAACACCTCCTCGATACATCGAGCTTTTATTTTCGACACTTCTCGATACATGGGATCTATATAAGGATGAGGGTTAACCCGGTTTCACTCCTCACTTAAATACCTCGATAGCTCTTCACTTTTTTCTCGATCCCACACACCTCTTCTCACCAAAATTCCTTCTCCAATCCCATTTTTGGCCTATATTTAGCTTCAATTTGTTAGTAAGTGGTCTAAAACCCTTCTTTTTCATGATTTTCATGCATTTAGACTTGGTTTTTTCTATTTTTTTGGGATTTTGGGGGTGGGGGTGGGGGAGTTGTTATTTTCTTAAAATTTTGGGTATGGGCTATGTCTATTTGCTATCACATTGCCATGCATTGCATTCTAAGTGCATTTAATCCAGTTTTTTTTATGCATTTTCTAGGTTGCGTGCTTGATTATACTTGTGAGAGCTGTAGTTTGGATTAGGTTCTACCCATAATGCAATTTTCTTTACACATCACATGCTCATGCATTCTCATGCACTATTCTTTTGTTTCTCTACTATCTTATGAGTGTCTAAGTGTTTCCTCTACTTCCTTCCTTAGATTTTTCTTACTATGGCAACCAAGGTCAAAAAGTATGTTTTGTATAAAATTCCTATCTTTAGACATGCTTCTACTTCCTCTTCTTCTATTTCTATTTCTACTCATATACGATTCTGTGACTCAAAATCTCAAACAAATTTTGATGAGAACTTTTCTGGCCTTACAATTCATGCTGAAAGCTAGGTCATCCTATCTAATTTTTCAGATACTATGCTACTCGGATTGTTTAGATCATGTAGTTGGGAATTCCTTTGTGGAAAACCCATTAGCTGTCCCTGTGTGTTTATATAGGAGTTTTACTCCAACATACATGCTACCGATACCTCTATACCTTTTTTATTACACGGTTTCGAGGTACATGTATCATTGTTGTTAGGACATATATGAATCATGTTAGGAACATATGTCTATATAGAATTGGCTAATCCTTTGACAAAATGCACTTTACTTATAATTGGGTAGATCTAGGATGTGTTTAATACTTCAAGAAACATGTTGTTCAAGTCAAGTATTAAAGCCATGAAAATTGGTCCAAAAAAGTGAAGAAGGGTTTTTCATTAAAGATGGATAGATTCCCGATAGCTCTCAACAGATAATATCTATCAAGGTTTAATGATTCTCGATAGCTCTCGATAGATACTATCTATTGAGGTCTCAACAGCTACTTGACAGATGTATCTATCGAGAATTATGAAATTTAGATTTCCAGATCTGATTTTCGGCCCATGCTGACATGTATGCGTAGTGTTTCTTTTCTCACAACACTATACATATGGAAGGCTTATTTTAAAGGCCATCACATTTGAGAATACAAGGAGAACACATGCAAAAGGTGACTGAGTGCCTTATTCTCTCTGAAAGAAGTTACTGCGTCTTTGTGCCTTAGGGTTTTGTAACCAAGTGCTTCTTGATCTTCATTGTTGATGAAGTAAAGAACTTTGCAGCCAACATCTTCTTCAAGTTGGTGTGTTAGTCATGTACTGGGAGTCATGCATCATTGGTTAGTCACGTACTAGGATTCGTGCATCAAAAGGGTAGCGTTCATATAATGAAGAGTTCAGAGGTTCTAAAGTGGTAGAAGGTTTCTACTGTAAGTTCATCTACGGGGATTGTAGAGTCTAGGGACATAGGTTTTGTATTAGATCTAAAACTTCTTTTTATTATAGTGAATTGCTTTTCGAGAAGGTTTCCCCTCTTAGTTTTTTTTTACTGTGAAACTAGTTTGTTTCATTGGTTTTCCTGGGTCATCATATCTTGCCTTATTTACTTTTCCGTTGCATGATTTTGACATGATATTGATGTTAGTTTGTTTTAACAAAGTTCATTCATAATAAATCTAATTAACAACTTGGGTTTAAAACTTGTTAATTCTAACAACTGGGGTCTAAATTTCCCAACAATTGTAACTCCGAAGCTTATTCCAAAGTACTCCATGTTCCAAGGGTAGAAAATCCTGACTACCTTGGTTCACCTGTGCTTAGAGCTCTATCTAGAAATGATCTAGCATCTCGTTTTTATGAGCGTCCTATGTCTTAGGGACATGAACTTAGTTTCGTTACCCATGACTTTTCTAAGGATACACGGCTTCTTAATATAGTGGTGACTTTTGTTCTTACTCCACAGTCTCATTATAACACCAGCACTGAGCCTCGTACTTGTTTTCTTTTTTCTCAAATAAAGGGTCTATCCATAGACTTTTCTTCTAACATGATACTCTCCATTCGGGATACGTATCAAGACAATGAAAGTCATGATAAACTCATCTTTCCATTTACTATCACGCGCATTCTTATGCATACACGTTGTCTATTCCTTCTTCTACCCCCTTTCATGTCATGGGTGCTATTAGTAAGGAATATATGGTTAGGAGTTTCATGCAACTGGTGGCTAAAGCCAAGCGTCCTTGAGATGATTCCACTCCAGTTCAACGAGAAGAGGCGTAGTTTCATGCTGCTAAGGATGCTACCTATGCTCCCCATCCCTCTTCTTCATCTGCTCCGCCTTCTTTTTCTTCTTCTTCTTCTTCTTCTTCTTCTAGAGTAGAAGCTTCTCTTATTGCCATCCTTGATCAGCTTTAGCTCATACACGATGGTATTGGTGATGTTAAAGACATTCAGGTTTCTCATGGTGATCACCTTGACCGTGTTACTAATTAGATGTGTCAGATGAACACTAGGATTGGTCGCATTGCTTATCGGCAGTCCAAGCTTGGTGGGTTTGCTCCTTCTCCTAAGCGTGAGTCTTTGGCTACTCCTTCTGCTAATGGAGGTGATGATGATGATGACACTTATGGTTGTGGTTGTGGTTGTGGTTTTGTCACGGATTGCCAAAGGGAGATATTGTTAGGGTCATATTTTTCATGTTTTGGCATATCTTTTGACAAAATGCACTTTTCTTGTAATTGGTCATAGGACTTAGACAAGTGGTATTATTGAAGACATGAAGACTACACCAAGAAAAAAATGAAAAAAAGCTGAAAAAAGTAAACATCGACACTAGTCTCGACACTAGCTCGATACTAGTATCTATCGAGATTAAATGAAGGACTTCGACACTAGCTTTGCGCCTCTTGATCTATCAAGTTATGCAAATCAGATCAGATTTTCAGCCTATAATGACTTGGATTGTTAGGGTTTCGTTCACCAAACTCCTAGAGGGTATAAAAGTTTTATTTTAAAAGTCATCAAAGATATAAAGACTCAAATTAAAGAACTTATACACTTTTGGAGAATCTACTACGTTCTTGTGCGCCTTTGGGTTTTATAATCAAGTGCTTTCAGATCTTCAACGTGGATTGAAGTGAAGAACTTTGCATCCAATAACAAACATCAGTTGCTGGGAAGTTAGTCATGTACGAGGATATGTGCAAAGGAAAAAGTCTCTACAAGATCAAGTTCAATTGGGGATTAGTGTAAAGGTTCAACTGTAGGTTGGTATTCTGGGATAGGCCAGGGTAGTGGTAATATACCTTATACTTGTAACCGCTTGATTTTTGATTAGTAGATTCTTGGGAGTGGTGACACGAAAATCACCCGGTGGAGTTTTTTCTTTGCAAGAGGTTTTCCCCATTAGTCAACAAATCACCATATCAAATTTATTTTCCACTGTTCTTTAGTTTATTTGGTGATTTGTGTGTGCCTCCACGATTTGTATGTAATTTGACCTAATTAACAACTTGAGTAATTGAATTAATTAGCCGAGATCAATCTATCACCCAATACATCCGATATGAGTAAAAAAAAAAAAAAAAGCGAATTACCGAATGTAAAAAAAGTCCGGTCATTTGTGATATTAGTACTGCCCAATGTGACGATGGAATCATCTAATGTAAATACAAAATAAGGGAATCATCGAATGTGACAATAGTATGATCATATGTGATGTTCTTACTACCCAATGTAACGCTGGAATCATCAAATATGATGTTTTGATAATCTTTTTTTTTTCTTTTTTTTTTTTTTGAGAAAATGATGTTTTGATAATCTATTATAACAGGTTGACTACTTGTGAGTACCGTACCTCTCTTAAAAAAAAAAAATTACTGTAGAATTTTCCCTTAGTAAAATCTTAATTTGTTTTCATGTAATCAAAATAAATATGACCAAACTACATGATTTTTATTATTTTATTGTTTTTATAATTCAATAACTAGGAGATGAATTTGCTTGGTCTTCATTATGATAAGAACTAAGGTTTGAGTCTTACATCACTTGTCGTAATAATTTAATTATTAAAAAAGAAAGAAGAATATATAAAACTAGAGAGTTGCTTTGGAAATTTGCTTCAGTAGCACCTATAAGTCCATTTTCCCACGAATTCGTCAAGTGAATGGGCAGCATAGGGAATCAACCAATTTTTCGTGCCATTTTATAAATGCTTTTGGAAAATTCTAGCTGATAATTCCAAGAAGCTACCTATCAATGGATGCTTGTTTGATGACTCCGAAAATTCGTCAAGTCAATGGCATGCCATGTGGAATTAACGATATTTTCTTGCTGGAGGGATCCATCTTTAATTGCTTTTGTAGAATTTTGTATAGTTCCTAGAAATTCTCATTTAAGGGATGCATGTTTTCGAAGACTTTTGGTAGAGCATTAAACAACATTTCACGCATTTTAATACACTTTTTCACCCACATGTATTTCAAAAAAATACAAACAACATTACTCAAACTCCTCTACCAAACAAGCCTGCTAGCACCTAATTCAGCCAGGAGATCTGTTTCTATATATTCATGCTATAAATTTTGTCTTTTTCCATATCAATGGGGAAGAAGAGATTTCTAAGTGGAGAAATTATTCCGTACGCTCGGTTTACGGCACTTTTTGGTTACATAAATATGTAGCCACGAAGGTATTGTACACTGGATTCATTGAATAATACTACTTATATATATATATATATATATAGAGAGAGAGAGAGAGAGAGAGAGAGAGAGAGAGAGAGAGAGAGAGAGAGTCAGGAATTTTTATTTTGAGGGCAAAAAAAAAAAAAAAAGCTTAGTATTTTCAATCAAAATTACTTTTGATGGTGATCTTTTATAAATTAAAATTTATTTTTACTATTTTCACAGTGAAATTCTTAAAAAGTTTCCTTTTTAATAAAAATAATCAAATTTTATACTAAAGTAAGTAAAAAATCTTTGAATTGAACTAATGAAATTTCCAAAAACATGAATGATCCAAAACTTGGAGGAATGAGGCTCCAAACATGTTTGAAACTATCTTGCTCTAACCTATTGTTGAGGTCCAAAAAATCACAATGTTGTACCAAGGCTCAAAAACAACACAAAGTGTTAGGTTCTAAGACTTTAGGAACTGATGTATTAAAACTTCAATTTGAATATGTTGGCAAACCATGATCAAAACATTTAATCTAGGTTTAGACTTGCTCAAAGTTTGGTTTAAATTAAGTTTGGAATTAAGTAATTGTAGGAAATTACTATTCAATTTATGCAAGGCTTGATCGATCGAAAATTAGATTCTGTAGATAAGCAAAAATCAGCAAATGTAAAAAGGCCACAACTTATCCATTTGAAGCCCAAATCGCAATTCGTTTTTTCCAATATTTAAAGGACATTATCAGCTAACCCTAGGTAGGGTTTTCAAGACTTTTCAGAGAGACTAGAGTGCAGCTTGTGCCTCTTTTGTAGATCTAGGGTTTTGTACCTAAAAGCTCTTTAAGGTCTTTGATGTGCTATGTGTTGAATCTCTTGTGAGATCTAGAGGTGTTTACCTTCATACACACTTAGGGTTATCAAGATCAAGATTCATGTCAAGAACTTGGTAATCACTTTAGTTGTTGCATAAAGAACTTAAAGAAGATCTGAAACCTTTAAGTGGAGTCTCAATGTCACAAGTAGGAGAACTTGTGGTTGTTGTAGATCAAAGAAAAAAGTAGTATGTGGACTCGAAGCTATCATGTGGTTGTGGTACTAAGTTTTCTATTCGAGGTAGCAACAGGATGTTAGTGGTCTAAGTCTTATTGTAAAAACTTCAATTGTTTCATAGTAGATCTGTTTTACCTTGAGGATAGCTTCTCCCTAGGTTTTTTACTGGTTAGGTTTTCCTGGGTTATCATATCATGTGTTCTTTATATTTCCGCATTATTTACATGATATGATTTTCTTGAATTAACCTAAATCTGAGTAATTTATCTAAGTAATCACTTGGCTAAATAACTAGGTTAAACAACTTGTGTTTTAAGGGGTCTAAAAACGTACACAAAGGATTGAAATTATAAAATGTTTGGGCTTCCAATAAAGCAAAAAGAGAGAGGTCCAAACCCATTAAGAGTCCATAAGGAGGGACCTAAGTTCATGGATGGGCAAGTTTTGGGCCCCATGAAATAAAGGAGAGAAAAAGCCCAATCCAGCCATCAAAGGTTAGAAAAATCGCTGGGGAGCCCGGGAAAATAACTGGGGCCATGATACCCAGGAATTCCCAAGAGCCTGGGATCCTTGGGACGTGCAGCAAAGCCAAGTTTGGATTAAGACAATTCAGGGGGGTGCCAAGAAACACAAGGAACCAGAATAGATACGTTCCTATCAGCCACCCAATGATGCAGTAAAGGGATCAGAGGTCCTGGGAACCAACAACTTATGAGCAAGAGCCTGGTACATCAGGGAACCCAAGAAGGAAGGAGGCTTGGGGTCTTTCGACTTGGCAGAAAGGAATCAGCTCACCTTTAAAAAATGACAAAAAGGAAAGCAACAAAAAGGTAGGTTTGAAAAGTGGAATCTAAAAGCCTTAGAGAGGGAAAGAACAAAAAGCCAGCCTTCTAGGATTCCCTAGAATGGGAAGTTAGCAAGAGGCTTTTAAGGAAGAAACATCAAAAGAAGAAAATAATGAGGAATGAGGAAGGGACCAGCCACCAATTTGCTGGCACAACATTGGTTCTGGTACCTAGTGGAGTAAATGGGGGGAATCAGTGGTACCCTAGAAACCTTAGAATGGCACTATAAAAGGAGAAGCAACCAATAGTGAAAGGCATTCAGCAACAGTGAATTAGAGTAAAAACCTTTGAGGAAAAACTCTGTCAGAATTCAAAAGAGAGAAAAGAGAGGGAAATACTGTCTGATATCCTCAAGCAGCAACTAGAGAACACACTTGGATTCAAAGGGATTCAAGCTTTGCAAGTCTTAGAGGCCTGAAGGGCCATTTAAGTCTGTGATTTTTGAACTTATTTGAACCTTATAACACGTCATAGTAAGCGTAGTGTATTACATAATCAAGAAAATGACAAAGTATTTTATATTATTCTAAGGATCCCTAATGCTTTATTTTGTATTCCTTCATTATCATTTCGTTCCTTCATTGTTTTCTTGCTATTCAACGCATATATTTCTCGCATGTTAGCATGTATGTGTTGTAGGATTCATGCTCTGTGCACCACCTGGTTCGTAATCAGCCTTATTTAATCGTGGTGAACCAAGTCCAATCCCTTAAAACAATAAGTATTGGGTCTAGGATCTTTATTCCTACCTGGGCCTGTGTCCTAAAAAAAAAAACCCACAAATTAAGGCGACTCCGCTGGGGATTGGGTAAAGGAAAGGGAAGAATTTGCAAAGCATGACCCCAAGACTAAGGAACAGTAAAGGTACCAATGTGTCACCTGCGGCGTCTGAACCCGTAGGAGAAAATGAAGTAGCTTCCAGGTAGAGGAATTTAGTACCTCTAGTGGAACAAAAGGTCGTCTCAAGACAAAGACGCGGGGAGGAGGAGCTAGACCCCGTGGCTCAAATGACAGAAATGATGAAAGATTTGCAACTGGAGTTTCGCCTCCTCAAAGAGGGAAGGACTCAAGAAATCAGAGATAACGCCCCCCTGTGGCCAACCAAGAAAGAGCCCAACCAGAGGGAGGGTCTGCAGTAGCAGGGGGAGCTAAATCTCACACTGGTAGATGTAAGTGCCTTGTTGGAATAAGAAAGGGAAAAGCTCTCGGGGGTCCCCAAGAAATTTTCTCAGGATCCCCCATTCCCACCAGAACTCCTTGGCAAGCCTTATCGCAAGGGATATGAACCCCCAAAGTTCCATCCTTTCGATGGAAGAAATGGAAGTGCTGTGGAGCATGTGAGTAGGATCATTCACACCATGGGTCTTTACGTAGGAGACAAGGAGTTGTGTTTAAGAGAGTTTGCTAAGTCCTTAGTGGACAGAGCGTATACATGGTACACCACCTTAAGACCTAGGTCCATCAAGACTTGGGACGAGATGATGGAGAGATTTTACGCAAAGTACTATCCAAGTGAGGACAAGGCCATCTTCCAAAGCCTTCAAATGGTAAGGCAAAGGCTTGGAGAGGATCCGGTCCAGTTCATCAAAAGGTTCAAAGACGTTTCTCTAGACTGTTATAGAGACCACGAAGAAAAGGAGCTCATGGAGACCTGCATATCCAACATGCTCTTTGATTATAGGCTTAACCTCGAAAATCTATACATAACCTAGTTTTCTAACCTGTTACAAAGGACTAGGAGGACAACGTTGCCTATGAGAACAAAAAGGGTGCTAGTACCCCAGGCCATGACGGCTTCAGCAGGTGAAAAGAGGAAGAGACCTGAAGGGAAAATGGCCGAGGAACCACCTGTAATCCCATGTACTACAGAAGAATTGAATCATATCTTGGATAAGTGGATTGGAGACAGAATCATTAGGCCATTCATTGTATCTAGGCCACCTACTGAGGAAGAAAGAAAGAATCCGTTATTTTGCAAAATTCATAACTATGTCAAGCTTTCTAGTAAGGATTGTTGGACCCTCCGTAGGCTTTTTCACAAGAAGCTTAGGGAGGGGACCCTAGAGTTCACTCAAAAGGAACCCGAGGTGCAAAGGAACCCTTTACCTAATCACTAGGGGAAGGGAGTGGTGGCTGTGGTAATCCATGGGAAACCGGCAGAAGTAGAAGAGTTTGAAGGATCATTCCATCCAAACATAGTTAGAACCCTTTAGAAAAGCCCTAAGTTCAGAACACTATTCAATCAATTGGGATTCAGGCCAGAAGCAAGAAGGATGGCCACAGAATCCCTTATGAGTATAGCAGCAGATTCAAGAATGGAATGTTTCACAGCAGAATCCCATGCCAGTTGAGCTTACTTGGAGACAACCAACGCAATAACCTTCATAGATGAGGACATGGAATTTGAACACCCAGACCATCGCAGACCCCTTTATTTAATGGCCACTATAAATGGTGTCCAAATTAGAAGAGCATTGGTAGACACAAGGGCATCACTCAACCTCATAGTCCTAAGTACCCTGGAAGCCGTAGGCCTGACTGGCAGGAGGATACTGAGGGCTCCCATAGAGATAACAGGATTTGGAAGATCAGTAGAATCAACTGAGGGATATGTGCAGCTGGCCTTAAGAGTAGGCCCAATAGTAGCTCTGACCAGATTCCATGTGATTAACTCAGAGGTTTCTTACCATGTTTTGTTGAGATGCCCCTAGCTCCATAAGCATTGCCTTATTCCCTCCACATACCATCAATGTGTTAAAGGGAGGTTGAATGGGAGGCCCATAAGGATCCCTGCCAACCCGAACCCTTTCAGTCAAGGAGAAGTGAACTTTGTGGAAACAATGTTTTATGATGAGTTGGAACCGTATAATGAGAGTGTTGGAAAATATGGTTTTGTATCTCATACAAAACACACAGCGGAAGCAACAAAAATGGATCTATTTCACTCATGATTGATAACATGCACTATGTAAATTTCAAAATTTAAGAACGAGATTGCGTATCTTGGCGCGGTAAAATTCAAAACAAAATATTAGAAGTACTTGGGAACACTTTTAATCTTCACTCCAATTCCACTTTACGCCCAAAAAGTGTGGTTTCTCAATCAGTTTCAAAGGGAGAATAATTAAGTGGCTTCACTCGCACATACACACCACTTCACAATAATGTCTCTTTTTTCTTATGGAAAAATTCTGTATTTTTCTCCCTTTATAACTAACTGATTATCTAATTGGGCTAGCCTATTAGGCCTTTCCAATTAGGCTTTAGTGTGTGGCTTGGAGTGGGACTAAAAGGGAACAATAAGACACTAGCTCCAATGGGCCTTGGGCTTTTCTATCAACTCTTGACAAGCCTAAAGTTACCATTAATTATATTTAATACCACTATATAAATATAATTGCATTTTAGGTCTTATTAATAAATTATATCCCAAGACTTTATTATACATGCAACTCCTTCATAAAATATTCGTAGTAATACAAAATCATGAATATAGACTGCCACTTTGAAATTACTACATCTTAATCCTTGAGTGCCCCGTTTAATCCTTTAAGTTATTCATCATATATTTATGAAATCCAATTTCCTAAATATATATTTTAGTATAACCTTACTAAAGTGATTAGGCCTAACACTCTGAATAACCAAAACCATTAAACTTATCTCAAGGGAATATTTTATATTTCCGTTAAGAGATTATGAATTCCATCTTGAGAATATATGTTTCATCAACACTAAATGTGGCTACCCAACATACTGAGGTTTTGATCGTGACTTTAGATCTCACTCCTAATATATCAAAGCAACCTACATTTCATGATTAGGTCCATTATTCTCTCAGGATTAAGAGTTCATGCAAATAGGAGTCGTGAGATTTATTATTCATTTGACAGCCGTTAGGAGAATAATAAATCTCACAGCGGTCCAGTTCAACATGTCTTAACTCTTAAAATATATCAACATATCAACAAGAAGTCTCCACTTCCATGACTAAGAAAAATCATCTTAGTTGATATGTTATAGTCTTCGTAGATGAAATGCTCAATTTCATCATTGACTACGAACTATAATTCTGAGTTTACAAAGAACTTGTGATCCATTTCTTTCGTTACTAAATCACACAAATCACATACTATGCATCTCATGGACTATATGTAATGTCCAAATATTCATGTTACTATTATTTTAGATAATAATAAAACAACTTTATTAATCATAACATTAAGTCATACAATGTCATATATAGCATCATATAATAAAATTTAAGGGCACAAATGCTAACAGAGAGCCCCACACTAGGGACCCTAGGAGCACCTATCTTGGAAGAAGAAGAAGGAGGGGGTACCTATGACCTAAGGAACCTCCTGGATAGAAAAAGGCAAAAGAAGGAGACCAACTCCTTAAGATCCTGGGAATTCGTAGTAGTACGGGAGCACAGAGGAAGGCTAATATATTGTTTCTGAAGGTACGCGGGGCCTAAATACGTAGTGTAAGAGGGTCCTGGACCGCCAGATTGTATGATGGCTTAAGAAGAAATCCTAAAGGACCCAGTCAAGGAAGCACAGATCTAGCTTAAGAAGGAATTGGAAGAGGTAAACTTGGGGGCTGAGCTGGGATCCCAGAAGCTTGTTTTCGTTAGCAGTTAGCTAACAATACAAGAAAAAGAATAGTTAGTAGCATTACTCAGGAGATATGTGGATGTGTTCACATGGATATATGATGAGATGCCTGGCCTGGATCCAAGACTGGTAGTCCATTCTCTCAATGTGGACCCGAAAGTTAAGCCAGTGGTCCAACCAGCCAGGGTTTTTCACACTGATATAAAGGCTCAAATAACTCAGGAAGTCAAGAAGCTGCTGGCAGCTGGGTTCATCAAGCCAATCCAACATCCTAAATGGCTCCAACATAGTACCCGTGAAGAAGAAGAATGGCCAAATCCGGTATTGCGTGGATTTTCGCAATCTAAATAAGGCATGTCTAAAAAATGAGTTCCCCCTGCCTAATATTGATCTCCTTGTAGATTCAACTGTGGGAAACTCTATGTTTTCATTTGTGGATGGATATAGTAGGTATAACCAAATCCGCATGGCTGCCAAAGATGCAGAGAAGACAGCATTTAGGACCCCAATTAAAAAATTTTATTACACTATAATGCCGTTTGGCCTTAAAAATGCAAGAGCCACATACCAACAAACCATGACAGCTATCTTCCATGATATGATGCATAGGGAAATGGAAGATTGTGTGGATGACATTGTGGTCAAGTCAAAAACTAGGGCAAGACACTTCCAGGTATTTGAACAAGTTTTTGAAAGGTGCAAGAAGTACAAACTATGCATAAATCCCGTGAAGTGTGCCTTTGGAGTATCTGCTAGAAAATTTCTTAGGTTCCTAGTACATCACATAGGAATAAGTGTGGATCTAGCTACGGCCACAGCCATCGCAACAATGAAAAGGCCTACAACGGTCAAAGAGCTTAAAATTTTCCTAGGGAGGGTCTCCTACATCAGAAAGTTTATGCCATGATTAGCTTCGGTCATAAGCGATTTATCCAAACTGTTGAAAAAGGGGGCAGAGTTCACTTGGGGAATTGAATAACAGGAAGCCATTCAGAGGATCTAGCAGATCATGAATCATCTGCCTACCCTACAAGCACCAATATGTGGGTGACCCCTGATGCTATATTTAGCATCAAACTCCCAAGTGATAGGAGCCCTGCTAGCACAGGAAGATAATGATAGGAATGAGCAACCCATTTACTATATGAGCAGGACACTAAAAGATACGGAGACTAGGTACCCCAGGATAGAAAGAGCGTGTCTAATGGTCATCTACGCATCTCAAAGGCTAAAATGGTACTTCTCAGCCCACCAGATCCTCTTGGTAACTAGGTCACATCCCATAAAAGCACTCCTTCATCGACCTCTCCTAACGGGAAAAATAGCACAATGGTTGGTCTTGCTCTCTCAATATGACATTGGCCTCAAGACCCCCAAGGCTGTCAAAAGTCAAGCCATAGCAAATCTACTAGCCCAGTTCCAAGGAGAAGAAAAGTGTTCACTAAGCGAGGAGATCCCCGGAAAGATGGCAGTGGCAGAGCTCCAAAGAAAGAAGTGGACAATGAGGTTTGATGGATCAGCAATGGCAACTTCAAATGGCCTGAGAATTGTGCTAAGTTGCGAAGATGGGGATACCATGCCATTCTCCTTCAAGCTTCGGTTTTCCTACTCAAATAATGTTGCTAAGTATGAGGCATACCTGACTAGGCTAGCCATAGCGCTCAGCATAGAAGTAAAGCATATGAGGGTTTTGGGAGACTCCAACCTCATGGTCTTCCAAGTAAAAGGTGACTTCGCATTAAGAGAGCAAAGTTCGGTAGCTTATAGAAATTGGGCATAAAAGGTGGAGCAGAAATTTCAAACCTTTAGTGTGGAGTACGCCCCAAGGAGTGAAAACAGATTCGCTGATGCACTAGCCACCCTAGGATCCCAAATACCTTTTAAAGGAAAAGGTACTGTGATAAGGGTAAGTAAGTAGGAACATTCTATCATAGGGATCCTTAAAAAGATGTTCCCTGAAGAACCAGGACAAAAAGATTGGAAAGATGAGATAAAAGGGAAAATAGAAAAATTAGGGCATGAAGGAAACATCAAAGAACTAAAAGATTACACTTTGATAGAAGGAAAGCTGTACAGAAGGCTACCCGAAGGGATCTTGTCCAAATGTATCAACAAGAAAGAAGGAAAGCTGAGATTAGAAGAACTACACACCAGGACTGGGGGATTGCAAAAAAAATCAACCTATACAGAAGGATACAGTGCATGGGGTACTACTGGCCAAATATGAACAAAGAAGCTGCAACTATATAGGAGGAATGTCAGAGGTGTCAACTTTCGGTGGACAAAGAAGAAAGTTACGTCAATTTTGTGACAGAAGATTGGAGGACCCCATTCATGGAATACTTAGCTCAAGAGATCCTGCCAACTGATAGGACATTGGCCCACTAGCTCAGGAAACTCACCGCCAGATACTTCTTGCAGAACAAAATCTTGTTTAAAAGAGGATACAACGAGGATCCCCTAAGAAGCCTGGGACCTAAGGAAGCCAAAGAAGTAGTTAGGGAAGTCCACTCCGGTGACTGTGGAAGTCACCCAAAGAAAAGAAGACTCTATTAGCAGCTGTTGCAGTCGGGGTATTATTGGCCTACAATGAAAAAGGACTCCGAGGAGATGGTTAAAACGTGTCCTGCATGCCAAGTACTTAGAGATGCAATCCATACTCATCTAAATATGTTGCAAGATATGATGACACCATGGCCTTTCCACACTTGTGGGCTTGATCTTATAGGACCCATAAACCCTCCTTCCAATAGCCATATATGGATCTAGTAGCTACCGAGTATTTTACAATATAGGTAAAGGTTGTCCCTTTGAAAAAGGCCACTGGAGTAGCTATGGCAAACTTCATTCGGGAACACATCATCACACGGTTCGGGATCCCCAGAAGGCTGATCAATGACAATGAAACCCCGTTCATAAATAAAGACATGAAGAACCTAACCGAGGCATATTACGTCAAGCATGGGAGGTCCACACCATATTATCCACAAGGAAATATCCAGGCAAAGGCTACTAATAGGGTATACTGAAGATCCTCAAGAAAATGAAACATGAGTAAGGGGAAAAATGGAGTGACCACCTGATAGATGTACTCTAGGCATGTAGGAGCTCCTTGAAGACAGTCACAGGATTTTCACCATTTTCCCTAGTTTATAGGATAGAGGACATCAGCCCTGTGGAGCTAGTCATCCCTACGCCAAGAGTAGTACTCGAAGAAATCCAAAAAGGTACAGAAGGCACAAATAGTGAAAGGAGGTTAGCAGATCTGGAGTGGCTAGAGGAAAAACAAGAAGTGGCCAGAATGAGGAGTCAAAGGTACCAACAGAGGATGGCTAAGGCATGCAGACAAACAGTACACCCAAGAGCCATCATGAAAGGGCAGCAAATGTTAAGAGCAGTAGAGCATGTGAGGAAGAATGTCCTAGGCCCCTTCAAATTTGCTCCAAAATAAGAGAGGCCCTACATCATCAGGGGAGTCCATGATAACGAATATTACTACCTCACAAAGGAAGATGGGACTATCCTTACAGACCCTATAAATGGGAAGTGGCTGAAACAGTACTATATGTGAAAGGGGGAGATTTCAATACAGCAAGACCATTTTGCCAATTCTCCAATTTGTTGAGTGTTTCATCATTCTTTGCTTCTTTTTTTTTTTTTTTTTGGTGTCATGAGCTTTATTTAGTTTTTATTTTTTGTTTAGGAGCCCATGGTAGGAGGACATTCTATGATCCTTACTATCTTTGTCAATCCTCCTATGTTCCATAGTATGGCAACTATGTTATGTGTTGAGGTCCAAAATATTACAAGTATAGAAATCCAAAACTAATGAGCCCTTAAGGATAGAAAGTCCCAATCCATAAGCCAAGGCCCATTTAAAATAGGTAAAAGGAAGCCCAACTCACGAATGGGTAAGCCTTGGGCCTTAGAGAAGGAATAAAAAAGCAAAGGAAGCATAGCCCAGCCTTTGTAAGGAGAGTTTTCTGGGAGCCCAGAGAAGGACTGAACTAGGATACCTTGGGACTGCCAGAACCACAGGATCCTCAGGATATGCAGCTGGGATTGAAAAAAGTCAAGGGAGCATGCTCATGAACACGAAGATGAGAAAATGAGGAAAGGACTAGCCACCAATGTAGTGAGAAAATGAGGAAAGGACTAGCCACCAATGTTATTGACACAACATTGGTTCTGGTACCCCAGCAGCAAATGGAGGGAATTTATGGTACATTAGAAACCCTAGGATGACACAATAAAAGGAGGGGCAGCCAACAGTGAAGGGGCATTCAACCACAGTCAATTGAAGTGAAAATACTTGAGAAAACTCTACCAGAATTCAAAAAGAGAGAAAAGAGGGAAAACACCGCTCAGGATCCTAAGACAGACACTAAAGAATACACTTGGATTCAAAAGGATTCAAACTTCACAAGTCTTAGAAGCCTAAAAGAGCTATTTAAGTCTGTGATTTTTGAACTTATTTGGACCTTGTGATATATCCTAGTGCAATAAGAGCATAATGTATTGAAAAACTTAAGAAAATAATGAAGCATTTCTTATTATCCTAAGGATCCCTAACATTTTATTATTCACTTTTCCTTTACTTATATCATTCTTTATTGTTCCCTACTATGCAATACGTATATATTTTGTATGTATTAGTGTGTACGTATTATAGAATCCATGTTTTGTGCACAACTTGGTTCATAATCAGCCCAATTTAGCTGCGGTGAACCAAGCCCAGTCCACAACAAGTAAAGGGCTCAGGATCCTTGTTTCTACTTGGGCCTGGGTACTGTCCACAGAACGACCCACACATTTTGGTGACTTCACTAGGGATTAGGAAAAAAGAGAGGGAAGAAGCAGTCCCTTCGCAAGCATGGCTCCAAAGCTAGGAAACACCAAGAGAAACGTAAGTTCCTCTTAGTGCATTCAACATCAAAATCCTAAAAGTGCGGGTTCCTCTAAACAACGTCCCACTAAGGGACTCTGTACGGAATTTTGGGGAACTTCTCAATACAAGATAAGTTTTATGCATCATTATTTTCTCCATTTTATATTGTGAACATAATGGATCATTGCCCTACTCTTTAAAAAATAAAGGGTAAAAGGGGCCATGTAGTAATATTTAAAAAATCATGATATTGTCTGATTGCTTTGAAGAAAAAATGAAGAGGTGATCAAATCAAAAAAGATTGATGAAATGAAGATTATATGAGCTACATAGTAAAGCAATTGCCTCACGTTTGGGGGCTGATTTATTTTCTTTAAAAAAAAAAAGCGAAAAACCCATTTTTGTCCCACATTTTCAAGCGATTTTCACTTTGGTCCCTAACTTTTTTTTCCAGCACATTTAGTTCCTAAAATCAAAAATGAAATCTCGTTTTTGTCCCTACCGTTAGTGCCCTAATGGCAAAGTCCTAAGTGGCAAACGGAACACCCTATTAACTGACATGGCGCTGATGTGGCGATTAAAATATTATTAAAAAAATATTATTTGACATTTTATATACCACGTCAGCATTTTAATTTTTTATAAAAAGGCAAAAAATAAAATAAATTAAAAAATAAAACTTAAATCTAATTAAAAAACAGTTTAAAAAAATATCTAATTGAAAAACAAACACAAACACAAAAATAATCTCATATCAAATCAAATTTTCTTTAACCTTAATTCTTTTTCTTTTTCTTTTTCTTTTAATCTCATCTCTAAACTCTCTCTAGCTCTAATTCTCTCCTTCTCTCTTCACCCTTGACGAAATCCCTCTCAAACCCAAACTCTCTCAAAATCTCATCTCCGTCGACTGCCAAACTCCAATTTAACCCAAACTCTCTCAAATCTCAGTGATGAGGTTGCTACCATCGAACTCGTTCAAGACTTAGCGAGGTCGCCGCTACCGTCAAAGAAAGAAAACCCATCACGAAGGTCCACTGATTCTGTAACTCACCATAGTCGCCAATTCGGTATGGCTCCGTTGTACGAAACCCCAGTCACCAATTCAGTATTGGAGCCCAGATCAGTGGTTGTGAAGTCGAGATGACCCTAGTCCTCGATTTGGTATTGTACGAAACCCCAATCACCAATTTGTTGATCTGGGTTTGTGGGTTGTGAGTTTTGTTGATCTGGGTTTGTGGGTTTGCAGTGTATGTTGATTTTTGGGTTTGTGGGTTTATGGTAATGTTGTATTCTAATGTTGATTTCTGGGTTTGTGGTGTGCATGGAGGCCGAAAATCTGGGTTTGAGTTTTGTGTTTTTTGTGTTTGGTTTCAAAGCATAAGAAAATCTTGTTGAATGTTTGTATTTTGTAAATTTTTATGGGCATGTCTGTTTATTTTGTAAATCTGAGTGATTTTATTGGTTTGGTTGCTAAGAAAATGCAAGAAAAGAAAAGTAAATTTTTAATTTTTAATTTTCTGGGCAAGCTTAATTGGGAAAGAAAATGAAGAACACATAGTTCTGAGTTCTTCACGTTCTTCCAAAAAAAAAAAATTAATTTAACTAATTTCTTTTCTTTTTTTTTTAAATAATTAGGTTGGAAATTTATATATATATATATATATATATTTTTGATGTGGCTTTTAAAAAAAATTAAATTGCTGATGTGGCCTTTTTAAAAATGTAAATAATTTTTTTAATATTATTTTAATGGACACATCAGCATTTACTGATGGACCGTTTGCCACCTGTGCAATTTCCATCTCTGATGTAACTGCAAGGACTAAAACGGAATGCGTTTTTCAAAAGGACTAAAAGCGGTGGGAAAAAAAAGTTAGGGACCAAAGTGGGAATCGCGTGAAAATATAGGGACTAAAATGGGTTTTACGCTAAAAAAAAATTCATAATATTGTTTCATTTCTTTTTTCTTTTCTTTTTTTAAAGAAGAAGAGAGAAGTAAGCAAATCAAAGAGGCTTGATGAAATGTAAATTACGTATCCAAGAAATTGCCTCACATTTTAGGGCTAAAGAATTTTGCAGCAACTTGACAATAACAACATGTGGCGTAGGTTAGCAAAATGGACGAGTTCCTTGGCTCCAACCAAGGATCCAACAAAATGGAGTACATCCTTAATTCCAGCAAAGTCTAAGAGATCCTTGACTCTAGGAAAGTAAAGCCTAGGAGATCTTTAATCCCAACAAAGTTGAGGGGATCCTTTTATTCTAGCAAGGCTGAGTACATCCTTAATTCCAGCAAAGTCTATGAGATCCTTGACTCCAGGAAAGTAAAGCCTGGGAGATCCTCGATCCCAACAAAGCTAAGGAGATCCTTTATTCTAGCAAAGCTGAGTACATCTTTAATTCCAACAAACCCTAGGAGATCATTGGTTCCAACAAAGGCGAAGTATTTCCACAGATCCAGCAAAGTAAAACGGTTTAAAAAAATGGAGGCATCAGGAAAATGGATAGAAGTTCCACAATAGCATCAAGAGAAGGTGGATCAAGCATGATTCAACAATAGCCTCATGTCCAAGGGGCTAAAGCTTATTGTGCGGTGAACCTTGAATATATTTTGAAGAAAATCAATAGAAACACTATATTGCAAATCAGTAGCAAAATCAATATTATTGAAAGCTCAACAACTATATGGTGCATCTATCATTTATTGTAGCTTAACAATTGTGTCACTCATGGAAATAACAAGATTTGGAAAAGTTACAGAGTCCACTAAAGGACACCTACAACTAGCTCTAACAGCCGACCATGGTTCCACAAGAATCATTTGATCCTCTCAACGTACCATTGGTACATGGAAGAGAGGCTGGATGGGAAGCCCATAAAGATTGCTGCCAATCCTTAGTCCTTTCATCAAGCACGAAGTAAACTTTGAGGAATACATATTCTATGATGAGTCGGCTCCAGCTGAAGAATATTCCATCTCTAGGATCCCGGGGGGCTCTTATCCCAGATGAAGAAGAAGAAACCTAGAGGGAAGGCGGAATATTGCTTAAGAAGGTACGCGAGACTTGAATGTAGCCTACAAGAGGATCCTGGACCACTATCTTACACAGTAGCCTAGGAAGAGATCTTGGAGGAACCTAGGGATACGATGAGTTAGAATATCCCATCTCTAGGATCCCGAGAGGCTCTTATCCCAGAAGAAGAAGAAACATGGAGGGAATGAAAAATATTACTTATAAAGGTACGCGGAACCTGAATGTAGCATGCAAGAGAATCCTAGACTACCATTTTACATGATAGCCTGAGAATAGATCCTAAAGGAACCCCAAACTCAGATTCATGTTTGACCAGTTGGGATCTAGGCTAAAATTAGGGGGGGATTCCAATAGGATCCCTCATGAATACGGAAGCAAATGCTGGAATAGAGTACTTTGCAGCAGAAAATCATGCAAGCAAAGCCTTCTTAGAAACCACCAATGTAACAACCTTCATGGACGAGGATATGGAGGTTGAGTACCCAGAACATCGAAGACCACTTTATCTAACATCCATGATAAATGGTGTCCAGATTAGGAGAGCACTAATAGACACAAGAGCCTCATTCAATCTCATTTCTCTGAGTACATCGGAGGCTGTAGGCATGTTTGGTAAGAGGATCCTGGGGACACCCGTGAAAATAATGGTATTTGGTGGAGACACATAATTCACTGAAGGGAAGGTTAAGTGAAAGACTGATAAGGATCTCTGCCAATCCTAGCCATTTCAATCAAAGTGAAATAAATTTTGTAGAGAATATGTTTTATAATGAGCTGGCCTAAGATGATGAGTGTCCTACATTAGGGACCCTGGGGGCTCCTATCCTAGAAGAAGAAGGAAGCAATACCCATGGTTTGAGGGATCCCTTGGAGCTATTGAAAAATATGAAGATCTATTGGCATGGACTCCTTCAAATTAAATAAGGCATGTCCAAAGGATAAATTTCCTTTGCCTAACATCGATCTCCTCATAGATCCAGCTAAAGCAACAACAATATCAACCATGAAGAGGCATACCACAATCAAGGAACTCAAGAGCTTTTTGGACAGAGTTTCTTACATTAAGAAGTTCACACCAAGACCAGCCATGGTCGCTAGTGGACTATCCAAACTGTTGAAAAAGGAGAATGTTTTCATATGGAGAGCTAAGTAACCAAATGTCTTTCATAAAACTTTAACAGATCATGAGTCATTTGCCTACCTTATGGGTACTAGTCCATGGCAAAATCATTATTGTTGTACCTGGGATCCTGATCCCAAGCATACAGAGCATTAAAGGATACAGAAATGAGGTATCCCAACATAGAAATGGCGTGTTTGGTGGTCATGCATCTCAACAACTGAATTAGTACTTTTCATCCCACCAAATCCTATTGGTGACGAGCTCTCATCCAATAAAAGCACTCCTCCATCAGCCCTTGAGATCTTGAAGAGTAACCCGGTGATTAATATTAATTTCCCAATACAATATAGGTCTGAAGGATCCCCAGGGTTGTCAAGAGATAGGCTGTAGCAAACCCACTGGCCCAGTTCCCCGAAGAAGAGGAGTACTTATTAACAAAGAAGATCCCTAGAAAAGTAGTTGTGGTAGAGATCCTTGAAAAGAAATAGATTATGAGGTTTGTGAAGACAGCCTCCAACAAGCATGCCTAGAGGAAGCCTTCCTCTTCCAAGATCCCCGTAAAAGGATACCCTGCCTGAAGAAAACACCATGATAGAATCATCTTGGTAGAGCTCCTCTTAGCCACCAGTTCACCAGTGAGAGCAACCTTGGATGACTCATAAAAGAAGAGTAATTCCATGAAGGACTTATTCACAGCTAAGAGAGGATATTTTAGAAGATCCTCGGGGAAGGAAACGAATCCTTAACCCTTTCAAGAAAAGAAAAGAGATCAATTCAATGACCCCACCAAAGAATAGGGGGGCTACGAAGGAACCTTTCTGAAGATTGAAGAATTCAATGGCCATGAACAAATTCTCCAAGTGACATGGCCCAAGACTTGGGAAGAGCAGACTTTCCATGTACTTGGCCCAGGACTTGGCCAGAACATAATTTTCCAAGTGACATGGCCTAGGACTTAGGAAGAGTAAACTTTCCATGTACCTAGCCCAAGACTTGGCCAGAACAAATTTTTCCAAGTGGCATGGCCTAGGACTTAGGAAGAGCAAAATTTCTATGTACCTAGCCCAGGACTTGACCAAAATAGATTTTTCCAAGTGACATGGCCTAGGACTTGGGAAGAGCAAACTTTCCATGTACTTGGCCTAGGACTTGGCTAGAACAAATTTTTCAAGTGGCATGACCCAAGACTTAAGAAAGAGCAAATTTTTCATGTACCTGGCCCAAGACTTGGTCAAAAAAAATTTTCTAAGTGACATGACCTAGGATTTGAAAAGAGCAAATTTTCCATGTACTTGGCCCAGGACTTGGCCTAGAACAAATTTTCTAAGTGTATGGCTCAAAAATTAGCCAAGAGCAAAAGTTTCCAAGTATGACTGGTCAAAAGCAAAAGTTTATGGATACAAACCATAGCACGTCCCAATAATGGATGCAGATTGTAAGCGTATCCCAGCAATGGCTACAACCTGTAGCATGTACCAGCAATGGGTACAACCTGTAGCACGTACCAGCAATGGGTACAACCCGTAGCACATACCAGCAATAGGTACAACCCGTAGCACGTACCAGCAATGGGTACAAGCTGTAGCACGTACCAGCAATAGATACAAGTCGTAGCATATCTCAGCAAAGAGTGCAAATTGTAAGCAAGGCTCAACGAGGAGTACAAAGAGAAAGAGCCTCGAGTGGGTATGAAAACCCAAATGTGGGTGCATAAAGTGCACAAGATTGACGTCCTTGACAGGAATTGGTTCAAGGGAGCTTGAGGAAGCAAGGAAGGTGTAACTTTAAAAAAAAAATTTCTAAGAGTATATCACTCGAAGCAGCAAAAACATGGATACTTTTGCAAATCTCTATACAAAGAGATTAGTCAATGACATTGCAAACCAACTAGGAACATTTCCCTCCTCCTACAAGGTGCAAACTCACCAAACGCTTGGAAGTACTTCGATTCAACAAAAGAAAGGTACCATTTTGGTAAGCCCACTCACTAATACCATGTTTGAACATATCAAAACACTGCAAAATGTTGTGCAAGAGGTATCACCCATGCACTAATACTTTATTCATGTAGATTAAAATGAAAATTCTAATATTTTGGTCTTCTTACATGGCCAATTATCAAAAATCAAAATTTGGAATTCTTACATGGTTGGGACCCCCACATGGTTTCATATACACGAAGTAATCCTTACTGCTATGATTTATTTGGCAGTTGGCTTTTCTAGTGTATACATTGGGGGCTAAGATAAGATTAAAATTTTCCTTAGATATATCTTTCACTTGATGAAAATTGAGAAGCCTAGTGCAAACTTTACTATACATAAATTCAGCCCTATTATTTTCTTTGGCTCATGAACTATATGGTATGTAGCAGTTCAACAAAAATGTAATTGGTGGTATGATATGTCAATAATTTGCTGCAATCTGAAATACTATACAATCTCTCACAATTTGGAAAAAGAATAAGGCAAATATCAAGAGCATCCACCAGAAGAGCAAGGACTTTAGCTAAAGCAAGGCGTGGGGATGTTCTTAAGCCTTCTAAGCCATGTCCTCAAGGAAGTTTCTAATCTCTTAATACATTTTGAGAAGAGTAGCTAGCCTTAATTGTATGACATTCTTGGAATCAGCATGTTTATATGATTCAACGATTTATGATATCATGGTCCCATTGTTCATTCCATGAAAGAAGTGTAGCAATTCCTTTGGAGTTTCCCTCAAGAATTACTTGGTCTACACATTGGTTCTACAAACCTGGAAAGTGTCCAAGAACAATTTATTTTACTCACGCGTGGGCTACAGGCAACCCACAAGCTCGGGGGGGCTAAAGGTTGAGGTCCAAAATATTACAAGTATAGAAATCTAAAACTAATGAGCCTTTAAGGATAGAAAGTCCCAATCCATAAGCCAAGGCCTATTTAAAATAGGTAAAAGGAAGCCCAAACTCATGAATGGGTAAGCCTTGGGCCTTAGAGAAGGAAGAAAAAAGCAAAGGAAGCTCAACCTAGCCTTTGTAAGGAGAGTTTTCTGGGAGCCTGAAGAAGGACTGAACCAGGATACCTTGGGACTGCCAGAACCATAGGATCCTCAGGATATGTAGCTGGGATTGAGACAGCTCAAGGGAGCATGCCCATAAACACAAAGAACAAGAATGGATATGTCCCATCAGCCGCCCAATGATGCAGAAAAAGGCAGGTGACCTGGAAACCAGCACTTCATGAAAAGAAGTCTGGTACCTCGTGGAGCGCAAGGAGATGTACCATGAAGGAAGGTGGTCGGGGATCTTTCAGCTTGATGAGAAAGGAATCTACCCATTTAGAGAAAAAGACAAAAAGTGAAGCAGCCCAAAAAGTGGGCTTGAAAAGTAGTGCCTAGAAGCTATGGGAAAAGAAGCATTAAAGGTCAGCCCCTAGGATCCCCCAAAAGAGGAAGGTTAGCTGGGGACTTTTTGGAGGGAAACCTTAAAAGAATAATATAGTGAGAAAATGAGGAAAGGACCAGCCACTAATGTTGCTGACACAACATTGGTTCTGGTACCCCGAGCAGCAAATGGAGGGAATTTGTGGTACACCAGAAACCCTAAGATGACACAATAAAAGGTGGGGCAGCCAACAGTGAAGGGGCATTTAGCCACAGTCAATTAAAGTAAAAATACTAGAGAAAACTCTGCCAGAATTCAAAAAGAGAGAAAAGAGGGAAAACACCACCCGAGATTCTAAGACAGATACTAGAGAATACACTTGGATTCAAAGGGATTCAAACTTCACAAGTCTTAGAAGCCTAAAAGAGCTATTTAAGTCTGTGATTTTTGAACTTATTTGAACCATGTGATATATCCTAGTGCAATAAGAGCATAATGTATTGAAAAACTTAAGAAAATAATGAAGCATTTCTTATTATCCTAAGGATCCCTAACATTTTTTATTCACTTTTCCTTTACTTATATCATTCTTTATTGTTTCCTACTGTGCAATACGTATATATTTTGTATGTATCAGTGTGTACGTATTATAGGATCTATGTTTTAAGCATAGCTTGGTTCGTAATTAGCCTAATTTAGCTGCAGTGAATCAAGCCCAGTCCACCAAACAACAAGTAAAGGGCCAAGGATCCTTGTTTCTACTTGGGCTTGGGTACCGTCCACAAAAGGACCCACACATTGTGTTTCAATGAAATCTTCTTTTTCTTTTAAAAAAAATAAATCGAGCTACAGCTAAAAAGTACAATTGCGTAGTATTACATATCCCGAATGTGGGCAAATTTGGGAGGGGTACTTGAGCCAGCGCAAAAAAAAAAAAAAAAAAAAAAAAAAAAAAAAAAAAAAGAAGGAAGGAAGGAAAAAACGTTAGCGTATGACCCAGGACTCATACCACAATTAGTTCAAGTACATGACCTGGGACCATGGGCAGAAACAAACTCCTGGGATACCCAGCCTAGTACTTGTCCAAAAAAAAAAAAAAAAGGTCTGCCTGGTTCATGACCTGGGACTTGAAAAAAAAAGAACATCCAATGTACCCAGTTCAGTACCTGCGCAAGAACACAACCACTAGGGTACTGGTCCAAGACCTATTGCAAAATTTGTAGGGACCATCTCCCAAGACCCAATTCAAAAAAAGAATCAACAAAAAGAAGGAGGAGTGGAATACACATTGTGAGTAGATCTGCATACTATCATAGTCAGAGGTAGTTTTCAAGAAAAATAGATCCACATATTGCCTAAAAAAAAAAAGGAAAGAGAAGTCAGAAGTAGTGTTCAAAAAAAGAAAAATAAAGATAAACTTATACAACCTTAATTGTCTGAAAGAAAATAAACTTATACATTTGAACTACTAATGAAAAAAGAAAGGAGCTAAGGCATGAGGCCAGTCAGCAAAGAGCCTCATGAGGGAATTGCAGGAACAGTTGATGAAGAAAGAACTAGCTGCTTCTTAACTTTCAGATCTTACAGTGCCTTATGAGCACGAGCCAGGGCCTCCTCAGCAACAGCAATCTCGGCGTAAAGGTCTTTAGAAACCTTCCTCTGGAAAAGCATGTATGCTAAGGACCGTAGGTACTCCAACAAAAAAGACAGATTGAACTTGGCTTCCACAAGATCCTACACCACTCCTCTCCATTCCAAAAGCCTCTCCTCGGATAGGGAATCAGGAGAGGAGTCCCTCAAAGAAATAAGCACGGCATATAGGAGGATGTTTCCCAAGAATACGCTTCCCCTGAACCCATTGGTGAACTCCTTGTGAGCTTTGAGTAGCCCCTCCAAGAGTGGCAGGCCCTTAGCAGGCATAGAAAAGTGCAGGAAACTACCAAAGGGAGTCCTAAAGCGATGAAAATGGCTTACAGGAAGACTGTTGAACTCTAGAGAATCAAAGTGGGCTAGAAAAGCAGGGAGCCCTAAGCCAAGATCTGAGACAGCCATCTCGGGGGCTTCCTCCATTATTATGTCTCCACCTTCAGGAGTTAGAGGACTTCGAACCCTTTGAATAGTCTGGGGGATCCCTGTCTGAGCTTCAACAACCTGGACATTGTGAGCAGGTTCCACAACTACTTTGGTAACTACGGGTTTAGGATCCTTAGCACCTATTTCAGCACCTGCGAAAGCAGACAAAGTCGAAAAAAAAAGGGGGGGGGGAGGAGAAAAGGAGGAAGAAATAAAGATGGAAGGGAAAGAGAAAGCTAAAGAACAAGTATCAGCTCCCTGTGGTAGAGCATCCTCCTGATATGGGGCAACCACGTCAGCTATTATGGGAGGCTCCTCCTCTTGTCCCTCTGACTTCTCAAAAGACTCTGTGAAAAAGCATAAAGCGCATTGGAGAAAAGGAGAAGAAACCTTGGCAAAATTGCTAAAGGAAGGGAAGGACACCGGGGGCTTCACCATAAAAGGGAAAAGCAGGGAAGGAGTATGGAAAAAAAAAAAAAAAAAAAGAACTTAGGAAGAAAGGATAAGGGAAATAAGAATAGGTGCTAATAAATGATGGATGAGGCTTACCTACTCGAGTAAATGAAGACGCACCCCCCAAAGACTCCTTGCCTAACACAAACTCAATAGTGGGCTCAAGTGTCATAGTTTTAGTTGGACTAGGGGTCTGCACAGGCTTAGGATCCTGGGGAATAGGAGGTTGAGAAGCTTCAGGATCCTAAATGGCCAAGGAAACGAGAGGCGAAATGGGCTGGGCATCCTTCACTGCCTGCCCAACTTCCTCAGCTATACCACCACTGGGGGGCTCCTTCTCCACACTCAATGCAACAGCCTGCTAAGCTACCACCACTTCTTTCACTAAGGCCCCACCAGTCGCGGGAGGAGGCACCTCAACCTACAAAAGAAAAGAGGAGTATGTGGCAGAACATCAAAAAATATATATGTACACGGCACCAAAAAAGGAAAGAAAGCAAGTAATAGAAAGGCACAAGTGAAAGAGAGTTATACCACATCATCATTAGAGGATTGGCTTTTACCTCCCTTGGGGTCTGACTTGCGCTTGGATTGCAAAAGGGGAGTGACCATTCATTAGATAAAAAAAAAAGAAAAAAAAAAGGAGACATAACAAGAACAACAAACCAAGACAGGCCTTGCCCTTCTCTCTCTCTCTCTCTCTCTCTCTCTCTCTCTCTCTCTCTCTCTCTCTTCAGGTCCTTCAATAGTCTTTTGTCTACTACGGGTACGCCTAGAGGGTCCTAAGGGAGACTAGGGTGTGAAGTCAAAAGACCCTGAAGAACCCTAGGCTAAGGAACTCACAAGAACCTGAAAGATAGAAGACTCTACCTTAGTCTTCACTTGGATCTTTACGATTAAAGGATGGCCAACTTCCTTTCCAATTGTAGAACGGTCCACTCTCTCGGGCTCCTCAGAATTGACTAATTGCTTGTGAGACTTAGCAATCTTGCTCTTCTTAGTCTCAGGGCCAGCCTCAGTACCCTCAACACTTTCTTCAATCTCCGTTCTCTTGATAGCTTCCTGCTTGATCTTCTTCTCCTAACCTCTACCCATAGGAGTTGCAGCACCAATTGCCTCTACCGCCCCTCTCTTGATTGGCACACCAATAGAGGCGATAAGGTCATATCCTGACCAAGCCTCGGGGAAATCATTTGCATAACATACCCAACCACCCCTAGCGGCATGCCACTTCGTAAATCCTATCTTGCTGCTTATTTCAGCATACACAATGCCAGCAGTGGGGAGGGCTAGATGCTTGTTGAAGGTGTGAGTAGAGAAAAGACCAGAATCGGGAACCCTCGCAATTTTACCAAAACCAACAAAATCTGAGAACGACTTCTGAACTCTTTTCCAGTAACCAGCAAAGCCACTAGAAGCAAAGACCCCCTGCTACGAATTTGGCACCACAAACTAAGGGCTCTTCCGTGACCAGCAAGAAAAGACTTGGAGCCTTAGAAATGGATCCAGGGAAGGGATAGAAGGCACTACCTCTTTAAATACTGGAGGGATATCCTGATCAAAACCAAATTGTCTAAGTACCTGGTGTGCTGAATAATGAATGTACCTAGGACCACTTAATGAAGGTACTAGAAGCCACGAAGGGCTAATGCAAGCCAAGTATGCCAAACTGCCATCATCTCCCCGACGCAAGTCAAAGGCATTTCTTGGGGAGTTAAGTAAAGAGGCCAACACAGAGTCACAGGCAAACCCAGGACTGACCTCTCGAAGAGAACGCCAACTTAATTGCCCTGCTTAATCAAAAAATTCCACTAAATTGAGGCTACCCCCCTTTAAGTTAGACTAGCGAAAGATGATGGGGTGGCTGCCAGTAGAACTACCACACAGACCCTTAATCACGTCTGGAGATCCCTGGAACTTATCCTTCATGTACTTTAAATTCCTACACTTAGCAAAAGTCACAGAAGACCAATCCCACATGAAGTGATAGTGTAGTAGGACTTGCCCTCAACCTCATCCCCATGAAGCAGATCCAATTGAGGATAAACATGGCCTAAGAACAGACTTAATCTCGTATCCGGGGAACTCACTGAATAAAAATAAACTGAGCCAGAGTTTCAGGAACCCAGCTTGCCTAACTGCCTTGTCCTTCTCTCGAGAAAGGTTCATGACCCACTTGCCCATTCTAGCCGGTTTCCCACCGGAAGAAGTAGTATGCCCGCCGAAGTGACTAAAAAGCTTGTCTTCAACCTCAAAATCCTCGTCGAAAAGGATGATATCAAAGGGGTTCTTATCACCAAACACTAGGAGGAGAAAATTATTAACCACATCCTCCAAAGTGATGGTAAGCTCACCAACAGAAAAGAAGAAAGTGTGGAGAGAAGGACACTAACGGCGCACCAAGTGTCTAAGGCCCTTGGCATCCCTAAAACCTTCAAGATTTCTATAGATCGCTACTGATTTCAGGATCCCGGCGCATTCCAAGAAACTGAAAAATTCACCATCAGAAAGCTTTCTATCCACCCAACTGGACCAACCCGTAATCTTCCCCAGGACGAAGTCGAAGAAGATAGGAACCAAGTCATAGATCCTCGCCTGATCTGAAGGTCCAAAATTTCTCTCTGATTTGGAGCCTAGGCGGAACTGGCAAAGCTAGACTAGCTAGAGAACACCCAAGTATGAGGAGAATGAGAGGCCTCACCATTGGATACCTGAGGGAAGAATAAACTAGGGGTGTACCAAGGATCCCATAAAGGGAAGGCTAGGTGCTCCACGACCTCCTGCACCTCACCCTGTGCAAACCTAGAAGAGTTTCACCTTCAGAAGGACTAGGAGTACGCTCCCTCCTTTTTTGTGTGGAAGAAGAGGCCATGGAACGGCAATGCAATAGGAAACAGCGAAGTTGAGGGAGTGAAGGATAGAGAAGAAAGGACAGAGAAACAAAAGCTAGAAAGAAGAGGATAAGGTTGAAAATAAAACCTCTGGAAGTGAAAAGATGGTTTGAAGAAACGGCAATAATGGCGCAAGGACAATTGGAGAAGACGATGTATAGAAAGACGCGTCAGTTGCCAATATTTAATTTTTTTAAAGAGAAAGTTATTGGCAGTTATTAATGGGAGTTACGGGGAACGTAAAAAGTGGGTGGGGAAGTTTTACCCAAACATTCAACTACCACGTTCCGTTCAAAGGGGGGAAGTTGCAAAAGAAGTGTAACATGTAAAAAAACTAGGATACCTGAAGATAGAGAGGAAAAGCAGGATCCTGAGGGAAGAAAAAGAGGGACCCTGAAGCCAATTAAAATAGCTGGAAAGGAACTCCTATAGAAATTAATATTCTGGTCTACTCACGTGTAGGCTGCAGGCAACCCATGAGCTTGGGGGACTAAATGTTAAGGTCCAAAAAATCACAATGTCGTACCATGGCCCAAAAACAACACAAAGGATTGAAATCATAATGCGTTTAGGCTTCTAATAAAGGAAAAAGGGAGAGGTCCAAACCAATTAAGGTTCCATAAGGAGGGACCAAGTCCATGGATGGGCAAGTTTCGGGCCCCATGAAATAAAGGAGAGAAAAATACCAATCCAGCCATCAAAGGTCAGAAAAATTGCTGTGGAGCCTGGGAAAATAACTGGGTCAGGATACTTGAGAATTCCTAGGAGCTTGGGATCCTCAGGACGTGTAGCCACCCAATGATGCAATAAAGGGGTCAAAGGGCCTAGGAACCAACAACTCATGAGCAAGAGTCTGGTACCTCAAGGAACCTGGGAAGAAGAACCAGGAAGGAAGGAGGTTGGGGTCTTTCGCCCTGGCAGAAGGAATCAACTCACTTCGGAAAATGACAAAAAGGAAAGCAGCCAAAAGGTGGATCTGAAAAGTGGAATCTAGAAGCCTTGGAGAGGGACGAAACAAAAATCCAGTCTTCTAGGACCCCCCAGAACAGGAAAGTCGGCAAGAAGCTTTTAAGGAAGAAACATCAAAAGAAGAAGATAATGAGGAATGAAGAAGGGACCAGCCACCAATGTTGCTAGCACAACATTGGTTTTGGTACCTAGGGGAGCAAATTGAGGGAATCAGTAGTATCCTAGAAACCCTAGAATGGCACTATAAAAGGGGAAGCAGCCAATAGTGAAAGGCATTCAACAACAGTGAATTAGAGTAAAAACCCTTGAGAAAAAAACTCTGTCAGAATTCAAAAGAGAGAAAAGAGAGGGAAATGTTGTCCAGTATCCTCAAGCAGCCACTAGAGAACACATTTGGATTCAAAGAAATTCAAATTTTGCAAGTCTTAGAGGCCTAACGAGCCATCTAAGTCTGTGATTTTTGAACTTATTTAAACCTTGTAACACGTCCTAGTGAGCGTAGTGTATTACATAATCAAGAAAGTCACAAAGTATTTTATATTATTCTAAGGATCCCTAACACTTTATTTTGTATTCCTTCTTTATCATTTCGTTCCTTTACTATTTTCTTACTGTTTAACGCATATATTTCTCGCATGTTAGCATGTATGTGTTGTAGGATTCGTTCTCTATGCACCACCTAGTTCGTAATCAGCCCTATTTAGCTACGATGAACCAAGTCCAGTCCCTTAAAACAATAAATATTGGGCCCACGATCTTGTTCCTACCTGTGTCCTAAAAAAAAAAAAGAACCCACACACCTATTATGTGATAAGTAAAGAGACATCTCATGTATAGTTTTAGTGACAAGATTTTTTTAATGAGTCAATAACTTGTTAATCACTACATAACAGGCTGAAAAAGATAGATCCAAATATGTTTGATGCCAAAATTTATTAAATATTTAACAGATATAAGAGCGCATTTACAATAAAAAATAAAATTGCAAAAAATAAAGTCATGTCTCTATAACTATTAGACCAAAATTTTTTTTTTTTAAGTATCATTGGACTAATTCAAATATTTGGAGGGACCAACTCTTATTTTTATAGGCTAAATTTTGAAAACATTAAAATAATTATATATATTAAAAAAATTTCAAAAACACCAAAAAAAGAAAGACTCCTCCGATGCTTAAGATTCACACAACTAATTTATATGAAAAGACAATGGGAATATTGGACAATAGAATTAAAAGTCAGAATGATTGAAAGAAGTAAGATTCATTCATAGAAAGGCCTTAGCCGAGGTGCAAGGATGGAACTAACACTATTACAATATATTCTCTCTATCTTTTTCTCTCATTTGCTGTCTTCAACTCCCCTTTTTCTTCTTCTATGGGCTAGGTCCTCCTTTTATCCCCCCTCCTTCCTCCTTTTCATCTATATATTTTCTAGCTGGATGTCAGAGGAAACTAGTCTCATCAGACACTTCTTTAGCTATTCTTTGATCATGAAGGAAGACTTTTATGGTGTTTTTACTGTTCAAGCCGGTCATTCATCATTTAATGCAGCTGACATTAGGTAGAAACATCTAATTAACGTAGAGGTGATTGCTACTTTGGGCCCTGCGTATTTCTTATCATGTCCTCGGCAAGAATTGTGGGCTGTGATTCCATCATCGATAGCTCTATTGATGCTTTCCTCGGTTATAGGGTTCTCGGATCACCTTGGTGGATGGCTTGAATCATTCTACTTCTTGAATCCAGGCTTGTGATGTTAAGTCTTGGGCCAAACTTCTCACCTCTAGGATTTGTCTTCAATTGTCCTTCCTCGGCCCACAATTGTCATATTCGAATCAATTTTCCTTAAAATACACTTATTTGTTAAATTATATTTACACTTTTTATGGGTCTAAAGTAGAATTATTATAAATAAATTACAAATTTTCATAATAAATAGTATTGAACTTTATTCAAAATTAACATCTCCATCAATAATTTTTATTTTTATAAAAAAAAATGATAACATCTTCTATAAAATAAAAAATTAAAGTTTATATTCATTTGCTTGAATATCATGATGTCATATAAAACAAATTTAGATTTTTTATATAAAAAAAAACGTTACCTAAATAATTGTGTCAACCATCTTTTAAAAGAAACAATAAATTATTTGAAATCAATAATAATCTATTAAACTTTTTTTTTTTTAAATCATGAGTAGAAGTTTGAGAGATAGAAATAATTTACCAGTTGAGCTAATTACAACCCATGAAATAGTTATTCCTTATTTTACAGAATAACTATTCGTCCTTGTGAGGAAAATATAACTAAACAACATAATAGCTATTCCATTACAATGTGCATTATTACATACCAAATGAGTCTCTAATCATATAGTCAGTATGAAAGTATCTCTAATATATACATATATAGTTGGGCAAATTACAACTTACCCGCATGTGGTTTGGCCGAAATTTAAGTTGCTTACCTGTGATTTGAAATTTGACACTTGGCCCACCTAAGGTTAGCTTAGTTAGAGTTCCGTAACATATATTTGTTAAAAACACGGCTAAAAATGTAATTTTGTCCAACTTTTATGTCTCTCTCTCTTCAAAAAACACAAAAATATATAAAAATACAAGATCAAATAAGATCAAAAAGAATCCAGCGGAATACTTTATCATGGGATTTCAAACTACGGGTAGGCAATTTAAATTTCAGTTAAATCTCAGGTAGGTAAAGTGTCAAATTTCAAACCACATGTAGACAACTTAAATTTTGGCCAAATCATAGGTAGGTAAGTTATAATTTTCCCTATATAGTTTGAATGAGTTTGATTTTGGTTAAGCTCATAAAATTTTGTCACATAAGCTTTTGAAGCCTCACAATTTTACACATTATTATTCTAAAATATATCTTTTAATTTATTTAAATTATTTTATTTTATTTAAATATTTCATTAGAATTTGCCAGATTATATTTCCTTTAATAAGTACCATAATTATCAAATTTCATATTTTTTAGACACAAATAAAACAGAAAAAAATAATATTTTATTAAATGTTCTCATTGTACAAATTATTGACTAGTATTTTTATTTTTTTTGAGAAAGTTTCAACTCCAAGACACAAGTCGGCTTTTGGTGTAGGCGGGAATTGAACTTCAAATCTCTTATTTAACCATCAGAGACTTTACTAGTTAAGCTAACTAGAACTCACTATTAATTAGTATTAGGTAAAATTCTTCTAAGTAAGAATTTATTGGGATGTGTCTCCTAAACCTTCGGCTCTTGGGAAATGGTATGTACTTGCAAAGGCATTTGCAAACCTATCAAAGTTTGGAAAAATAGAACTATATGTGTAACCTTGTTTGGTTCTTAGAAAATATTGTATTTTCTTCTCATTTTTGAAAATATGTATTCATTTTTTGAATCTGAATTTAGGTTAAAGAAACCATTCACTTTTGCCGTTGTATGGCACTAATTTTGAATACAGTATTTGAGAACAAAAAAACACCAAACACGAGTTTGGCACTTGGTTCCTATTTTTGAATGAAAAAAAAAATCCACCTTTTTCACTTACAAAGTTGACTTGAGTGAAAAAGCATAGTAGTGGGTTCTACCCATTTTCAGTTTTATTACGAGAAAGTCATCATACTAATACTCAATTTCTATTTTCATACCCACATTTTTTTGGGTATTGAAAATGAAAATAAGAACCAAAAACAAATTCAAACAAGTTTGCTTCTAGTAGGTCCCACTGAAAAAGGAAGTGAAAACAAAATATAAACCATGTTTTCTTATGAACCAAACATTGCAATGTCAAATCTACAGCACATGTTTCACATCTTGTGTTAAATTTTACATAAAATTTTTCTCTTTCTGTATTATTTTTAGTATTTTTAGCTTTTCCTTCATCTAAAAAGTCTAAGGTATATGTACTTTTTTTAATCATAAAAATATAGATTGTTAAAAACAATCATCCTAGTAGTGTCTAAAATAAATAAATAAATAAAAGACAAATAGTTATTCTAGTGTAAGTGGGGAATATGGGAAATTTGTTTTAAATTTAAATTCCTAAATTCTATGTATTTGAAATGTATTATTTTTTCTTAGTTATCCTTATACATTTGAAGTTTTTAAAACTTTTTTTTTTTTTTTTTTTGAGAATAAGGTAAGTGAAGTTTTATTAAAAAATTAAGGCAAATCAGATTGGAACGCATCGTCCAAATCCTCAGGTAGATCTTCTACCCATACATCAATGTTTGCAGATGAAACTGCTCTCATAGCTAAACCATGAGCTAACCTATTCCCATCCCGCTGAACATGTTGAATTAAAAAACTCCCTAACCTCTTAGTCTCATTGGCAATATGACCATACAGTGTATTACAACACCCAAGAGCATTCAAGGCTTGCATAAGCCAAAGACAATCTCCCTTCAAAATAACATCAAAAAGGCTTAAATCTCTGGCGAACACTACAGCTTTTCTTGCAGCCAGATCTTCAACCATCTTCACAGTTCAGGGAACACCCACCTTCTGACTCAAGGCAGCTATAACTTGACCGGGGTGATCTTGATAAACAACACCAAGTCCTGTACAATTCAATTCTTCAAAAATCACAGCGTCGAAGTTAGCTTTGTAGGTACCAGCAGGAGGAGGATCCCAACGAGCTTGAGGTTGACGAACAGAACTCTGCAACTCTTGTACATTGGCTTCCCAGAATTCGCTAACCATCACCTTTGCTTCCATTAATCTCATGGAGTTGCCATAAAGGTTGACACTCTTGTAGGGAATTTAAACAGAAATTCCCAACCTGTGAGAAACAAAAATAGAGAAAACACACGCCAAAGAAAAAACAATCACACGCACAAGACAATATTTACGTGGTTCGGCAATTTGTCTACGTCCACGGAGTTGCAGGGATTTCACTATTATCAGGGAAAAATACAGAGTGCGGCCGTACAGTTTCTCTCTCTCAAAAAAAACTACAACCAGACAAAACCCTAATCACCAAAAAAACGGTTTTTATATCCTGCGTACAGGAGCTACAAAAACGGGCCCAAAATTTTTTCCCGGCTTGGGCCGTAAGCCTCAAAAAATCTCCCATTAAAAACCACACAACATTATTCGGGTCGGGTCAGGTCGTCAACCGAATCAAATATAAACTAGTCTCCATAAAGCCCAACAACTCTTGCACTCAATTTTGTCGTTGCCATAAGCACCAAGAAATTGTGGTAAACAAAGCAACCTTGAAGCTCGACCCTTCGTGAATAAATTCTCTAGAATTTCAACAAATAACCTGCACTATTTCCTGACCAAGAAATGAAACCCCAAGTCTGACATCCAAACTGCTCAAGCTTGATCACAAAGCCACAAAGAATGCAACGTCAACTCCGCCTGATCCCAGCATCCCTCACAGACATCATCCACTGGGACATGCCGAGCCTTCACGTTTAATTTGACAGGAAGTGAGTCTTTCGCTACACACCAGATAAAATGTCGGATTTTATTGGGAACCTTTATCTTCCAAATCTTCTTCCAAAAAGCATGATCGTGAGCCAGAGAGGATGAACTAGGCATAAGATTATCCTCGGCAGCAGCAAGCATGTGGTAGGCACTTCAAACACTATAACCACCATCCGATGTTAGAGGCCAAATTAATACAACCCTCTCCCCACCCTCGCAAACCTAGATTTGCCTCACTATCTCGCATCCCAAGGAAGAAAACAAAGTGCTAGTTTACCTAGATTCTAGATCGTTATGTTTGGAAGAAATAAATCACAAACCCGAGCCATTGAGGTATTAGCTCTAGGGGAGATAATCTTACTACGAGCAAGGTTAGGCAGCCACCGATGACTCCAAATATCAATTAGCTCCCCATTCCCAACCCTCCAAATTACCCCTTTATTAATGACATCACGTGCTTGCAAAATACTTGTCCACGCGTAGGAACACTTCGGGTGAATAAGGGCATCAAGAACACAGCCATTTGGAAAATATTTCGTACTAAACACTTTATAAAGAAGTGTATCATTTTGGTGAATAAGATGCCACCCCTGTTTTGCCAAAATGGCGTTATTAAATTTTTAAAGATCCCGGAAGCCCATACCTCTAATTGATTTTAAGGAACAGAGAGAACCCCACTTGACCCAATAGATTTTCTTTGAATCACCACTACCCCACCAGAACCTACAAATCATTACTTCAATATCTTTGCATAAACCAACTGGAAGCTTAAAGACACTCATAGAGTAAGTTGGAATACATTGGAACAATGCCTTGTTCATCACTTCCTTACGAACTTGAGACAAAAGCTTTTCCTTCCAACCTTGCATTCTAGCCCAGATCCTTTCCTTAATCTGTGTGAAATAGGCCCTTTTGTTTCTACCAACAAAAGATGAAAGCCCCAGGTATTTCTCATAATGCTGGATAGCTGGTACATTAAGTGCCACTTTAATTGCCTCCTGAGCTTGCTCTTCAGTGTTCTTGCTAAAAAATAGATTTTTTTTCTCATTGGTAATCATCTGACCCGAGGCATCCTCATATAAAGTGAGTAACTCTTGGATTTTGGCACATTCCTCCAAGGTAGATCTATAGAAAATCAAACAATCATCTGCAAAAAATAGATGGGTTAGTCTAGGCCCATGTCTACATAGAGAAAACCCTTGGATATCGCCTCTTGCCACCGCATTGCTTAGAAGAGCATTTAACCCCTCAACACAAAATAGGAATATATATGGAGAAAGAGGATCCCCTTGTCGCAACTCTCTAGAAGGTTTAATCATCCCCTTCGGTTATCCATTCACCAAGATAGAATAGGTCACTGTGGTAATATTTTTCCATTAGCAAGGCCACCCAGGACTCCTAAAAACCCAGTTTTAGAAGGATTTGCTTAAGAAAACACCACTCCACCCTGTCACAAGCTTTGCTTATATCAAGCTTCATAGCCATAAAACCTTTTTTTTCCTATGCAGTTAGTCTTCATATGATGCAAAGATTCAAAAGCGATCAAAATATTATCATAAATCAATCTATCTGCAATGAAAGCGCTTTGAGCCTCAGAGATAATTGAGTTGAGCATAGGTTGAAGTCGGTTAGCAATCACCTTACTAATAATCTTATAAATTACATTACAAAGGCTAATAGATCTAAAATCAGACACCTTTTCCGAATTGTTTACTTTTGGGATTAAAGTAATAAAGGTATGATTTATAGATTTGAGAATAGATCCTAAATTTAAACAAGACAGCATAGCCTGAGTGACATCCATACCTACATCAGTCTAGTAAGTCTAAAAGAAGAGAGGTGGCATACCATCTGGGCCTGGGGCTTTTAGCCGGGCCATTTCTCTAATTGCCTGGCCTACCTCCTCGCTAGAGAAAGGCTTATCAAGATCTGCTCTCATTGCCCCAATTTCCAGAGGATGAACCCCAACCAAAATACGATCCAAATCATGAGAATTAGAGGAAGTGAAAAGTTGAGAGTAGAAATCAACTATTGTGGCCAAAAATACCTCCTCTCCCTCTTGCTATACTCCATTCCCATCCCGCATCCCCTTGATAAAATTCTTCCTCTTCCTTTATGTTGGGGTTTGTGACCTAAAATCAATTTATTGGCATGTCATAAATAATTAAATTGTTTAATTATATGAGACTATATATAAATGAACTAATGGGACATTATCTTAGTTCATGAGATGCATAGTATGTGATTTATATTAAAAGTCACAGAAGATATAAATCATAAGTTCTTTGTAAACTCAGAATTTTAGTTCGTGGTCGGTGATGAAATTGGGCATTTCATCTGCGAAGACTATAATGTATCAACTAAGATGATTTGTCTTGATCATGGAAGTGAAGACTTCTAGTTGATATGTTGATATGTTTTAAGAGTTAAGACATATTGAACTAGACCGCTGTGAGATTTATTATTCTCCTAATGACTGTCAAATGAATAATAAATCTCACGACTTCTATTTACATCAACTATAAATCCTGAGAGAATAATGGACCTGATCATGAGGTGTAGGTTGCTTTGATATATCAGGATTGAGATCTATAAGTCACGATCAAAATCTCAGTATGTTGGGCAACCGCATTTAGTATTGATGAAACATAAATTCTCAAGATGGAATTCATAATCTCTTAACAGAGATATAAAATATTCCCTTGAGATAAGTTTAATGGTCCAATGCATCGCGAAAATTTTGGATCAAATTGTGAGCCCTAGGTAATTGTGGCTTTAAGCTTAGCATTCATAACATATTCCATCCCTCACATCTATGACTAGAATCAGGCTCCCCATAAAATCCAGTCAGTCTCCACACCTGTTCTGAGCCACCATGAATAATAAAATCAATGTGTTACTTGGAAAACTATCCACCTAAACACTAACTCTTGCCTTCCAAAGAAGAGCCAAACCGCCACCCCTTCCTTCATTTGGTACCGTAAAACACCCATCAAAAAATATCCTATCTCGAATCCATTTCATCTGTTCCTTATCTGAACATGTTTCTGACAAAAACATAATCATTGGATCTTGTACTTGTACAATGTCGACAAGCTCTTGAACTACACGGTGGTTCCCAAGCCCCCTACCATTCCATGCTAAGAGTTTCATGGCTGTTGGCGGGGTTGCTTGGTAGCCTCCACCATTGGATAATCAAAGCAAACTACCCTCTTCTTCCTACATTCAGACCCCTCTGCCCATTCCTCATCCGACTCTTGTCTCATGCGCTTAGCTGGGCATAGCTCAATAACTTCTGAATGTGGTTTCCTCACCACTTGGCTACGCTTTGAATTACTTTAAAGTTGTCTACCTAGCTCGGTCTGTGTACAAAGATTCTTCAAAAAAATTGCCGAGCCCACAACTTTAGCTCCTACCCCACCTGACCGAACCCCGAAATCACTCCCTCTGCCCTCCAGCCCCTCCTCCACCTTGTCATATCTTGCCAAATCCTCATCTACTGAATCCAATTGTGCCTGAAAAACTGGACTGGACTGCACCTCTGATTTTCGTGGAATTGGACATTTTGTCAAGCAAGTAACTTCAGGACCTCTGCTGCTAGTCATCGGACCCTCCTACACTACCACATGCACTCTCATCTGCTGCTATAAACACACGCTCAACCTCAGGTGCACCTCGCCTATCGTCCTGCGCAATGCAGTCTGAACCTGTTTCCAAGCCATCGTGACCTGCTACATCATTCCTATCATGGCTCAAGTCGGTCGTCGTTTTAGCATCCTCCGCTTCCTCATACTCGTCAACCTTGACTACTGTTTTTTCGCAAGATTTAGAGTGCTTGCCCTTAGACAGGAACCAAATTGTTGCTCCCTCTCCATCAGATTCCCCTTCCTCTTCTGCCATATAGAACACTCCCTACCATAGTGAGTTAAACATCCGCACCAGTAACACAAATTGGGCAAGCGCTCGTATTTAAAACTAACCCAGCTATCATCACCATTGCTCAGCCCAAGTTTTCAGCCACTGCAAAGTGGTTTTGTAATATCGACCTTCACCTGAACTCGCATAAAATTAACTCCCACGTACTCATCATCCTCCGCCTCACAATTAATCACCATCCCTGCCGTCGCAATGATATCCTTTGCCACTCTCAGACTCATACCATTCAAAGGAAGATCGTGGAGCTGTATCCAAAAGGAGCCAATGTCAAAATCCAATCTTTTTCACATCGGTATGCCGCTGAACCCCCTTCAATGCTACCAGAGACTTATCAAAAGACCACGGCTCCCCCATTAAAATTCTTTCTACATCTAAAGCCTCTGAAAAACAAATAAAACCCGGTGATTACCCATGTCTCGCACCTCAAAACCTTTTTTGGTATGCCAAAGAAGTTTGAAGGTCCACACAATGGCTTCCATGTTCAGCACCCATCCCGTAAAGAATCTCGCCACAAGCAGGTGTTGCCCCTCACAACCACTGTCAAGCACTTGGTATGTACTACCTTCAAATTCCGTAAGCGAGAAGTTCTCCCACATGGTGAACAAGGTCTCCATATCAGTTACAATCACGTTCACCAGTCTTGAAGCAAAGAAACATGGGCAAAAACAGAGTAGAAAAACGGCAGCCTCACTCCTAGGAGTAGGCACGTATTCTACAGGTGCTAGGGTTTCACGGAAGCCCTAGTCCAGAAAAACTTCTAAAATAAGTACATAACTCAGTGTTAAATTTCTTTTATTTTTTTTTAAGTTTTTAAAACTTAGTTTAAGTGTAAGATTACTTTGGACCATTTAAAAGGGCACACCAAAAAAAAAAAAAAATGTATTGTACAAAAATTTTAGGCTTACAGCTAATTTCATATTCATTCTCAAAACTGATGTGGCTAACTGTGAGCAGTAAATAAAAGCGATCAATTCATATATGCTATTAGAGCATTAGTCTTTGTGAAGACAAATTGGTAAAATGCTAAATTTAACAACTAAATATAATAAAAGTAGTGAAACAAATGAGTGCTGCATCAATGGAGCAAAAGCCATATTTTTTTGCTGTACCATATTTTTTGGCTGTTGAGCTACAATGCATAGCCAAAGATAAAATGTGCATTGTAGCTAAGATGGTAAAAAAAAATATTTTATTAAAAGATAAATTATTTTATTGTGTTAGTGGTGAAAGTTATTGTTTTTTGTAGTAAATATATTATTTTATGGGTCATGCTCACAAGTGCCCTTAGGGCAATGGTTAACAATTCATTTTAGAAATTTTTTACACCACTTTTATGGGAAATTAAAAAAACAGTCAAAACATTAATTACTCAAAACCGCCTAACCCTAGGGTTGGCTTCCTCTCATTGTGTCTTACGTCTTAACCCTATTAAAGGCACACTCAATATTACATTCTAACTCACACACACACTAGCATACATCTAAGCATACAACATGGCATCAATCATCCCAAAAAGACCTAATCATTCATCTATTATGGCAATCAACCAAAGCCTAACATTCATCTAGTACACATGTCATATCAACCTAGCATTCATCTAGCATGATATAACATAAACCCTAGCATGTTACGATCATACATGTCATGCACCTAACATTCATCTAACACCATGTCATCATATCATATTCAAGGCAGAAACATAGGTAATAAACAAATCACGACATCATCAAGAGATCATTGAAAATATTAAGAACACATGTTTATTCATCATATCACATTCATCAATCCTAAACAAGATTACAAACAAAATGCATGTACATGTGAATGCATGACTTACCTTACTTACCTTGCTGCATCTCAGCACCCTTGGCATTAATGCATGACTATGTGAATGCATGTTTATGGCATCGAAAAAAAGAAACAAAAGATAAACCCTAATTTAAACTTGTGAAAAGCAAACAAACAACAAGCATGTGAAACAGAAGCTCAAAACCATAAATATATAAAATGGATCTAAAACAAAAGCATTGCATGTGAAATAAGAAAAAAAATTAGAAGAACTAAGGTTAGGGTTTCTGGGCAAGATCATGTGCACGCATGAACAAGCCTATGTGCACTTAATCTAGCCTGCATGAGCTGGCAAGATTATGCGCATGTGGAATCCACCCAAAAACCCTAGAAACACAGAAAACAGAGCAGAACTTATAAACAAAATTCTAACAACCTAACATGCTTTAAAACATAAGAACTACATAAACCTAAACCACACAGACATGTTAAAACATATAATAACAAAAACTAAAGAAAAAAGAGCATAAAAAGAAAAAGAAAAGAAAAAAGAAAGTTTAGAAGAATACCTCAAACATAAAGCTTTCCAAACCTGATTTTTGACTATTCTCCTCAGTCAAATCTATTCACAATCAATAAGAAATGTGATTAGTAATCTTAAACTCAAAGATTAATGCCAGAAAATCAAAAGAAAATTGGCTTGAGGATGATTTGTGAAAAACTTCCTCTTTGATTCACTATTTTAGTAAATCTTAGTGATTTCCCTGAGGATTTCTGTGTTTTGAAAAGGTACCATGGATAGTTATTTATATTATAAAAATGGAGGTTTGGAACGGCTCCTAGACGATGTGAGATTCGTTCCAAAACTCAGCATTAATGCACAAAACTTGCATTTTTTATGTTTTTGAAACCCTACATGCACGAGTAGGATCGTGCCTGCGTGCGCATGCATCGTGGCCGCACGCGCAGGTTGATTCCTACATGCGCATGCCGAGGGCTTCCTTGGCCTTATTTTTTTCCAAAAATAGATTTATTTGCTCACTAAAAGTTATATTTTTCATTTCAAAATTTCTCTAGTCAATTTAAGATCTGATTAGGCCCTAAACCAACCTTAGGTCGTAGAATTTCAGCATCATTGGGGAACGGGGGCCCGAGTCGTAAGGGGTACAAAATGCGATGTCTACTAATGCCCCTCTTTTGATTCATGAGTTTCGCTAACGGAATCAAAATAATAAGAGACAAAACATTTTGTTTCGACTTACAACTTGGGCCCAACCCACGCACACGACACACATCACGCATACATGGGGTGGGGTGTAACTCCGAAGAGTTGCGTAGGATTCGTATGTCCAAATTCCCACTTTTGTTGCTTAGGAAATGAGCAACGACAAGTTCATTATCCCAAAATCTGTTTTACCAATTGCAAACAAAAGGCGAGTGACTTACTATCCTAGAGTCACTTATAAAGAAAAAGAAAAAAGAAAGAAAAAAAAAAAAAAAAAAAAAACAAGGCCAATAGCCGCAACCATCAACCAAAAAAACAAGGGTACTTTTATAATCTTAAAAGGATACATCTCTGTGGTGTCCATTTGGGGCTCTTGTCTCAAACTTCTCCTGGTGGTACTTATCTTCTCTCTTCATCTCTACATGTTCTGGTGAGGCTCTTGCCTCGGGGTGACCTTGGTCTCTATCTTTACCTCTACCTCTAACTTTTCCATTGTGCCTGCATATTCAATTTCCAAAGGATATGTGCTCAAGTTCCATATGATGTGCCTGGATGTTCAATTCCTAGAGGATATGTGCACAATTTCTGTATTATGTGCCTGCATGTTCAATTTTCGGAAGATATGTGCACAATTTCTGTAGTTTGTGCTTGCATGTTCAATTCCTGGAGGATATGTGCACAATTTCTATATTCCAACTTTGCTTGACTGGGTGTGGCTTATGCCTGCATATTCAATTCCCATAGGATATGTGCACAAGTTCTGTGTTGTATAGGATCTATGCATGCATATTCAATTCCCTCAGGATATGTGCACAAGTTATGTGTTGTTCCATTCCAATTTGTATGGGGTTTCATGCCTGTATGTTCAATTCTTGTGGGATGTGAGTACGAATTCTGCATTCTGACCATTTTTGGATGAAAGATCCACAAGGGATGCTGAAGGACTCACTAGGGAGTGTGATCTGTTGAGAAGTGTATTGGTGATGATTCTGACCTACCATGAAGTCTTGATGGTGTACATGATGGAAAAACATGTTTGTATCACATACAAAACATACGCAACGGAAAATTAACGGATCTACTTCATTCGCAATTGATAACATGCACTATGTAAGTTTCAAAATATAGAATCAAGAAAGTGTACCTTAGTGTAGTTAATTTCAAAATAAAGATTAGAAGTACTCGGGAACACTTTTAATCTTCACTCCAGTTCCACTTGTGCCCAAGATGTGTGGTCTCTCAATCAGTTATATGTGTTTGTTCTAAAGAGAATGAGAGAGTGTCCAACACACACACACTTCCTATTTCATGAAGATGTCTCACTAAAAATTCTGCATGTTTCTCCCTTAATAACTGATTATCTAATTGGGCTAGCCTTTTAGGCTTTTCCAATTGGGCTTTAGTATGTGGCTTGGAGTGGGACCAAAAGGGAACAAATAAGACACTAACTCCAACGAGCCTTGGGCTTTTCTGTCAACTCTTGACAAGTCCAAAGTTACCATTAATTATATTTAATATCACTATATAAATATAATTGCACTCTAGGTCTTATTAATAAATTATATTCTAAGACTTTATTGTACATGCAACCCCTTCATAAAATATTCGTAGTAATACAAAGTTATGAAAGTAGACTGTCACTTCGTAAATTACTACATCTTAATCCTTGAGTACCCGGTTTAATCCTTTAAGTTATTCATCATATATTTATGAACTAATTTCATAAATATATACTTTAGTAACTATTTACTAAAGTAGTTAGGCCTAATTTCATCATATATTTTGTATCTCCATTAAGAGACTATGAATTCCATCTTGAGAATATATGTTCCATCAACATTAAATGTGGCTGCCCAACATACTGAGGTTTTGACCGTTACTTTAGATCTCACTCTTGATATATCAAAGCAACCTACACTTCATGACTAGGTCCATTATTCTCTTAGGATTAAGAGTCATGTAAATATAAGTCGTGAGATTTATTATTCATTTGACAGTCGTTAGGAGAATAATAAATCTCACAGCGGTCCAGTTCAATATGTCTTAACTCTTAAAACATATCAACACATCAACTAAAAGTCTCCACTTCCATAATTAAGACAAATCATCTTAGTTGATATGTTAAAGTCTTCGCAGATGAAATGCCCAATTTCATCACCGACTACGAACTAAAATTCTGAGTTTACAAAGAACTTGTGATTTATATCTTCTGTGACTTTTCACATAAATCACATACTATGCATCTCATGGACTATATGATAATGTTCGAATATTTATGTTACAATTATTTTAGATAATAGTAAAAAAACTTTTTTGATTACAATATTAAGTCATATATCATGTCATACATAATATCATACATAGCATTATACAGTAGGATTTAAGGGCACTAATCCCAACAATATAGCCCACTAGGGAGAGGGTAGCTTACTGGGGATTTCTTGATGGTGTGTTCTCACTAGGGAAAAATTATCTTCTTCTTTCTTATGACTCACTGGAGATTGATGTTGGCTCTACCCTCGAGGGGGTTTTATCAACTCCATTGGGGAAATTTTATTTTGCAACTCTCGAGAGGGTTGCTTCTGTGTCTTGGACCCACAAGGGAGTCCTCCAATGATACTAAAATTTGCTTGGGGATTTGGATGATGATCTTGACTCATGGTGGAGTTTCCATGATGATTTCTAAACCACTGAGGGATGTTTTTGATCCACTGGGGATGCTTTTAATGCTTTCGACCCATTGGGGATGCTTTTGATGCTTTCAATCCATTAAGGATGCCTTTTTAAGGTCCTTGTGTTCTTATCTACTGAGGCATTTCTATCATTTTTGGCTTTATTTTTTAATTTTCCTATGCACTTCTAGCCTCCTAGGAACTTCATGGTAATATTTGAATTATTATTATTATTATTTTTTTTTTTTTTTTTTTGCTAAACTACACGTAATTTAGCGAGGAGGCCTAAACTACATGTAGTTTAGCTATCAAGTGTGTTCTTGCCTCTTCATCTTTTTTCTCCAACAATTACCAACCATTTCTTTTTTTTCATCCTCTTCATCTCCCTCATCTCTTCAAATTCTCTCTAACTCTCTCTACAAAAACCTTTTGCATCTCTCTCATTCTCTCACAATCTGACCCTCATCTTCTTCTTCAATCTCCATTTCTCTCTCAAACTCTCTCATCTCTTTCAATACACCCAAGTCTAAGAAGAGTTCCTACATCCTCTCCACTGATGCATTTTATCTCACCCGTTGGAATGAAGCAGTAAGGCTGACTGAGGCTCCTCTCTTGACCTACAGATCACAACAACATCTTTCTGAGGGTGCAAGCGCCGGATCGGTGAGTTCTTTCATATTTTTTCATTTTCAAGCTTTTCCTTTGATCTTCCGTTTTGATCTATTTTTAGGCTTGTAAATGCTTAGGTTTTGCTATGGGATGGGTTTAGATGAAAACTTGACACTTTAGGAGGGGTAGGAACATGTTTAGGTTGAGTTTTGATTAAGGAAACCTTGAAAAAGTCGAACAACGCCCTTCTGTGTTCGTTCCTACGTGTGTAGGTTCAGGCCTGCGTGTGCAGACATGTTCTTGTGCGCGCAACTTGCATTCATGCGTAAATAGGCTTGTTCAGGCGCGTGTGTGTCTGTTCTTCAGTTCATACGCACGTAGGTTCCAACCTACGCACGCATCCTTATTCTTGCGCACGTGTGGCGCCAGACAAAAACCCCAGTTTGGGCATTTGGACTCCGTTTTCATCTATTCTTCATCTGTTTGCAATTTTAACATCATTCCTCACCATTTTTACATCCCACTATATACCTCACATCACATCTCACTCTATTGTGAATTCAATATCACTTTCTCACTATTCTTTTCACCTAATCATCAATTTAATCTCATTCTCTTTTTGCAGATTTTACCTCCATATTCTAGCAGAAGGAGTACCAACTGGCATTGGTATGGTATAACATCCTTACCGAGGAGACTCGAGGTCACATTTGTACTGCGAGCTTTGAGCATATCCTCTGCTTGCTACTTGAGAGGTCTACTAGTGCTGTCTTGGCACAAACCATAGCTGAGAGGTGGTGGGACACTACTCACACCTTTCACATCGCTGATCGGAAGATGACTATCACTCCCCACGACTTCTACTGCATGATTGGCTTGCAATTTGATGGAGTCCCAATAAGTTTGGAGGATGAGTAGAGCACTCAGCTGGGTGCAAAGCTGCTCAAAAGGAGGTATGCTACGGAGACGATCCGCTACACCGACCTTGGGGCAAACTTCATGCGTCGTCCACAGGGGACGACTGAGGAGTGTGCCCAGATGGCTAAGGTCTTTTTGCTGTACCTATTGGGGGCATACTTCTTCGCCAATAGAGGGCAAACGGTGTCCTTAGGGTGGTTGGCCCTCTTTCAAAACTTCGAAAGGGCTCGAATTGCCAACTGGGGGTAAGCATGCTTGGCTTACTTTTATTCTTCTTGGACACTCTTAGCCGGGAGACTATGCGCCAGCTAGTAAGGCCTTCGAAGCTCTTCAAGGTTAGTTTCCTTCCCTTTTCTCTTGTAGCTCATGCACACTCGACCCTTGTGATCCAATATATCCACATGTCATTTAGGTTAAGACTATGTATCATATTCTTGCTAATTGCATTCACACCTATATTTTGCAATTGTTATCTTGTAAACTGTCATATCTGTGCCTTGCAAACTATGCCATTACTTCTTTGCAAACTGTAATTACTTCTTACAAACTGTCATCTTGCAAACTGTTATATCTTTTCAGCATTGGGCCATGGAATATGGTCTTATTGCTCGGGGAACTTCAGTGGACTTGAAGATCGTCACCTCGATCAGGGCCCAACTCGACAAGCTCTCTCCTAATGATAAAAGTTAGGAATAATATTGCTTCCTATTGATTTTGCATGCTTCTTAGGATTCTCTTTCTAACCCCATATGTTATCACAGATTGTGTGAAGTCCCTGGGCTGGTGTTGATCCTGTAGCGGACTTGAACTTAAAGGCGGCTGCTATTATTACTTCTAGGATCTCCTAACTCCTTAAAGGCGCTAGGTTGAGGGTACTCTATTTGGCAGAAAGGGTGTGCTACCAACTGGCAGGTGAGGATGCGCCCCAGATTCCGATGGACCCTTTAGTGTTCATGCTTACCCCTTTCTCCATGACGACCAAGAAGTACGACATGTAGGGGCCGGGCAGTCCCTTCACTGAGCGAGTCACGGATAAGCTAGACTATGACGAGTTTAGTGGGACTCGCCTAATGCCTTCCCAAACTGCTGCGGTATATGTTCTTGCTTCTCCCATTTCTCTTCAATCAATCATCATCTGCACTCTTGTACATTGGTAACATTCAAATGAAACACTTATGTCAGGCTGGCCCTGCTGCTGGTGCTCTTATGGACCCTCCTTGTCTGCCTTGGTTGGTCTATGCTTATAGTCCCAATGGCTTTGCTCGGGAGCATCCCATTATGCACAATACAAATAACAAGGGCTACCATTTTTCCTAATGGTACACGGGCAGTAAGTTCTCTTTATTCTTCCTTTACTTTTCTTGCATCTCTTAACCCTTGTCCTAACACTATCCTCTTTCAATTTAGTCTACTTTGCAGGAGCATGAAGAGCTTGTTTGGCTTGTAGGGAACCTCAAGCTAGAGGTGACCGAGTATTCTAGGCAACTGTATGGTGGTGAGGACGTTGGTGATGATGATGATGGTGGTGGTGGTGGTGATGGTGGTGAAGGATCAGAGTTGGCTCCGAGCCATCAGCAGAGAAAGAGGCATTTTTGGTGATCTTGCAGACAGACAGACACAGTCACAACATAGCATAGCATAGCATATTTTCTTTTTTTGTTGTTTTTATTATTTTTCTCTTTTTAGCATATATTCCTGCACTTTGGATTTGATTTGAGACATTGATTTTTTTAAAAAACATCTTTCACATTTATGCTTTTATTTGGGATATGTACTTAAATTACATACTTGTGGAAACTTTGTGCAATTCCGCTATCCTTGATCTTTGATGTTTGGAAATCCTGAGCTTGAATTGTTCCTTGAGTAGTCTTTTAGGCTATAAGAATTATAGGAGAAACTTTTGGGAGAAAACATACTTAAAACAGGGGAAAACTTGGTTCTACCTCCCTTCCTGCGTGTGCAGGTCTTAACCATGCACGTGCGGTTTTGACTCTACGCGCGTGTACTGAGGGCCAAAATTCCTAATTGCCTCTTTTCAAGTCAAAAATAACCATTGGGACCACTAAATCTTCATTAAACACCTTCTAAACTCATAAAACACTTCCTAAAGCTTTCCAATGGGAGAACTCTCTTCTCTAGAGGTCTTGGCATGGATTGAGAAACTTGGCCATAGTTCCAAAGGGGTTCTCATTCCTTTTGGTCTCTCTTTCATCTTTCCTATACCATCAAGTCAAAATGGATGAATCTTTCTCTTAATCCCTAATTTTTGCCTATGCCTTTAACCTAGTGTGATTCCTCTAACTTTTGAATGGATTGCCTTTCAATTTTCAACTCATCGAGGCTCCTTATATTGTCTTTTCATTTTCTTTTTCTTTTTTTTTTACTCTCTCTCTCTCTCTCTCTCTCTCTCTACTTTCCTTTTACTCATGCTTTCTTTCCTTTTCTCTTTTCTTTTTCAAATATAGCCATATGAGAGGCTCTAATTGCTTCATCCAACTCTAGGATATAAGAAATTACTTAGAGGCTGCCTTGAAATGGGTTCACATAGCTAAGAAAGGTTACAAAAGTTCAATCAAAAGAAAGATAGACTGACTAACCACCTTGATATGCCCCAAATTTTACCTTTCTACACTTTATGATTCTTATGCCTTTTCTTATGAATTTAATAAAAGATTGGAATGTTCCAAATCCCCTAAAGAAAAAACTTATCACCTTTTAACTTGAGTAATGAAAGAACCATCCATTTATTATCTTTGCTTATTATCATTATTTTTCTTTTATTTTTTTCATGCCATGTAATTTTTGCCCATGATGTCATTTTGGGAATTTTCGCCATGCCCATGGTCTTCACCCCTATCTTTTGCCTCGATCGCCCTTTCAGGTTTTCAACCTAGCAGGGTTCTTTTGCCTTAATTTTTGCCTCGGCCGCCCTTCTGGGTTTTCAACCTAGCAGGCTTTTTTTTTCTTCAAATGTTGTACCTTCGAAGTCTATCCATGTTGATTGGGCGAAGCATCTCTTCTCCATCCAAATTTGTAATTCTCGTAGCACCTCCTGACATGATCTTTTTGATAATAAAATGCTTAGACCACCTTCGCTTCATCTTTCCTCTTGGATCAAAAGTTTCATCTCTAAGCACTTTTAGGACCAGGTCCTTTTCTTTAAGGTCTCTAGATTTCACCTTTTTCTTAAATGCTCTAACAATCCTCTTTTGGTATCCTTGTGCATGGTACGGTGCCCTACCTCTCTTCTCATCTATCAAAGCCAATTGCTCATATCTTTGTTTCACTCAATCTTCCTCTAGGACCTTGGTTTCTGTTAGTACTCTCAAAGATTGTATCTCCATTTCAATGGGAAGCACCGCTTCACTACCATAAACCAAAGAGGAAGGGGTTGCCCCAGTTGATGCACGGATAGAAGTTCTGTAACCCCATAGGGCAAATGAGAGCTTCCCAACCCAATCCTTGTATATCACTACCATCTTGGCTAGGATGCTCTTGATTCTTATTGGCTACTTCTACGGCCCTATTGATCTGTGGTGGATATGGTGAAGACTTGTGATGCTCAATATTGTATAGTTCCATGTTTGTTCTAACCTCTCCCTCGAAGTGGAAACCATTATCGGAGATAATCTCTTAGGGTAACCCATATCGACAAATGATGTTATTCTTTATGAATCGAGCCACATGCTTGGCTGTTAACATGAAGTAGGAGGCCGCTTCCACCTACTTGGTGAAGTAATCAATTGCTACTAGGATATATTTGCGTCCATTCGAGGCCTTAGGGCCTATTCTTCCGATCACATCTATGCCCTAGACTGAGAAAGGTCATAGGGAGGTTAAGCTGTATATCTCACTAGGTGGCATGTGATTCAAATTTGCATGTGTTTGGCAATCGTGACAACTCTTCGCAAAGTTTACACAATTGGTCTCCATCGTGTACCAATAGGATTCCATGACTTTCTCGGCTTCTTCTTTCTTTAGACAACGAAGATGTATACCATTATAGGATTCCTATAAAGTTGTCTTCCGCACAAGATGTATTGCATTGCCATCATCCTAATCGAATGACGCTTTCTCTTGTTGGCAACATTCGGATATACTCCCCCCCGCCCCCCAAATTCCTAAAATTTCATGATGTCATAATACCAAGGAACCCCTTCGTCTTCTATAACCAAGACTGAATCTTCGACCTTCTCTTCGTGTACCAACCCATAACTTTGTTCAATCTCGAAGGGTCATGTTTATACTCCTTCGAGTGTTTCAACCATGGAAGCTAAAGTTGCCAAGGCATCTGCAAACTGATTCTTTTAGGGATGACTGTATATTCAATCTTGTCAAAGGTTTTGGTCAAATCCTCTAAATATTGTTGATATGGCTTTAAGTGCTCTTCCTTCACTTTCCATGACCTTTATGCTTGACCTATAAACAAAGTCAAATCTCTAAAGACCTCGGCCTCTTTCACTCCTAATTCTTGGAGAGCTTCCATTCCAGCGATACAAGCCTCATATTCTGCCATGTTATTGGTTGCCTCGAAGTTTAACTTAACTGCCAAAGGTATGTGAGATTCTTCGGGGGTGATCAAGAGTACCCCTATCCCATTCCCATATTGGTTCTGATGAAAATATACATGTTTGTATCGCATAAAAAACATACGCAGCGGAAAGTTAACGGATCTATTTCATTCACAATTGATAACATATACTATGTAAATTTCAGAATATAAGAAGAAGAAAGTGTACCTTGGTGTGGTGAATTTCAAAAAACAAAGATTAGAAGTACTCGGAAACACTTTTAATCTTCACTCCAATTCCACTGACGCCCAAGAAGTGTGGTCTCTCAATCAGTTTCTTTGAATTTGTTCAAGGGAGAATGAGAGAGTGTTCAACACTCATATACAAGCCATTTCTTGTCACTTTAAAATTCTGTATATTTCTCTCCTTATAACTGATTATCTAATTGGGCTAGCCTTTTGGGCCTTTCCAATTGGGCCTTAGTATGTGGCTTGGAGTGGGACCAAAAAAGAACAAACAAGACACTAGCTCCAATGGGCTTTTGGCTTTTCTGTCAACTCTTGACAAGTTCAAAGTTACAATTAATTATATTTATTATTACTATATAAATATAATTGCACTCTAGGCCTTATTAATAAATTATATCCCAAGACTTCATTGTACATGCAACCCCTTCATAAAATATTCGTAGTAATATAAAGTCATTAAAGTAGACAACCACTTTGTAGATTACTACATCTTAATTCTTGAGTGTCCAATTTAATCTTTTTAAAGTTATTCATTATATATTTATGAAATCCAATTTCATAAATATATACTTTAGTAATTCCTTACTAGAGTAATTAGGCCTAACTCTCTGAATAACCAAACCAATTAAACTTATCTCAAGGAAATATTTTGTATCTCCGTTAAGAGATAATGAATACCATCTTGAAAATATATGTTCCATCAACACTAAATGTAGCTGCCCAACATACTGAGGTTTTGACCGTTACTTTAGATCTCATTCCTGGTATATCAAAGTAACCTACACTTCATGATCAGGTCCATTATTCTTTCAAGATTAAGAGTTCATGTAAATAGAAGTCATAAGATTTATTATTCATTTGACAGTAGTTAGGAGAATAATAGATCTCACAGCGGTCTTGTTCAATATGTCTTAACTTTTAAAACATATCAACATATCAACTAGAAGTCTCCACTTCCATGATCAAGACAAATCATCATAGTTGATATGTTACAGTCTTCGTAGATGAAATGCCCAATTTCATCACCGACTATGAACTAAAATTCTGAGTTTACAAAGAACTTGTGATTTTATATCTTCTGTGACTTTTCACATAAATCACATACTATGCATCTCATGGACTATATGATAATATCGGAATATTCATGTTACCATTATTTTAGATAATAATAAAACAACTTTATTAATCACAACACTAAGTCATACATAATGTCATACATAGCGTCATACATAGCATCATATAATAAGATTTAAGGGCACCAATCCTAACAGGTTCATGGCTCCATCGAAATGCATCTTCCATGCCCCTAGCTCAATGTCCAAAATGTCCTCATCCGGGAAATCTTCTCTACCATTCTCTCCTTCCACGGGATTCTCGGCACAAAAATCTCACACGATGCTTCCTTTGATGGTTTTCCTTTCCACATACTTCAAATTGAATTCTGCTAGTAAGATCAACCATCTTGATAATCTTCCACTCAAAGCAGGCTTCTCAAACAAGTACTTCAATGGATCCATTCTAGCTACTACCTATATTTGGAAAGGTAGGATAATGTGTCTCAACTTTTGTACGGCCCATACGAAAGCAAAGCATGATTTTTTGTAGGCGTATATCTAGTCTCATAATCATGGAACATTTTGCTCATATAATACACGGCTCTCTCATTCTTATCATCGTCTTCCTGTGCAAGCATACTTCCAACCACATCCTCTACGATAGAGATATATAAGAGTAATGGCTTTCCGTGCTTCGGAGGTATCAAGATAGGTGGATGGAGGAGATATTCCTTGATGAGCTCAAAAGCTTTCTGACATTCATCATTCCATTCATAAGGTATTGTAATCAACCCAAGAATCCTCTTATGTCTTTCTCACTCTTGGGTGAAGGCATTTCTAATATGGCTTTTATCTTTGATGGGTTGACTTCTCAGTCTACACTCCTTGATCCTTTCAAAGAATTTCCTCAAGTTAATGATGTGACCTTCTCTCTCCTTGGATTTCACAATCATATCATCTACATATACTTCTACCTCATTATGCATCATATCATGTAACAAGGATGTGGTCATTTTGATAAGTTGCACCTGCATTCTTAAGCCTAAATGGCATCATGGTGTAACAATAAATTCTCCATCCTGTGGTGAAAGTAGTCTTGATCTTATCCCTAAAAGCCATCTTGATTTAATTATATCCTAAGAAACCATCCATAAAAGACATCAAAGCACTACCAGCTGTGTTATCCACTGAAACATCTATGTGTGGAAAAAGGAAATCATCCTTAGGGCAAGCCTTGTTCAAATCCCAAAAATCCACACACATTCTTACCTTCCCATCTTTCTTGGGTATTTACACAACATCGGCTATACACTCAACTTGGTGTACGAGTTTGATAACCCTACTTTCAATTGCTTGATGACCTCTTCTTTGATCTTTAGAAGCCATTCGGTTCTCATACGTCTTAAATTTTTCTTGACAAGTACCATATGAGCATGAGCATCAATGTGGTGTTGAGCTATCTCGGGATCAATACCAGGCATATCTTCATAGGACCATGCAAACACTTCTTGAAATTCTGTGAGCAACTCTTTGAGATCTTTTATTTCTTTTTCATTTAGGATTGAGCCAATTTTAATTAAGCTTGGATTCTCATCATTGCCCAAATTAAGATTTTCAAAAATTGGTTCCATAGGTTCAATTTTCTTTTCCAAATGTTTATTAATTTCATTTTTAAATTCATTAGAATCATTTAAGTGCAGAATTTCAATATTATCGAATATATCAAAATAAGCCAAATCAGAATTCATCTTATTAAAAATGTCGAAAAGTAGATTGGGACTCACATTACAATCTTTCTTCCCCATATTTTCAGAAATCCCAACCCAATTCCAATTATTAAGTTGTCCCACAACAAGCACGATGAAGGTAGAAGGATCACTTGGTTCCTTATCGGTGATGGTGAACATGTCCCCCTCCATCTTTAGCATAGCCTCCATTGTTTCAGCATCCATGTAGTCCATCCAGTTAACTTCCCCTTGAAGAATATCTCCCAACCAAGATACACTTTTCTATCTTTACCTACCCAAAGTTCGGGAAAGCCACCAAAAGGGAAGTCTCCCCCTTCTTTCACAAAGTTTCCATTAAGGGTACCAAAGTTCTTCTTGAATTCGTTGCAGCTTTCAAATAATCCTAAACCTTCCTTAGTTAGTTGAGTCTTGAAATTGGGGAATTCAGCCACCCTTTTTCCTTCTTTCCCAAGACCCATACCAGGCATATACCCCATGTTCTTCATCATCGCAATCACCTCATGGATACAATATAGAAGCAAATCCGTAGTATACCTTTCATCCTTCAATCCATAATCAGCCATGTTTAGAAATTCAAAGCCACTCATTTAGAGCTCACTTCCTCCTTCCTCAAGTCCACAAACCGGCGCTAGGATTTCACCATCACCGAGCACTACAGCAATCCCTTCCTTCCATAGGATCTTTATCCTTTGATGTAAAGAGGAGGGAATAGCCCCAATAGGATGAAGCCATGCCCTTCCTAAGAGAAGGTTGTAGTTAGAAGTGATATTTATGTCGTGGAATTCCACAATTGTTTCCATTGGGCCAATCTTGCAAGGAGCTTTGAAAGTCCCCATAACCTTCCTTGAAGTATTGTCATATACCCTAACGATCAAAGGAGAGTGTATGATAATCTCCACATCTAGACCAATGGTAAGAGCAGTACTAAAAGGACATACATTCAATGCAGATCCATTATCAATCAACACCATAGGAACCTTGGCGCCCATGTATTAAATGGTGATTTGCAAAGTTCTAGTGTGAGTGGCTCCTTCGGGAAGGAGCTCCTCATCGGAAAAGGCAAGAAGAGAATAAGATGGGGCCTCAACTTTTATGAGAGATAGTATTTCTTGTGGTGTAGTTTCTATGGGCACCTCCTTCTCATTCAACGCATCCAAGAAAGCACTACGATGCTTGTGAAAAGCCATAAGCAAGCCCCATACCAATGCATGAACTTGAGTTTTCTTCAATTGAGTCAAAACTCAATCTTCTTCCTTTTTCTCTTCTTTCCCTTTAGGCTCTGTGGGCTTAGACCTTTCTCTTATATCCCTACTAGGATGATCCTTCTCCAAAAAGGATGGTTTGTAGTGTTTCCCACTCCTAGTAATGTTGGCCACATTATCCTCCATGACTCTTTTCTTTAGCTCAGTCATTCCTTTTGGGAAGTATTCCCCTATACAACCACTGCATTCTTTAGAATCTCATCTTCTTCATCTCATATTCCTTGGACTACCACGGCATTAACCTCCATGGTTTTTATCAACTTTGAATAATCCCATTCGATTTCATTTATTTGAACCTAATTATGATATGGAGGAGGAGCTTTATGATAATCAAGCAAAGGGTTCTTCCTAATGCTAGGCTTGGTGATATTGGGATTTTGAGAGGGTTCCATTGTCAATGAGATCTTGTATTTCGTGTTTAAGGCGGAAGCGATTGTCGGTTTTATGGCCGGATTTCTGGTGGTAGTGACAATACTCATTGAGGTTCAAGGTAGGAGGCACAAGATTAGGCATAGGTGTGGGATCTAGAGGTTTGATGAATCCTTTGGAAGTCAAATTGTCATATGCTTAGGCAAGGGTCATTCCTAGGTCAAAAAATTCTCAACGGGCTTTCTTTGTGAAGCTTGGGTAGGCTTAGATTTGCTAAGATATGGTGGCACTTACATTCACGGAATTGGGTGCCTTAGAGGCAATTGCTCCTCCTCCATATGTCTTTTGATTAGAGGTTTGCTCTCAACCTTCTCCAAATGTCCATTGTCGATGGCATCCTCTACCCTAGTTCCACAATCACATAATTCCCCAAAAGAACTAATAGGTGATGACAAAAGCCTACTATTATATGCCGGATGCAAATTCTTGATAATCATGTTGATTTGATCTTTTTCATTTGGCCTAGTGACCATCTTAGATGCCTTTCCCTTCCACCTTGTCATGCATTCGAAGATTGTTTCCCTTACTCCTTGCTTAGTTGTCTTCAAATCTCTTAAAGTCACATCAATCATGGTGTTGGAGATGAATTGATCCATAAACAACTCCACTAGCTCATTCCATACCTTAGTCTTGCTAGGATCCAAGCTATAGTACCACCTTCATGCACCCCTCATGAGTGAGAGAGGAAATGCATGTAAAGTTTGTTTCTCATCCAAACCTTTCATTTCAATAATGCTTAGGTACCTCCTAACATGTTGCTTTGGATCTTCAGTTCCATCAAACTTTTTTGCATTGAAAATCTTGAACTTTGGAGGTAGTGCAATAGGAGTTTTAAAGCTTATGCCCCATGTTGTAGAGACAATCATCCATCCCTTGGACCTTGCGAAAGGCTAGTTACATCTTCTCCATCTTCTCCCTCATGGCTATGGTTTCTACCATGAGTTTCTCAAATTGTTTGTTCCTTTCATAATCATCCTTGTCTATGTCATCCCAATCTTCTACTTCTTCATCATCGAGACCTCTACACATGCGGCGTTTTTCAACTTGGCTTCTTCTAGCTTGGTGAGGCGAATCCCCATCTTCTTGAGAATGTCCCTTTGTTCTTCCATTGTCTTGAATATCTTTTGTGTGATCTCATCACTAATTGGAGCGGCCATTGTTTCTTGAGATACTGCCTCCTTTACTTCCTCGTGATATGTGTCCTCAATCTTGACCAAATGCCTTCCATGCTATTCTCGAACTCAAATTAGAGTGGGGACATATTTTCTTGACCTTGATGGTGCAATTATGCCTGAAAAGAAGTCTCATTTTCATTAAGTCCATGTCCCAATTAAAATGTTCCTTTTAGATTGGCTTACAAAATCACTACCTTTCCTCTCATGAACCTTGCCCCTTATTTCTTTGAGCTTTAGTCCATTTACAATAATGCTTCCATCTTACTCTCATAGGCTATCATTAGAATGTACATAGAGGTTTTCAACCCTTTGTCTCAAACATGGGCTTACAATATATTCATCACCTTTGGGCTCTTCCCTTTTCATTTTATTATTATCATTCATCATTTTTTTGAAATAGCACTTTATCTAGAATATATTGTAGTCTTCCTCTGAAGGTCCATGAAGTTCTCATCATTTTAGGCCTAGGCATACAACAAAGAGGCCCAAGATTAAGGAAATTCACATTGACTTTGTAGGATTTTGGATGCTAAGTCCATAGCATACTTGTTACCCAAAGTCCTTCTTTTCAAAAGGGCTTCTTGATTTGGGCTTATGATAGTAATTAGGCTATAATCTTATGAACTTTTCAAGTTAAGATATTCCTTTGGACTTAGGGATAAGCCTCTTACATGTGAAAACTTCTTTTCTTTTATCCCAATTGTCTTAGGGTATGCCATAACTTTAGGGTCATCCTTCCATTTTTTTACATCTTTTATTTTTCCTTTAGAATTAAGTGATCAAAAAATATATAGTTGAACCAAACAAGAGATATATAATAAGGTACCTTCTTTTGATAGGATCTAGGATCTCTCTAAGTGTAGGTAGGCTCCTTAAAGCTAAAAGGACACAAAGGAGAGTCACCACCTAGTTTTTGTAATAGTCTAGGAACCATATATATAGCGTCCTCTCAAGAAATGACCTTTTTTTATCTTACTACTAGAGATATGGGTTTGGAGTTTAGGCACAATTTTGGGAAGGTGTTAGGCACCGAAAACCACCCAACACTAGAGTTGGCTTCCTCTCATTATATATTACATCTTCACCCTATTAAAGGCATACTCAATATTGCATTCTAACTCACACACACACTAGCATACATCTAAGCATACAACATGGCATCAATCATTCCAAAAAGACCTACTCATTCATCTATCATGACAATCAACCAAAGCCTAACATTCATCTAGCACACATGTCATATCAACCTAGCATCCATCTAGCATGGTATAACATAAACCCTAGCATGTTACTATCATACATGTCATCCACCTAACATTCATCTAACACCATGTCATCATATCATATTCAAGGCAAAAACATAGGTAATAAACATATCATGGCATCATCAAGAGATCATTGAAAACATTAAGAACACAACATGTTTATTCATCATTTCACGTTCATCAATCCTAAAAAAGATTACAAACAAAATGCATGTACATATAAATGCACAACTTACCTTACTTACCTTGTTACATCTCAGCACCCATGGCATTAATGCATGTGATAGGACAAAAATGTATTGACCTCTTGTGATGAATTAACCAATTAATTAGCCAAGTGAATTAATTAGGTTCAATTACATGCAATAAGTGTAGTAGCACAAACAAATCACCAATTAACTAAAGTATGCAGCGGAAAATAAATTGACACGGTGATTTGTTTACGAATGGGGAAAACCTACACGGCAAAAACTCCACCAGGTGATTTTAAGGTCACCACTCCCGAAATTCCACTATTATCACAATAAGTGGTTACAAGTAAAGGAATCTTAGTACCTTATACCAACCTACAGTTGAACCCTTACCCCAAAACCCAATTGGACTTGTTCTGTAGTGACAATTTCTCCTTTTGATGCACAGCTCCCAAGTACGTGACTAACCAATTGCACGGATCCCAGTACGCGACTTCAATCACCAACTAGAGAAGTTTGTTGGCTACAAAGTTCTTCAGTTCATCACACGGTGAAGATCCAAAAGATGCTTGGTCACAAAACTCTATGGTGCACATACACAGCAACTTCTTCACAAGAGATGAACTAGGGCAAAACTTTATCTTCAGTCACCATTTGCTTAAACAGACTTTTCTCAATGCTTGTGCAACTTGCGAACACTTTGACGGCCCTTAAAATAATCTTTTTATATGTCTAGGGTTATGAGAAAAGAAAGCTCAAAGACACATTCACGAATCTTAAGAAAACAGAACAGAAAATTTGTTTTTCTTAAACCTCGACAGATAGAATCTGTCGAGAAGCTGTCGAGCAGCTGTCGAGCCACGGGGCTGGAACAGCTTTTTAAGCTCGATAGATACTAGTTGTCGAGCTAGCTGTTAAGCTTTAATGATAGGCACTTTCTTGACTTAAATCTTGGACAGACTTGCATGGTTTTAACACTTGATCTTGAAACAAGGTTTCGTGAAGTATTAAACACATCCTAAATATACCCAATTACAAGTAAAGTGTGTTTTGTCAAAGGATTAGCCAATTACATAAAGTAGTGACATATGTTCCTAACAAGTGAAACACATATGTCCTAATAGCATGAACATGTGAATGCGTGTTCATGGCATCGAAACAAAGAAACGAAAGATAAACCCTAATTTAAAAATGTGAAAAGCAAACAAACAATAAGCATGTGAAACAGAAGCTCAAAACTATAAATATATATATATATATATATATAAAGGATCTAAAACAAAAGCATTGCATGTGAAATTAGAAACAAAATCAGAAGAACTAGGGTTACGATTTTTGGGCAAGATCATGCGCACGCATGAACAAGCCTGTGTGCACATAATCTAGCCTACGTGTGTAGACAGGATTATACGCACATGGAATCCACCCTAGAAACCCTAGCATCACTGAAAATAAAGCAGAACTTCCAAACAAAAATTCTAACAACCTAACATGCTTTAAAACATAAGAACTACATAAACCTAAACTACACAAACAAGTTAAAACATATGTAAGAAGTTTAGACCCCTTAAACCCAAACAGATTAACCTAGATATTTAGCCAAGTGATTAACTTAGGTAAATTAAGCAATTCTAGGTTAACACAAATATATCATATCATGCAAAAGTACAGAAAATAAAAAACACACGATATGATAACCCAGGAAAACCAAATCGGTAAAAAACCTGGGGAGGATTTAACCTAGCTATTCTCAAGGTAAAACCGAATTCACTATGAAAGAATTGAAGTTTACACAATAGCGACTTAGACCACTAACATCCTATAGGTACCTCGAGTAGGAAACTTACTACCACGACCACGTGACAACTCCGAGTCCACGGACTACTTCTTTCCTTGAATTCTCGGCAAAGCACAAGCACTCCTGCTTATATATCTTGAAGTTCTTGATTCTGCAACTGAACGATCACTAAGCTCTTAACATCAATCTTGAGTTTGGAAACCCTAAGTGTATGTGAAGGCAAACACCTCTAGATCTCACAATAAGATTCACAAACACAACATTCAGAACTTTAAAAACGTGGCTAGGGTTTTCCCTTTTATACTTAAGGCAAAACATAAAACCCTACACGTCAAACGGGCTTGGGCTGAGTTGGAAATGCTGCAGAAAAAAACAATCTGCACGACTTTCGATCGATCAAGTCTAATTCTCGATCGATCGAGCCAGGCAGAATTGCACAGTAATATCTACAATAACTCGATTCTAACTTTACATAAAAACCTCATACTTTGAGCAAGCCTAAACAAGACTAAAAATGTTTTGATCATAGTTTGCCAACATTACAAAATGAAGTTCTAATACATTAGTTCCTAATTCCTTAGAACCTAACAACATATAATAACAAAAACTAAAGCAAACAGAAAGCATAAAAAGAAAAAGAAAAGAAGAAAGAGAGTATAGACTAATAATTGAAACACAAAGCTTTCCAAGCTTGTTTTTTGATCAATCCCCTCAATCAAATCTATTCACAATCAATAAGAAACGTGATTAGTAGTCTTAAACTCAAAAATCAAGACCAGAAAAGGCCCTAATAAAAAAAATGACTTGAGGATGTTTTATTAAAAACTCCCTCTTTGATTCACTATTTCTAGTGAATCTTAGTGTTTTCCCTTAGAATTTCTGTGTGTTTTGAAAAGGTACCATGTATGGTTATTTATATTGTGAACATAGGGGTTTGAAACAACTCCCAGACGATGTGAGATTCATTCCAAACCTCAGCATTAATGTAGAAAACTTGTCTTTTTTATATTTTTGGAACCCTACATGCACGCGCAGGATCGTGCTTGCGTGCACATGCATCATGGCTGCATGCACAGGTTGATTCCTGCATGTGCATGCCGATGGCTTCCTTGGCCTTATTTTTCCAAAAATAGATTTATTTGTTCATTAAAAGTTATATTTTTCATTTCAAAATTTCTCAAGTCAATTTAACATCTGATTGGGCTCTAAACCAACCTTGGATCTTAAAATTTCAGCATCATTGGGGAACGGGGGCCTGAGTCGTAAGGGATACAAAATACAGTGTCTACAAAATGCCTAAGAAAAAACAAGACAAGCTTACAAATACTCAAGAGAAGCTTTCATAATTAGCTTTTAAACATTCTAAAGCATGGGCTGCAACAGACTTGGCTAGAGAAGGGGGGGATCAATACATGGAGTACCATAGCAAGCCTCATTCCACTTACTCCAAATCATCCAGGTGGTTGTGAAAAACATTGCAGTCTCTAGGACATTTTTTCTTTGCATTATTTGATCAACCACATCCACAAATGAAAGATTTACACAATGAGTCATGATCTCTCTCAAGCATGTGGGCCTCCAATCCTCGTATGAATACAGACAGCTTAGCAAGACATGGTCTGTTGTCTCTACCCCATCCTCACAACATTCACACCTAGCATCACACAAAATTTTTCTTCTAGTTAGATTAGCTTTAGTAGGTAGTATATCTCTACAAGCTCTCCAAATGAAAGTTTTGATTTTATTACATACCTTGACCACCCAAATCGCTTTCTAGATTTTATTGCTCTATGAGTGATTGAATGATTGACAATGAGAAGAACTCAGTTGTTGAGTTCGGATCATCTTAAATGCACTTTTTACCGAATATTCGCTTGTGTTTGTGTATGCCCAAATTTGGATGTCTTGCACCGCTCTATTGTTCAATGGGGTGGATTTAATAACCTCATCTTCATGTGAGAGGAATATGTGATCAATCATGGATACTCACCATGATCTTGTATTTAAATCAATGAGGTTATCCACTGTTGCCATTGTTGACATTGCAGAGCACTAGGTTACCACCTTGAATGATGATGGGGTTGGAAGCCATCAGTCTTTCCAAAGTTGAATTTTATTTCCAATTCCTACTCGCCATCTCAAGCCACTGTCCAAGACAAATCTGGCTACCAATATACTTTTCCATGCAAAACTCCCTGACTTTGGTGATGGAGCTTCTTAAAAAGGTGTATTGGGAAAGTACTTTGATTTGTAGACCCGATAGAACAAAGAGTGTCTGTTTTTTAGTAGCCTCCATCCTTGTTTGGCCAAGATAGCTAAGTTGAAAGAATGGAGATCTCAAAAACCAACACCTCCCATTGACTTCGCCATACAAAGTTTAGGCCAACTCAACTAGTGTACTTTCATTTCTTGTGTCTTTTGGCCCCACCAAAATCTACTCATCATCCCTTCAAAATCTACTCCTCAACCAGATGTTAGCTTGAGACATCATTTTTTCCTTCCATCCCATTAGTTTACTCCAGACTCTTTCAATGATTGGAGCAAAAGCTGCTTTTTTGTTATGCCCCACTATACTAGGCAACCCTAAATACTTCTCATATTCTGGAACTGTCTCTACACCCAATGCTTGTTTAATTGATTCTTAAGTCTCTAATCCAATGTTGTTGCTAAAGAAAAGAGAAGTTTTATTAGCATTAATCTTTTGTCCCAATGCAGCCTCATATAAATTAAGCAAAGAATTGAAATGTTGGCATTCCTCTACTGAGGCACGACAAAATAACAAACTATCATCAGCAAATAGGAAATGAGAGACACAGGGAGCACCTCTGCCAGCTGCCACTTCTCTTAAAAGTCCATCTGATTCTGCCTTTCTGATTAGAGCAATAAGTCCCTCAGCATAAAACAAAAAGAGAAAATGTGACAAAGGGTCACCTTGTCTCAATCCTCTAGAAGGCAAGATATAACCTGTAGGATTGCCATTAACTAAAACAAGAAAATGAGCAGTTGTTAGGCATGTCATTATCAATTGCACCCATTTTGCATGAAACCCCGTTTTCTCCATCACCCATTGTAAATAACCCCATTCAACACGGTCATAAGCTTTGCTCATTTCTAATTTAATAGCTACCCTGACCTACTTTTCCCCACCTTCTCTTTTTCATGTTATGCAAAGTTTCATATGCTACTAAAATGTTGTCTGTAATTAATCTTCCTGGGACAAAAGCGCTTCAGAAATTATATTTTTGAGGATAAGCTTCAGCCGGTTGACTAACATTTTGGTTATGATTTTGTATAGCACATTACATAGGCTAATGGGGCGGTATTGTGTGATTAATTCAGGGTCTTTGGTTTTGGCTATTAGTACTATGTGGGTATTATTTATATTTTGAAGTATAATTCTAGAATTTAGACATGAAAGCATAGCATTAGTTACATCAGCACCCACTATATGCCAAAACTTTTGCAAAAAGAAAGTGGTCATACCATCAGGGCCTAAAGCTTTTGAAGGATGCATTTGAAATAAGGCGAATCGAACCTCTTCTAAATGAAAATCTCTCACAAGCAAATCATTCATCTCCTTAGTAACCACTCTAGGAGTATGAGCAATCACTTCTTCAATAGCATTTGGATTTGAAGATTGGAAGAGAGTTGAAAAATGTTGAATTATCACCCTTCTATATTGCTTTGTTGCTCTATCACCATACCATCCATCTCCTTTAGCAAGACAATTAAGTTTTTTTGTCTCCTTGTAGATGCCTTCACATGCAAAAATTTTCTATTACAATCACCTTCACGCAACCAGCTGATACGAGATCTCTATTTCCAATAAATTTCTTCTTTCTCAATTAAAATATTAATTTCATGCCTAAGAGCTTCACATTCAGCCCACAATGAATCTTTGTTGTTTTGCTCTAGCACTTGCAGCCTATTTCGCTTTTCCTCAATCTTTTTGCCTAAGGAACACAGTGAATTTTTACTCCAAGTTAACAACTGCTTCCTACATTCTTTTATTTTATTACACACCTGGAACATAGGACTCCCACTGAAGAAAACAAACCAAGCATTTGCAATAATATCCTCACAACCTTCATCCTTCACCCATGCTTCCTCAAAACGAAATCGTTTTCTACATAGCCCAATTTGAAATTGATATTGCCTTCTTAAACGCGCCCCAATGGCCATGTGATCGGAATTTGAAAAACTTAAATGATGAACTTCAAAGTGAGGAAAAAGATCATACCATTCTTGATTAGCTACCCCACAGTCAAGTCTAACATATACTCGACCCCGTTCATTTCTCCAATTGCACCATGTGAAGCGAGCACATTTAAAACCCAGTCCCTTAATCTGCAATCATCCAATGCTTCTCAAAAATTCGCCATTTACCACTCACATCTTAGTTCTCCTCCTTGTTTTTCATTCACCGAAAGTATCTCGTTGAAGTCTCCAATGCATATCCATGGCAATGTGACTTGTTGATGAAGTAGGTGCATCAAATTCCATGTCTCAACGCGCTTCAGTTTTTTAGGGTGCCCACAGATACCTATCAATCTCCATGAAACCACATCCTTCTTTATCACAATAACATCTATATGGCTCTTTGACAAGGTTTTCAATTTCGCATCCCATTCTGAATCCCATAATAGAGACAATCCTCCACCCATTCCAATTCTATCTACACACAATACGTTATTTATTTTTAATTCATCTCTTACTCCTTCTATACCTTTCTTTTTAAGTCTAGTCTCCATCACAAACACAATTCAAAGGAAGTTGAACTTTAATGAGCTTAGAAAGCTCTCCAATAGCACTTTTGTCCCCAAGTCCACGGCAATTGAGGCTCAATATACTCATAGTTCAGGTTCCTTAATCACCTTACTACATAGATTCAATAATCAACACAATAAACACCAAAATCTGTGACCTTTTAAAAGACAAAGAAGATTCATTAATATAAACAATTGCTGACTAAAGAAAAATATCAACTAACCTGTTATCAAAGCACATGAAAATTTCAGTCACACTCAACGCCATATTATCTCACATTTGTAAGTTACTATAAATTGTGGTCTCTAAATTATACAATCATTTCAAGTATTTGTACAGCTTGCTTCATCTGAGTTGGAGTCAGTTACTCTAAAATCCAACATTAACATAATAGTCCAAAAACATGGCTTATTTTCATCTTATATTATTAAACATTAGATCAATATGCCGTGCATTAGTTTTTAGGGAAAATGCAGATGAATGGGGTAAATGCGAACCAGTAGCAAGATCTCAACTAAGGAGATACTTACAAATCGAAAGAAAACCACAATCATTAAGAATAAATGCCTTTAAGGGGAATATGATGACCTCTTCTAGTATTTTTCTGCACATCAAAGTGGAATTTTTCAAATATAGCATATAGACATTATGACTTAAGTGATAAACACAAAAGGAATAGAAGAATTAAAAATAAATTAATATCCTTAAAATTTATAACAAAATATTTAAATGCAGGCATTTTCTTACCATTCTGTTTGGATTCTGATCATTTAAGCAGTATTGCAATTTTCATCTTAATAAGATGCCTAAAAAGAGAGAAAAAAGAGACAATATATTAAAAGTTTACATGGTTATATTCCTATTGCCATTCACCATTTTATAGGATGTCTTGCACATGGGTTACACATACGGGGAAGCTTCATTTAGCAGAAAGTGAAAATAAAACATATTGCAAAGATGAAAAGAAAAGCTGATCAAATGGGACAGGAAAAAGTGCTTGCTTCTGCTGCATTACATAAATCCCAATCCCATTCTTCAACCAACGAATCAGATAAAGTTAAGACTTAAGAGAGAGTAGTTCATCACCAATAAACCATATAACAAATATTAATCAAAGCCAGGAGTGAGATACATCCGAATACTTCTGATACTTCCCAAAACTGAACTCTCCAACCCATATATATGGTTGAAATTATTTTAGTTATTCAACGTATCAAAGCACCTAGCAATAGTCAAACTATTATCACAGGACAAATTATAGAACTATTTTGAATCAATCAAGGATATTTCTCTATAAAATAAAAATAAAAATAAAAACTAAGAACACAAGCAAATCGTTATTAACACAGAAAATAGATCATTTGGAAATTAGGGTTTTGTTTTGTTCCTTACCTTCACTAGTGAGTAAACTAGGATGCGTAAAGGAGATAGATGGACAAATAGCACACCTACAAGAGAGAAGAAACAAAAATACTCAGAAGAAGCTATACGTCTCGCAAGCACTTGATCGCCCCCCAGAACTCAAGAACACGAGAGCGAAGTGTTTTTGCTTTTTTTTTTCTTTTTTTCGCTTTTATACGGTAACTTGCTCTAACGGTAATTGGTTTTCTACTAAACTTAAAGCTTTGTTTGGGAGTTCATAAGGGAATGAAAAGAAATTGAATAGAATGGAATGGAATGTATTTAAGTAAGGGAAAGAAATGGAATGGAATTAAAAGTAACCTTGATTGGATGTTTTAAAATAAAGGAATGAAAATGAATGGAATATAAGTAATCTTGTTTAGGAGTAACATGGAGGGAATGGAATGGAATCATTTTATGACAATATTACTATTAAACTACTATTTTAAAATAAAAGGTTGAATATATAGGGGTATATTGGGAGTTTTAGTAAAAAATTCATTAAATCTAATTTCATTCCCTCCCATTCCTTCCAATTTCGAGGGAATGAAAATTTGAGGTTTTAAGGGAATAGAGAGGAATGAGTGCCTTCTACCCATTCCATTCCCTCCCACTTAAACTCCCAAATAAGGGAGTGGACTTTTATTCCCTCCATTAAAACTCCCAAACAAAGGAAGGGACGAATATTCTAAAATTATTCTTTTCATTCCTTTACATTCCATTCTCTCCTTCCAAACGAGGCCTAAATATCTTGTTTGGATTAAAAGCATTAGAATTGATGGTCAAGATTTTAGTGGATACCGTTCACACTAAAAAAATAGGGTTACCGTAGAACAACCCAAAAAATGCATTGAAGTTATTGCCCTTTGGTGACCAAATTGATAGTGTTTAGATATGAGAAATAACATGGGTTTCAGTTATCTCAACTAGTAAAGTCTTTAATGATTGAATAAGAGATCTGGGGTTCAATCTCCGCCTACATCAAAAACCGATTAGTGTCTTAGTTTGATGATAAAGAGCTATCATCAGGAGAGATACAAGAGATAACAAAAGAGAACATAATATAAATGCTTTGTATTTTCATACTTACATTTAATTAATTCAATTAATGACCAATTATTTTATTGGGTAAATTTCACAAATATATCTTGAGGTTTGGACTAATACCAATTAAGTCCAAAACATTTAAAAACTGACCACTCCAGTCCTTAAACCCAAACAACTTGTAACATCGTTACCTTTTTTGTTTTTGTTTTACTCTCTCTATGTCAAACCTCTTTAAATCTCTCTTTTGTCTTAGAGCTCTTCTTTCTCTTCTCTCCCTATGGCTTCCTCATCCCTCTCTCTAACCTTTCTTTGTCTTTGCGGTGTGCCACAGTGGTGGGTTTGCGATGGTTTATGAGTTTTGATTAGATCTGTGTTGGAGGATTTGGGCTTTTTGTGGGTTGGTTTTGGAATTTTGTGGGTTTTAGTTTGGATTGAGGTTGGAGGAGTTGGGTTTTTTGGTTTGGATTGGCAGAGGTGTGTGGTTATCGCCTCTAGAATTTCCCATGTTGATTCATCCTCCATAGTCACTATCACAAAATGCGCATGCGCCGCCATGTTCTCGACCAAACTGTGATCCATACATTTACAACCTTCACACTCTATGAGTCGCTCACTAAAGGCAGAGAGTTGCAATTGCAAGTGGATGAGATCGTGAATTAAAAGAGTGGGAAGCTCCCAAGGTGACCTTCACACTCGACGGGTCACTCACTTATTCAACTTGGTTACAACATAGAAATGTGATGAAGATTTTTCATAGAGAGCCAGAGTTTTGGTAATGGAATGAGTTGTGCTGGGAATTTGACATTTTTGTGAGTTTGAGAAGATTTTTGAGGGGTTTTAGCTTAGAGGAGGTTTCGATTTGTTGGGTTTGGTTTTGCGTTTGAAGCTGAGATTGGATTTTGATTTTGAGTTGAGACTGAATTTTGGTATGGTTCTTGATTGCAAGTTCTTTGATATGGTTTTAAATATTCAAATTAACTGATTTGTTGTGTTTAACTCTCAGTAAATGAAAATTTGTTTTGATTGTTGGTTCCATTCAAGCTTTTTTTTTTTTTCTTTTTTTCTTTTTTTTCTATTGGGAACTTGTTCTTCAATTTCTTCTTCTTCTAATCCAAGTCAAAGAAGGAGAGGAGAGAGGCTAAAGGAGACAGATGAGAGAAAGAAGAGAGTTTTGGAATAGAATTAAAAATAGGTAACTGCATTACAAGCCGTTTGGGTTTAAAGACTGGAGTGATCATTTTTTAAATCCTTTGGACTTGATTGGTATTAGGCCAAACATCAGGGTATGTTAGTGAAATTTATCCAATTTTATTTTTATTTTATTTTACTATTATTAGCTTTCCTCTATCTCAAAATGGGTGGGTATTAGTCAAGAGCCTTATAACTTAACTGACACCTTTCTATGCGCAAAGTGCTTGGGCACCTAGGAGGGGAGAATGGTTCGAGATATGGAGTTAGTAGCATATAAAATATAGAAACTATCTCAAAAAAAAAAAAAAAAAAAAAGTGCTCATTAGGTGTCATTTTGGAAAATAAACACCAACATTTACGTCAATTCCTTGTTTCTATTATAAAAATTTGGAACAATATACTAAAAACCTTTAACATAAGCTTTAGTTTATAGTTGTTTAGCAAAGAGAAAAAGCTATTTAACAAAATTGTCAAACAAGAGTAGAGTTGTGCAGCCAACTTGCCAAAACCGACCTGATTCAACCCAACCCGTTGGGTTAGGTCGATTTTTAGGGGTTGTTGGGTTAGGTTGGGTTGTGAATTTTTTTTTTTACAGTGTGTTGAGTTGGGTTCAGGTCATAAGATTCACAAATCTACCTAACCCGACCTGACCCACATATATTTAATATATATTTAAAATTCAAAAAATATAATATACAATTTTGTTTTTTTTTAATACTTTTTTCCCTCCCTTCTTAAATAAAACCTTAACCCTAAGTTCTCCTCATTTCAATCTCCTTCTTATGTCATGTTTCTCTCTCTCTCTCTCTCTCTCTCTCTCTCTCTCTCTCTCTCTCTCTCTCTCTCTCTCTCTCTCTCTCTCGTCCATCACTCCCACTCCTATTCTGAGCCCTAAATAAAATCCAAACTCTAAGTTCTCCTCATATAATTTGTATTGGTTTGGTGTTATGCTTAAGATTATTTAGTTATAAAACTTTTCATATTTGTGGTGGTGTTATTCTAATGCTCAATTTAATAATAATAATAATAATAATAATAATAATAATAATAATATAATAATAATAATAATTTAAAAAAATTGCCCAACCCAATCCATGTGAGTTGGGTTGGGTTGGACCCTTGTGATGGATTGGCTTAGGTTGGATTTTTTTAAGCCATCATATGGGTTGGGTTGAAAATACCCCTCAACCCGACCCAACTTGACCCATACACACCCTTAAACACGGGTGGTTTATTTTGCCATTTTTTTTTCCCTTCAAATGCAATACTAGGCAAGTATAATTCCATAATAGCAACAAGACCATTGAGTTTACTAATAAGACACATGATATGTATAGCCCCATATCTAACATCACATTTTACCCACCAGCAACAAGTAACCACCTAGAATTTATTGTGAAAATTTTATGGATGTAGTATTTCTATATCTATAAATACAAATTCTCTAACTCACTTCTTACTTTCCTTAAAAATAACCGTAGTTTAAAATGGAAAAAAAAAAAAAAAAAAAAAAAAAAAAAAAAAAAAAGAGAAAGAAAGGCACATGGAATATCACAATTGGTGAAATATAAGTAAAACACAAAAAGTAAAGTAAAATATTTGTATTCAGATCTATCTTTATTTTATAAGCTATAATTTATATACTATATAATAAAATTTGAGTCCTAAAAACCATAATTGTGTCGGGTCAATGCTCTACCTAATTGTTGTGTGCCTACTCCTTTAAATAATAGTTTTACACTAATACTATGGACAAAATTGGCCTATGCCCTTTTCACACAATCAAAGCAGCATTTTGCCCCCTTGCCCAAACTAATTAGGGAAATGCCCCTCTTTTGAAAATCGATTTTCTAAAAATCGAGTTAAGCCCTATAGTAGCGTTTTTAAGGAGCCTATAGTGACGTTTTCAGGACATATAGTGACGTTTTGAAACTCGACGTATACAAAGTCGAGTTATAGGCAAAAAAAAATGAAAAAAATTGCCTATATGAGATCGAGTTATAAAACGCCAATATAGCTCCTTAAAACGTCACTATAGGCTCCTTCAAACGCCATTATAGGGCTCCAAATTTTTTTTTTAACTCGATTTTGAGAAAATCGAGTTTCAAAAGAGGGGCATTTCCCTAATTAGTTTGGGAAAGAGGGTAAAATGCTGCTTTGTTTGCATGAAAAGGGCATTTGCCCATTTTGTCCCTAATACTATTAACATTTTGCTACCAGATTTTTGATTCACATATGTTTTTCAATTTATGTACCAGCTACTTATTGTTTCTCAATAAAAATATATAATTATATACATTCATGAACAAAACTATGCAATATTCATAGCCTTCAACTAATAACTATAATATTCACAAAGGGTGGACAAACCAACATGTAAAATCATTCCACCCCTTGCCCTTAAGTTAAAGGACACCCCTTAACCAGCATGGTTGGATGGCCATCTACTTTGGTAGAATAAATTGGGGTTTTCCCACAAATCAACTAATAACTATAATAAAATAAAAAGGTAAAATACTATTTTGATTCTTAAAATTTATCTAAATTTTTTTTTTTCATATCTAAACTTTAAAAATTTTGCTTTTCATTCATAAACTATTGAAAATATTTTTTTCATCTATATTTTTGTCTTTAAACTAGTAAAATAAACTCTCTGCAAAGTTTAATGATGAAAAATGACCTTTGTAAATTTTAAGAACAAAAAACAAACTTTGGTAAAATTTAGGGACCAAATAATATTTTACCGTAAAACAAACTTACATATGCAACGGATCAAATTGGGTCAAATAGATTGAAACTCCCCATCAGCCTTAAGCCAATCCACTGAATTTTATTACCTTGATATTGCTATCTAGATTTTTGCTTCTCTTAATTCCTTTTTTTTTTTATTTGGTCTACAATCTCGCTTATTGGGCTGTGCTCTATAAGTGGGATAGATAAACATCTCCTCTCTCTGATTTGATATTTTTAGACTCTAGAATCTAGAGATGGTTATGACTCTTTTTTTTTTTCCAAATATTTATATATATATATATATTTATCTTTCTATTTATAAGAAGATTCTCCTATTTCGTCTTCAATTTTTGGCGTACCAAAATATCTTCATACAAATTTTGAAATAACATACCCTTTAGTTTAATTTTCTTTCCTACAAAAAAGAAAAATAGGTTAAAAAAGTAATACTATCTCACGAAAAAATAAAAAAATAAAAACCGTTATTCTCACCACCTATTTGTATTCAAACGTCTACATCCTATCTATATTTGTTATCTATTTGAATTTAAATTCTTCAATTATTTTTATAAAAAAAAAAACAAAAACAAAACTACTCATTCTTATCCCGAAATTTTTACGATTTTTTTTTGTAATTCTTTAAAACATTTCAAAATTTTTGTTATCCAAATTTTATACAGTTATCACAAATCCCCATCCATCCACGTATATCATTTTTCTTTTGTTCAAATCTCAAATTTTTTTACTTATCACAATTCTTATCCCAATCAATAAATTAAAATGTCTCATTGGGTTTCATCTTCTTATGGTTCTCTATCTCATTTTTTAACATTATTCTACGTTACCTAACCTCCGTCTTAAAAAAAAAATACACGGTTATTATATATCACTTTTAAGCATTATAACACTAAACCAAAACAAATAAATTTAAAAAAAAAAAAAACATTATTGCACACGTAAAGCGCATCTGAAGAGTTTAGTACTACTAATAAGAGAATTCTGTTTTTGGATTTCAATATTTTGCGTACTAAAATATCCTTACACAAATTCTTAAACTTTCTAAAATACCCCTATCTTTTAGTTAAATAATTTTAAATTAAAAAATACAAACTTGTTAAAAGAGTAATTTACTGTTCTTAAGTTTTAGGCTTTTTCTTTTATCTTCTGCATTCAGTTTAAAACTTATGACACTATCTCTATCTCATTTTTAAACACTATTTTATGTTACCTTACCTCTTTCTTTAAAAAAAAAAAATACACACTATTATTTATATATCACTTTTAAACATTATAACACTAAAAAAATTAAAAATTTAAAAAGAGCATTATTGCATGGGCAAAGTGCGTGTAATGAGTCTAGTGTGTGTGTGTGTATATATATATTTATTTATTTGAATTTTCAAATTTATATTATTTTTACTTATATAATTTTTTTTATTTTTCATTTAAATTCAACTCAAACCAAAACTCAAAAATAAAATTTTAACTCGGCCCACCAACCCCTCGAAAAGACGTCGAAAACCAACCCACAAACACAAAGAGAGCCGAAAAAAGAAAAGGGAATCACTAGTCTACACTCCACAATCTCTTCTTCTTTTTGCTTTTTAATCAAACCTCGGCAACCTAGAATACACTCACAAAACCACCTTGAAAGGTCCATCCAGCTCTCTCTCTCTCTCTCTCTCTCTCAATTCGAACATGTTTTGTACTTTGTTTTTCCAGAATTCTGTGATTTGTTGTTATTGCTGTGTGTTTCTCTTTGATTTTTCATGATTTCTAATGATTTGAATATGTTATTTGTCTCTGATTTTTTGTTGGATATATCTGATTATAAATTATGTAATTGACTAATTTGATATTTGTGTTTTTTTTTTTTTTTTGATTAAATTATTTTCATAAAATTATCTCATTTTCCTATGTTTGGTAATAACCTTAAATGAGTTGAAAAACAATCTTCTAACTTCCTTCATTTAGCTTGATGTGAGATAGAGTTGTTTTCCAAAAAAATTTAATGAAAAACAATCTCTAAAAATAAGTCATACTTTTTTAATTGATTAAAAATAGTTTTCTTTTGACTTATTTTTTCTAATACTATCAAACACTAGAAAATATGGAAAACTATCTTTACAGAAGGTTCAGTTTTCCATTGAAACAAAAAGAGCATTAATAGAAAGGAGGATCGGCTTTGATAGATAATTTGGTAGTTATAATGCAAAGGAGATCACAAAAAATTTCAAAAATTTCATTCAATAGATGATCCTAGATAAATTTTATTCTATGAAAGATCATTAGGGATCATACCTGTGATGTGAAATGCTCTTTTTTTGTGGGGGGGGGGGGGGGGGTGTGGAATATTTTTGTATGTCTACAGTGAATTAGACAATTTTGTATACTTGTTAAAGTTTATAAATATGATGATGATATATTAAAGTTAATAATTTTGTATATAATATATTTATGAGCTATGATTAATATACTAATACTGTAATTCTGCCCCAAATACGGTCCTGGCTGAATTCTGAATTGAACAATTGCATAAGCTTATTTTGGTCCATGTTAACAACTGACTTCTTTCCGATGGATGGACCAGAAAGCAGTCAAAGCGTGTACACGGACGTTGAAAGATACAAGAACCACCGAGCCATAATCCAAAATTCTGAGTTCGGCTATAGATCCACAATGGACCATTCAGAATTGACCATAAAATTGTGAGTTTCAGTTAACTCAATTGATAAAGTCTTTGATAGTTGAATAAAAGATTTAGGTAAGTTGAAACTCTCTTAAAAAAAAAAGAATTGACCATAAAATAAATTGAAAAATGAAAATAAAATCAATTGTCAAGTATGCAGGCATTGCTTTTTATACCAGATATATAACTTTTGAAAATTGCATTAAGTACAAACACCACATTATAAATAACAAAGATAAAACAACGGTCAGAGCCACAAATTTCTGCCATTTCTTTATTTATCCTTAAAAGGTTTCCTTCTCATTTTCTAAAAACCGCACAGCCTCAATGGGTGCTCCTCTCTGTTGTCCATGTCCATATATTAAGAATTCGGATGTGCGCCCGAACCTACAACATAAGCAACATCTTAGTCCTCAGATAGTCTCAAAGACCATATAGAAAAAGGGAAAATCATAACAGAAACAATCCAGGACAAATACAAATGCAAAATAAGATTGATAAATTGTATCTAGTGAAAGTCTAAACACTCTTTGATAATTACAGATTGTTAAGTGCCAAGTTAAAATATATATATATATATATATATATATATTTCAGCAAAATTTGACATATAAATATATGAATTTGTGTGTTATTTAGCAAAGATTTAAGGAAGAATACAGCTTTGGACAGAGTTGAAAAACATTTAAGCAATTAATCCAATTAGTTGGGATCAATGTTGTATTGGACTATGCACATAATATGAGAGAGAGAGAGAGAGAGAGAAGAAAAGTAACCACTATGCAAAACGGCCTGTAAATTGTCAGAATTGATTGCATGTATTACCTACTGCATAAAAATGACAGCCCTCATGCTAAGGAAAAATTTGCTAAATAGCATAATTTTAGAAAAAAATTGCTAAATAGCATCCAACCAAAGTTATTTAGTTATGTAGCATTTTTTTAGAACTCGAGTTTGTCAAACTCAAGTTCCAAGTGAAACTTGAATTTACCAAACTTGAGTTCCAAGCATTATGTTTGATCAGATTGTCATAACACTTGAAACTCAAGTTTTAAAAAGATGCTACATAACTAAATAATTTTGGCCCAATGATTTTTTCTTAAATTATTTCTAAAATTATGCTATTTGGCAAAAAAATGCACGCATGCTAACCATGAACAACTTGTGAATCCAAAATTATACTTCAAAGCTCTAATAGAAATTCTAGAAACATGAACAAAAATAATAATTAACAACTAAACCGCTACACTTCTCATTATTATTTCACCATGTCCTTAAGTATTTGCAGAGTATCGAATGCAGAAGGAGGGAGGGAGTGTATTTTTTAAAATAATTGGTCAAAAGAATTGCTCATAAGCATGAGCATAAACTGTGTAGCCCATTAGGGCATAATGCCCTTAGATCACCCGACAACTGGTTATGACAGTTGGGGTCAGTTGCCCATATGTTTTACCGGCTAAAAGCGAGTTCAAATATTTCTTCTTTAGAAGAGTTTCCTACGTTATCCAAAAGAATAAAGGGAGGGGGGGGGGGGGGGGATTACAATAACCCACCTATGGTTTGGCTTGAAATCACTTTGCCTATCCGTGGTTTGAAAAGTGTGTCATTTTAGCCGCCTAAGGCAAGCTCCGTTAGTCTCTCGTTACCCACATCTGTTAAAAATAGAGGTAAATTTGTATTTTTGCTACGCTTTTATATTCCTCTCCTCCCAAAACATAAAAAACTAAAACAATCAAGAGAAAAAAAAAAAAAAAAAGATCTACAAATTAGGTTTTATAAAATTTAAGAACAAACATAATATTGTTCTTGTAAAAATTAAAAATACTAAGTATTGCCCTTTCTTGAAAAAGTTTGGGTTTTGTGGATTTGATTTAAACTTTGATAGAGTATGGGACATGAATAATTATTTTTTTCAAACTTTTCATGTAAGGACGAAGAGTCGGGCCATACATGGTTCTAGGAGCGAAACAGCCGAACAATGTGCAGGTTTTCAATTTCAGACACAGTTGTCCTTGGTGCGTGAAAAAACTATAGTTAAAAAATATCAAGAAGAAACGGCAATTGTACAACGTATTATACATAAAATCAGACCTACATGTATCAGCATTCCCATTAGTTCCATTCACATGAAATTTTTTATATGGCTTGAAGAATTTCTTTCCAAATTTTACTGTTGTGAAGCAGCCACAACAATTAACAACATGACAAGTACTCAGAATCATTGCTAGAATCAAAATAAATAAAGGCATTGCAGAGGTGGGCAGACATTGTTAATAAAGAAACTGGGTTTGGTGTAGTTTGGGCTTCTAACAGTAGCTCCCAATCAACCCTTACCCTCTCCTTTTCTTTTATTGAAAGATATCTCATCTTGCTTCTTGCATTTTCACACAAAAAGCAAAGAAATATCATTTGGTTGGATTATCTTAATTTTAGTTGGATGATTATTTTGGTTGAATGTTTTCAATTTTTACAAAACCTAACTTTTAGATCTTCTTTTCTCTTGATTTTTTTTTAGTTTTTTATGTTTTAGAAGAAGAGAGACATAAAAGAGTAGTAAAAATACAAATTTACTCATATTTTTAACAGAGGTGGGTAAAGCGACACTTTTCAAATTACGGGTAGGCAAAATGATTTTAAGCAATGGGTTTATTGTAATTTCCCAAAAAAAAAAAAAAGAGAAGAGATTTTTTTTTATTTTTATACAAGATAGAATTCTACTCTAGCCTAATCTAAGTGTATATGTGTGTGAAACTCCCTCCTGCAGACTTGAACCCCGGCCCTTACCCCCCACACCCCACAAGCACTTATACTTGTGAAGTGACCATCACACCAAGAGTATGCGTTGGTCAAAAGAATCAACTATCGAAAATTAATATCAATAAATCTAAGATATCAAGTAATTTCAAAGGACAACTAGAAATAATTTTATCGTACTTTTTAAAAGTGTGTTTGCATGCTAATTAGATATAAGTCGTCAAACCACCGCACACCTTTAGTGTAGTGGTCACTCCACAAGTATAAATGCTTATGGAGTGTGGGGGGCAAAGGCTAAGGTTCAAGTCTCTATGAGGGAGTTTCACACACATATACACCTAGATTAGGCTAGAGTAGAAATTCTATCTTGTATTAAAAAAAAAAAAAAGATATAAGTTGTCATGAAAGCATGACAATAAGTTACAGTATCAAGTTTGAAAAATAATGTAAATCAAATCAATGAAGGGCTTGAGTAGAACCATTTGATTCTATTTTAGTATTAGTCAATATAGTAGGGGGAGGGGGACAATATATCTAAAAGGGTTTTGCAGGAATCCTTAGGGTCCCTCAATTCACAAAATAATAAATATAAGTATGCTGTGAGCAAGCAATTAGTCTTAAGGTAATAGAAGTCTAGAACAATAACAGCTTCTCCAAAATTAGAGATAAGACTGCCTAGTTACCACCTATCCCAGGCCATCTAGAAGTAAAAGTCCAATGCACTAGGTACTAGGACATTGACGTAGCCTGTTTGGGATTGCTATAAAAGCAGAGCCTTAAGTAATAGAGTTTTGGATGTAGATTTTTAACCGAAAAGAGCTTTAGCATTTTTAACGTTTGACAAACTACAATAATAAAGTGCATTGAAGTTATTGCCCTTTGGTGACCAAATTGTTTTTTTTTTTTTTTTTTTGGCACCAAAGAAACATTCATTCATTGCACCAAAGTAACATTACATCATAGTTCAAGTGACATGACTATAGTCTGAGATCATCCTACAATGATGCATAGGGAAAGAGGTAGTGTTGTGGCCAATGGTGTGGTACCAGAGTTTTTCGAGAACTAAAAGGTGGTTTACAAGGACATCCTGCTGAGATAACTTCTGAAGGTCTGTGTAAAAAGTCTTTTCCCACCAAGTCGGCTTCCTATAGTGGTTGCACAACTTATCAAGCTTCCTACTTGTGCTCAAAATCAATATTCTATGGAAGCCCAGCTCCTTGGCTTTAAAGACAGCTTCACTCACAGCATCCTAAAGAGCTAAAAAATGTTGCTTCCTCCCACAACTATTGCCACCTGAGAAAATACTGACTCCAATCATGTTCAAGGCTTCAAAGGCAGCACCACTCTTCTTGGTCTTTTTGTTCTTGTATGCAGCTACTTTTAGTATTATATTCCAATTGTGATTTGTGAAGGTCTTCCCCTGTTGCTGCCTTGTAGAAGTATTCTGCACTCTCTCTAGAGAAGAAGCTTGTTGGTACCTGCAAATACAAGATTGGGCAATTAGTTATACTTCCTTAGGATAAGACACTTTCCCTTGATGTAGAACCAGGTTTCTATGATTCCAAATGGACCACAGAATAGTAAACATGGATTGCAGGTATAGCATCCTATTATCCTCAAAATCCTCCTTATCTGTAATAGCAGAAACCACCCACTGCTTCACTGAACTAGTGACTAAAAAAGAAGTTCTAATCCCTAAACTTGATCCATGCCAAATAGCTCTTACAAATGGGCATTGAAGAAATAAATGATTAACTGTTTCCTCATCTTCATTGCATATGAGACAAACATTGGAAGTTGCGATTCCCCTACATTTAAGCTTCTGAAACAAAGGTAAACTGTCATGAAGCAGCTTCCAGATAAAATTGAGGACTTTCATAGGCAATTTCACTTTCCATAACAACTTCCAAACCGAGCAATGAATCCCATAATATCCTTGATTTTGAAAGATAGGTGACCTATTTTGTTGGAGCATAAGATAGGCCTTATTAACTTTATATTCCCCATAATTTGAAAATTTCCAAACCAGCTTATCCTCCATATTGGCAAACTTTGAGATAGGCATTTGCAAAATTTCCTCAGCTCTTCTAATTAAGTCCACTTTCCAAAGACCAGTCTCCTAATCAATAAGGTCAGCCACATATCCACCAAGAAGATTATTGTCTCTTAGTATCTGCTGGGTTGTTTGAAACCAGTCAGGGTGGGAAAGGGGTATTTGTAAACCTCTACCAATAAGCCATCTATCTTGATGCAAAAAAGGGGATTGGGTGACTACAATGTTCCTCCAAGTCCATGAATGGTGTGGCTTAGGTTTATAGTCCTACAACGAGCTTCTAGGAAAGTACATAGCCTTAAATGTTTTAGCTAATAAGGAGCTGGGGCAATGTTGAATTCTCCAAATCTGTTTTGCCACCAAAGCTTGGTTAACAAGATTAAACTTTTTAATACCAAGCCCTCCCCTCTCCTTAGGCTAGCAGATTTTATTCCAATTAATCAAATGTAGCTTTTTATCACCGACATTGTGGCCCCACCAAAAACATCTAACTATTTCATCTAGTTTGGCATAAACAGCATCTGGAATCCTAAAACAAGAGAAGTTGAGGAAGAACTTGAGCTTGATCTTCTGTCCAGTGAAGAGGATGAGGTGCCTTTTGCAAGGCATGGACCAATAGTTGAACCAGACTAGGAGGAGATTGCTATTCAGAGAGGTTTTTGGGAACAATGTGCTATTGGCTTCCTCCTAGACTACTGTAAGTTCTCTATATATCACATGCAACAGGTTATTAACAATGCATGAAGGATCCGAGGTGAGGTTTTCGTGGTAGGAATAGATTCATATTTTTATATCTTTCATTTTGATTACTTAGAGGATCTTTAGCATATTTATAAGGAGGGGCCATAGGCAGTAGATGGAGCACTACTAATATTGGAGAAATGGAGGCCAAATTTGGTGTTAGGAAATCTTCAAATTAATTACGTTTCCATTTGGGTACACTTCATGGTCTGCCATTGGAGTACCAACATCCAAAGCTTGCTGAAAAAATGGGTGAGATGATGGGAATAGTTGATAGAGTTGATTGGGAGGACAGGATTCCTAGGAATATTTGTTTCATGAGGATTAAGGTGCGTATAGATCCTTGGCTCCCTGTAATAGCTGGCTTTATGCTTCGGCTTGGTGATAGAACTAGAATTTGGGTACAGTGCAGATATGAGAGAGTGTATAAACTGTGTACTAAGTGTGGTTTGATTGGGTATAGGAGAGGCCAGTGTACTTATTCTATGGATGATATTGAACTCATGTTGTACAGAAAACAATTAAGGATTCAGGAATTACATCATACTCAGAATAGGTTTGATAGACTTCAACCTCAATTTACTAATGAACTTTGTGCTTATCATAATCGTCGGAGAAGGTGGACAACTCAGGTGAGATATGGCCCTATGCCCCATGCCTCTTCCCAGACACAACACCATCACCACATGCAAATATTCCCTAATCCCAGTACACCTAGTACTCCTCATTCCTTGCATGCACCCCCAAATCCACCTAATCTGAACCTATCCTCTAACCCCTCCATAATTTGAGATGCTATTAATCAACTGAATCTAAATGTCTCCAACCATTTACCCCAACATGCAATTAATGGTACTTTTTTTTCATTAGGACCAAATGGACCACCAACTGTTCCCCAAACTCCAGCCAATTCCTTGGTATCAGGGGATGTTGGTCAAGAAGTTCACATGACCAATGAGGTTGCTCATGACATGCAGGAGGAGGAGGTCTTGATAGAAAACAATGCAGTTCTAGGTAATGTTACTAACTCTGTTTCATTCCTTGAAAGGCCACCATGGCAACCACCCCCACATTCCAACCTACAATGGGCTTGGATAGAAGACAGTGGGCCTTTCATTACAAATGGTCAAAGCTCCCATCCACAATTCACAGATTCGAACAATGACAGTGATACTACAGCTATTATGTTTAACTTGGACAGCTTGAATGACACTAGACCTGAAGCCATGCAAAACCAAGGATGGGAGAAGGGATGCATTCCTGAGTCACCTAACTCTTTTATAGAGTCTTTAGTTCAAAGGGTGGATAGAGGGAGATTTAGGTTTGAATTTTAGAGATTCAAGTACTGGGTCCAGTCTGATGAATTCACAAAGTTGTAATCCAGTTAACTCTCTAGGCCAGAGTGATCACAATACGGGCAAACAGACCATGGACTTGGGGCCCAATGAAAGGGAATTAAGCCCATTTGAGATGCTTACACTTGGGCCAAGGCCCTCCTTACACTAAACCACCCAGTTGCCTTCAAATCAAGACTCTGGATTATGGTGCAATGAAACAAAGGAGGAAGTGGTAGGAGTAAAGGGTCCAAAACCAACTTCCAAGAAAAGACTCGGGAAAGAAATAGGAAAGATTGGTAGAAATATTAGACAGAGGCTCTTATGTGCAGTATTTGACAAAGAGGCAGAGCAAGAGCAAGATGGTGATGGACAGGAGAAGTACATGGAGACTGACATGCAATCAAGGCCTCGGGAAGCTAGCCTACAACAGCTTCCCCAACAGCCATGAGGGTGTTAAGCTAGAACTATAGAGGGCTAGGCAGCCCTTCTGCAGTTCTACAATGCCAAAAAAAGGCCCAGGAGTTTAAACCAGAGATCATGTTTTTGATGGAGACCAAGTTAGGCAAAGATAAAGGGAGAGGTATTTTGAAGAAATGTGGCTTTTTTTATGGGTGAGAGGTGCCAAGAGAAGGATTCAGTGGTGGCTTGCTGCTAGGATGGATGCAAAACCAGAAAATCAACATTCTTCACAGCTCCAAAAATTTAATCCATGCAGACCTTATGGACCATAGAGGTAACCCTTTATCCATTTTCTTTATTTATGATCATCCTAATTTGGTCACCACCACCTTTGGTGACCAAATTGATAGTGTTTAGATATGAGAAATAACAAAAGAGAACATAATATCAATCAATGACCAATTATTTTATTGGGTAAATTTCATAAATATATCTTGAGGTTTGGACTAATACCAATTAAGTCCAAAACATTTAAAAACTAACAACTTCAGTCCTTAAACCGAAATGACTTATAACACCATTTCCTTTTCTGTTTTTGTTTTACTCTCTTTATGTCAAACCTCTCTAAATCTCTCTTTTGTCCTAGAGCTCTTCTTTCTCTTCTCTCCCTCTAGCTTCCTTGTCCTCTCTCTAACCTCTCTTTGTCTTTGCAAAGTGCCACAGTGGTGGGTTTGCAGTGGTTTGTAAGTTTTGATTAGATCTGTGTTGGAGGATTTGGGTTTTTTGTGGGTTGGCTTTGGAATTTCGTGGGTTTTAGTTTGGATTGGGGTTGGAGGAGTTGGGTTTTTTGGTTTGGATCGGCAGAGGCATGTGGCTGTCACCTCTAGAATTTCCCATGTCAATTAATCCTCCACAGTCACTATCATAGAACGCATGCGCCGCCACGTTCTCGACCAGGCCGTGATCCATACATTTCCAACCTTCACACTCTACGAGTCACTCATTGAAAGTAGAGAGTTGCAATTGCAAGTGGATGAGATCTTGTGTTCTTTATTTTCCGCACTTTGCATGATATGATATATTTGTGTTAACCTAGAATTGCTTAGTTTACCTAAGTTAATCACTTGGTTAAATATCTAGGTTAATCTGTTTGGGTTTAAGGAGTCTAAACTTCTTACAAGTGGTATCAGAGCAGGTAGCTTTTTTTGTGTGGATCCTTTGATCTAAACGCTGATCCTTGACCCCGATTGTCATGGAACACGGACACTTTCTTGTTATTTCACCTCATTTTGATAGGAATAATTATGCTTATTGGAAAGTAAGGATGAAAGCATTCCTGAAATCTATTGATGAGAGAGTTTGGAATTCTGTTGAATACGGATGGGAGAAGCCTACTACTCCTGTGAGTGAGAAGCAAACTTCTCAAAAAGAGGCAGCCGCTTTTAATAGCAAAACTATGAATGTCATTTTTAATGCTGTCTCTATGGAGGAATTTAAGAGAATCTCTAATGTTGAGGTTGCTCATACTGCTTGGAATATCCTCTAGACTGTGCATGAAGGCACAAAGGCTGTTAAAATTAACAAGTTACAGCAATTGACTACTAGATTTGAAAGTATTAGAATGACTGATGATGAATCTTTTGATGAATTCTATACTAAACTTAATGATATTGTTAATTCTGCATATAATTTGGGTGAAATCTATGATTAACCTAAAATTGTTAGGAAGATTCTTAGATTTTTTACTGAAGATTTTAGACCCAAAGTGACTGCCATCACTGACAACAAGGATGTGGATTCCATCCCTGTTGATGAACTTGTAGAATCTCTTCAGTCCTATGAGTTAGACCTACCCAAGACTAACAAATCCAAATCAATGGCTCTTAAGTCTGTTGATGAAGTTGAAGTTGGTGGATTTGATGATAAGCTCTCTGCTATAGAGATTGTCTATCTTGCCAAGAACTTTAGAAATTTTCTTAGGAACAATAACAGAAGGGTAAAAGGTAAGAACACTGCTGAACCTAGAAATTTTAGGAGGAATGATCCCAACTAAGGTTAATAACACTGCAAAACTTAAAGAGAAAGTAGGTTAACCTTCTAATAATTCTATGGGACAACAATGTTTTGGTTGTCAAGGGTATGGTCATGTGAAATCTGAATGTCCTACATACTTGAGGTCTAAGGGTAAGGCTATGGCTGTAACCCTTAGTGATGATGAAGTTTCTGACAATGAATCTGTTAGTGATGAGGATGGAAACTTCATCGCTTTCACTGCTACTGCTGTAGTTAATGAAAGCGTGTCTACTGAAGAGAACCCTTCTGATGGGGAGCTCTCTGAAGATGCAGATTTACAAGAAGCCTACAATAAACTTTACAAAATTACTACAAAAGATGCTATGAATGTTGATCTTGGCTTAAAGAAAATTGCATCTCTTAAACTTGATAAGAAAAATTTGCTTGTGAAACTGTTTGATGCTAATGAACTTTTGAATAATGTGAAGACTGAGAACATGCTTTTACTTGATAAAGTTAAAAATTTGGAACTTGAATTATCTGTTACTAGAGAACAAACTAATAGGTCTGCAAGCTCCAAACTAGATCATATGTTAAGTATTCAAAAGTCTCCCTCTGACAAAACTGGCTTAGGTTTTGTGGAAAGCATCTCTGTGCCTGAATCTCATTCCACAAATTTTGTTCCTTCTACTGATCTCCCTAAGAGTGAGATTGTCAAACCCTCTGTGAGTGAAGCTGCTAAATCTGTAGAAGTTACACCTCCTAGAAGAATTAGGGTTGATCTTCAAGAGTCTAAATCTAAGGCTTCTAATTCTTCTAAGGGCAAGTTACATGATAAGCCTGCATGGGTTTGTCACTTTTGTCGAAAGTTTAGGCACATTTGTCCAAATTGTTTCAAGTTGCAAGCTGCTAAGCGAGCAAATAAACCAAAAGTACATGTGCCTCAAGCGCAAGATCCTATGGTACTTATTAGTGAATTGGTAAAGGCATTAAACCTTTATTCCAATCATGGAGTTGCTCAGAATTCTAATGTGAATAATAACTCCAATGCTAGAGTTGCATCTAAAAGGTTTTGGATGCAAAAGTCTCAACCTAATTGAGTCTGTCTGACATGGTCCTTGTTCTTCATTGCTTTATCTCTTGTGACCATTTTTTTAGGATTTGCATTGCATAACATTCATGCATTTCATTCTAGGATGTTTTTATTTTATTTTTATTTTTTTTTAAAAAGGTTGGTTTGCAAAATGTGTTTTGTAGTATTTTTTCTTGAATTTGAAAAACAAGGTTGGTCAATCTATTTTTACATAACATGTTTATGTACCTTGTTTAGCTTGGATGAGCTTATTTTATTGCACTTTACTAGTTTAAGCTTTGTAGTGCATGTTGTGTGGGAAGATGTTTATAGTTTTTGATCACATTATCTTGATTTTGAAGTCATATATCTTTGATTGTCAGACTTGAACTTATTGAAAAAGGCATAAATAACCATCTCACCACTGTTTATTAGCCAATCATGAACACCTTAGTGCATATCATAAGATTTTGTGCTCGAGAAAGTGTAGCGCATGCACAAAAAGATCATAAGGTGTAGCCTCAGACTAAATGCTAAAATTGGTGTGTACATTATTGGGCTGTAATGAATTCAAATTAAATAAAATTGGTGTGTGTATTATAAGGCAAATCAAGAAACTTACATGATTGCAAGCATTTATTCTAAGAGATGTGAGAGTTATATGATGTAACTCTTTAAGTGATAGTCTCTCTCAAATTTATGTGATGAATTTTGTAGAAATTGTGATTGATTTCTATTTACATATCATCTCACATGTTTTTCAAGCTTTTACTAGTTGCACACATTACACAAGTTGCTCTTTGCTAAACTTTGTACATGCTACTGTTTTGGTCTGACCAACCAAGTTTGATAATTTCTTGAAATTGATACAAAACATGTTTAATGTTTGAGAATTTGTGGAGAATTGAGTGAAAAATCTTAATTTTGGAAAATTGTGATCTAAACAAGTGTTTTTGAAAAGCATTTCATCTCATACTCATACATTTTATTCATAAAATTTAATGCTTTGAGGAGTTTTTGCACAAAAATTGCTTTGTTTTTCAAAAATTTGCTTTTTCCAGAATTTCGATCGATCGAACCTGTTTTTCGACCAATCGAAATTGCTCTTAAATCCCTTTGTGAGCTTCTATCTGTTTCGATCGGTGCTTAATTGGTTTTGGACCAATCGAAGTATTTTTGACCGATCGAATCTAATTTACAATCAATCGAAAATTGGGATGAGAGTTTTTATAAAGGCTTTTTCTTCACATGTTCTTCACTTTTCAAAAACTTTTCAAAATCCTTTTTCTCTCTCACCAATCGATCAAACCTTCAAATAGGACTTTTTGTCGTTTTTTTCCAAACTTTTTGCAAGGATTCTCTCCTCTTGAACCGGTAAGACCTTTTTACCCTTTCTTTTCTTTTTATTTCCATTTTTCATGCATTAAATCATTCATTTTTTGGGTTATTTTTGGCATTTTTATTTTTGGAATTGTTGATGATTTTGGTTGTTTTCTTTCACAATAAATCATTGGGTTTTTGTTGGGACACTATTTATATCCTATCATTGTGGTTTAATTTGATTAATTTGGAGATTTGTGAGAAATTGAAAATTCTAGGGCTTGAAATTGGCGAATTTGGAGTTTTTTTTCAATTTGATGGAAATTAATGAAATTGGCTTGTTAGATTGACTTATTTAATCATTATATTATGTTTTCTAACTTGTCTAATGATCAATTTTTCAATTTGATGGTTTTTGTGAAAATGGGTTTTTCAAATTTGGGAATTTTTGATATAAAATTCTTGCTCAAGTCAATTTTGTGAATTTGGAACATAATTAAACTGTTTTCATTGCATTAGACCATGCATCATTTGGATATTTTGTTCATGTATCATATAGAATTGTTATTTCTATATTGTTTTTGGTGCTAATCTTGCAGTCTGCCCTTGGTTTTTCTTTTATCTCTTTTCTTTCTATGTCTCTCTATCTGGTCTGTAGCATCATCCCTAGGAAAACTAGAGCTCATAAGACCTATACCTCTTCCCCATCCTTCGATAGTGATAGGTTTCTGAGTGAGAAACATCAGGAGACCTATGAGACACTTAACCTTAGGCGGAACATTTGGGGTGAGCGTAAGGTTCTTCTAAACGAGTTAGATGATGAGGTAAGACGTAACTTTGAGCGTCAAGGTTGGTTACCTTTGTTAGACATAGATCATCCGCCTCCGACTACCCTGATTAGAGAGTTCTACTCGAACCTCTCTATCCATGTTTATGATTCCAACACTTTAGTAAAGAGTTAGATACAAGGTGTAGAGTATCGCATTACTCCTTCGATAGTGTCTGATGCTCTTGGGGTACCCGTGGTTTCTCATCCTGTCTATCCTTACGATGAGTTTCCTCCCTTTGACGACATTATGTCGTACATCACTAGGTCTTCTATCTAGTGGGGTTCTGATCCTCGAATCACATCTGCTGAACTTTCTGAGATCCACTATCTATTCTTTCGGATTGTGTGTCATTCCTTGTGGCCTATCTCTCATCTCCACATTATCCCTATTGAGCGATGTGTGTTTCTCTATACTCTTGTCACTGATGCTCCTATCAGTTTTTCTCATCTTTTTCTTCGTTCTTTAAACGAAGTGCATAGGAGTAGTTCTACTGCTCATGCTTTATTCTTTCTCGTTTTTATTCATAGGATTCTTCTTCATCTAGGGTTAGGTGATTTCCTTGCTTCTAAGCCCGTTCATATTATTGCTCCCATAGGTGCCACCTTTCTTAGGCAAAGGGCTGCTCAGCCTCGAGCTAACTCTAAGCGTCCTAGGGTAGAGCTTTCCGATGTCACTCCTCCTCCTTCCTCTTCTACAGGTGCTCCTACGGCAAAGACATCTGCTGATCCGACTACTGCTGCTACTGTTGTTCCTCCACCTTCTCTTTTGAATAATTCGGACATTCGTCGGATGTTGGACACTGTCATGACCGTCCAAGAGGCTCATGGTCAGCTTCTAGTGGATATGCATGATGAGATTAGAGCATTGCGGGCAGATTTGAAGAATTTTCACAATGCTTCTCCGCCACCTCCTTTTGGTAATGAGTGAGTGCCCTTTGACAATTCGTCACAAAAAGGGGGAGTACATTGTGTAGTGGAAATTGTACTTTGTAGTAGAGGAGTTTTTGTCTTAAGGGGAGATTTTTGTTTATTCTTGTGATTCTGTGGAGCTGTGGAGCTTTTAGATTGTATCTAGGTGCTTTATTGTGTATTTATCTTTTTGGCTCATGGTAGGGGGAGATATAGGAGATATATTGGATACATTTATTGTATATGTTTCTTGTTTCACTGTGCTACATTGCTTATTGATTTATATTTATGATGCTATTCATGATATATGTCTTTATTTTGTGTTATGTGAAATCAAGAAGTTATTTTCTATGTTACTTGTATTTTCCACATATGCGTTTTTGTGTTTGTTAAGTGTTACAGGAATATACAGGTTGATTCAGTCATGCTGCTGTCTACTCTTACAACTAATAGATAGTAGTTAGGTTGAATTTGTCTAGTTGGGCTTTTGTTTTATAATGGGCTGCATATTTTGTAAACTTTGAGCATTTTGTTAAGTTTGTGTTTTGTCATGGATTTCCAAAGGGGGAGTTTGTTAGGTTCTAAGGAATTAGGAACTAATGTATTAGAACTTCATTTTATAAGGTTGGCAAACCATGATCAAAACGGTTTTAGTCTTGTTAAGACTTGCTCAAAGTATGTGCTTATTGTGTAAAGTTGGATTCGAGTTACTGCAGAAGTTACTGTGCAAATCTGCTAGGCTCGATCAATCGAGAATTAGACTTGACCGATCGAAAGTCGTGTAGATTGTTTTTTCTACAGAATTTTCAACTCAGCCCAAACCCGTTTGACGTGTAGGGTTTTATGTTCTGCCCTAAGTATAAAAGGGAAAACCCTAGCCACATTTTTAGAGTTCTGAGTACTGTGTGTGTGAAGCTTTTTGTGAGATCTAGAGGTATTTACCTTCACTACACTTAGGGTTTCCAAACTCAAGATTGATGTCAAGAGTTTGGTGATCATTCAGTTGCAGATACAAGACCTTAAAGATAGACAAGCAGGAGTGCTTGTGCTTGTTGTGAATTCAAGGAAAGAAGAAGTCTGTGGACTCGGAGTTGTCACGTGGTCGTGGTAGTTAGCTTCCTACTCGAGGTAGCAATAGGTTATTAGTGGTCTAAGTCGCTATTGTGTAAACTTCAATTCTTTCATAGTGAATTCTGTTTTACCTTAAGGATAGCTAGGTTAAATCCTCCTCAGGTTTTTTACCGATTTGGTTTTCCTGGGTTATCATATCGTATATTCTTTATTTTCCGCACTTTGCATGATATGATATACTTGTGTTAACCTAGAATTGCTTAATTTATCTAAGTTAATCATTTGGCTAAATATCTAGGTTAATCTGTTTGGGTTTAAGAGGTCTAAACTTCTTACAAGTGGTATCAGAGCGGGTAGCTTTTTTTGTGTAGATCCTTTGATCTAAAAGCTGATCCTTGACCTCGGTTGTCATGGAACACGGACACTCTCTTGTTATTCCATCTCATTTTGATGGAAATAACTATGCTTATTGGAAAGTAAGGATGAAAGTATTCATGAAATCTATTGATAAGAGAGTCTGGAATTCTGTTGAATACGAATGGGAGAAGCCCACTACTCCTATGAGTGAGTGGCAAACTTCTCAAAAAGAGGCAGCCGCTTTTAATAGCAAAGCTATGAATGCTATTTTTAATGCTGTCTCTATGGAGGAATTTAAGAGAATCTCTAATGTTGAGGCTGCTCATACTGCTTGGAATATCCTCCAGACTGTGCATGAAAGCACAAAGGCTGTTAAAATTAACAAGTTGCAGCAATTGACTACTAGATTTGAAAGCATTAGAATGACTGATGATGAATCTTTTGATGAATTCTATGCTAAACTTAATGATATTGTTAATTCTACATATAATTTGGGTGAAATCTATGATCAACCTAAAATTGTTCGGAAGATTCTTAGATCTTTGACTGAGGATTTTAGACCCAAAGTAACTGCCATCACTGAAAGCAAGGATGTTTGGGTTTAAGGGGTCTAAACTTCTTACAACTTGATCTTGAAATCTTGTTTCTTGAAGTATTAAAAACACCTAGATCTACCAAAATACAAGTAAAGTGCATTTTGTCAAAGGATTAGCCAATTACATAAAAGAATGACATATGTTCTTAACAAGTGAAACACATATGTCCTAACAGGTTTGATTTTGGGTTTGAAGCTAAGATTGGATTTTGATTTTGAGTTGAGGCTAATTTTTGGTATGGTTCTTGATTGCAGGTTCTTTGATTTGGGTTTAAATATTCAAATGAACTGATTTTTTGTACTTTACTCTCACTAAATGAAAATTTGTTTTGATTGTTGGTTCCATTCAAGCTTTTTCTTTTTCTTTTTCTTTTTCTTTTTTCTTGTTTGTTTACTAGGAACATGTTCTTCAATTTCTTCTTCTTCTTCTAATCCGAGTCATAGAAGAAGAGGAGAGAGACTAAAGGAGACAGATTAGAGAAAGAAGAGAGTTTTGGAATAGAATTAAAAATAAGTAACAGCGTTACAAGTCGTTTGGGTTTAAGGACTGAAGTGGTCAGTTTTTAAATCCTTTGGACTTGATTGGTATTAGGCCAAACCTCAGGGTATGTTAGTGAAATTTACCCTATTTTATTTTTATTTTTATTTTTATTTTTATTTTTATTTTTATTTTTATTTTTATTTTACTATTATTAGCTCTCCTTTATCTCAAAATGGGTGGGTATTATCCAAGAGCTTGTAACTTAATTGACAACTCTCCATGTACAAAGTGCTTAGGTGTTTAAGGTGAGGAGAATAGTTCAAGCTATGGAGTTAATAGCATATAAAATATAGTAACTATCTCAAAAAAACAAAAAACAAAAAAAAAAAAAAAAAAAAGTGCGCATTTGGTGTCATTTTGGTAAAAAAAACACCAACATTTATGTCAACTCCTTATTTTTATTATAAAAATTTGGAACAATATACTAAAAAGCTTTAACGTAAGCTTTTGCTTAAAGTTGTTTAGCAAAGAGAAAATGCTATTTAACAAAATTGTCAAATAAGAGTAGAGTTGTGCAACCAACCTGCCAAAACCAACTCAATCTAACCTAACCCGTTGGGTTAGGTCGATTTTTAGGGGTTGTTGAGTTGGGTTATGAATTTTTTTTTTTTACAATGTGTTGAGTTGGGTTTGGGTCATAAAATTCACAAATTCACCTAACCTTACCTGACCCACATATATTTAATATGTATTTAAAATTTAAAAAATATAATATACAATTTTGTTTTTTTTTTTAAATAATTTTTTGCCTCCCTTCCTAAATAAAACCTTAACCATAAATTCTCCTCATTTCAATCTCCTTCATATCTCATGTTTCTCTCTCTCTCTCATATGTGATATGACCACTTATTTAGTTTCCAATTGAGAGCTAAGGCACGAGTAGTCAAGTAGAGCCCACATCCTTATGAAGTGCTGCAGCCTACATGTACACGTCAAACAAGAGAAAGTTAATTTGTTTAAAGAATATTGAGAAAAATTATTGTCACTTTAGATGGGATGTGAAACATATTTGCATTATCTGTATATATTAAGAGGATTTAGAAAGTTAGTTATTGCTTTTTTTCCTGTCAAAAATACCCCTAAATTAATTAACTAATAACTTAAAAATGGGGTTAAAATAGTCAATTGGCAAAAGAAAGTTAGTTATTGTTTTTTTTATTGTCAAAAATACCCTTACCTAAAACTTAAAAATGGGGTTAAAATAGTAAATTAACAAAAATAATAAATTCCTATTTCTACGTTAAAATGCCTTTATGCTTCTAATAAACTCCTACTTTTACGTTGATTTAAATTTTTACTTCTACTCACTAACTCCCTACAAAATATGATCACTCTTTTGTTAGTTTTAAAACTCCTCCAATCTACAAACTCACTCACGTATTCTTTTTTTTTTTTTTTTTGTAATTGAAAAAAATAAAAATCTCAAATTATAATAAATACAAATTATTAATTTTGACCTAAAAAATAAAAAAGCATCTAAGCACGCGCGTGAGCGCGTGCTCAGAGGCTAGTTTCATTTATATTGTTTATATATGGTAGCTGATGTATCGGTACCAAAGAACAGTTCTAACAGCTTCATGATGGAAAGGTTGCAATTCTACTTTCTATTACTACTAGTACTAAGGCTAATAGGTAGCAGTTCCGGAGTTTCTAGATTATCTATATATATATTAAAAACCGAAGCCTCTGAAACTCCCATAATTTTTCACATCATCATTTTAATTTATAATTTTTTTTAATTTTTAAAACTAAATAGTGAGAGAGTTCTAACAGGAGTCTCGCTCCCTCTTTTTTCTTCATCATTTTAATTTATAAAAAATTTTAATTTGTTAAACTAAATAGTGAGAGAGTCCTAATAGGAGTCTCTCTCTTTTTTCCTTAATCCTAATAGGAGTCTCTCTTTTTTTTTTTTTTTTTCACGTGAGTCTTTTTTTTTTTTAACCTAAAGTGAGCCCTTAAAAAAAAAAAAAAAACTAACGTGAGGTCTAATTTAAAAAAAAAAATTTATTTTTTTTAATCCTAATTCTAACGTAAGTCTTTCAAAAAGTTAAAATTTTCAGTTTTATATAATATATAGATATAATTATCTATATATATATATATATATATAATCGAAACCTCTGAAACTCCCACAGTTTTCCACATCATCATTTTAATTTATAATTTTTTTTTAATTTTTAAAACTAAATAGTGAGAGAGTTCTAACAAGAGTCTCTCTCCCTCTTTTTTCCTCATCATTTTAATTTATAAAAAATTTTAATTTGTTAAACTAAATAGTGAGAGAGTCCTAATAGGAGTCTCTCTCTTTTTTCCTTAATCCTAATAGGAGTCTCTTTTTTTTTTTTCACGTGAGTTTTTTTTTTTTTCTTTAACCTAAAGTGAGCCCTTAAAAAAAAAAACTAACGTGAGGTCTAATTTAAAAAAAAAATATTTTTTAATCCTAATTCTAATGTAAGTTTTTCAAAAAGTTAAAATTTTCAGTTTTATATTATATATAGATAATAACAATAATGTGGCAAGCTCTAAGAATACGAAAATGCAATTTGTAGATTTACTATCAAGATAACATAGATTAGATTGGTAGTGGATAGTAGATATAATTGCAGTTGAATATTATGTAAAGTTATCACCATAGAATAGCCCACGTCGAAATGTGTTATGTGAAACCAATGATATGAAAGAAAAAGAATTTTTTTAAATCATTATATTGAAGAAATTAGTTATTTTCATTCATTTTCAAATTATACATTTTTAAAATTTAAGTCATATAACTTTAAGTAAAATAAGTACTTTAATTTTTATTTAACTATTCCGTGCATCGCACGGGTTAGTGACTAGTGATATAATAAATGTATATTGGGGGTTGAAGTAATAATATAGAAATAATACTTTTTGTGGTGCCTGGTTTGAACCCACTTTTTCCTTTCCCACTAAAACAAAATGTATATTTTGTTGGATATATATTGAGATCAAATTGTCAATTGCTAAATATATCACCAGTCAGACTTTAGGTGGATTGGTGTCTTCCTAAATATTAGTGTGTTTGAGAATAGGGGAGGTCACGAGTTCAAAGTTCAAACTACCGGCCGGGACAAAAATTGGTAAATAACTGGATTTAGGGGTGTACAAAAAACCGACAAACCGAAAAAACCGCTTCAAACCGTCCGAACTGTTTCAAAAATTTCGGTTCGGTTTCGGTTCGGTTCGGTTTTGGTTTTATTATATAAAAAACCGAAAATTTCGGTTCGGTTTTCGGTGGCAAATTTGAATGCACCGAACCAACCGAACCGAACCGAAATATATTATTATATTATATTTTATATTAATTAAATATTGAAAAGAATGATAAATGTGGGCTAAGGGCTTGGTCTTGCCAAAATCTCAAGCCCACAGCCCATTGCCCTTTTTTTTTTTTTTTGAAAGAAGCCCACTGCCCATTAAATAATCTTGATTAACTAACTAAAATTAAACTAATTAACTTAAATTAATTAAATTAAACAGAAACTAATTGAAAATAAAAAATAAAAAATAAAAAATAAAAAATAAAACCTAACCCTTACACTACCTACCCCACTTTCACTGAATCACTTACACGGCCTCCTCTTATCTGAGCCTCCATCTCCCTCATCTCCCTCACGCCATCACATCTCCCTCATCTCTCTCATGCCATCGCATCTCCCTCTATCTCCCTCATCTCCCTCACGCCTCAAGCAACCTCACGCCTCCATCTCCCTTATCTCCCTCACGTCTTAGGCGGCCTCATGCCTCCATCTCCCTCATCGCCTCATGGCTCATGGTTCACGCCTCCATCTACCTCATCTCCTTCACGCCTCATGCCTCCATCTCCCTCACGCCTCCATCTCCCTCGCGCCTCAAGCCTTGCGCCTCTGCTGCCGTGTCCACATGTCAGCCTTCACACGCCGGCCTCCCCACGCGGCTTGATCTTTTCATTCTCACGGTGACTTCTCTAGTCTCTTTTCAATTTCTTGATAACCCTCTCTCTTTTTTGTATTTTTTGGGTTTTGTTTAATACTGAATCAATGCTATTTTTTGTGAATCAGATGTTGAAATGTTATTTTCTTATTGAAAAAATGTGATGTTTTGTTGTTATTTTCTGTTGAGTTGCTATTTTCTTTTTGTGACTGTGATGTTGACTTAGAGTTTTGGAAAAATAGATAGCCTTCTGCTTAACCGAAAACCGACCGAAACCAAAATACCACCGAAACCGATTGATTTCCAATTATTTCGGTCGGTTTCAATTAAGAATTTCACAAACCGAAATTTCGGTTTCGGTTGGCCAAAACTAGAAAAACCGAACCGAACCGAACCGAACACACCCATATGGATTTATACAAACAAGAATTTTATTTGTTTGGACAATGCATAAAATCCAAACCCTAAGTTCTCTTCATATAATTTGTGTTGGTTTGGTGTTATGTTTAGGATTATTTGGTTATAAAATTTTCATATTTGTGGTGGTGTTGTTCTAATGCTCAATTTAATAATAATAGTAATTTAAAAAAATTGTCCAACCCAATCCTCATGGGTTTGGTTGGGTTGGACCTCTGTGATGGATTAGGTTGGGTTAGATTTTTTTTAAGCCACCACGTGGGTTGGGTTGAAAAAACCCCTCAACCCAACTTGACCCATACACACCCCTAAGCATGGGTGGTTTATTTTGCCATTTTTTTCCCTTCAAACGCAATACTAGGCAAGTATAATTCCATAATAGCAACAAGACCATTGAGTTTACTAATAAGACACATGATATGTATGGATTCTTTAGCAGGATATGTATGGACCCATATCTAACATCATTTTTTTACCCACCAATAACAAGTTGTCACCTAGAATTTATCATGAAAATTTTGTGAATGTAGTATTTCTATATTTATAAATACAAATTCTCTAACTCACTTCTTGCTTTCCTTAAAAATAACCATAGTCTAAAATGAAAAAAAAAAAAAAAAAAAAAAAAAAAAAAGACACGTGGCATACCACAATTGGTGAAATATAAGTAAAATAGAATATTTGTATTTAGAGCTATCTTTATTTTATAAGCTATAATTTATAAACTATATGGAGGGCAGAGGATGAATCAGCTAGGTTTGGAAATTTTGAGGAGGTTAATTGTTTAAAACGGGAGTTGAATGTTCTTTATGATAAGGAAAAGATGATGTGGAAGCAACGGGCTAGGGTTTCTTGGTTGCAACATGGTGATCGAAATACAAAATTTTTCCATGGTACGGCAACCCAAAGGAAGAGAAAGAATTTCATTAAGGGGATACGTGATGGGAATGGGGTGTGGCAAGAAGGGGATGAGGTAGTTTCGGCCATGCTAGTAAATTTCTATTCCCAACTTTTCTCTTCCTCTAACCCTCATGATTTGGATCGGATTTTGAGTGGGGTTCAACCTGTGGTATCTGACGCAATGAGAGCAGATCTTGATAAGCCTTTTTCTACTAAGGAGGTCGGTCAGGCAATCAGGGAGATGGCCCTGCTAAAGGCTCCAGGATCGGATGGTATGCCACCTCTTTTCTTTCAGACCTACTGGACTGATGTAGGTAAGGATGTTACTCAAGCTGTGCTATCTTGTTTAAATTCTGGGTCTATTTTGAAATCTATAAATCATACTTTTATTGCTTTGATTCCAAAGGTAAACAATCTAGAAAGAGTATCTGATTTTAGACCTATTAGCCTCTATAATGTAATTTATAAGATTATTAGTAAGGTGATTGCTAATCGCCTTAAGCCCATGCTTAACTCAATCATTTTAGAGACTCAGAGTGCTTTCATTGCAGACAGATTGATTTCTGATAATATTTTAATTTCTTTTGAATCTTTACATCATATGAAGACCAATTGCATAGGGAAAAAAGGTTTTATGGCTATGAAGCTTGATATGAGTAAAGCTTATGATAGGGTGGAGTGGTGCTTTCTTGAGCAAATCCTCCTTAAACTAGGTTTTCAGGAGTCATGGGTGGCTTTGATAATGGAATGTGTTCCCACAGTGTCTTATTCTATTCTAGTAAATGGTGAACCGAAGGGTTTGATCAAACCTTCCAGAGGATTGCGTCAAGGGGATCCCCTTTCTCCTTTTCTGTTTCTTTTCTGTGCGGAGGGGCTGAATGCTCTTCTGAGACAAGCAGCAGCAGGTGGTGATATCCACGAGTCCTCTTTGTGTCGAAATGGGCCTAAACTAACCCACCTATTTTTTGTAGATGATTGTTTGATTTTCTGTAGATCTACCTTGGAGGAATGTGCTAAGATCCAAGAGTTGCTTGCTATGTATAAGGCTGCTTCAGGTAATATGATTAACAGGGAGAAAACAACTTTATTTTTTAGCAAGAACACAAAAGCGCAAGCTCAAGAGGCTATTAAAGTGGCACTCAATGTCCCGGCCATCCAGCATTATGAGAAGTACTTGGGACTGCCATCTTTTGTTGGTAGAAACAAAAAGGCCTATTTTACGCATATTAAAGAAAGAATCTAGGCTAGAATGCAAGGTTGGAAGGAAAAGCTTTTATCTCAAGCTGGTAAGGAAGTGATGATCAAGGCGGTGGTCCAATCTATACCTGCCTACTCTATGGGTATTTTCAAGCTTCCGATTGCTTTATGTAAAGATATTGAAATGATGATTCGTAAGTTTTGGTGGGGTAGTGGTGACTCGAAGAAAATCCATTGGGTGAAATAGAGCTCTCTTTGCTCCTCAAAATCAATTGGAGGGATGGGGTTCCGGGATCTTCAGAAGTTTAATACTGCAATGCTAGCAAAACAAGTGTGGCATCCTATCCACCAAATGGAGACACTTCTTTTTAAAGTGTTTAGTGCGAAGTATTTTCCAAATGGCTGTGTTCTTGATGCTCCTATTCACCCAAAATGTTCCTATGCATGGAGGAGTATTTTGCAAGCTCGTGATGTCATTAATAAAGGGGCAATTTGGCGAGTTAGGAATGGGGAATTGATTGATATTTGGAGGCATAGGTGGCTGCCTGACCTGCAATATAGCAAAATTATTTCTCCTCGGGCCAATACCTCTGTGAATCGGGTTTGTGAGCTTTTTGTTCCCTACACGAAAATCTGGGACCTAGGTAAATTGGCTCTTTGTTTTTTGCCTTGGGAAGCTGAGATAGTTAGCCAAATTCAGGTCTGTACGGATGGGGAGGAGGATGTGTTGATTTGGCCGTTGACAGTGGATGGTGAGTATAGTGTTCGAAGTGCCTATCACCTTTTTATTGCCGCCAAGGACTATCTTGCACCTAGTTCATCCTCGTTGGCTTATGATCGTACTGATTGGAAGCAAATTTGGAAGATGAAGGTTCCTAATAAAATCCCCATTTTATCTGGCGTGCAGCAAAAGACTCGCTTCCTACGAAGGTGAACTTAAGGGCTCAGAATGATCCTGTGGATGTTGTCTCTGAGATGTGTGGGGATTATTCGGAGTCCACGCTGCATTCCCTTTGGCTTTGTGATCAAGCTCGGGCGGTTTGGATGTCAGGTCCGGAGTTCCAGTTTTTGATTCGGAAAGGATGTAGGTCTTTTGTTGAACTCCTAGAGCATTTGTTTAGGGTAGGGTCGGGCTTATAGGTTGCTGTGTTTGCAACAATCTGCAAGTGTCTGTGGCAACAGCGAAATCGGGTTAGAGTGCATCAACCTTCATGGCAGAACCATGAGATTAAAGGCCGAGCGAAGATGATGGTCCGTGAATTCTAAAATGCCAATGAACAGGAGCAGCAATGGTCTGTGCGTCGCCCTCAAGCCCGCTGGTCCCATCCACCTGTTGGTGCCTACAAAGCTAATTTTGATGCTGCGATATTTGAAGAGCTGCACTGTGCAGGACTTGGCATCATTTATCGAGATCATTTAGGCCAAGTTATTGTTGCCTTGAGTTAGAGGACTAGTCTAGTCTACCCCGTACGGTGGAGATGGCTAAAGCCTTAGCTCATTGTTTAGCTAGGAGAGTAGTTTCATCTGTAGATACTGATGTTTGGGTAGAAGATCTACCTGGGGATTTGGACGTTGTGTTCCAATCCGATTTGTCTTAAGTTGTCTTTTTTCTTTAATAAAACTACGCTTACATTTTTCTCAAAAAAAAAATATACTATCTAATAAATTTTGAGTCCTAAAAACCATAATTGTGTCAAGTCGATGCTCTACCTAATTGCTATGTGCCTACTCCTTTAAATAATAGTTTTACACTAATACTATTAGCATTTTGCTACCAGATTTTTTATTCACATATTTTTTTCAATTTATGTACCAACTACTTATTGTTTCTCAATAAAAATATATAATTATATACATTCATGAACAAAACTATGCAATATTCATAGCCTTCAACTAATAACTATAATATTCACAAAGGGTGGACAAACCAATATGTAAAGTCATTCCACCCCTTACCCTTAAGTTAAAGGACACCCCCCAACCAGCATGGTTGGATAGTCATCTAACTTTGGTAGAATAAATTGGGGGTTTCCCACAAATCAACTAATAATTATAATAAAATAAAGGTGTAAAACTCATTTTCGTCTCTACATTTTTACGTGATTTTCACTTTGATCCCTGACTTTTTTTTTTTCCATCGCTTTTAGTCTCTATCGTGGAAAACGCGCGTTTTTGTCCCTACCGTTACATTAGAGACGGAAATTGCATAAGTGGCAAACGGCATAAGTTAAAAATATTAAAATAATATCCACATAAACCACGTGGCTCTCCTGCCCTTCAGTTAGTCACGTAGCACTCAAACCCCAGAGTAGCTAAAACTAAAACTAACAAAAAACACCGTAGACCTTTATCTTTATCAACATTATCATGTGGCTCACCATGGCCGAGCTCAGATACTCAACAATGGAGAGCTTCTTACTCTTTCCCTTGACAAAGCCTCTGGCTCTTGCATTAAAGTTTCTATAGGAAGCTGTGAAAGGAGCTTGTGTCCAATCTGTCTTCACAAGTCCACCTCTTGTGGCCCAATCATCAGCATTCCAGAGGCTTGAGTGTATCTTCATGGACTGGTTCTTTGGAAATGGAACGCCAATTGACTCCAAGTTCTTGAACTCTCTAATGGGAGTGCCATCTACAGACAAGCTGAGAAAAGAACAAAAAAGGTGTCAGTATATGTAGTTTTAAGAAAGGAAGAACCACAATAGTAAAAACCAATTCTGAGATATACATTGAATGGATTTTGTGCTTACATGATGCGTGGGGATTCCAAAGAATGGAATAGGTGTGGAAATCAGCGGTGGGGTCAAACCATAGGTAGAATTGCTGCTCTCTATTGCCTTTGCCTTGGCTGAATATATTTGTGTGAACAATGTATGGATCACCGCTTAGGTTGCCCAAAAATTCAAAGTCTATCTCATCCCACAATGACCCTTCTGAGCGTAACTACAATATGTAAGTCATTATTAGCATATGCTATGTAAAAAATAGTGTCTTTAATATATCTAATCACTAACAAGTTGAAATATCTCATGGGATAAATTTTTAGGAGCAACAATATTGTGAACAAGAACTTACATAGTAGGCAGTCACGGTGCCAGCAGAGTTACCAGAAACAAGCTTGACTTGCATATCAATCTTGCCAAACAGATACTCATTCTTGGAGTTGAAACCATAGCCAGAGGCTTTGTCAAGGAAGAGAATAAGAAGCTCTCCATTGTTGAGTATCTGAGCTCGGCCATCTCCAGGATAATGTTGATGAAGATAAAGGTCTACGGTGTTTCTAGTTAGTTTTAGTTTTAGTTGCTTTGGGATTTGAGCGCCATGTCACTAAAGGGCCACGTGGTTTATGTGTAGACTATTTTAATATTTTTAACTTATGCCATTTATTATTTGTTCATTTTTTGTCTTTAATGTAACGGCAGGGACAAAATCAAGACGCGTTTTTCAGGATAAGAACTAAAAGCGATAGAAAAAAAAAAAGTTAAAGACTAAAGTGAGAATTGCATGAAAATGTAGGGACGAAAATGAGTTTTACGCTTAAAATAAAAAGTAAAATACTATTTTGGTTCCTAAATTTTTTCTAAATTTTTTTTTTCATACCTAAACTTTAAAAATTTTTCTTTTCATTCCTAAACTATTGAAAATATTTTTTTCATCTAGATTTTTGTTTTTAAACTAGTAAAAAAACTCTTTGCAAAGTTTAATGATGAAAAAAAGAACTTTTTAAATTTTAAGAATAAAAAATGAACTTTTGATAAAATTTAAGGACTAAAATAATATTTTACCAACTAATTTACATATGCAACGGATCAGATTGTGTCAAATAGGTTGGAAATTTGGAAATCCCCATCACCCTTAAGCCAATCCACTGAATTTTATTACCCTGATATTGCTATCTATATTTTTGCTTCTCTTAATTCCCCCCCGCGCCCCCCCCCACCCACCCCTCTTTTTTTTTTTTTGGTTATTTTGTCAACAATCTCGCTTTTTGGGCTGTGCTCTGTAAGTGGGATGGATAAACATCTCATTATCTCTCTGATTTGATATTTTTAGACTCTAGAATCTAGAGATGGTTTTGGCTTTTTTATTTTTTATTTTAAATTTATATATACATATATCTATTACTATTAATAAGAGGATTTAATTTTTGGGTTTCAACATTTTACACGCTAAAATATTTTCACACAAATTCTTAAACTTTTTAAAATATCCCTATATTTTAGTTAAATAATTTTAAATTAAAAAACACAAAGTAGTTAAAAGAGTAAGTTACTGTTCTTGAGTTTTAGATTTTTTTTATTTTTTATTTTTATTTTCTTCATTCAGCCTAAAATTTAAGGCATTATATCTATCTTATTTTTATTTAGACACTATTTTACGTTACCTTACCTCTTTCTTAAAAAAAAAAAAATACACAAGGTTATTTATATATCATTTTTAAATATTATACCACTAAAGCAAAAATAAATAAATGCATTATTACGAAAAAGTGCAAGTCTAATATATATATATATATATATATATATATAAAAGTTTATCAAAATATATATATATAAATATATATTATTTGAATTTTCAAATTTATATTATTTTTACTTATATAATTTTTTATTTTTTCATTAAAAAAATCCATAAATTCATCTCAAACCAAACCTCAAAAATAAAATTTTAACTCGGCCCACCAACCCCTCGTAAAGACGAAAACCAACCCACAAACACAAAGAGAGCAAAAGCAAAAAGGGAATCACTAATCTACACTCCACAAATCTCGGCGACCTAGAATTCACTCACAAAACCACCTTGAAAGGTCCGTCCAGCTCTCCAATCTCTCTCTCTCTCAATTCGAACATGTTTTGTACTTTGTTTTTCCAGAATTCTGTGATTTGTTGTTATTGCTGTGTGTTTCTCTTTGATTTTTCGTGATTTCTAATGATTCGAATATGTTATATGTCTCTGATTTTTTGTTGGATATATCTGATTATAAATTATGTAATTGCCTGATTTGATTGTTGTGTTTTTCTTTTTCGGTTAAATTATTTAATTTCGTCTTTATATTTTCTAGATTTTAGTGCACAATTTTTTTAAAAAAATTTATTTTATTGCCGTTAAATATTCTGTAGTTTGTTTAAACTATTATTGATTTGTAAGCTAGCAATCTTAGTTTGGTAGTTTTTGAAGGACTCTATGTGTGAGCGTTTGCTCTTTGTTTGTTATGTTTGTTCATCAATATAATTTCTGAATTTCAGTTAAAAATATAATTTTTAATTTGTTTTGATAACATAGGAAACCTTTTTAAAGAATGAACCATTTGGACTTGTCTCTGGCCCGTAAAACCTACGGGTAATTTGCCTCAGATGGGCTAATTTTTAATTCTCTCTGTTTTGGTGGTTGTTTCATTCTTGATCTTCTTTCTAAAGAAATACATAATTTGGAGAAAACTTTTATGCTCCAAACAGGGCTTGCAAAATTTACAAAATATGCTGTGATTGTGAACATGAGTTTCGATATGATTGTTTGCTTTGTTCTGATTTCTGTTTTTGGGTTTTTTGATTTAAAGCATTTGCTCTTTATTGTTCTGTGGCTATTGGACTTTTTTAACAAAACTGTGTTACCTTTATTTATTTTGCTATTTGGTTTCTGCGAACTACGTGTGTCAATTGCAGAGCTACCTTGCCATAGATTCATGATAAACACAAGTCATAGATTTAATGTTACTCCATGTTCTCAATTTATGTGTGATATTATACTTTTTGGTGGATACCCTCCTATTTATGTGATACCCAATGTATTGAAGCATTTTGGCTAGTAAGCACTTTTGAAATTCTATTTTAGCATCACAAGTGGAGAATTGACTATTAAGTTTAATGTTAAAATAGTTTGGCATTGAAGGAATACTATATCAAATGGGATTATATTTTATTTTCAAGTTAACGTTAGTAAGATTTTATTTTTGGAATCCATGTGGTGGTATATGTCTATATGCACGTACATATAGTTTTTTCAAGTAGACTCAGTTGGTATCAATTTCACTACAAATTTGAAATTGTGATGAAGTTTGTTAAATTGGAAGTAGTTCTAGAAATACCTACGGGGGTGTTTGGTTTGCCGTAACATTATGTTACACCATAATATTACATTATTGTAATCTTACATTAATGTAATCTCAATACAAGAATATAATATTACATTGTTTAGAAAGGTGATGTGATATATTTTGTAATTTTAGATTATGGTAATGTTAGAAAAAATAAAATAAACTAAAAATCTTAATGTCACATCATCGTAATTTGCATCACATCTAGGGTACATCATAGCGAACCAAACACCCTTGTAGTGTTTTATTAATGACGCCTTTGTACTATGTTGTTATCACTCCATGTTTCATAATAATATGTAATGACATGATACTGTCACATTTTGGCCAGTAATGTGGCTGAAGATAGACATGTTCTTTTGGAACATGTTGATAGTTCTTGTTGGAAGGTTGAAACTTCACTTCAAATAGGTATTCTGGATAGTGTCAACTTGGTAATAGTTGGTTTATATTGCTATAGTGTTTTGGAGTTGCTAGACATAACTTATGATTGGCTCTGATGATATATATATATATATATATATATATATTTTTCCTGATTCACCAATTAATACACAGCCTTCATGAGTTACATAACTCGTGTCCATGCATATGTGACCTTTTTTTTTCCTTGATATTTTGTCTTTCACATTTTTTTTTTCACTGTTGATTTTGGAATCCTAGCATTTTTGCTAGTCTCATTTTTGTTCTGAAATGTGTAATTTGATTTATGCTGTTTTTGCAGGTAATCAACTACTTTTTCTGTATCTACTATCACAATGGCAGATGGTCAAGAAGCTGATAAGAACATTGAGATATGGAAGATCAAGAAATTGATCAAAGCTCTCGAAGCTGCTAGAGGCAATGGTACAAGCATGATTTCTCTAATCATGCCTCCACGAGATCAAGTATCCCGTGTTACCAAGATGTTGGGTGACGAATTTGGCACTGCCTCCAACATTAAAAGTAGGGTGAATCGCCAGTCTGTGCTTGGGGCGATTACATCTGCGCAGCAAAGACTTAAACTTTACAACAAAGTTCCTCCCAATGGGCTTGTGCTCTACACAGGAACAATTGTAACTGATGATGGGAAGGAAAAGAAGGTCACAATCGATTTTGAGCCGTTTAGGCCAATTAATGCATCCCTTTACCTTTGTGACAACAAGTTTCATACAGAAGCGCTGAATGAGCTTTTAGAATCTGATGACAAGTTTGGTTTTATTATCATGGATGGTAATGGGACCCTTTTTGGGACTTTAAGTGGTAATACCAGAGAGATTCTTCATAAATTTAGCGTTGACCTTCCAAAGAAACATGGAAGAGGTGGGCAATCAGCTCTACGGTTTGCTCGTCTTCGAATGGAGAAGCGCCACAACTATGTGAGGAAGACAGCGGAACTTGCCACTCAATTTTACATCAATGCTGCCACCAGCCAACCCAATGTTTCAGGATTAATACTTGCTGGGTCTGCTGACTTCAAAACTGAGCTTAGTCAGTCAGACATGTTTGATCCTCGTCTTCAAGCCAAAATATTAAATGTGGTAGATGTCTCTTATGGAGGGGAGAATGGTTTCAATCAGGCCATTGAGCTGTCATCAGAGATCCTGTCCAATGTGAAATTTATTCAGGAGAAGCGCTTGATAGGCAAATACTTTGAGGAGATTAGCCAGGACACTGGGAAATATGTTTTTGGAGTGGATGATACACTGAAAACTTTGGAGATGGGTGCTGTTGAGATACTTATTGTATGGGAAAATCTGGATATTAATAGGTATGTGTTAAAAAATAGCACTACTGGTGAGATTATCATAAAGCACTTGAATAAGGAGCAAGAGGCTGATCAAAGTAATTTCCGTGCTCCTGTTGGCTCTGCTGAATTAGAGGTGCAGGAAAAGACGTCTCTGCTGGAGTGGTTTGCTACTGAATACAAGAAGTTTGGTTGTACACTTGAATTTGTCACCAACAAATCTCAAGAGGGATCTCAGTTCTGCAGAGGTTTTGGTGGGATTGGGGGAATACTCCGTTACCAGCTTGATATAAGATCATTTGATGAGTTTTCTGACGATGGTGAAGTTTATGATGATTCTGAATAACAATCAATGAACTTTTCCCCAATGCTGGTGCAGGAGAATGGGGCAAAAAGGCCTGCACCAGAGCGCGATATGCGCTTGCTGCTGCTGCCCCGGAGTTGGAATTTGGATCTCAAAACCATTGCAAAATATATGTAAGGTTTTTTATTTGTTTTCTTCTCTTTTCTATGCTTCTACTAATTTTTCAGTTGGCACTTGATTGAATTTTTATTCCCTAACCCTGTTTTGGATATTTTGTTTCCATGGTCTCTTCTTTCTTGAAGGAGATTGCAGAAATACCCGAGAATCGTGATTTCATCTATATTTTGGATTATTCCGAAAAAAAATTATTGGAATTATGTTTCTTGGATGGGAGCAGCATGAAGGGAGTCACATGAAGAATAATGTGCTTTATTAGGTATTTCCTTTGCTTCGGGGGATTGTGTGAGCTACCTTTTATCGCTATATCAAATTTGCTTGTTGACTGATCGAGACTCCGCAGTTCTCTGAGCCTGTGGTTTTGTTGAAACTGCTCTGTTATGTCCTCGTGAAGTTTACTCCATCATCATGACTTTTAATTTATGTTTTTAATTCTGTTGAATACATTTATCATTAGCATTTATGTTTGGTGGATGTCCTTGGTGGATTGGATTCAAGATACAATCCTAGTTTCCATACTACAATAAAATAATATTTATATTAAGTATTGGGTTTGATTGATAGGTAAAAGAACAGAAAATGCTGTAGGCACCGGAAACCTACATGTAAATTTTCACTCCCTTCTCACATTTGTATCTTAGTGGGACTCTGAGTGATGTGATTGCTTGTGAAAGGGAGTGAAAAATTGTGGTTTTCTCAATGCCTGTAGCACCACTCTGTGAGGTTTATATATTTTATATTTTTATTACATGGGTTGTGTGCATTTCTTTGGAGCCAATACACGCCTATGCCCTAATCTTCTGCAGGTGGAAAAATAGAAAATATGCCCGGTCATCAAATTTTGAATGTGAATTTTGAAAATCTAAATTGTTGGATTACATATTCCTTACACATATGACAGAATTCAAAGGAAGTGGCTTCCTTAATTTACCAATTTTTTGTTTAAAATACTTATGTTTCGTACAAACCTAAGAGTTAAGACTACAAGGTTTCCTTTTAGAAATACAATCAGACAAGTAGTACACATTGAAATGAAAAAAGAACATTATCAGGTATATCATATAAACTTTAAAAAAGGGATCTAACCCTAGGCTTGATTTGGCCCACCCCTTGTGGAATCAGGTTGTGCGTTAGGTATAAAATCGACCCGGCTCAATTCATTCTCAGTCTTACTCCATTTTATAAATTATGAAGAAAGATACATATATAAATATATAAATATATATATATATATATAACTCATTTTCCTCTACCTTGCACGTGTGTTTGTTTTTCCACAAAAAAAAAAAAAAGCCTAATTTAATTAAATAAAAGGTCATAAATCCATGTGATCACATGAATGAACATGTTAAATAAATAAAAAAAACAATTGATTGACAAAGAAAGATAGGAAAAGATTAAGGATATTACATATTACATTGTTGTCACAAGAGCACTTATATGACTTATTTGGTTAACAAGCTCATTAAGGTTATTATAAGAAGACCCACCGACCTGAACTGATCTTTTTGCCATTCTCCCAAGCTCAATTGCATTCTCTCTTGCTTTGAATCCCTTTTCTCCTCCCATCAACTCTTTCACTCCTTCACATATTGCTTCGCGACTCACAATCTTCATGGCCCTATTCAAGTTTGGAACTTGGAGTCCCACCTTGAGTTCCTCCACCAAGTACTTGGCATTTAAGTGTTGCTCGGCAAACATGGGCCACGCCAAAATTGGAACTCCCTCTGACAAGCTTTCCAACAGTGAGTTCCAACCACAGTGGCTCAAGAACCCACCAATTGCTTCATGGGCCAAGATCCACCTCTGATCCACCCATTCTCTCACAATTAGTCCTCTACCCTCACAAGGTGGATTCCAAGTCTTTGAACGGACGATCCAGAAGTAATCATGTCCTGATAATTCCAACCCATATGCCAATTCATCTAGTTGAGTCTCTGACAAATTGGATTGTGATCCAAATGACACATATATTACTGACTTTTCACCCACTTGTTGGTTTAACCATTCGGCCCATTTTGTAGATGGGTTTGGCCCATTTGGCCCGGTTCTTACTCCCTCAATTTGATCATACAATAATAAAGGACCAACACACCAAACTCTTGTGTTATTTCCATACAAGGATTCCAATGAAGCAACATGGTCCTTTTCTAGCTCAACAAAGCTATTGGCAATCACACCCCAACTTCCTATATCATATATTTCAGAGTCTAGAAAGAATTGAGAAACACTAGATTCCCTCTCCCGTATTGAATTTGGCAAATCAGCTCTTGTGAGTGTGAAGCCAAATTGCACTCCTTTCACAACCAACGGTTCTGTATCAGTGTCTACTTCTTTGTATGTTTGGTGAATGACCAAAGATTTCTTTACGGCCATTGGAAGCACTCCCATGCCATGAAACACCAACCGGGGAATACGAAAAACACGACACGACGTGTTTGTCCAACCTAAAAATGTATCAGAAATAACACAAACTGGAAGGTCTTGGACTTCAGACATTTCTTCCAAGGTTTTCTCAAACTGTTGTTGAAGTTGTTTCGTTGCTGTAAAGAATGGAAGGAGTTGGTCGTGTGAGAGTTGGGACATGTTTTCATAGCCTTTTGGGAGGCCTTGGACTTGAGGGAATGCAATTACTTTAAGATGGATATTTGAGAATTGTGAAATGTATGAGCTGATAGTAGAGGTATTTGATGGAGTAGTGAGGATTGTTACTTTGAAGCCTCGACGAGAAAGCAGTTTTGCAAGGTCAAGTAGGGGGATGGTGTGGCCTTGAGCCATGAAGGGGAAGAAGAGTATGTGAGAATTTGACGCCATTTGAGAATTGAGGATTGTTTACTGTTTACAGTTCTCACATCGATATACCTACACTACACATATTGCATTATATACACATGCTCTTTCTATCCAACAAAACATATAGAAGGCCTTTATGTTCTTTCTCATTCTAGTGTAAACTTACTTCCAAATTTACACAGAAATCTTGATCCTTTTACCTTCTATCTTATAAATAGTAAGGTGCAATGTATTGAAAAGTTCATCAAAATATGATTTTCTCTATTTTAGTTTTTCCAGATATGAAGTTTGATAACATACTATAGTTATTAATATTCATTTCTTACCATTTTAATCCTTTATTTAAAGAAAGAGATTGATTCTCAAAAAATAAAAAATAAAAAAGAGATTAAATTTTCCATGTTTCGACATCAACATTTTATGGAAAATGAATTATTAAAAAAAAATATTTTATAGAAAATTATCTCATTTTTCTATATTTGATAGCAACCTTAAAATGATTTGAAAAAGTATATTTTGACTTTCTTTATTTAGCTTGGAGTGAAATAGAGTTGTTTTCCAACTAACGATAATATCACACGTATAAAGTTTGATAACATACTATAGTTATTAATATTCATTTCTTACCATTTTAATACCTTATTTAAAGAAAGAGATTTAATTTTCCATTTGTTTCGACATCAACACTATATGGAAAATGAATTATTTAAAAAAAACATTTTATAGAAAATTAACTCATTTTTTTATATTTGATAGCAACCTTAAAATGATTTGGAAAAGTATATTTTGACTTTCTTTATTTAGCTTGGAGTGAAATAGAGTTATTTTCCAATTAATGATAATATCTCACGTCATGCTCAATAAGGGAAGTTAAGATGATATAGAGTTGTTTATTTAGCTTGGAGTGAAATAAGGGAAGTTAAGATGCTCAATAACTATAGTATTTTGACTTTCTTTATTTAGCTTGGAGTGAAATAGAGTTGTTTTCCAACTAACGATAATATCTCAAGTATAAAGTTTGATAACATACTATAGTTATTAATATTCATTTCTTACCATTTTAATCCCTTATTTAAAGAAAGAGATTAAATTTTCCATTTGTTTCGACACCAACACTTTATGGAAAATGAATTATTTAAAAAAACATTTTATAGAAAATTATTTCATTTTTTTTATATTTGATAGCAACCTTAAAATGATTTAGAAAAGTATATTTTGACTTTCTTTATTTAGTTTGGAGTGAAATAGAGTTGTTTTCCAACTAATGATAATATCTCACGTCATGCTCAATAAGGGAAGTTAAGAGATAGTTATTATTTGACCTTTTTTCCCCTAATACTACCAAATACAAAAAAAAAAAAAAAAAAAAAAAAAAAAAAAAAAAAAACTTTAAAAACTATTTTTGTAAGGACACAAGTTTCGAAATCCAGCCCAAAAATGGGGGGATCTATCTAAAGGGCTCAATTACAATGAATTTGTAGAGAGTAAGTTGTAAAGGACTGGGCTAGTAAAGATTAAATCACCAACTGGTTGGGCTAGGATCACAGATTGGGATAAAACACAGATTTCTGGCTTAAAGGACTGTTCTCGATCTACGTCTGAGGACAGTCGCCTGGTGTAAGTATTGCTTAGCAATGGGTGCCAGTCTCTCCCCCCCCCCCCCCCCCTCTTTTTCTTTTCCTTCTTTCTTATATATTCCCATCCTGCTTTCTCTGAACCCTCCACGTATAGATGTCATGATTTCTTTGTTGGCACTTGTCACCTCCAATTTTTCCAGAACCCTCTACATAAGAACGGCAAGACTAGAATTCACTGTTCAGATGTCTTCTCCGCATAAATGCGGCCAGTTGGTTAGTTGTGGAGCATTCAATGCGGGGTTGGCAGCCTTCTCCCTTGATATTTTGGGGTCTTTTCTTGGTACATGCTTTCACAACATTCACCCCGTCGGGTGGAACTTTCTTGGGTGGGGAGGCTTTCTTGACATGCCAAGTTTCGAGTCTTACCTCGGCTCTAATTGCCTGAGGCGATGTGAGTCCTTGGCGGAATCTTGGGACCGTTGAGTTCACGTTCAACTCTCCCAGCTGCTAAGGAGAATTGCCTAAGCCGACCTGAATCGTCCTTGGACTAGCCTCAGTCCTCGGCCTAGCCTCAGTTCTCGGCTTGGGCTTGGGGACGTGTTACACAAGTGGATGAGGGATTCGAGGCCCATTATCCCCATTGGCATGTTGTTCGTACCGGCCCATTACCCCTGCCGGCCCGTTGCCCCCACAATTTTCATATAAGATTTTTTATCGAATCAAACAACACGGTAAATTTAATAAAAATTTTGTGTAAATACCCATGTTTACTCCACCCAATAAAATGCTATTAGATTAAATTAAAAAAAAAAGATTAACACATACAGTCATTATTTCCTTTAATATAAATTCCAAATAATATTAACAAATTGAAAAATTATAGATTTTGCTTGAATCAACTTGTCACAATCGCCAAAGTCGATGGCTGATACAACTTGAACTATAAGAGCCTGTTTGGGTCAGTGGGTTTTTGGATCATATCACTTAGTTTTTATAACTGAGTTCTCAATACACGTGGGTCTCACAAAAAATTTTGTGTTTGGCTTGGTTTTCAACACTTGTTTCCATCACTTAAAAATTTGAGTTAGAGTAATAGAAATAGGAAACAACAATTGGGTGTTTTCAAAAACTAAGAACTGATTCTCAGAGGCACCAACGTAAATATAAGGACTTTGTAAGGCCCATAACTTGTGTGTTGTCAAGTAAGACCCACTCATCAATCACCAATGACATTTTCTTCTTCTTATTTCTTTCTTCTTCTTCTTTCCTTTTCTTTCTTTCTTTCTTCTTTAGACCCACTCCAAGGAGAGATTATTGGGACCTCCAGGAGGACCACTGATGTAGTCCTCCTGGTTCTCGCCACCCTAATATTAACAAATTGAAAAATTATAGATTTTGCTTGAATCAACTTGTCACAATTGCCAAAGTCGATGGCTAATACAACTTGAACTATAAGAGCCTGTTTGGGTCAGTGGGTTTTTGGATCATATCACTTAGTTTTTATAACTGAGTTCTCAAAACACGTGGGTCTCCCAAAAAATTTTGTGTTTGGCTTGGTTTTCAACACTTGTTTCCATCACTTAAAAATTTGAGTTAGAGTAATAGAAATAGGAAACAGCAATTGGGTGTTTTCAAAAACTGAGAACTGATTCTCAGAGGCACCAACATAAATATAAGGACTTTGTAAGGCCCATAACTTGTGTGTTGTCAAGTCAGACCCACTCATCAATCACCAATGACATTTTCTTCTTCTTATTTCTTTCTTCTTCTTCTTTCCTTTTCTTTCTTTCTTTCTTCTTTAGACCCACTCCAAGGAGAGATTATTGGGACCTCCAGGAGGACCACTGATGTAGTCCTCCTGGTTCTCGCCACCCAATAACGTTATGCCACCTAGCCATTTTATAAAACTTAGCTCCACATCATCCTACCCATTAACTTAACTATAGTTAGCAAATCAAACTAAGGTTAAAACTCAGCTCCATTTACCCACAGTCGGATTCAACCCAAAATCTATCAACCAAAATAAACTCTATTTCCTCCTTCTGCCTCTTTAACTCAAACACTTAAACCCTAGCTGCCCCTTTCTTTCTCTCTCCCTCTAACTCTATTTCCCTAATATCTCTCTAGAGAAGATATTGGGCAAATCCAGCCGAAAACATCACCGGCTGATTCAACAACAACAGCAATACAGATGGGTGGCCAGTCAGATTCGTGTAGCGGAATCGGAAAATGTGCTCAGAAACCATCACCGGCGGTAACAACAACAACGATCTCTTATCAACTGCTACTTTTCAACCTCTTCTTCTAACCATACGTGTCCTAGCATCTTGACTGGTCGCCACTAAAGCTTCACGTATTCCTTGCGATGATGTGTTTCAATGACAACTCCTCTTTTTCGTCCTACTCTTCCATCTTGGAAAGGCTGGAGATGTCGATAATGTCTTGAAGGACCACTGATGAGATGAAGGCATACAAGAGTTCTGTTCAATTTGTAACGTGGGGAAGATTGTGATTGTGAGTCTTTTAGTTGCTGGATTCCATGATTTTTGCATTTGACCGTTGTTGCTGATGCTGCAAAGATTGGTGTTCCAAAGTTTTGAATAAAGATTGTATTAGTGGTATTTGGTTGTGGGCAAGATTGTATTAGTGGTATTTGGTTGTAGGCTTGCTACTGACTTGAAGGAATTGGTTTTGATGTGAATTGTTTATGTGATTTTGGTATAGTTGTTTTGGTATAATTATTGTATTTGCAAATAAATTTTGCGTTTATAGATGACCTTCATCTTTTTGTTTTGGTGTTTGGATCTTATTGTAAATTTTGTTCATTTTGACAATAAAATTTCTCATTTGTTACACTATTAGTGATGTTTTTTTGAGAGAAATGTTAGAATTTTTATTGATGTAAAGCTATTGTATTGCAAAAACTTTGGCCATGAGCATCCTGGGTAGTATGCAGAATAATGAAACTGCTTAGGCCTTTTCAATGCTTTCTCACTTATGTCTCCATATATTTCATCCCCACTTTTTTCACTTGACTTCCTACTTATACCATTACACCAGCAATATCATAACTTGGTATCACAAAAGCTCTACTACTAAAATTTACAGTTGAAGCTCTACTTCCCACAGCAATGCCAAATGAAAACTATGTAGTCCAAAACAATTAGCAGAAGCATTATGCAATCATCATACAATTTTCCTTCACTTGCAAATCCGATGCCTATTGTGGTGGGCTTTTTGTACAACGTTGGGCTGGATCACTTCTTCCTGCCGTGCTAGACCCAAAATATTCTGGATCAGAGAGTTGGGACCGGTCCAATTGCAATTCACCTTAGTCCGACTTGTGCGCAAGTCATGCCTCGTTTTGTCACGATTTCTACTATGTGATCGTAGCAGGTAGGCCTCCTTAAGATGATTACAGCAGGCAGATATAACATTAATATCTAACAGATTCATTTACTATACTTGAATAATGAGACATTGCAAAGAATACATATTCCAACAAAATGGCAACAAAGATGAATATAAAAAGAAAGTAAATGCAAAAGGGAAGAGAGGAAATAACGGTAAACTTGTAAAACTGTTGGCCTGCCGTGATATGTTAAAGGGGTTTAAGCCAAGAAGGAGACAACATTCCCTCAATGCGAATAATTTCTCCAAATGAGAGATTAATGGCTTTGAGGAAGCGGTCCTAAATGACCCGTTCCCCAGTCAGCGACAATAGAGAGCGTGGGTTTAAGAGGGAGAGAGGGAAAACAACCTATTTTGGTGCATGCCCGCCATTTTGCTCTCTCGTTTTTCTTTCTTCTCTCTATTTCCTTTCTAAATCTTTCTCTTTTCTCTCTTTTTAGTTAGTGTTATTCTTTCTCCCAGTTTTCCCTTTACTCTATTCTTTCCCTTGCCTCTTCCTTTTTTTTTTTTTCTTTTTTTTTTTCGTGCACAATGAATGCTCTTATATAGTGCCTGCCGTGGTTTGGCTTTTACCTTTTTACCCTCTAACTGCCTTTGTCTGGTGTGTGTGTCCTTGCCGACCATTACTGATTGGTCAGGTGCCCAACCAGCGCCACTTACCTGTGTTGGCCGTGCCATACCACATCACCAAGCGAGGACAAAACATTTTTTCTGTTTGCTTGCCGTGGCATTCTTTCCTGCCACGGTAAGGTGCTCTCTCTCTCTTCTTCCCTCATTGCATGCACCAAACAGTTCCAACTCAGCTTTGCTATTTTCAGGTGGCATGTCATCCCAGCAGGACACTCGCCCCAAAAGTAGCCTGAGCAGGATCCTTTAAATAGGTTCTTCCCTCTCCCCTCCGCCAGACTACGTCCCCCCTTACCTCTGACCCATGGCCCACCTCTTCCCGTATTGGCTGGGTACAGGCTAGTGAGACTTGGGCCTTACACGTGCTCTGTTTTCATGCCCGTCCAAAATCTGCCCATTGCTTATGCGTTTGCCGTGGCCTGAGTGTCTGTCTGCTTGTTCTGCCATTTACCTCTAACTTCTTGTGGCGTGGGCTATTTCTTTAATTTCTTTATTAACTTGTTGTTTGGAGTCTAAGCTTTTGCCCGATTGTGGGCTTTAGCTTACTTACATCCTTTCGTGTTCCAATCACTGCGGCCCTGCAGTTGCTGCCTGGCATTCATGTCATGGCGACATCAATTTAGGATCATTGGGCCTTTTTGGGCCTGCTTTTTGTTTTCCTTTCTAATGGCTTAATAAGCCCACTAGGCCTTCTTGTCATGTTTGCCTGCGGGCTCCCGTGTCCCATTTACTTTCTTTTGGGCATCCTTGACCCTTTCTAATTCCGTGTTTTCCATGGGCCTTTACTGATTCGTTGGGCTTCCTCGGCCCAACTACTCCATTTTTCATCTTTAGAGCTCATAAGTTTTCTTATGGCCCTGCGCTTAATTTACTTTGGGCTTGCCGTAACAAACGTGACCCATTCTCACTTTTCTACATCCATGGCCCATGGTTCGCCATTTCTCTCTTTTCGGGCCTTTTCAGGCCCATTTACTTCTTCAAGATTCATTTATTTGCTTTACGGACCTACAATCCATTATTCTTACCGCTTAGGCTTAATGGGCTTTCTATCCACTTTCTAATTCTTTTTTGTTGATATTGCTGGGCTTCTTCTTCTTACTGAGCTCCCAAAAATGAGCCTCAACACCTATTATAGTCCTAAGTCCTGACTTTTTGTAACACAGTGAAAGAACAAATTTATATAAGGAAGGCAAACTAAATTTTCTTTCCAGTTTGCTCTAAAGCACCAGCATTTTGGTCTTGCCATGAAGCTTGCCACTGCTTGTCATAGAAGGTAGCCTCATCAACAGAAAAATATTAATGAAGTCAACACCAAACATTTTTAAAAACTGATTTTTGATCACAAAGAAGAACACATGGACCATTCATTATATTTATAACAATCATCAGCTTGCCTTAAGCAATGTTTTACTGAGAATGCGTCTTCACTACTAATCCGAAAAAGAAAAAGCAGGATATGCATGATTTAGACCAAGTTACATTCAATAGGCCAGAACACATGCCAGGTTAAGTGGAACCAAGGCAAAATAGGGGAGAGAGAGAGAGAGAGATGGTAGTGGTAATTAAGGACTTGACAAACATAAAAAACACTACATGAGCCAGATTTAATACCTTAACACAAAAAACACTACATCAAAGAACATATTATGGATTTTCTTAAGAACTTTAAGCACAGTTCCAAGTGCTCCATCAGCATCACTTTCATCTCTCTTCAACTCAGCAAGAGATTTACAATTGAAGCAAAATTGGTAACAACTTCAAGCAAAGAAAAAGTATCTTTCCATTACTATTAAATTCTCCTTATTCGTTTTCCATACCTACAATAATGCAAAACATTTACATCAAGCTTATGGTAACAGGATGATTGCAACCACAAAAACCTATAAGATAAATGGCAAGTTCGAAGGCCATGAAAATGAATCTGAACAAATAACAGGTATCATTTCCCTATGCACCTATATCTTAAAAATTACTGAATAAGTACAGATATATATTCCCAAAAAATAAAATTAAACATATAAAAGAACAACCACATGCAAGCTAGTACTAGGAAATACTTTAAAATTTCCCTTCAACAGCTTCAAACAGATATTCAAATAACCTTTTATTTTTATGATTTCTAATTGGATTTGAATTTTTATTGTTATTGAATAAAATAAAATTTTGGCTTTTAAAGAAGTAACAAAACATGAGTTCCTAAGGTCACTATCCCTTCCATTGGTACAATTAGAAGGAGCAAAGGCCTCTTGATACCTGCAAAATAGAGACTGAAAGGTCATAATGACCCACTGCTGCACAGACACAGCTACAACCTCAGAGGACTGAATAGCTAATTGGGAACCATACTAGCAAGCTCTAGAGAAAGGGCAATGTAAGAAAAGATGAGTGGCAGTCTCTTCATCTGAATCACACAGAGGGCACAGGCCAACATTAGCAATTCCTCTACTTTTTAGAGCATGGAAGGTTGGTAGGCTATCATGAAGAAGTCTCCAAAAACAATTGCATATTTTCAAGGGCAACTTAACCTTCCAAAGAAGATTCCACACAGCAAGGGGGGCGGGGGGGGGGGGGGGGGGGAAGAGAAATAGAAGTGATTAGCAGGGGATTGATGGTTGGTATATTGCAGCGAACCTAGTAAGCTTTTTTAACATTGTAATCCCCTGAATTTGAAATGAAAATACTTTTCATTTATATTAGTTATATTCAATTAGATGAATAATAGTGTTGAATAATACAATTTTTGTCTAGAGGATCAGAAGGCATAACAAAAGTAAATATACAAAAAGGAATGTATTCTAACATATCCTAAAATCAGCCTATTTTCATTGCCTTCAAAATACAAAAACAACATTTCCTGCAGCTTTCTAGCTTTCACTCCTCTCATCATCAATCTATACTTGTTAGTTGCATACTTGTCAGGAATCTTCTGAGTGATACTCATCAAATGTCTTTCAAGTCAAATCACTTTTGTCTTGGATTTAGTTGTGTAAAACCATTTAAGAAAGAATTCTGCAAAATTAGATATGGACATTTTCAATTATTAGTAACAAAGTGGTAAATATTGATACAAATAGCAATAGTCAATTGTCAAGTACAATTAACTAATGAGGAATAAAAAAATTTAAAATAGCAAGTATATTTACCTGACTTCAATGATTCAAGCAATTGTTACTATGATTCAAGCAATCGTTACTTTGAAGCATACTAGTTAAGCTAACATTTGGAGAAGCACCGCTCCAATAAGAAAAAATGGATCTACATTCAAATTATCTCAACATCAAATGGTAGATATTTACAAAAATGAAATACAAGTGCATAAATCATTTTATTTTGTTTTTTACTTGTACCTGATTTGATAGTTGAAAATGATTTGAACTACTGGTCATTGGCATGCCTAGAGAATGGAATACCTATAAAATACTATAAGAGATTAAAATGTATGATCATTTAAAAATAAATAAAAAAGAGGATGCAAGGGGCTTAAATCAAACTTGATTATTGTAGTTCTCATCCATGGGTACACTAGATGGGTGCATCGGCTGGCATAGACTTGTATATTCTGGTGCATATGTTGAGATTTGTGAATTAGTGACAACTGTTGCAAGGCATATAGTGTTATTTTTATAGGACTATCATTATTGACAATGCAAGTAATAATGTTTTTTTTTTTTTTTTTTTGATAAACTTCAATGGAACTTCATTAAAAAAGTGCAGAACAAGGGGGGGGGGGGGGGAGTCTGCCTTACAAACTTTGACTAACACCAATGGCAGACTATCCTTAGTGAAACACATAGACCAAGGGGTTCTTAGAGCTAGCTTTACAGCTTCATGGGCTGCTGAGTTGTAGGCTCTTTTGACCCAAACAAAAGAAACAGAAGAAAAGACCCTACTGCTGAGTTGCAAGTATTAATGTTATTTTCATAGGACTTATGGGCTACATATAGTACATTATTGACAACTATTCCAAAGGCAATATAGACAAAATAACATGTATATAAGAAAAATTGTAAGTGTCTACAAATAAAGGGCAGTAAAAATTTTTTTTTTGACTAATGCAAACTTGGGTTACCCAAGTTTAAAAAGTCACTTGACTATATAAAATTATTTATAGATAAAAGCCAATACCTTCTCTAACATGACCAAAGTTTGTTGGAAGTCCTCTTGTGGGTAATTGTTCTAAAAAAAGAGAGGAAATATTAGGCATTATTCAAAACAAATAAATAATTGAATCATTGAACTAACATTTTTTTTTCAATTTAAAATTTAAAAACAAAAATACTTACTTGATCTCGTAATATCTTTTAATGCCTTCCGTTTACACTTCTCCATGTTGCTTTTCATTCTTGCATTTGTTACTCCTTTTGGTCGCACACATGGGGGATCTAATATAGGCGAATTATTGAGTGAGCAATTTGTTTTCTCAACATCACTAGAGATAGTATTATCAACAAAACTATTTTTCTCTTTCACCATCATCTCTTGCCACACTGAACACCTCCATATCTTTCTCAGCTAATTCTATCATCTCTCTAATTTTTCTTTTGCACATTTCAGTATGTCTAGTTGTTGCTGCACTTCTTGTGAAAATTTCATAAACTGAGTGCATTAATTCATTACGACGTGACGTCATTGACGACTCATCATTTGCATCGACTGATTTTGCATGATCACATACAACACTATCTTTCTTTGCATCTTTTGTCCATCGTTTCAAAATATATTGAACAGGAAGCTCTGTTACATTTTTCACAATAAGTATTCGCAAAGTATGTCGACATAATAATCCCAATATTTCAAACATTTTACAGCTGCAGGTTACAACATTATTTGAGGAGTTAAAATGGACAACATGAATCCTCCGACCACCTCCTTTAGTGACTTCATAGGTGGAGGACACTCCATTAGAATTAACATCTTGGTGTGTAACCCCCAAGGTAGAAGTAATTTCTAACTCAAATCTTTTAAACATTGTACGAGTATAAACAGATGATGTATGTTGCAAAAGTCCACAATTTTGGACTATTTGAAAAGATGTACCTTGTTTGCAACGAAAATATTCTTCTAATTCTTCCGTGCGCATATTTTTTGAAGTTTTCTCATACTCATGTACAAATTATGTTAGCCTCATTGTTTTGCATGCCATATGTTGAAAAACATTATTTATATTCTCGATCCTGGATGAAGCTTTCATTCGGCAAGAGAAAATGTTATGACTAAAAACTGAACACCACCTTTCACGATTTTCATATAAGGTGCTAAGCCACTTATTGCCCATCAAATTGTAATCTCTAAGCAAGGCATTCCAACAAGACTAAAACTCTATTTCTGTTTCACAATTATAAAGAATCTTATTAAATCTACTCTTAAATTCAGGATTCCTATAATGCCTTGGTAAATTTTCTGCAGCATTTTTTGAGATATAACATAAGCATAGGCGATGGCAAGTATTAGGAAGCACAAATCTTATGGCATTCTTCATTGCTTGACATTGGTTAGTAAAAATTGTCTTTGGTTTTTGATTTTCTCCATTGATTCTAAGAATGTTTCAAACAACCAAGTAAATAAAGCAGTTGTTTCATCCAATAGAAATGCACAACCAAAAAGTACATTCTTCCAATGATGGTTGACACCTACAAATGGGGCACATATCATATTATACTTGTTAGTTCAATATTTAGTGTCAAAACATATTACAACTCCAAAAGAGTTATAATCAATTCTTGATCTACCATCTCTCCAAAAAAAATTTGTCATTTGATTTTCTTGATCAACTTGAATTGCATAAAAAAACATAGGATCTTCTGCTTGCTTCTGTTTAAAATGGTTTACTAACTTTGAGCATCTCCAGCCTCAACATTGTTTAACTTCTGCTTGTTCACCACATTATAGCAATCTCGTTTTATAAACCCAATATTTTTAAATCTCCCAGCTTCCTCAACTAAATAGGAATATATACTTACTGTTCTTATGCCTGCTTCTTTGAAAGTTCTTATTACACCTAAATGAGCACCAGTAATTTTTTGATTCGCCCTTAAAAACAGTCTTTCTTCAGGCTTTGCAAGCTCATGATTATGATTAGGATTGAAATGAGTAACCTTCCACTCACCATTTGTCATTGTAAACCGAATACTAGCTTCACAACCAGTCATAGTTTATAATCTTTTGAATTTCTTATCATCCAAATGGTCACTATCTCGTGGAAATCCTTCTTTCAAACACACATACTCTCGCTGTCTTACACCATTTTTTGCATATCTGAATTTTTCTTTTTGAGCAAAACCCAATTTGGATAGCATAATCATTATTCAATTTATATGCTTCCTCCTCACCATGCACCACCATTCCAAGAAAATTTTCAGCATCTTGTAGTTCTTCATTGGCTCTAATATCTATAATTAAAAACATCACAAAACACATTTCTAAGGAAACTCAAATCAAAAGGATAATAAAAAACAAAAATAAAAATGGTTAGAATGGTGTGTGCGTATAAACTATTAACTGTAAGAAAAAAAATTTTGAACTATTTTTACAGTTTGGACTTAAGGTTCGTTTAGAACTTATGATCTGTTTCAAGACCAAAGAAATAGAGTAGCATCTAATACACCCAAGAACAAAAAGTAGGCAGGAGTATGAAATGGGTTCTAACAATTCACACCGAAAACTCATAAAAATTTAATTTTTGATATCTATAAACTAGATGGAAAGAAAACAACACATAAAAATTCCATTATTTTAATTATTTCCCATTTTGGGCTTTTATCAAACACGTAGAAGACACCATATTTATAAACTACATAAAAACAAAACAAAGCTAAGAGAATGATACATTGAAGAGTGAAATGAGTCTTTGTAACATATATACCTTGATCAATCTTGGTTAGTTGCAATGGTGGTGTGTGGATTTCAACAACCACTTCAGCCATAGCTTACAGTGAATCGTACTCACTATTCATCCAAGGGAGAAAAAAGAAAGCCCAACATAAGATTGTTTGAAGGACTTGTCCAATGATGCGAGAAGGGAGAGGAAAGAGGATTGAGCGGGTAAAATAAAATTTTGGGTTTCAGATTTTGGGTGAAAAGTGGCTAACATAGTGGGTTAACACAGTTTGATTTTGGCTAATTGATTTTGAGTTAAATTTGGCTGTGGGTAAGTGGAGCTGAGTTTTAGTCTTGGTTTGATTTACTAACTACAATTAAGTTAATGGGTAAGATGTTGTGGAGCTGAGTTTTATAAAATGGCTAGGTGGCATAATGTTATTGGGTGGCAGGACCCAGGAGGACCACTAAGTTTTCCTCATCTTCTTCCTTATTTTTCTTTCTTCTTCAAACCCACTCCAACGTTTTTTTTTTTTTTTTCCTTTCTTTCTTCTTTAGACCCACTCCAACCCTTTTTTTTTTTTTTTTTTTGGTTCTTCTTCTTCTTTCTTTCTAACTTCTTCAGACCCACTCCACCATTTTCATACATGCATAAATTTATACCCAGAAACAAAAACCTACACCTCATTTTCGTGATTTTGGTTTTCGATCTAAGGATTCTTGGGTTTAGGTTTGTATTTTCTGTGTTTGTGGGTGTGTATTTGGCAATTTGGATCACCAATCTAAAGATTTTAATTTGGTGGGTTTGGGTTTGCTATGTTGGTGGCTATGGCTTGAAGCTTGGGCTACGATGGAGGTGGGTTTGTGTGGTTGATGGTTGGAGAGATTTTTCTGGTGCCTTTTTGGGTTATGCAAGGCAGGGATTTTGTTTGAAGCTTTCTGGTGTCTTGTATATGTAAAAATGGGGAAAAGGGAGAATTTTTCTGGGTGATTTTTGGGTTTGGAATTGAATGGAATGTTGATGTTGTTGTAGAGGGGAGAAGACATGATTCCTTTGGGTCTCTGATCTAAGGATTTGGGTTTGGGTTTTTTGTTGTGGTTGTGGTGGTTTGAGGCTTGGGCTATGATGGAGCTTGTTCGCTTGGATTTTTTGGTGGAGGTTGTGGTTGTGGATTTCTGGGTTTGCCGTTAGTGGTGGTGGAGTTGGGTTTCAGTGTAGCTGGGTTTGAAAAGCAGAAAAGAAAGGGATGCGAGTAGCAAACATAATCTTCTATGTAGTGTTAGTGGGTGGGTCCATCATTTTGGCAAAAAGTGGAGTTAAAAACTGAGATACATAACTAAGTTTTGTGACCAAACAAAAGTGTTGGATTTTTTGAGTGATAGTGGGGTTTGGTTTATGAGTTATGCATTTTGAATTTGAGTTGAGAAAACTGAGTACTGAGTTATAAAAACTGAGTGAGCTCTAAACCAAACGAGCCCTTAACTCTCTATCTGGCAACAGATTTGTTGTCTTTTGATGGAGGTGAGAAGCTAGCGTGGTGCTGAGAGGGAAGGGATGCCAGAGAAACATATTTACCTACATTTTGCATAAATGTATTAATTTTTCATTACAACACAAATTTAGGATGCTGATTACAATGAAATTGTAATGAATAATTCGTATGAAATGCTGGTTACAGGTTAAACGGCGAAATGTTAAATGAGTAATGTTTTTTATTTATTTATTTTATGAACGTTAAATGAGTAATGTTGGTTTCATGTATTTAGGATGAATAATATAGTGTGGGTTCTAGTTAGTTTGTATAAGAGATCTGGGGTTTAATTCCCACTTACATTAAAAACTGATTAGTGTCTCGGTCTGATAAAAAAGAGGTATCATTAGGAGGGACGCTATAGGTTAAAACTCTCTCTCAAAAAAAAAAAAAAAGATTAATAACATAGTTTCAATAATATACGAACATAAAAAATAACACCATTACCAAGATACTCAGAGAAAGAGAGAGAACTACTTATAAGATAAAAAATTACCTAGAAAATCATTTTTATACATTATAACTCATTAGATTTCATGGAATTCTATACATGGGAAGTTGGGTTGGCCAGATTTACTTCCTCTTTTTTTAGTTTTTTTGTTTTTTTTTTGGATTGTGTGACCAAAATAAATAGGGTAAAACCCAAATAGAGTATGGGGAACTGATCTTGAAATATTATAAATGAATTTTTTAAGAGAATTCCCTGACAACTAAAATATTTAAAAGTAATTGTGTTAAACTTAGTTTACTAAATATATATTTTTATAGTAATTTAGCAACCAATTAATCATTTGACATTTTTTTTATTAAAAGGTAATAAAGTAAAAAACCATTTTAAGCCTTAATAAAAAAATTAAATAGGTTTCCATCAATGAAACAAAAAATTAAATAGATTTGACTGTAAAAAGATTTAAATAAGTTTTAAATTCTTTGATTCTTTCCTCTACAAAAAAAGAATTTTTTTATAAGACCTTTACAAAAAAAGATTGATTCTTCCCTTATAAAAAAAATTGATTATTTTCTTATTAAAAATAATAAAATAAAATGTTAACACAAGCTTATGGGTAGCTCATCTCGCTAAAGACAAAATGGACATTGCCTATAGGCAAGGTCATGGGCTGAAGTTTTTCTCTTCGACTTAGTCCAACTTGGCCTGTTAACTAATTAACAGCCCACTATAACCAACCTATTGAGATGATAGATGTCATCATTTTTATTATTTTTTATAATAATTCAATAATTACAATGGGATAAGAGAATTTGAACCCTAAATGTTTTATTAGAAACATCAAAATGTATCAGAGTTACAAGATTCCTAGCAAGGATTATAAGTGTCATTACAAGTCCATATTATATGATTATATGTGTCCTAAGACTTATTGATTTAAAGGCATAAACCTCTTAATTATATAATAATATTATAGTTATTTATATGGTGTTCACATAACTTAATTGAACTAATAACTGGAGGCACACTCGTCGGGTTTCCCTACAAATCAACTAATAACTATTCTTATATAAAGCAAAACTAATAACTATAAATAAAATTTTGGTAAAAAAGCAAATTTACACTCTCTAGATTTGATTGAAATTCATTTCAGTTCTTTAATTTTATTTTCATTCAATTGAGTTCTCTAACTTTATAAATTTATTCAATTCAGGCTTTTCATCAAATTTTGTTAAAAAATTGCCATTAAACATGCAATTAACTAATAAATAGTATTTTTTGAAAAAAATTATCACATATAAAATCTATAAATTATTTTTATAGATTTTTTGTCATGTGAGAATAATATGTTTTTAATGAAATTTTTTTTAATGAAATTGGATAAAATGTTTGATTTTAACAAAGTTGAAATTTTGAGGATTCAATTGAACAAAAATAAAGTTCAAACACCAAAATAATTTTCAATCAAATTAAAAGGGTGCAATTTACATTTTAATTTAAAATTTTTTCTTAAAAAAACAAAAAAGACTAAAATGCAATACTGAACCTCTAACTTTCTTCAGATTTCATTTTAGTCCTTTAACTTCACTTTCGTTCATTTCAGTCCTCTAAGTTTCAGATTTATTCAATTAAGCCATTTCCGTTAACTTTTGTTAATACTGTTTGAAAAAAAATATCTTGAAAATATATTTTGATCATTAATTGAAATTTTTTTAATTTAAAAAATTTGAAGAAAAATTTGTAAAATTGAAAAAAAAAATTTTGAAAGCATGAAATTGAAAAATTAACCACAACATATAACAAAAGTTGATAGAAAAATTTTAATTGAATAAAATTGAAAGTTAAAAGACTGAAATGAACAAAAACAAAATTAGAAAATTGAAATGAAATTTGAAAAAACTTAGAGGGTCAGTTTTACATTTTGCCCTAAAAAATACAAAATACAAAACCATACGAATCTAGGATTTTTTTTTGAAAATAACTATAAAACTCAAACAATTTCATTAGTTAGGCAATGTTTGAAACTATTTAGGTATATAACAAATCGAGTCTGTAAGACTCAATTTTGCCTTTTGAATTTGCACTTGGAAATTGAGTGTTTCACATTCAAGTATGATCATATTATAAATTTTATTAGAACTGCCCGTTTTTTATCAGAAGCTTGTGATTTAGTTTTTGATATAGCAAGTAGGGGAAAACAATTCTTAATTGTTGGTACCAAAGATTAAGCAACCGATTTGATAAACAGATTAAATTTTGACTGACTCAATTAAGTTATTAGTCTTTGTCATATTAGACAACAAAGATTGCATTTTTTCCACTTCGTTCATTAATTGTGATTAAAGATCTTATTTATATTTGCTCTTAGATAAAAATCTTATAGAATAAATAGTATAATAAAAATAGAAAAAGACAACTTTTTATCTTATTATTCTGTTGATGGGTAAAATATGAATTCCCATCTGTAAAATAATACTCAAGTGTGAAACATTCAATTTTAAAGTGCAAATTCAAAAGGTAAAATCGAGTCTTACATAATCGATTTGTTATATTTCTAAATAGTTTTAAACCTCGCCTTACTCATGAAAATTTGATTGTTTTTAAAAAAAATCCCACGAATCCAACCCAAACCAAAACTCCTAATAAAAATCTAGCTCAGCCCACCATCCTTCGAAAAGTCCAAAACCAACACAAAGAGATATATAAACCCTCAAAGAGAGCCGAAAAGAGAGAAGCACAAAGTTCACAACCTCTTCTTTCTTTTTTAGTTTTCTAATCAAACCTCGGCGGCCTACGATAAACGCACAAAACCACCTTTCAGGTTCGACAGTCTCTCTCTCTCTCTCTCTCTCTCTCTCTCTCAATCTATAATTCACTTTTGATTCGAACATATTTGGTACTTTTGTTTTTCCAGAATTTTATGATTTGTTGTTATTGATGTTATTGCTGTATTTTTTCTCTTTGATTTTTCGTGATTTCTAATGATTCGATTATGTTATTTGTCGCTGATTTTTTGTTGGACATATCTGATTATAAATTTTGTAATAGCCCGATTTGATTGTTGTGTTTTTTTTTTTTTTTTTTTTCCTTTAAATTATTTAGTTTTGTCTTTATGTTTTTCTAGATTTTAGTGAACAATCTTTTTTTTTCCCAATTTTATTTTATAGTTTTTTTTTTTCAATATAATGTCAGAATTATATATATATATATATATATTATTATTATTAAATTGTCAGTTACAGATCTAATTTTTAATTATTATTATTATTAATACTAAATTTTCAGTTACAGATCTAATTTTAATATTTATTATTATTTTAAAGTAGGGAATCTTTATAAAGAAGAGCTATTTATACTTGCTTCAAGTTAGTGAAACATACAGCAATTGAACCCACCCACCAGAACCAATTGGCATGTAACCTAGGAGCATTTCCCCTGATGGGGTAATTTGTAATTTTTTCTGTTTTAGTGGTTGTTTAATTTTTAATTTATAATTTCTCCCGATTTTCGGTTTTGGGTTTTTTATTTAATGGCTAAAGTACCTTGCCATAGCTTTAATGTTGCTCCATGTTCTCAATTTTTTGTGTGATGTTATAGTTTTTGGTGGATTTTGAATTTATTTATACACTATTGGAGCAATAGCATTACTAAATTATACTTAGGAAAGCATAGGAACCAATTCGACATTCTCCTATTTATGTGATGCCCAATGTATTAAAGCGTTTTGGCTAGTAAGCACTTTGAAATTATATTTTAGGATCACAAGTGGATAGTTGACAATTAAGTTTAATGTTAAAATAGTTTGGCATTGAAGGAATATTATATCAAGTGGGATTATATTTTATTCTCAAGTACAGGTTAGTAAGATTTTTTGTTTTCAGAATCCACGTGGTGGTACATGTCTATGTGAAAGCATGTATGGTATTTTCAAGTAGACTCAGTTGGCATATATGTAATGACGTGAGACTGTCTCATTTTGGCCAGTAATGTGGCCGAAGATAGACATGTTCTTTTGGAACATGTTGATAGTTCTTGTTGGAAGGTAGAACATTCACTTGAAATAGGTATTCAGGATAGTATCACCTTGGTTATAGTTGGTTCACATTGCTAATAATGTTTTGGAGTTGCTAGACATAACTTATGATTGGCTCTGATGATACTTTTTTCTGATTCACCAATTAATACACAGCCTTTATGAGTTACATAACATTTTTTTTTTGTGGTGAAAAGTGAGTTACATAACTTGTGTTCATGCATATTTGACCTTTTTATTTATTGGTATTTTTTTTTTCATTGTTGATTTTGAAATCCTAGCACTTTTGTTCGTCTCCTTTTTGTTCTGAAATGTGTGATTGATTAATGCTGTTTGTGCAGGTAATCAACTACTTTTTCTGTATCTACTATCACAATGGCTGATGGTCAAGAAGCCGATAAGAACATTGAGATATGGAAGATCAAGAAATTGATCAAAGCTCTCGAAGCTGCTAGAGGCAATGGTACTAGCATGATTTCTCTAATCATGCCTCCACGAGATCAAGTATCCCGTGTTACCAAGATGTTGGGTGATGAATTTGGTACTGCCTCCAACATTAAAAGTAGGGTGAATCGTCAGTCTGTGCTTGGGGCGATTACATCTGCGCAGCAAAGACTTAAACTTTACAACAAAGTTCCTCCCAACGGGCTTGTGCTCTACACAGGAACAATTGTAAACGAGGAAGGGAAAGAAAAGAAGGTCACAATCGATTTTGAGCCGTTTAGGCCAATTAATGCATCCCTTTACCTATGTGACAACAAGTTTCATACAGAAGCGCTGAATGAGCTTTTAGAATCTGATGACAAGTTTGGTTTTATTATCATGGATGGTAATGGGACCCTTTTTGGGACTTTAAGTGGTAATACCAGAGAGATTCTTCATAAATTTAGTGTTGACCTTCCAAAGAAACATGGAAGAGGTGGGCAATCAGCTCTACGGTTTGCTCGTCTTCGAATGGAGAAGCGCCATAACTATGTGAGGAAGACAGCAGAACTTGCCACTCAATTTTACATCAATGCTGCCACCAGCCAACCCAATGTTTCTGGATTAATACTTGCTGGGTCTGCTGACTTCAAAACTGAGCTTAGTCAGTCAGACATGTTTGATCCTCGTCTTCAAGCCAAAATATTAAACGTGGTAGATGTCTCTTATGGAGGGGAGAATGGTTTCAATCAGGCCATTGAGCTGTCATCAGAGATCCTGTCCAATGTGAAATTTATTCAGGAGAAGCGCTTGATAGGCAAATATTTTGAGGAGATTAGCCAGGACACTGGGAAATATGTTTTTGGCGTGGATGATACACTGAAAACTTTGGAGATGGGTGCTGTTGATATACTTATTGTATGGGAAAATCTGGATATTAATAGGTATGTGTTAAAAAATAGCACTACTGGTGAGATTATCATAAAGCACTTGAATAAGGAGCAAGAGGCTGATCAGAATAATTTCCGTGATCCTGTTGGCTCTGCTGAATTAGAGGTGCAGGAAAAGACATCTCTGCTGGAGTGGTTCGCTACTGAGTACAAGAAGTTTGGTTGCACACTTGAATTTGTCACCAACAGATCTCAAGAGGGATCTCAGTTCTGCAGAGGTTTTGGTGGGATTGGGGGAATACTCCGCTACCAGCTTGATATAAGATCATTTGATGAGTTTTCCGATGATGGTGAAGTTTATGATGATTCTGAATAGCAATCAATCAACTTTCTCCCTATGCTGGTGCAGGAGAACGGGGCAAAAAGGCCTGCACCAGTGCGCGATATGTCCGCGCTTGCTGCTGCTGCCCCTGAATTATATCTCAAAACCCCTTGCAAAATATATGTGAGTTTTATTTATTTATTTCTTTTCATCTCTTTTCTATCTATTCTTCCAATCAGCACTTGATTGAATTTCTGCTCCTGACTTTGTTGGCTATTTTGTCTCTATTGTTTTATCTTTCTTGAAGGAGATTTCGGGAACACCCCAGAACCTTAATCGGGTGATTTTGGATTATTCCAAAAAAATTACAGGAAATATGTTTCTTGGAGTGGAGCAGCTGGAAGAGTCACATGAAGAATAATGAGCCGTATTAGAGGTATATCCGTTGGTTCGGGGGGATTATGTGATGTATGTTCTATCTATTGCTGCATCATGTTTGGTTGTTGACTGATCGAGATGATCAAGACTATGCGGTTCTCTGCTTCTGCATGGTTGTAAACTGCTGCTATCGCTAGTAGTCGTGTGAAGTTTATTCCTTTTTTCATGACTTTCAATTTATGTTTTAACTCTGTTGAAGACATTTATCATTAGCATATATGTTTGGTGGATGCAATCCTAATTTCGATACTGCAATAAAATAATGTTTGTTTTATGTATTATGTTTTGATATTTGATTAGGTAAAAACGGAAAATGCTATAGGCAACGAAAACTTGCACAGTAATTTTTCACTCCCTTCCGGTATCTGTTTGCAGTAGGATCCAAGCAATCTGATTGCTTGTGAGAAGGGAGTGAAAAATTGTGTTTTTTGGTGCTTATAGCATCACCTGGTAAAGCAAGTGTTGGCTATGCATTTTGTAATTTTATTTTATGTGGGTTCGGATCGGCAGTGGAGCCAATACCAGCCCATGCCCTAAGCTGTTACCGGTGGAAAACAGAAAATCTGCCTTCCCTCAGAACCTCTACTGTGGGGATTTGGGTCTGTGCTAGGCTACTATGTTAGATCTATATTTGGAATGAACCTATTTCATGGATCAAAGTATATATTATCTAAGGTGTATTTTATCAAGTATTATATTCTTACATTTAAAATTCAAATAGCCTGATACTTTGTATACTTTTATATCTAAAAAAATAAAATCTAAATTTTGAAATGGGGAGGATTTTGTCTTTGCAATAGAGACCATTATGTGGAGAAATTATCCAATCCTTATTGAGAACTATATCAGCAATGCCTAGTGGTCCTCCACGCCAATAATATAATGCCATATGTCCCATTTAAATGAGTCATTATTCTAATCACATTCTTCCAAATAAAGAAAATATAAAATAAAATGAAAACACATCTCAGTTCCAACATCACCATTAGGATGGTGAACTTTGTGGTGATGATGAATCTGAACACCTGCAGCATGCCGTTATTTTTGTCCCCAAACACCATGTCCTTCTCCTTGTCCCCAAATGCTTACAACCAGATCTGGAATGGGTTTTTGGCTTGGATTTTCTCACCGTCAGGGATTCTTTGGCGTGAAAACAAATACTATAGAATAGAGGAAAAATTAATATACTGAATACTGAGCATGGGTTTTACAGAGCATTGTGGAGCCCAACACCTGAATTTCCTTTAATTAAAATATATGAAAAAGCTAATAATATGATCAGCCTGAATTTCCTTTAACTAAAATATATGCAAAAGCTAATAATATGATCATGTGGAATTTGTTGAAATGGGTATTTATCTAATTGGAATTAGTTTCATCAGTGCTGCAATGAAGTTCCCAATATTAATTCCACATCCCAACACAGAGAGCCAAAGATATTAGAGTTTAAAGGCTGGTATTTCAATTTGTTGATAGAGGCACGAGATTACATATATTGAAGTTTAAAGTTGACATTTTTATTTTCAAATCAATGTGTTTCAGTTTAATTTTAGGTATTTGTGGATAGAGGCATGAGATTGCTTAGATTGTTGGGTGGTCGTTTTGAATTATTTTTCCACGAAGATATTTTTACTTGTTAGCACCAAAGATGAGAACTGACAAGATTCTTGTTTTCAATTTTCAATATTTATTTTGGAGGGCATGATTAGGATAAATGACTCATTTGAATTAGTCAAATGACATTATATTATTAGAGTGAAGGACTATTAGGCATTGCTGATGTGGTTCTCATAAGTATCGCATAGTTTCTCCATTATGTGGCAAATCTAAGGTGTATTTTATCTAGTATTATATTATTATGTCATTTAAAATTCGAATAACGTGATACTTTGTATAATTTTATATCTAAGAAATAAAATCTAAATTTTGAAATGGGGAGGATTTTGTCTTTGCATTAGAGACCATTATGTGGCAAAAACCTAAAAACGTTGATTCCTAGGATGGTTTGAAAAAGATTTTTATTTTTTTATTTTTGATGTGTGGGGAAATAAGTTAATGTAAAGGAAGATTTACGAAATCATAGGTTTATTTAGGTTTGTGACTTAAGTTTCAAATTTTGGAAAATTCTTAATAGAATGAAGGATGACTTCTTGACAGATAATTTAGTAGTTTTTACTTCATATAGAAAAGGAAATTGCAAAAAATTTACCATATAGATGATACTGCATGAATTTTATTATGTGAAAGATCATCATGGAATCATTAAAGTTTGAGTCCTAGGTTTGTTAGCAGCAATGACACTACACTTTGTTATAGGTTAAAACTACTAGGAGTGTACAGCCAATCTACCAAAACCAATCCGATCCGATATAACCCGTCGGGTTGAGTTCGAGTTGTAAGATTCATAAATCCACCTAACTCAACTCAACCCACCTATATTTAATATATATTTAAATTTTAAAAAATGAATTTAAAAATATTTTTTTAAAAATTTGTTATTTACTTTTTTACATCTCTTTTTAAATAAAACTCAAACTCTAAGATCTTCTCATCTAGTTTATATTAAATTTATTCTTATTTATGATGGTGCTGTTCTAATTCTCAATTTAATATTAATAATAGTAATTGTTCAACCTATGGGTCCAACCAGATCCAACTTGATCTAAGTGGCTTGGGTTGGACCTTTATGATGAGTTGGGTTAGATTTTTTTAACTCATTACGGTGAGTTGAGTTAAAAAAATCTCTCAATAGTCAATCCAATCTAATCCAACCCAAGTATACTTCTAAAAACTGCAATAAAATAATATCACGTTTACTATACGAACACAAATGTGCTGAAGCACTAATACACAAGTTTGTCTTCCTCAGATGTCATAGATACGATGGCCATGACACAACACATGCCAACTCTTCCATTTGCCTTGGTCAGGTAGACGCGTAATAAAAAGGCCCAACACGGGTTTCGGGGTTTGTACTTTTGTACTGATTAGGCTTTTGAATAAATAATTACACTACAACAGCCTTTGCCTGGTTGTCACCAGTTATATATGTCTCAGTGTGGCAGCGAATATCATATCATAGCAGTGTGAATCCACAATAAAATCTAAGGTTTGATCATGTTAGCCAGTCTGTAAACACACACAAATTGTCCATCTGTACAACACCACCAATTAAGGAAAGGAACAACAACAATCTACTACTATTTAACAAAACAAAAATAAAATGGTCCAAAATTCATAACCCTAAGAAGAAAATCAAAACTAAAAAAAGAAGGAAAAAGTACACACTGGGAAAATGTAGGAAGTTAAGAACCCGTGTAAAAAGAGCTAGACCAAATGTATAATGAGTGCATGGGATTATGAGCCTCACAAGTCAAATGGGAAATTTTGACTCCTTGTTTACCAATGTACCTTCTCACAATCCCCCAAGTCCAGATGGAGTTTGAGCAGTTTGAGCCCACATAACTATTACCAAATTCTTGTTGTAGAATCATAGGGCAGAGCTTCCAAAAGTGCCTAGACAGCAAGTTGTTTTTGATGGGTGGAGTCATCTTCATTGAAGCAGCAATGGAGCTTTATAGGTCTCTCCAGATTTAGAGTTGGTTCTTCTAAATGCAGAGGGGATTGGAGGAGTAGCATCTCTCTTTGAAGATAAGAGCAGTAGGTGTAGAAGGTGTTAGGTGTCACATTTAATTGGAACCCCAAACCAAATAAGAAGTCCACCTCAAGAAGGTTCATTTCTGTGGTGCTTATTCCTCCAACTTTAGCATAGTAAGCATTGTTGTAATACCTGAAGAAAGAAAAACTAACAAGATGAGAAATGAATAATAGAGTATTAATGAAGGACCTTATTTGACTATTTAATGTTGGTGCATGTGTTAATTACCAAATAATAAGAAGTAAAATGAGAGAATTTAGGGCTCACATGTGTTCCATTTAACAAAATACAGATGTATTCACAAAGAAAAATAAATTAAAATAAAAAAAATTTAACATATAGTTAACAATAATATTAATATTACACACTTTGTTACAATTTTTTTATATGACAAACTATGATCGATTATTTTTCACCATAACACGAACCCATAATTTTTTTTTAACCCTCAATCTGTCACGTCACTGTCATGATAAAGTGTGTGCAAGATGCGCGCTACCAGAATTATGTAGGGTTAAGGCAGCATCAGCATGCATGTGACTAGCTGACAACAGAGCTTAAAGAGTCAGAGCTTCTAGCATGATTTGGTGCCTAAAGTAAGGTGTCTTGTGCACATCACAAACACAAACACAGCCAAATTGGACAGTGTGCTTTTCAACAGAATGCATGGCCTTGAATAGATAGCAATTGCCTCTTTATTAATGACACTTCATTTTCATGCTCATTGCTTGCATTTTCTTTATTTTATTTTATTTTTTTATTATGGGAACATTGCTTGCATTTTCTTTTTACAGCTATGGGGATTTTCAGTCATGCCTAAAATGGACAGAGACAGCAATACCAAGTCTTAGGTGGGCTGTCTGCTAAAAGACGGAGGTACATTGGCTGTCTTTTTTCTTTTTCTTTTTTTTCTTGCTAAAGGTTGTTTCGAGAAGGTGTCGGTTTATGTGCCTATTTTTCAATTCATATAATGATTTTTTTTTTTTTTTGAATTCATATACGGTATAATTTTAGATTGATGCCGTAGGGGTCATGCACGGGACCCATTGGCAGGTTTGTGTCTCACGTGAAACTAATTTCTGGTAATAAAAAGAAAAAAAATGTGAAAATGCAAAACGCAGATGTGAAAAACGTTAACCAAAAGCATACCTAGTTTTTATAAAATTTACCATACAAGTCATATAAATATTTGTCAATTTTTAAACGCAAAACAAATATTAATTATCATATCAATTTGTAAGTATTTTGTACATTTTTAAGTTGGGAAGGAAAGATATGAATTTACAAACCCTCAAAAACACACACTCTCTTGGTATAACATTGAACTACGTGACTTTTGATGGATCATAAGCTTTTGTAATACTATTATTAGGCAATTTAAACATTTGTTCATAATTTAAATCTTAGCTTTTTTTGTTGATATATTGCCCTCCTAAACATATGTAAATGGACTCTTGAAATTCATAAAGAAAATTTAGAATGTTTAATAACAAGGTTAAAATTTAAATTACACCATTAAATATAGGGTGAAGTGTCATTTTTGTCCTACAACTTATTTATTAATTTATGTATGTATTTTCATTTTAGTTTTTAAACTTTAAACTTTTCATTAAATTCGTCATTTCATTCATTGCCATATATAAAATTACCGTTAAGTCTAGTAAAATGACATTGTATCACATAAATGAATATTGAATAATGTCAATTTTATAAGCAGTACCATAGAATGATCAACTTGATAAGAATGTTAAACTTTAAAGATTAAAATGAAAAAAAAAATATTGGGATGAAAATGACAATTCACCGAAACTTAAAATATATGACTTAGATTTTAGTTAATAATAATAACTGTGGAAATGAACATATTCTTGGTCAAGTATTATTTAAATATTTCTCCTAACAAAAGTATTATTTATAAATTAAGATCACAGTCTCTCTCCCTCTCTCTCTGTGCGCGCATGCGCACAGGTGAAAGAAATTTCCAGAGAAATTTACATGAGTTAGGAGCAGAAAAATTGAATTGAATTGACCAATAAAAAAGCTAAGGAGGAAGAAGAAGAAGAACTCTTTCAATTCCCAAGTTAAATTCATCTAATTTATTTACGAAAATGCTAGAGCTATAAACTACACATATAATACAGAGAGAACCATTAAACAACTTGAAAACTGTGTTTTTCTTCTTTGCTAGTCAAGAAACCATTAAACCTCAATAGCGCTAAATCCCAGTTGATCAATCAAAGAATGAAAAACAAAAGAAAGAAAAACTCATAGGAAATCCAACCAAGCATCTCGAAGATCATATACATATATATGAACAAAGAAGAAAAACAAAGGAAAGTTAATTTGAAGAGGACTTACATGTCATCCATGAACTTTGCAGACACCAAAACACTAGTAATAAGCAAGCGGTGCACATTGAAAGAATTGATGGGCAACAAGGGCTGCTTCTGCGTGAAACGGTCGAGATAAACGTAGGCAACAATGAAACAAGATGGGCTACAATTGGCATACTTGAAGATCCTCTCAAGGTAGCTCTGGATGGAGATGGTAGGCCTTGTGAGGCCATGGAACACTGAAATCCTCTGCGTATCCAATCGGGAAGTGGTGTCGTTGGACTCGGCGACGCGGTGGAGGAGACAGGAGAGGAAGTTTATGACCTTGGGCATCACCTCTGGGCTTTCAAGCTCAGCCATTGTTGTACCTGTAGAGAGCTTTTGTTTGTGTTGTTTTGTATTGTATGTGGTTGGTTGGTCTTCGTGTTGGTTTTTTTTGTTGGTGCTATTTTTTTGTGTGTCTTATGGGATGCAAATACGACTTGTTTGCTTCCTTTTTGTATTGCATTTACGTGAGTTAAAGGTTTACTAATCTATTCTCTAGAAATAGAACCAGGTGTGTTTACTCTCTCTCTCTCTCTCTAAATTTTGTAGAATCTTTTACGTGCAATTTGGTAAATAATAAATAGTATCATTAGTGGACTTTTTATTTAGATGTTTTTTAGAAAATGAGTTATTTTTTAACGGAAAATTATTGTGTAATTCCGGAGTATCATAAATGTGTGTTCTTCCTCTCACATGAATGGTAGGTCCTATTAATTAAATTCATGGTAGGACCTATTATTCATGTGAGAGAAAGAAGTATACATTTATGATATTCTGGGAGTACCTAATAATTTTACTTTTTTAAAATACATTTTTCATAAAATTATCTCATTTTTCAATGTTTTGTAGCAATTTTAAATGAGTTGAAAAATAATCTCAACCACCGCATACCCTTAGTGCGATAGTCACTTCATAAGTATAAATATTTGTAGGGTATCGGAGGGGGGCAAGGGCCGCAGTTCAAGTCTCTAGGAGGGAGTTTTACATATATATATATATATATATTTAGATTAAGCTAGAGTAGAATTTTTATCTTGTATTAAAAAAAAATCTCATAAAATAAGTCATGCTTTTTATGTTAATAAAAAATAATTTTTTGTTGACTCATTTATTATAATGTTACCAAATATTAAAAAATACAAAAAAACAAAAAAAAAAACCTTTATACAGCGTTTTTCATTCCTACGAACAAACGAAAATAATGTTATTGTGATAGTAACTAGTCATGTCAACTGTTCTCTTCTCTTGCAGTGCTCTATGAGTGGATGCAATATTCCCTAAAAGGAAATTTATATTTTATTTATTTTAAGCCTAGAAGGGCATATTTTATTCATCTACATTTAGATATTCATGAGATATGTCCAAACAGATTAGATCACATTTAGAGCTGGGTTTTAACTTTTAACAAGTACATGTTAAGGGAAAGTTGGGAGTTAATGATATTTAAGTAGTTTTAAACTTCTAATTGCATGTCATGGTGCAATTTATGTACTTCCTCTATTTTTGGTCTTACAAACATTTTCTTGGGTGAGTTCGGAGAAAAATAATTGTCATAATTAAACAGTTTGTCCCTAGGGATTAAATATTGTTTCTGATACAAAAAATTGGTTGTCAATTTTATTTTTTTCCTTTCAACACAATTGGTTGTCATAATTAAAAGGTGTGATTTTCTTATTGGATTAAGTTAGGGTAAATATTTTTCATTGGACTTCTTAATTAGTTGTTAGCTTGAAAATACACTTCATCCCTCTTTGGTGTTAGACGGGAGAGTAGAAGACATTATGAGAAATTTTGTTTCTAGGTGAATAGATTCAGTTACTCATGACAAACGAGTTGGATGAGTAATTAAGTTCGCTAGTGACTTAACTTCTAATAGAAGAAAAATATGTGATTCATAAATCATAATAAACAAACATTGTGGTTTTCAAGAACAATTTTTGTGACTACTAGAATAATTTTTAGAGCTAATTCTCATTCCAAATGTCTTTTTTTTTTCTTCTTCTTCTTTCTTAAATTGCGGTGTTTTGAGTAGGGCTTTTAACACATATAAAATAGCTCGAAGGGGGACGGGGATTTGACCATTTGAACATTAATTCTCCTTATAAAGGAGACCAAGTAACGTCATTGAATTATGTACTTTTATTTATTTATTTATTCAAAATAGAAATTTTACTCTAATTTAATTTAAGTATATTTGTGTGTGAAATTCCTTCTTGAAAACTTGAACTCCAGTCCTTGTCCTTACACCCTAAAAGCACTTATACTTGTAAAGTGACCATCGCACCCAAGGTTTACGGTCATCATTATTAGTGAGAGAACAAAATCAAGACGTGTGAATTATATACTCTTGATGATACTTGTGTATCTAAATACATTTACTGTATAATTGAACTTTTATAATTTAAGGTATTAAAAATGAAAATTAAATATGGAATTAAACTAGCAAATGTCCAAACAAGAGCAGGATCACATGGGTAATGCTCTGGATCTGGATGATGCATTGGAGATCTGAGTTGGATTTCTCTAAACATTTTTTGTCCACCTTTGAAAGAAAATGGAAATGGAGCCAAGAACATTTGGATTTGCTCTAGATCTACCACAATATCTGCCCTAATTATCTCAATTTTCTTCTTTCTTTCTTTTTCTTTCTTTTTTTTAAAACCAAAGAAGTAAAGCTAAAGACAGAGGGCACGTACGGCAGAGTAAAATTCCACTGTAAATTAGTTGGCTTTCTCGTGCTGTTGTTATGGACTTTAATCATCACAATTGCCAGCTTTCACCAATGTAATATGACCCATTATGAAATTATACATCCTTGTGCTTTCACCTATACGGCTATACCTACCCTAATTATCTTAATTAATTATACAAGCAGCATGATATAGTAATTCTTAACTTAATTATAATTGCTTTTCGTTAGTGAGTCCGAATTATGATCTAGCATTTGCTGGGTGACACAACTTGCTGCTTGTAACAATTTCAACCTGATGAATTCAAAATGTTTTAATAGAAAATTAATAATAAGGGATTTTTAAAATGAGGTAAACTTTTACATTCCTTCAAGCAGTATCAAACTATATTTTTTTAATTGAATTCATTTTGACTAGAAAAAAAAGGAATTCATTTCCTTTCTTTGTGAAGAATATATATATATATATATATATATATATTTCTAAATGATGGATTTACTAGATGTTCTTAATAATTGTAGTCTCTCCGGCTCAGCAATAATTTCGATTAATTTTCTGTATAGGTGAAAAAAAAAAATTGATGCAACAAAAGAAATGTTTGGTGGGATTCAAAGCTATTTTCAGATAATATAGAAAAAAAATTTGGGGAACATTAATTCTCCAAAAGCAAAATATTTTTAATTTTTTTTTTCTTAACAATGATGTGGGTCCGTTAGACATAAAAACTGCATTCTCAGTCATCAATTATCGCTCTAGACCTTCTCAAAAAAAAAAAAAAAAAAAAAAATCACTCTAGGATACTGTCAATATCAATTAAAATCAACATTATTAATAATTATACTTAAAACATATAAATGTTAAAGTCCATTTCCATTTTGTGTATACCAAACTGGTCAACAAAAGTCTCAAAATAAGACTTACGGGTGTATATCAATGTCCCGTTAGGAAGTATGGATTGGACCTTTATCCTCCGTTTAATCAAGTGTTTTTGGAGCATTTTATTGTTTAAAAAGGGAATTGTGAACTACCGCAAAGATGAAGGTAAAAGAGTTTTTTTCCCCTAAAATGAATTTATAAAAAGGATTGCTAAAAAAAAAAAAAATTCAATCCAGGTCAAGTGATAGCATTTGTGATTAATGAAGCATAACATATCAACAAGTATAGAATATTTAGCAAATGACTTGTTAATGTAGTGATACATGGTATTATAGGTTGCCTATGATGCCATTTTATGTGTAACACTGATGACGGTATAGATGACTGATCACAATGTTTATTCTAAAGTTTATTTGAGATTTATGCTTTAAAAAATGGTTTAGATGTGATCATGAACTAGCCACATTTCGATTTGGAACTTTGGAAAATATATTCAAAAAGAAGGCTAAACAAAGGAGCCCTTCTTATGGACTAAATCAAATATCAAATTAAAATCCCCAAACTTTAAAAAAATAAAAACAAGTCAACCATTAGGATTAGTTTTACTATTTATAGATACGATAAGATTTGAATATATGGAGATGTAGTCCATAATGATTGTTGTTTATTATTAGATAAATATTTTGTTTACGATACTTTTAGAACAAATCCTAACTGATAGCTTATTATTTACTGTTATTGATAAGGGAAAAAAAGTAATTTAAATGATGAGTTTAAATTAAAACCAAAAATAATATGCCAAATAGGATTTATTATGAATGTATTATGAAATTGTTGTGGATGATAGTGCTTTTCACTACAAAAAATTGGGGCTATAGCCGCGTTTTTAAAACGTGGCTATAGGCCTAAAAACTGCCAGTATAGATCCAAATGGACTATCTTGGCACTTCCTAGCGCTGTCCAATAAGTGTGACAATAGTTCTAAGTGACCTACACTGGCGGTTTTAAAAATGCTTGTATATGTTCCAGCGGTTTTTGTAACTCTATACCGGCACTTTTGTAACCCTATTATCATGCCAATACCTTAATTGATTTTAAGATATGCAAGATTCAAATCCAAATAATTTATTTCACGAAAAAATATTTTACCAAAATAAGCCAGTTGAAATCTATCAATATACCATTAGGATTAAAGTATCATATAGATTATGAAGTGGTTGATGCTTTGGATGATGTAGTTTTGCGTTTGCTAGGATTGATTGGGCTAACCACCAAACTAATTAGTGCAGCATTTCCTGCTTGCTTGTGGACCAGACCAACAATACGTACATATGTATATCTTGTCAATTTCTTCATTAACGTGATGGCATTGTACTTTTTTTTTTTTTGTCCTCCACCTTGACCTTGCTCTGGCATGTTCCATACTCTTCCATATAAAATAATTTGATTTGCACGGTTTGTTTCTTTAATAACATGATTATTTGAAGAAGAAAAAACACATGATTATTTTATTTGTTACACAGTACAGCAACACTAAGGGTGTTTTTTTTTTTTTTTTTTCAAGATGTTGTGCAAAGCTATCTATCTACATCCACACCGACAAAAGGATCATATATCATATATGTCCAAATTGGAATGATTATTTTGCTTAAAGATTTTACTAGATTAAGTGTTACTGATTGAATTGTTAAGGCTAGAACTTGTAATTTAGTGTCATTGTCGGTTTGACATTTTTTAGGATAATTAGGGTTTCAATTCCCTTTCTCCATTGTTATAATTATTGAATTGAGAGAGAGAGAATCTTCCTCCTTTGGTTTCAATCACAATTTGTCAGTAGAATAAGTTGTGAAAAAAATTATGCTCCAAAGGACAGAGAAGAATTAGGTCATGAGTGTTTTAGTCTAATGCATTTTATTTTCCTAACCTTTCATCATGCAATGCAATAGATCTTTTTCAGTGTCGCACATCAAGCGCATAGGATATCAGCATCTGGATGAATTAGACATAATATTTACGTATTCTAAATCAAACTAAAAAACAGTTTAATGGAGATTGGAGAGTGTCGAATGTAATAATGGATTAATGGTATTGACATCTAATAAGTAATAATGCGAGCTTTCTCGATCTCTATATTAAACTATTTAGACTCATTTGATGGTACGTCATGATTATATTTAATTATCTTTCCTATAAGGTTGCTTGCATATTGAATTCTTGGTTGCTAAAACTAAAGTGTAGCAGTTAATCAAAAATAATTTGGGAAGCGCTCATCATGGAGAAGGTACCTTGTAATGTGGTAGTGTGCAGGTCACTGTGACAGTCATAATCAAAGCATGGCATGTCCGGTCGTGTGTTTGGATTTATTTTACTATTCAGCTTATTTTTGCTATTATTCATAGGTCTTACTGCACTTTTTGATACTATTCATGTGCCTCGCTGTACTATTTTAACTAACTTTTATCTTTATTTACAGTACTTTCAACAATAAGTTTTTAGTTTTAGCAAAATAAGCGGTATCTAAACAGACCTTTATTGTCAATACAAAAAGGAAAACCTTCTCAAAAAAAAACAAAAAAAAAACAAAAAAAAACAAAACAAAAAGGAAAAAAATTAGCTCCAATATTGTTTGAAGTATCTTTCTGATCTCATCTAATTTATTATGTGACGATTATATAGATTATTTATGTATAATTTTTGTCATATAACTCTTTTAATAAGTCATCTAATTTTTTTAAAATAATATATTAAATATTTTTATAAAACATCACTTAATAAATTGAAAGGGATTCCCCAAATTGGTTTGGAGCTAATCCTTATATATAAAAAAAAAAAAGTGTTATTCTAATAGCGATTACATGACAAAAATTTGAAGCTCCAATAATCTAATGAATGTCTTTTTTTTTTCTTTTTTTTTTTTCGATAAACAAAAGAGTCAATTAGGATATATATCACCAGGTACCTTTTTCCCATACATGTTTGTATATTTAATTTTGAATAACATGCAAAAAATAGTAAAATTAAATATTCAAATGAACAATACTACTAACACAATCATTTTCACACCTAATTTCATAACTTGCTGATATTTGCGATTACGAGTGGTCAATAAAAAGTGGTAGGTTGCACGAGTCAATAATGAGAAAAATTGTCCACTACTCACAGTTACACAAATTAACAAATTATGAAATTGAGTGTGCGATTGATTGTGCCACTAGATTTACTCATGATCTTTAAATAATTTTAAGTATCTTTATTGCCTAATTCTTTGTTAAGTGAAACTTTTTTGTTTATTATTATTATTATTATTATTATTATTATTATTAGTATTATTATTATTATTATTATTATTATTATTATTATTATTATTATTATTATTATTATTATTATTATTATTTTAGATAAGTGGAAAACGTATTTCTTGTAACATGTCTATTACATTACTCATGTAATAATCCAATAAGTAAATATCACCTTTTTATTTATTTATTTAAGAATTAGTCCTACCAACTTCCACCTGTCAATACCCTCATTGGATAGTTACATACGCAAGTTATTACAATTCTTACTATAAAAAAATTACAAATTACAAATGGATGTCAATAATATTATTGATGTCTAAAAAAAGAGAGAGAGAGAGAGAGAGAGAGAGAGAGAAGGAGAAAAAGAATTTGATTTGTATGACTTCAACAACCTAATAAATTTCTATCATTTATCTCAAAAAAAAAAAAATTAAAACCTAATAAATGAAACCTCAAGAGATTAGCTTAATAGTCCTTAAGGCCTTATGATATCCATGATATTTTGAGTTCAAATTTAGCCTCTAGTAACTAATGCAATCTTCATGCTTTTTATCAAAAAAGAATAAATAAATAAATAATAGATGAATGTTAGAATAGCATTTTTGAGATTTTGTTGTTGTTGAGACTTTTTTTTTTTTTTAATACAAGATAGAATTTTATTCTAGCCTAATCTAAGTGTATATATGTATGAAGCTTCTTCTTGGAGACTTGAATCTCGACTCGAAACCCCCACACTCCACATGCACTTATACTTATAAAGTGTCCATTACACTAAGAGTGTGCAGTGGCTTTGTTGTTGAGACTTGAGAAACACCTTTTTGAAATTGGTATTTGGTAACACGATAGTTTACAAGGTTTATATAGTAAAATTGGTAGTATTTATTACTCCACGATAAATACTTTCTGCATTCAATGATATGCTTCAGTTTTTTTTGTTTTTGATTTTTCTTCTTCTTGTTTTAATCGAGAAAACGATAGCTGAGTCTTTATTCATTGTTAAAATTGTACATGCGTAACAATATGATGGGCAATACATGTGGGGATTCCTCCACCGAGACCACTCCAGCGTCCATCCCCATGCTTGCTAATAACAGCATTAAAAACTCTTAATTTCACCAAGGAAAATAAAAAGAAAGTGAATAAAGTAAAATTGTGTGTATATATATATGTATAAATATATATATATATATATATATATAAATTGTGTTGTGATTCACATCGATACTATCTATAATCACATGTAGCTGTAACTTTTCTAGTTCCATTCATAATTACATATGCTTACCTTCATTTTTTTTAAGATAGCTTGAAAAGTACAAGATTGTTTTTTATTTTGACATTTTATATTTAATTATTTTTTTACAATATTAACTTATATATTGATCTTTATAAAAATTGCTGCTTAAAATGTTCAAAATAGCGAGATAATTGTACATAAGTTATGGACTATTTTGCTTTTATTTATTTTTAATTTTTTTAATCGTATTATATATATATATATATATATATTTATATATTACGAGAGAGTGGACTATTAAGTAAATAGGACATTTACTTAAGCTGCTATAATAAGTGCACGATGTACCACAACCTTAAGATGGTGATAAATTTTATATAGTATAGAATGGTCCTGCCAAATCATATTAGGTATGTGATCACAGAATCTGGGCTCGTGCTACACATGCTCGTGAGGTATGTGATGCATGTTCTGTTGCATTGTTTCAATTAATCTATGCCTGTCATTATGTCCAGTAGCTCAAATTTCAATGGCTATAGTTTTTTTGGCCAGTCCTTACTATTCCGGCTATATTGTTGTTTTTGTTATTATTATTATATCCTGTTTGGTAACAAAGAAAAATGTGGTAAAAAAGAGATAAAAAAAAGTCTTTGTTCTTAAACCATAGTTAAAAAGAAGGGGATTTGAAGAACTTACATTTGCCAATAGCTTGTATCTTCACAATTTAGATTGAGGTTGGTTGGTTGGTTTTTTTTTTTTTTTTTGGTTTTGTTTTGTTTACGTTTTTAAAATTTTTTTTTTTCGAAATTAGGATATATATATATATATATATATATAAAGCTAAGAATGAGTTTTTACAAAATCAAGGGGGTTTTTTTTTCTTTTTTTTTAATGTTTTAAATTATACCTAGCTAGTGTAATTTACAAAAGTTATTTATATTTTTAGTCATAAAGAAACTACTTATCATGTCATCAACTTTCCTAAGTTAATGAGTTATCTACCCAATTCATTTTTACTCTTTATTTCTCAAATTTTAACACCTATTCTCTAATCCACAGCTTCCATTGCAATTATTTTACATTATAGGGTTGGTTTAAAGTTTATAATTTTCCGAAATTACCCCCCATTCATGTAAGGAAACACAGTTAGGGACTGAATGGAATTTTCATATGTTATACCTGTGTAGGGCAAAATATAAAACCCCATATCAAAATCCATTCCGTTTTCCTCTCAATGGAGAGATGATGTCAATATAATGATTTGGTAGTTAATAAATTTAAAGGTGAATATAGTATTGCATAATTCAAAATAATTTATCATTATTTATTTGTTGGAATAGAATTTTAAATCCCATGATACAATCTAAATTTTTATATTTATAAAAATTAAATCTGAACTATGAAATGAACCTTTTATTTTTATTTTAGGACGTGTACATCCTTTCTATTTCAAGAAAAATAGGTATTATCATTTTTCATAAAACTCCATTCCACCTTATCTAAATTATGAATTTTTATTTTCTTTACATCTTTGTGTCAATTAGAATTAATTTTAAAAAAATTTGAAAAAAAGAAGAAGAAATACAATAGTTTTTTCTTTTCTTTTTAGACGTTTTATAGATGTGGATCTTACAAATGTGAGCCTTTCAATTATGGGACCCACTTTGTAAGAGACCTGGTCCATGAAAAGATACATCATGCTTCTGTAACATGAGTCTTCTCCCTCATATGAGGGTGAACCCCACAAGTCATGTGAGAGGGAGGACGCATATTACGAAAACATGATATACCTCCTCCAAGTCCGCGGGTGAGATATTTTTTCTTCAAGCATCTCCTTCTCTACTATCAGCTCTCTTTCTCGACTATCAACTTTGTAACTATGAAAGTAGCCAAAAATATATGCATATATATACAAATTGAAAATACCATTGAATTATGAACACCCATGATAACAAATATATATATTAATCATACAAGGATTGATACTACCCATCAGTAATGAGTTGAAACAATTGATAGTCGGGGCAGGGAGGAAAAGTCTAAGGATAACAATTTTCACAGCTACTAAGATGACATACTATTGTTGTTTCAATCACAATGTATCACATCAGCTTTGTAATAAAAAAACACAAGTGGTAATTTTTCTGATGCTAACGTTACACCCAGAAAAATGTGACAAAAAAGTGAGAATTTTTATGTTGCTAACATCTCTGTCATACTAAAGTTAAACTTCTTTGTTCCTAAAGATAAATTCTTTCAAGTATCTAAACTATCATAAGGCCGATAACATAAATGAAATTCTACACCATACGGTTCATAAGAGCTGCATGAGTTGCAAGTTTTACGACCTACATGCCCAGTGGCACATCAACAAACTTCATTGAATCAACTTCCATTTGAACACTCCACTCCATAAATGCAAATACGATTGGTCAGAAAACATTACTATTCATATATACCAACTAGTCTAGCTGCCAGGCCGAACCTTAGAACAATCGATAAAGCACACTACCAGTGTAGATACATATGTTGATGATGGTTACAAAACACCAAGACTAATTACAGACTCTTGCACGGAAGGTAAAAACATCAGGCACTCTTATTACAGCATAGTATTATAAGAGCTCAGGCTTAAGAATAGTACAAATAGTACGCAAAAGCACAAACCTATAGACAACCACAATCTCAGGACGCAACAAGAATATGCATTTTGGATGGTGCTCCCTCTTAAGACTAACTTTAGCCGTAGCATCGGATCGGGTCATTGCAGCCTTTAGAAGAAGATTGTTTAAAGCCGAAACGGCCCCCTTTCTCAAGGTACTGCTGATGGTATTCCTCTGCTCGGTAGAATTTCTTGGCAGGTAGAATCTCAGTTACAATCTTCCGGTTCAAGAGTTTCTGTTGACGCTCCAAAGACTCCTTTGCTGCATTTTCTTGCTCAGGTGTGTAGAAGTATATTCCAGATCTGTACTGCGTCCCCACATCATTTCCCTGCCCACCAAGGATTATAAAGCTGTTAACATCTGTAAAGTGATAAGCAGTGAGACAAAGGTGTGTGTAACAAGGTCAGATAGAGTCAACAAAGCATCAATTTTGAATATGGAACTGGTGTGACTTTTCAGATTTAGCATATGGGCATGCAAAAATAAGAGAACACAAAAGTTGGTATTTTCTTGTTTGTCTCTCTTCCACATTTGCTCTTGAAAGAGGGGTGAATAGGCAGGGGTTGGAGGATGAAAGAAAATAGTAAATAATCCATCGATGAAAGCGAAGACAAGATATCCAAGTCTACTCTTTCAGACTTGTGAAGCTGATGCTGACCCTACTGTATTCTAAATTATCATGTAACTGTAACCCTAGTGACAAAAGCGGAAGATTAATCTTGCAACAAGTAGCTCAAAAGCATAATTTAGGAACTAAAAGATGCAGTTTTCACAACCTCCTTGTTAGGTTGCATTTAGTCTAGACCAAGACTGTGTTTTGATAACATGTTTCAATAATTAAGAGAAAAATGACATGAAAGAAATCCAATTATAACTTGGAAAGTAAGGGATTACCCTATATCTCCTGATGATTCACACCACATATGATTACACAGATGCTAAACTCATCTTTTTATCTTTTTTTTTTTGTGGTCCCCTTTATTCAATTTGGACTCGAGTGGGCATACTTAAAGGCATCTAAATATGATCCTAACCTTCAATGTTTTTGCAAGTGGCACTCTTTGAAATCTGTGCACTTGAACTCGGCAGCTTAATGCTTCAACTGTATGTTTATTCAATAGAGAAACTTGAATGCATGGTTGTAACAGCATTTGGAATTCAGAATAATGTAAAAAAAGAAAGCCACTGGAAAAATCCATGGACCACCACAAAAGAGGACAAGTTTAATAATTTTTGCAACTTCAAAATCCATTAACTAAATGTCTAAACTGGATCTATGATAATCGTATAGATTAAGTTAAGGAAATAAGGAGGTTTATTTTTTGATAAGTGAGCAGGAGGATAATACACTTAGAGTCTGTTTGGGATCCGCTTATTTTGTTGAAATTGAAACCTTTTTGCTGAAAGTATTATAGATAAAAGTAAAAGTTAGCTGAAATAGTATAGTGAGACCCATAAATAGTATCAAAAAGTGCAGTGGAGCCTATGAATAGTAGCAAAAATAAGCTGAATAGTAAAATAAGTTTGCTTTTTAAGCTAGAGCCAACCGGATACTTAAGGCAACAATTCACCATCCAAAGAATAAATTGGGAGAGGAAAACGCAAAACATTCAAAGTGGATCCAAAATACGATGAGCTATTGTTTTCTTGCTTTAAGAATAGTACTTGTTCATAATATACTTAGAGACCAAATCCAACACCACAAGAATTTTCTTTTATTAACACATGTTATGACATTATATACACACACACACACACACATATATACAGACATTTTTTTTTTTTTGGGGGGGGAGGGAGGGCAGGGGGGGGGGGGGTAAGGAATGACATGGATTTTCTTTTCCTTTTTTCTTCTTTTTCCTTCAATTTTTCAAAGTAGAGAGAGAAGGAGGTTGAGCATGGTAAAAGGATTAGGAGATCTCCTTAGATCTATCATACAACTGGGTGTAATCCTCACACCAACTAGATGCTGACCAAAACAGAAGTAAATTCCCCCAAGTGCCTTTTGTGCCAATGCTCCTCGTAAAAAAGTCATTGCCTATATTTAAGAATCTTGCAATTCTCAACCAGCAGGAATGATGGAAGTCCTAAAGAGCCAGGAAAATCTAGAACCCCATGCAGGTATCAAAAAATATTTGAAGAGTCTCAAACTAAGCAGGTTTTATAACTATGTCTACTTGAGACCACAGAAAATGCTCTTGCTGCCATTGTTATTAGTCATCCAGATAGTAGACCAAGCACAAAGACAAAGGTCACCCAAGCACAAAATATGGGTCACCTGGATAGTAAAATATAAATAGCTAATATCCCTCATGACCTCGAGTAGCATATTTGACACCCAAAAAGAAAGAATTATATAGCTTTTCCTCAATACAAACAAAGTAGGAAACATTTTTTTCAATAATATTTTTCCCAGTAAACGACACTATGATATGCTGATCACCTCTCCCAAAAGAAATAATGACATTTGATAATATATGAAACAGGGGAAAAAGCCAATTACACTAACTACCAAAAAGGTAAGGAAAAAGTAACACAAGAAATACCAAAACAATGTGACAAAAAAATTGAACAGAAAACTAAAAGTTAGATAGTTTAGGAGTTAGTGCCAAGGCTTACTTGGAGTGAATACCAAGCAAGAGAAAATAAAACATCTAGAAGTTAGCACCTTGGGTTGGTTGGAGCTAAGCACGAGACCATTGGAAAATTACAAGAAAAAATTTATTAATCAATCAAAGTGTAAAACAAAAAGAAACCCAAGGTTCTTTAAATAGAGTTCCAAACTGATTATTCTAGCAGGAATAGAAAATAACTTTTCTTTTTCTCTCTCTTTTTTTTTTTTTTTTTTTTTTTTTGGTTGTTGTTGATAATTCAATAGTTGGGGGTGGGGGGGGGGGGGGGATTGTATCTTTATTGGAAACATCAGGAGGTGCCAGTTGAACTACAAGGCTCTTGGCTCTCTTGCAAGAAAAGAAATTACATTACCAAACCAAATAAGAAAAAAAAGTAAAAAAAACATATAAGAAATCCTAATTATTAAATGATTGAGATTAGATCTTTAGGTCCAATTTTTAGCAGATTCCATCTATAAGACCATAGGTTGGGCTGTCTTTATTTTTATGTCTATGCCCATAGGTCTGTGTAATTGGAGGTCTAGATCAGTAAGTGGCATATATATTTGACCCTTTGTAGGGCAGACAGTCCTAATATGAACAATGAGGTTAACGAGATACTACAATGGTCCAGCGAGATACTACCAATGCCCCAAAGGAAACAATTCTAGACTATAGAAGCTACTCCTTACGCATTGCTAACACACAACCCATGAAAGGAAAATAGTAGCTGCTTTATTGACAACATTTTTCAGCCAACACTAATACCTCTTGTCCAATCCACTCTTTCTCTTGAGAAGCAACATATCACAAATGAGGAAATGTAAGAGCGGAAACACATTTCTAAAATCATTCCAGAATAACCACACTACATATTCTGTTGAAATGAACACCCATAAATGAAGATTACTAATCTGACTTTCCCTTTCTCCATCTAATGCCAATGTCCTACTCCTCAAGCACAAATCTAATAGTCCTTAATAAGGTAACTGTCAAAGCAAGATGTCATTTGTCTGTCATGTTTATGAATAGCTTTCATTGCTTCCAGCTTCTCTTGTTTGCTCCGCGAACTAACATTTTCCAGCACAAACAGACACCATCCATGCTATGCAGTGTAGGCCTGATCATCAGATTGCTCAAACGACTGAACGAGAATCCAAGCAATTCAGAAAAAAAAATCTTAAGAACATAGATTGCATCAATCAAATGTTTTCTAGACCCCCATCAATGGTTCATTCCTAAACCAAATATCTAAAATTCTTTGAATAATGACTAGAACTTCACATCCTAAACCATAAGAGCCAAATCCCAAGGAAATGATCTTGGCATTAAAAGAATGTTACACGAATTTAGGGTAGAATATATCAACTTCCATTATAATGATTTTGTTACAATCAAGGATATATCAATATATGCTTCTCAAACCCTTCTTCCAAAGGGATCTGATGAGGACAAGGAAGAGCTCAAGGAAAAAGAAGATTAAATATGCCAAGATTCAAGAATTGTGGTTTAGTTTTGATGTTGGACCCTCTTAGCACCTTTGGTAGGTCATTTTAGTTATTAGTATTGAGTCCCTTAAGGTTGAGAAGCTGCTGGATCAGTTTTAATTAAGTTCTATTAGAATAAGGGCAATTTGGTAATTTCTAGAAATCTGGAATGGGCTATCCTTGGCCCTACCAAAGGCCCATGAGCTTATTTTATGTTTACATATTATTAAGTCTTTTATTTAATTATTATTAGTCTTTCTATTCATTCTAGGAATAGGTTATTAAGAGTCCAAGTCCTTCTAAGGAAAAGGATAACTATAGACTCTATATAAAGGCTCTTTTGTAGTCATGTTATTTCAGAATATGATAATTAACTAATAAAATTCAGCAGCTTATTTTAAGCTTTGTTTGTGTGATGCAAACTTTTCCGAGGTGTGATGCCAAGGAACCCTAGGTGTGATGCTTAGGAAGACCTAGGTGTGATTGCCTAGTGTTTTATTTATGTTATTTTCTGTTTATAACTTGTTTCAGCCCCAAACAGCCATCAACATTCATTCTTTTCTAACCTAAACTCTTAAACATCAATCCTTATTCAAGAATTCATCAAGAAATTTAGTATAGTGCTGAATTTCTTAACGGTCCTGCATCAGGATCATATTTACTGCAACTATATTAGGCCCTAGAAACGGGCCATCAAGATGTTTAGCACTCAAAATTTCTAGGTAGAATGTGAGGGTCATCTTATATCTCATACAGGACCAAGAAAACCAATCTTGTTTTGTTCATGCAGTAGATTCAGATTCAAATAACAAAATAAGCAGGGTAAGAATAGTTGAAACACATATAGAAAAAATGTCATCCAACTTCCAAGAGAAATCATAAAATTGAAGCTAGGGTTTGCTATTAGCACGTCCTTAAAAAGATTTTAAAATCCCATACAAGTGTAGATGAAAACTTTCTATATGATAAATTATACCACCCTTAAAGCCTATAAAGGTTGTACCAGTGCACAAAACTCCCACTTTTGCAAGGTCTGGAAAAAGTGATTGGTAGGCAGCCACCCTAAAACCTATCTTAATTTAAGATGTCCACATGATGACTAAAAAAGGCAATGGAAATCCTCAAAAGACACTCCCAGAATCAAGACCCTTTGTATGATTAGGTAATTCAAATACTTAAACCATTCAAAAGAATCCTTATAGTAGGTTCAAATCAAGATAGTTTTACATGCATCAGAAATTTGCCAACAAGTAGCCAACATGTCAAAGAAAATTCCGTTTACCATGCAAGCAGAATGTGAAAAGGCCCATAAATAGTTATAGTTCCAAATAAATAATTAATCATAAAACACCATATGTATGCAGATATAAAATTATGCACACACATACAAGCTTTTTTTTTTAATCGGTAAGTTATACATCCACCCAGTTGGTTTTAAGCCCAGGACCTCACCCACCAGCTATTCTTATGGGAGAAGGAAGTGCAATTTTAGCTAGACTTCATTGGTCTTACACACAGGTTGGCTGGTAATCCCAATTATAATCGTCAGTATTAATCTTTAATCTATTACCATCAATCAATATGACCAAAACAGACAAAGTTTAAAGTTTAAAAAACTGAGGATTATATGCGCTAAGCAATGTCCTGTTTCTAACTGCATAACTTTGCATCAAAGGCATCCAAAGGAGAACCTCAATCAGAAGTTTTTACAAAGAGACGAGAAGAAATGAAAGGAAAAACATAAAATTACTATGTAGTCCATATTCATCTCCAAGAAATCTCACACAGTTCTTAAGTCTAAAAGACAGTAGAACTAATATCATCCACCCAATTCTGGAAGGTTGGAAGTATCAAGCTAAGGGAAGCTCAACAACAAGGGCAAAACAGGAAAAACACATTCTCCTACTAAAATAGATAACAAAGCTAGGGAAAATCCAAAGGAAAATTAATATAAAGCCAAGATGGTTTTTGAAATAGTAATAAATTAAGAGACCAATCCAGCAGAACTAAAAAGAAGGTTCTGTAGTTTATTCTCTTGTAGTATCTATCTGCGGAACTAAAAATAAAGATAAAACTAAGCAAATAACAGCATATTAAACTAAAAGGATCAAGCAGCAGTTGCCAGACACATAGTCAGAACAAATACACTTCAAAGCTATACAATGACTTCTTGGATGAAAAATAGCCACGCACGTCCTAAATGATAATGAACAAAAATAACCACAAAACCAGAAAATCCCAAAAAAAAAATCTGATGAAAAAAAAAAATCCCCTAATGTGTCCAAGAAAGAACAAAGAAAAAACCAATGTATAGAGGAGACATAAACAAAACCACAATCAGAGTCATTTACAGAGCTAATTAGCAAAAAAAATTAAAATAAAAATCTGAACATAATAGATAATTTAAATCTTAAACATATTGCCAATAAAAATATGAAAACCAATCTCAGATAAATCCAACCAAAACCCAGAAAAAATCAGCCAAATAAAACACAAATTAACCATCAATCCCCCATATGATCAAACAAAACCACCAAAATTAGACAGGAAATCAACCTTCACCAATCAAAATAAGAGAAACCCAGATCACATTTCTTCACAATTGAACACCCAAAACACAAAAGGAACAAAATTTCAACAAAAACCCGAAAAACCCACCTGGCGATTGAGCGCAGTTGGGTCATGCCTAGCCCAGAAAACATCAAGCAACGTGTCGTAGCTACACTCCTTAGGGTCATAGTGTACCCTGACAACCTCAGAGTGATTCGAAGTCCCCGAACACACATCCTCGTAACTAGGATTGTGTAGAAACCCTTGTGTGTAGCCAACCTCTGTCTTTTTCACACCAGCGACTCTCTGAAAAGCCAATTCCACACCCCAAAAGCAACCAGCTCCGAACTGAGCAAACTCTTGTCCCGGCGCCGGAACGTCGTCGTCTGGGCCCTGAGCAATCGAAGCATCGGCAGTGGATTGTTGAGCTCTTGGAGAACCAAACCCGAGTTTGTTCAAGATGTTCATGGTGGTTGTAGCGAAAGGCTTTGAAAGAGTTCTCAAGGGTCTGAGAGTTTGCTTTGTGGATTTGGTGAAGCGGTTGAGGAATGGTCTGGAGAGTGAGTAGGAGGAGCAATGGAGGTTGACGTTTGGACAGGTGATAAGGGTGGTGGTGGCGTTAATGGTGGATGAAGCTACGGTTTTGAGCATTTTGGGTTAGGTGCTTTGGTTAACGTGTTGGGTTTTGTTTTTTTGTTTTTGTTTTTGTTTTTGTTTGAGTGTGAAGTTTTTATTTTTTTTTACTTTTGCTTTGTGGGATTTGGGGAAGGGACTATATAGTGTGAAGTGTGAACGGTGAAATTATGAAAATGAAATGGTATTTTTTTTTTGAAGGCGAAAATGAAATGGTATTTGGATATTCATATTTTTATGAAAGTTTGGAATTTTGGTTTTTTGACTTTTCCCTATCTTAATATTCTTGTCACATTACTTTCATCTCCAATCTAATCAACTACAAATTTTTTTGTTTATTAATTAGTGTAATTGTATTCTAATTATTGTTTATTATTATAGCAAGTTGATCAAGTTCCCCCCACCCCCCACCCCAAAAGAAAAAAAAAGTTGATCAAGTTTTTACGTGTGAATAGTTTAATTCCCTTTTACTTTAATATGGGTTTTTATAAGATGAACTATTGGCGATTTTATTTTTATGTGATTATTTGACTAGGATTTGAATTGACAACCGAAAGATGATGCCTTTGATTTCTTTGTCATAGGATAAGGATGTTGAGATAATTCCGATGATCTATATATTCACTTTATTCTCTCTTATGAATTCCAAGTTTCATTTTCTTCTGCAATCTTCACCTCCAATTTAACCTCCAATTCCTTCTTTAAAAAAAAAAAAAAAAAAATCAACCTCCAATTAAACCTCGGCGTGACATGTAATGTATTGTGAACTGGTTACCCAAATTAAAAAAAAAAAAAAAAAAAGAATTGTTATTTTTATTGGGTATCATTTATTAAGTATCTTTTAACTAACCATTGAAACTGGTGAACCTGTTCCCTTATGACAAGGTTGAGTTGTTTTTTAATCGACTTATTTTTTTGTTTTTAGAGAGTTTGAGTGTAAGTTTTACATAATTAATTTTACTAACTTATTTTACTATTTAGTTTATTTTTGCTACTATTTATGAGTCATACTACATTTTTTGTATTATTTATAGGTCACACTATATTATTTCAGTTAACTTTTACTTTTATCTACAGTACTTTTAGCAAAAAAGTTTTCAATTTTAGCAAAATAAGCGGATCTTAAATAGACCCTAAGAGTTGTTTTTTAACTGACTTATTTTTTTGAAAGAGTTTCAACTTATGGCATCCGCTCCTAATAATATTTTTTTTAAAGGGTTTTAACTTATAACGTCCACTTCTGATGATCGCTTTTTATCATTAGATCAAGAAATCTATCGGTTTTTGGTGTAGGCAAAGATTAAACTCTAAATCTTTTATTCAACTATTAGAGATTTTACTAGTTGAAACTTTCTCTCAAAAAAAAAAAATTTATGCATCCCCTCTTTCACCCAAAAAGGGGTAGGGGGATTTGGCCCTTTGGAAATTCTCAATAAGAGTTTAGAGTGGGATTGTGGATGTTAGGATGTTAGTTGGCATATATCATGCCAAATTTTCATATATTTTTTCTTATTAAAACTTTTGTTGTGATGGGTAATATTGTGGGCTACATTGTATTCTTTGGTGTTGGAATACTTGGGAACCATTGGAGCAGTCCCAAAATCTCTAAGAGGCCTTGGGGTAACCAAGGAGGCATGGTCTTGTGATTGTGATTGTAGGCACATGGTGGAATCATGTATATCTTGTGTAATGCAATTGTCTTTTTTGCGCAATTTTTTTTCTCTATTTTTTGCATCTCATAGGTTCTAGACTTAAATTCTTAATAATTTTTGGTCATCTCAATCGCAAGAGTGATTGATGGGGTTAAGACATTTTCAACGATGATTTTTTTTTTTTTTTTTTTTTTGGTTTTCCACACATAGAAACATTTAGATTTTAGACCCTCCACAAGTGCCTGAATACCTTGTGGCCTGATCATCATATCGAGAAGCTTTATGGATAATATAACATGCATATACAACATTAATTACAAGTACAAGTATACAAAGGAAATTACCATTAAATGTGCCCAAAACGTAATTTTAAAAAATTCCTCATTACATTGTAATCAATTAATCACTTATTAAAGTTTTAAAATTTGGGTGAGACTTAGGTCCAATGCATCTAGTGCACTGACCCGTTGGATGGTGACACGTGTCCAAAAGTGAACACGTGTCATTATACCAACGGATCCAGTGTAACTGGGCACTAGATCCAAACCTTACTCTTAAAATTTAGTACATGTCCAATAAATCAAAAACAAATTTGAAATGATGAAATGATGAAATGAAAAAAGAAGTATATATGTTTCTGAACATAAAAAATAAACTTAGACCAGCTAACTTGACACAATAGCCATTATAAAACCTAGTGAAACAGACATAAGAGTACCCCATCCACCATGCATAAGCATAACCCCACTTGAAGTAGGAAGGTTGCTCTTTGAAGAAGGCTGTGGAAGATTAGACCCAGATGCTGCCTCAGGTGCAATGGCCGGAGAATATGCTTGATTGTTTTCTACATTCACTTGGAGCTTCTGCCCTCCAAGGCAATATAACTCGTTACCAGATATGAAATACATTGGACCTGGTTTTGTCAATGTGATTGTTGTGTTCCCGTTTGTATAGGCTATCAATACATTGGTGGTGTTGCATGTGTTGAAATTTTCTTGTGTCACTTCCTCTAGACTATTAGATGAAGAAAATTGGAAAACTGCAAAAATAAAATAAAATAAGCAAAATTGTCATCTACATCTGTGTTGGCATGAATATTTTCTTAGGGAAAATTCCAATGAAGAAATTATATCTTTTTACTTGTTGAGTTAAGATGTTCCTACATGCATGTAACTCATAGAAATAAATAAATAAATAAAAGTAAGATGTTTCTACATGAGCTTATTGAAGGGTTATATATGTAGTATAATTTCCATACGTGTGAATTTTAAATTATCTTACAAGAACTTTTTGTTTCTATCAAATGGTTATAAATTTAAGATCTCCATTTACTAAAAGTGGAGAGGTGCCACTTAATTATAAAATCTACTAATAACTATTTATAAAGATAGCTAGTAGTACAAAATTGATTAATTCAATAATTTTTAAAAAATTTAAACAAAACCTTAATTTTAGAATGCATTCATTAACTTCTTCTTGGAAAATTATTCAATAATACTGAAATAGTATTCCCTTCCATTCCATCACATAAATGGTACGTACATTGAATCATGAATTTAATCAATATCTAAGAAAAATATATATACTCCTAATTAAAAAAACAAAGAAAAAAAAAAAAAAGAAGAAGAAGTCATGACCCTGTGATAAATGGTTGAAAAAGAGGGCTTTGTGAGATTATGCATACTATAAATATATTTATATGTTATATAATAAAAATGAAATTGATTTTCGAATCTTCACCTCCCTCCCTTTCATTTTCAAACAAGAAAGAACAAAAGTTACAAAACTATTATAAGAAGAAAAGGTAAAAACGAAAAAAGAATACGTACTTAGAACATCACCAACGTAAAATGTCTTGTTCTTCTCCCAAGTTTGAAGATCAGTACTTATGTCCCAGCCAGCACTATCCCCCACCGTATACGTCGTAGCAGTGCATGTTAATGCCAAGCTAAGGATGACAAGAACATAGACCGGAAGCCGCTTCGCCATGGATGAAAATTTGGATGAAATATATTAGGTATAGAAACTGAAAATTATATAAGATACAGAGACTCAGAGTAGTTGCTTCCTGTAAATCTGATAAACTTGTTTCAATATGAGGGAACGAGTTGAGCACACAACTCTGAGAAATATATTTATATGTGAAGAGTTGATTATGGATGACCTAACTTAGGATTTGAGAGTGACTTGTGCTTGTAGATGACTATTATTAATGTTAATTGCTTGTTGCATATTATCTTCTCTATTTAAGAGGACAACATGCTCTGTCTTTCCTCTGTCTTCTAGTCATTTTATTATATTGTATGCAAGGTTTTTCGTAGAAATTAGAAGGGAAAAACAATTGTTGATGGAATTTTATTAGGTATATATAAAAAGAAAATAATTTTTTTTTACCCAAAATAATAAAAGAAAGCTTACATAGTTTCCAAATGGAATCAAGTAAAACTCTGTATTCATGAATTTCTTTTGCTGTTTCTCTACACCGAATAATCAAAGATTCTAGTATTCAAGTCACTAGGGCAAAACTTGGATTTAGTTTATTGTTGTACTAGACCTGTCACAACGGTGACATGTGCTTTTTTTACCATATGTCATCATTTCAACGGGTTTAATACATTGAATTTACTAGACTCAAACCAAGTCTAATCAACAAACTAGTTGTTTTTCTTTTTAGGCAAGTAGTTTAACAACGTTGTTACACAAATAACAAAATTTTAAGAAAATCTTATTACAAAATGATATGGTGACTAGTGACTTAAAATTTTGAAAGCTTTATTGGCTCTCCACTTTTGAAGTACAATGATATCTTGATGCTATGGTTTTTTGTAGAAGATTGAGAGATGCGGTCCAATTGAAGATTAACCCAATTTTGAAACTAAAGTTGTTGGGGGGTAGCTGAATTTAAAGTTCGCTGGTCCTTGGTAGGACTATTTAGTTCAACACCTCTCACCTCCGGACCCTCCATCAATTTACATATCCTCATTGTACAAGAAACACAGAAAAAAAAAAAAAATTCAAACAAACAAAACAAAACAAAAGGCAAGCTGAAGATAGATTTGACCAAAATGTAGTTGAAATGATTTAGATGGTTGAATCACCTAACTTAGATGGTACTTTATAGATCACCCTCTTTCCCCACTTTTTCTTTGAATTATTTGGTTAGATTTAACCATCTAATTTCATGCAAATTTTGTTTAAACCCAAAGGCAACGGGTTTGACTCTGGCCGGCTTAAATTATAATAAATTCCATGGGATCAGTTTAGTTGGCTATTTGAGTTGGTTAAGTGTCCTAAAAAAATAATAATAATAAGGTAGCTCACAATCTAGCTCGATATGCATTATATATCTCATATTTTATTGTATGGATGGAAGATGTTACACCACAAGTTTCTCATGTACTCCAGGTTGATTTAGCCAACTACCAAGCTTCAATAATAAAAAGCTAAGCAATCTTGTTTCTAAAAAAAAAATGTCCTAAAAAGAATTTGATTTGAATTAAAGTTCCTGCTACCCTACTAATGGCTATTTATACTAATAAGTACCGAAAGAAAGTTTGTTGTCTTGCTCTAAACAACTATGTGAAAATTGAAGAGGTCATTTATGTGTAGTTTTAGTCATGTAACTTTTTTTTTTAGATAGTTTTAATCTATGATGTCCACTTTTGATAATAGTTTTTTATCATGAGACCCAGACACCAATCAGTTTTTACATACTTTTTTTTTATAAGCCATGTAACTTGTTTAAATAATATACATAAATAATCTAATAATTAGCCACGTAATGGGTTGAAGAGAAAATAAGTCTAAACAGGTTTGGATCCAAACTTTGTCCATAATTACATAGTATGTGGTACACAAAAATTGCACCACAGATATCCAAAATAAAAAGTAAAATACACAGTATATCAATTAGGTTTGTTATGGCTGCCTCATAAACTATGCTTATTGCTTGTGTTAACATGCTTCATACATTGAGTAACTATCCTACCATTGATATGGCAAAGCATAGAAATTTTGATTTTGTTTGAGCTCGGGTTGCATTCAAATTCCAATTCGAAATTGGACGCAATTGGGGGAGATGCATACAGGAATGGAGCTGTGTATACAGGGGCGGAGCTACATTGCTCATGCACTCCCCCCCCCCCCCCCCCCCCCAGTTTTTACATACTTTTTTTTTATAAGCCATGTAACTTGTTTAAATAATATACATAAATAATCTAATAATTAGCCACGTAATGGGTTGAAGAGAAAATAAGTCTAAACAGGTTTGGATCCAAACTTTGTCCATAATTACATAGTATGTGGTACACAAAAATTGCACCACAGATATCCAAAATAAAAAGTAAAATACACAGTATATCAATTAGGTTTGTTATGGCTGCCTCATAAACTATGCTTATTGCTTGTGTTAACATGCTTCATACATTGAGTAACTATCCTACCATTGATATGGCAAAGCATAGAAATTTTGATTTTGTTTGAGCTCGGGTTGCATTCAAATTCCAATTCGAAATTGGACGCAATTGGGGGAGATGCATACAGGAATGGAGCTGTGTATACAGGGGCGGAGCTACATTGCTCATGCACTCCCCCCCCCCCCCCCCCCCCCACCAAATTTTTTTTTCTCCTACAACTATACTAGTAATAGGAAATAGCCCTCCCAAAATATTAGAACCGGCCCCCCAATTATTTTTAAGATTTCTAGTTGGCCTCCAATGGATCAAATGTGCAAACTTTATTACTAGTCCACCCCAATTATTCCTTAGATTTATATTTAGTTCAAAGGATAATGACTAACAGTTAATCTTCTCAATTGTCCAAAAATTTGTAATTATAATGGATAATAACTCACTCTCTAGCATCATTGACAACCCATCTCCTAACATAATTTCAATTTTTTTTTCATCTTTAGGTACATATGGAGTTTTGTTATAGTTGCTAGTGCCAACCCATTGCCCCATTTTCTTTCTTCTCAACACAAAAACTCCTATCTCAACCAAAACTATTAATCCATTTTTTGTCCTGGTGCAACATCATCTTCTTTTCACTCTTTAAAGAAGTGAATATGTAAGTGCATTTTCTTCTCTCTCTCTTTTATCAATCATTATTATTATTTTACCATTAGTATTATTTTTGTTTCTTTCTTCTGCCACTATGTGTGTGTGTGTGTGTTGATATGCATATGGGTATTTAAGATTTTGTTGTTCACTTTTTTGTATTGCTATCTTTATTCTATAAATATCGTTAGACATAATTTTGATGCAAAATTTTCTTTTATTGGATATATATATATATATATATATTGTATTTGTCTATACTAAACTATATAATTTTTGTATGTTCATTAATATTTAAGAATATAATAATAATATATCAAAGTTAACAATTTTGTATTCAATATGAACTATGGTTAATTTATCAATATTACAATTCAGCCCCTCCAAATAAAATTTTCTGGCTACACCCTTGATTCTATAGTTATCATTATGGTTCCATTTATTTCGTTGCAAAATATATTTAATCGAAAATATTTTCTTTTTTTATATTTGGTTACATTCTTGAAAATGCTTTGAAAATAATTTTTACGATGTTTCATGGGACGTAAAATGTGGAAATTTTCTTCATTACGAAGCCATATATCCAAAACTAAAACCCATTACAGAACTAGAAAACATTCAAAAATATGAGTACCAATGACCACCGCTTGCCCCAACGTTGTCTGCCAAGCCTTCACGCCTCAATGAACCCTAGCATTGATCACTAAACATATTGAAAAAAAAAAAAAAAAAAACGAATCCTTCACATTGACAACCACCACTCGCCTCGTGCCACCACATCGATGGCCCCATGTCCCATCACTGTCATCCTCTATGCGTGAGAAAGAGAGAAGGGGAAAGAGTTTGAAAAATGTTTTACTTGGTCAATCAAAAATATTTTTAGTTTGACCAAGATTTTATAACCAAAAAAAAAAAAAGAAACACCCAAAATGTTGCAAGTGTTTTCTGGGAAACATTTTACAATGAAATTAACGGAGCCTATGTAAGGGCTTCCTGGATTGGGCATTAAGTCTCTATTTTGTCTGCATCATAAAGTGGAATCATGACCTACAATTTTCCACAATTCATGGAATGGGTTCAAAACCCAAATCTTACTTCTTCATTAAATGGTCTCAAAGCCCTAATATTGTTACTTCACATAATGAGCTCAAAATCTAAATCTTATTACTTCACGTAATGGGTTCAAGACCCGGATTTGCTACCTATTAGAATTATGATTAAGTGATTAAATTCACTATTTTCTATTAGCTTAAACTTTTGAGACAATCGGTAATTTAACATGATATCAAAACAGGAGATCCTAAGTTCAATCTCTGACTTTACTCTACCCCATTTAAAATGTTAAATTCTTACTTGTTGGGCCCCCACTTATTTAAGGAGAATTTTAGGCCCAGAAGTAAAGGAGAGTGTTAGAATTATGATTAAGTGATTAAATTCACCATTTCCTAATAGCTTAAGCTTTTGGGACAATTGGTAAATTAATACTACCTCATGATCATATTATCACAACAGAAAATTGAATCCTCATATCACAACAAGAATTCATTTACCCAGCACTAGCAGTCTCTAATCTAATGTGTGGAAATTGCCTTGTCTTATACATTAAATGTGATAAACCTAGACTTTCTCGAGACTTTGTTTTTCCCTTTAAAGTTGAAAATAGCTTACCTAAAATTGAATAAAATCTTACATCCTAACATGGCGTATGTGGCCCTATCTGGGTCAACTCACTTAACTATTAGTATTTGGGGTTTTGACCTCTCCAGTTCTTTTCTTTGTGTGCAAAGGAAGATTGTAATTAAGGTCCCTGTATCTCCCTTCTTACTAACTTGCAATAAATATCTTTATTTAGCTAAAGATAAAAAAGAAAAAAAAATATAGTAGTAGATTATTTATCTTCTCCAATATTAATATATACAGTATTAAACTCACTGGTTCTTAATGCTCCAAATTCGATCTTTTGAATTTAGTAGTTTATCTATTTCTTTTTTGAAAAATAACCTAGTATGTGCATGGTTATCTAGCTATGAATGAAAGTTAAAAATAAAAGAAAACAGTAACATTAGGTATTCCGACAATGTACATATAATTTGGATTAACATAAAGCCAAATTACTTTATTTTAATTAATGATCCTAATTTGAAAGATGAGAAAACATTAGGTCCGGAGGTGGCGTAAAACCAGTGTTTTACACCACCCAATCAGACCACGCCACGTCAGCAAAAAAAAACTCCCAGCAATAATTTCTCTCCAAACAGCCAAGTCTCACGCCCTCTCCAAACAGCCAAAGCCTCTCACGCCAGAAAACAGCCAAACCCAAAGCTCTCATGCCGTTCCTCTGATCGCCGGGAAAGCTCCCAACATCAATCCCTCTCCAAACAGCCAAAAGCTCTCACCTCTCACGCCATTCACCTCAGACAAAAAAAAACTCCAAGCAAAAGCTTCTCTCCTGGGTGCAATGGTAAAGAGAGCCTCTAGATCAGGTGGCTGAAAATAACCATTCTTGGGCGGGTCCCGTTGCTTCATCACATAACCCACCTTCTTCTTCTTTGGAGCTAGTGGGCACGCCAAATCTGCTGGTATTTGACACTCATTGTGTCTCGGAGTTCTACAACCTTCTTCAACTATCACCTCCATTGTTACTGTACACAGAAAGTACTGGTTTGAGTTTGGAATCTGGATGAGTATGTGAGACACACTGAGTACTTTTAAGGGACTTTATAATTTGTCTGAGGTGAATGGCGTGAGAGGTGAGAGCTTTTGGCTGTTTGGAAAGAATTGATGCTGGGAGCTTTTCCGGCGATCAGAGGAACGGCGTGAGAGCTTTGGGTTTGGCTATTTTCTGGCGTGAGAGGCTTTGGTTGTTTGGAGAGGGCGTGAGACTTGGCTGTTTGGAGAGAATTATTGCTAGGAGTTTTTTTTTGCTGACGTGGCGTGGTCTGATTGGGTGGCATAAAACACTGGTTTACGCCACCTCTGGACCTAATGTTTTCTCAATTTACAACCAAAATATTATTTTTAATTAAAGTAAATTCCAGTCATCATTGAAGTTATTTATAGAAATGCAACTATTTTTATTTAGTCGAGTCCAAATAAAACTAAAAGACTGAATAGAGTACCGCTCTGGGTTGAAATATTAGTGCTTTAATTAAGTGCAAAATGAACATAGCCGACCTGTTTTGGCTGGAAACGAACATTCGAGTGGTATCCAGAGATTTTGTGCTCAACAGAAAGAACAGCGGGAGACCTGGCCACCTATTGTGCAACCTTCTATAGTATCCTTTTTCTGGATAAACGTATATGTGTGTGTGTGGGGGAGGGGGTCAATGTAAGTGTTGCAGTGGAGTGGAGTAACCTAGGCTCAACACGTAAACCCTCTAATTCCCTGACTCACTACGTAACTAATTGTAGAACCAACCAGTTCAGTGTAACATAATGTCATACTCAGTACCCACCAGCCAGGGACGGACCCAGGATTTCAAGTTGGGGGGCTGGAGATAAGAAAAAAAAAATTTTCAAATACGCATCCATATAGATTTAATAAACTATCAACCAAGACAAATATCCAAAAACATTGTTTCTTAATATATTAAGATACAATCATCTACAAAAAAAAAAAAAAAAACAAAACAAAACAAAACAAAACAAAAGACACGAAACATTATTGTTTCTTAATACAATCATTTATGAAAAGGGAACTCAACGTTCTTTCAAATCTTCAAAGTCATCTACGATTAAATCCAAACTAAATGTCGAAGCTATATCCTTTTTAATGTATAACTTCAAAAAGTCAGTCAAAAAATCATTTTCCATTTTGTTTCAAAGATTAGTTTTGACTAATGTTATGAATACCGTTTTAATGCTCATTTCGGTTTGTCTATTAGAATGGAATATTTTGGTACCGGATTGGTACCGGGTTGTTTCAGCATACTATTTCAAAGTTACCTTTTTTATACTTTTTTTATTTATAAATTTATATACTTATATTTCCTTATATATTATTGGTCAAAATCCATATAATTTATTGAGTCTTAAAACTATAAGTCCATATTTCAGTTAATATATCAATTTCAAGTCTAAAACTCTACCCAATAATTATAAAAATACTATTGATTCTCAAAAAAAAAAAAAAAAAAACTATTAAAACAATTTAACTATTAAAATATTATAAAAAATTACTATTAAAAAAACCGAAATATAAAAGCTGAAGTTAAATATTAAAATAGTTTTATTATTTATATATTAGGTGTGGACCCACATAAACATAGCCTAAAACATTTTTTCAAGTCTCTTTGCATTTTCAACACCTAGTCTCAGAGTTTCTATCACTTCTGTCAAAAAATAAATAAATAAACACCTAGTCACGTGCTAGGTTCACAAAACAAGAAAGAAAACACAAAACAAGGCAATGAAAATTCAAAATAGAATTGAAGAAGGACAAGCGGATGAAAAGAAAGAAGAAGAAGAAGAAGAAGAAGAAAAAGACGAAAGAAGAAAAAGAAGATGAAGCAGCAATAGCAGTAGCAGCTGTCTTGCCTCGGCTTCTCTATCTCTTTGTGACTCTGTCTCGCCTATCCTAAGTTTCATTTCTTTTTTCATTTCCTTCGTCTTTCAGACTTTCACTTTCTCCGTTAGCTTTTGCTGAGTTTTTTTTTTTTTTTTTTGATTTACATGGGTCATGGGCTCATTTTTTCAACATATGTGTAAATATATGGGCTGTAAATATAGTTCATAGGGGGGCCGACTGGACTAAGAATTCATGAGGGGGCTCAAGTTAAAAAGTAAGGGCTTGTTTGGTAGACTGTACTAAGCGCTGTAATGTAATAGTCATTCCTATGGCTTAGTTATTCTTTAGTTTGGTTATGTTTTTATTACAAGGAATAATCATTCCTTATGAATAGCTATTCTTCAAAATGTGGAATAACTATTTCTTTTTAAAATGTTGTATTAGCTATTCCTTAGTAAGTGCCATAATTTCAAAACTTAATATATTTCCAAGTAAACAAACTTTCCATATAAATTTTAACAATTATAAAAATAAAAAAATCATAAAAAATAATATATATCTCTCTTTAATTTAATATAATTGTATGAGTAAGACATTTCCTAAAATAAATGTTAAGTTTCATTCTAATGTTATAACTCACAACCAAACTAATGAATATGTTTAGTTATTACATTACAACATATTCTATTCCTAGTAATAAAGATTACAATTCCTGTCGTAATTCTCATTCAGTGTACCAAACGTACCCTAAGGGGGGCCAAGCTTATAATTTTTTTTTTTTTTTTTGAAAAAATTAAGCTGATAAAATTTTTTTTTTTTTTGGGCCCAGGGGGAGCTCGGGCCCCCTTAGGCCCCCACATGGGTCCATCCCTGCCACTAGCACTACAAGACAATGTGTAATACGTGAAGATAGAATTGTATTTCTGTTCTTGGTGCCTAGATTCCTACAATTCAACACCCAAGAATAGTGAAGAGGGTAAAATTTGATGGGATGTATGGATCTTAGTTGAGATGACGGGACAAAATGTATACACCTAAGGTGGACGGATCCAAGATGTATGAACATAGTGTGAACATGTTCGAGGTACACGTGTCATCTCTTTATAAATGGAAATTCCAATGGAAATAGAATCCGAATATAGAGGGAATTCCGCGATTTTCGCCCAATCAAAGATAGTCCTATAAGGAAAAGACTTCTTATACAAGAAAAGAAGCTCGGTTCTAAACCAATATAAAAACCCCAAAAGCTCTCACAAGTAAAGGTATGCATACTATTCTCCAACTCTGACACTCTAGGGTTGTGAGCATCTTTCTAACTTAACTTTTGGAGGGTCTTTGGCTGGTACCACACCGGTACCTTTTTAAGGTGTTTCTTGCTTTGTGTTTTGCAGGTTGCATCGAGTGCAGGTGAAAGAACCTTGTACCTTACTGACGATATTTGGAGCATCATCAAATAGCATGCGTATATATAGCTCGTCATTTTCTGGGTAAAGTTTCATTTTGATTTCAGGTACATACTTGCTAGCTTTCTTCAACATTGTTGCACAGATAAGATTGCATGCAGGCTATAAATATATGTTACTTTGTAGAAAGATATTTCTTAGGAATATCGTTTGCTTTCTGAATGTACATGTGGATTTGTTTTTCATCATAGTAGTCACAGACTGACAGCAGCAATTATATTCAATGTTGCTACTTGCTAATCACATAGGAGCACATTCTCATGAAAAGCATCCTTTGGCTGACCTTGAAACACAAGTCCGCATCCAGAGTAGATAATGACATAAAAATATCTAGAGTATTTTAAAGTATTATTTTGACATAAAGTTCTCTAAATCTCCATATATAGGTCTCTAACCCCCTACTTCATTTTGTGGCTAACTATAACATTCTCGAGCTTGAGTCCAAATTAATAGCAGGTGTTCTTTCCTATATATCTATTTTCCTTTGAAGAATGGAGTTTAGTCACCGGTCCAACATGGGGAATGATGAGAGTTCTAGCTCATTCTCCACGGGAAAGAGTGCACAAGAGAGGGGTTTGTCACATGTACCTGAGAGTTATGTGATTCCAACCTCTCATGATCCAAATTTGCATCCTGAGACAACCAAAGTGCCTGTTGTTGACTTGTCTGGGTTGAGACACGCCTCAGCACAACGGTCCCTTGTCATACAAGACATTAAAAGTGCTTGCCACCGTATGGGTTTCTTTCAGGTATATATTATGCTTTTGAATAACCTAGTGCACCAGTTTCTTCTGCACATAAAATTAACGAAAAAAAGAGACTGATTAATGATTAAGAACTTATTGTTAATTTTTAGAGTAATACTAAGAGATAACATAAAGTTTATCATAATATGATATTAATATTACATGCTTCACATTAAAAAATTGCATGCTTCACATGTCAAAATTCTGGAATTGATCATATGATCCGAATGTTAATTGATAATTTTAAAAAAGTTTTGATAACCACTTTTATAAGGAATATAAAAAAAATTATCAAAAAAATCAATTGTTTTTTTTTTCATTGTCTATAAAAAAAATTTAAAAATATTTCCTAAATCAATACTGATCTTACGACATCCATTAACATTTTCCTTAATCATATAGAACACATTACTCATTAAAAAAAATGGTAAATTACAAATTACACCTTTAAAGTTTGGGAGTGTTTGGATTTTACATCCTGAAATTTTAGAATTTAGATTTTACCTCCTTGAAGTTTGGGGTGTTTGGATTTTACACTCTGACATTACAGAATTTGGATTTTACCCCCTAAAGTTTAAGGGTATTTGGATTTAACACCCTAAAATTATAAAATTTCAAGGTATAAAATCCAAACATCCCCAAACTTTGGAGAGTAAAATCCAAACACTCCTAAAATTTAGGTGGTAAATTCTAAATTCTGAAATGTCAGAGTGTAAAATCTAAACACTCTCAAACTTCAAAAGGTAAAATTCAAATTCTGAAATTTCAGGGTATAAAATCCAAATACTTCCAAACTTTAGGGATGTAATTTGCAATTTACCTGAAAAAAAAAATCATATAGTTGGCATTTTATATCATCTCTCTCTCTCTCTCTCTCCCCATGTGCGCACACACACACATCTATATCTTTTTGGTAAATTACTTGCGTGTATTTTTAACATATCACATTTAGCAAATGTTGATATCTTTGATTGACTAAAATTTTTTTAAAAAAATGGTAAATTACATATTGGCCCAAAAATTTAAACTAATAAGAAATGTTTAAATTAATTACTTAAACAATATTCTAATACTCATCCTCGGGTGTGGGCAAAGACTAAATTATCTAAAAGTTTGAATTGATAAAAAAATTTGCAAATTTACTTCATTTAACCAATATTTCATCTTCTCAACAAAAAAAAAAAAAAAAAACCAATATTCTAATATTAGAATTTTCTCGTTTTTTTATTTATTTAAGATGTAAATAAAGGCAAGGAAAAGAGCGGCGCTGGTGGCTTCATTACTACTGCATCCTGTCCTCTTCTCAAAATCCAAATTTGTGTTGTTTTTCATTAATAATTTTTTAAGAAATTAAATATAATATATAGTTTGATTTTTATCATATGCTATAATGATATTTGAGAGTTCTTCCTTATCTGGACGTGTACCAGATAATCAATCATGGAATCAGCCAATCGTTGATGGACGGAGCTCTATCTTCAGCATTCGGTTTCTTCAACTTGCCAACCCCGGAGAAGATGAAGTTAATGTCTAACGATGTACACAAGCCTGTTAGGTATGGAACAAGCATTAAGGATGGGATTGACAATATCCAGTTTTGGAGGGTCTTTCTTAAACATTATGCACATCCCTTGGAGGATTGGATTCATTCTTGGCCAGCTAATCCACCTTATTACAGGTATTTTCTCATGCTAGCTACCACCATATGAGCATGTTATTGCCTTAGAATTTGAAATTTTGAATGACAAAAATTATTTTGTTCTTTAATCACTCAATGTACTAATTAATATCATCATAGTTTACATTATACAATATAATGCCGCCTTTTGTATATTTACAATTGACATGACATAAGCATAAGGCCTAGGACTTAATTCTAATAATATTAAGTATCACTTTTTTTCTCAATTGAAAATTTCCAATTGAGAAAAAAATCTATTTTAATTTACTAAATATAGTTAAATAAAATATAAAATAGGAAAAAAAAATGTTACATCGCGTATTGTCTTTTTCTCTTAATTTTTTAATAATAACTTTTTATTTAGATATAACTTTTTAAAATTTCACATTTCCATATTATTATATTTTAATTAAAATTTTTCATTTTATAATTTAATAGTTACACACCAACAAAAAGAAGATATTTAAACCATAAATATCATCATTAAAAAGGTTATAAAATATTAATTGAGCTTATAAACCCTTAACTACTTTAATTAACTTTTAACTTTTTAATACTCAGTAAAAAAAATGGTTTTTAAAATGCCATACTTTTCAAATATAATTATACATTAATCAACTTTCAACAATAACTTACATCTAAACGCACACTTTTTTTTTTTTTAAGGATAAACGGCAGAATCAAACACAGTTGAAAGGCTTTTTATTGAATGTCCATACATTTTAGGGCAATAGGACAGTGGGGCACGTGCACCAAAGCAATATATCCACGTCTTTTTATATATTAGTATGTTTAAATATCGTTTATTTTGCTAAAATTAAAAAATTATTGCTAAAAATACTGTAGATAAAAAAAAGTTAGTTAAAATAGTATAATAAGGTCCATTAATAATGCCAAAAAGTACAGTTAGACTTATAAATAGTAGCAAAAAAAATTTTTTGAGAAGAAAATTAATTCATCATTATTAAAACTAAACCCGAAGGTCAAACAGTACAAAAGAAGAAATATGTGGAGGAACAAACTTTATCCAAACCTCTAAAGGAAAAGATAATTTAGCTCTCTAGACTAAGGCAGGCGCAACTGCATTGGCTTAATGTCAAACACAAATGGTTCCAAGGCTCACAAGTCTATACCATATGGTCGTGGTAAATCACATGTAATACACGTAACACTGGTAGTGGACAAGTAAAATTAAATAATCTCCATATATATATATATATATATATATAATGTGTTTGATTTTTGTCCCCGATATACACTGTTCATAATTTTTTTTTTTTTTTTTAAGTTTAACATATGTTCATATTTGGATTGCTTGTGGTTTCATAATTTTTGGCTGAAAAATGCGTATCATTTTCAGGGAAAAGATGGGAAACTATTGTTCGGAGGTGAGGAAATTAGGCTTAGAACTAATGGGAGCAATCACAGAGAGCCTGGGCTTAGGTTCAGCATATTTAAGTGACAAAATGAATGAAGGAATGCAAGTCATGGCAGTCAATTGCTACCCACCGTGCCCAAATCCAAATGTTGCACTAGGGTTGCCTCCACATTCGGACTACAGCTGCTTAACCGTTGTTCTTCAGAGCTCACCAGGCCTTGAAATCATGGATACGGAGGAAGGAAAATGGCGTATAATCCCGAAGCTTCATGGGGCTTTACAGGTTCATGTGGGTGACCATCTTGAGGTACTAAGTAATGGCTTGTACAAGAGTGAGGTACATAGGGCTATACTCAATTGTGAGAGAACTAGAATCTCCATTGCTAGCCTAATGAGTTTGGGCTTGGATGAGAAGATGGGTACAGCCAAAGAGCTTGTGGATGAACAACATGCAAAGAGGTATAAAGAAAGTAGTTTCAGAGATTTTCTCAATTTTCTCTCGGCCAATGACATTGGAGAGGGAAAAGCTTTCATTGACACCCTGAAGATTATGAAATAGCACTCACAAGCTATGGGCCTCGAAAAATTACTAGGTAAATTTGAAGTATAAATGTAATGCTCCTTGCTTTCATATTTATGTAGGATCATATTATGAAAATAAAAATTGTGAGATCTATCATAAATGTTAGAAAATGAAACACTACATTACTGTACTCTGAGAATACTTAATAATTTCTTCTCTGAAGATGTGGAGTTACACCCTTTCAAAGAAGGAAATAAACTAGCAAACACAATGGTTAATTTAGCTTAAGATGATGGGATACAATATGGCCTGCTAGTTGTCCTAGAGTACTCCTAGTGGTTTGGTCATGGGTATAACTGTATAAGTCAGCCTTGTTGGCTTAGTTTCTTGCTCTAGTGCCTGTGTGTTTCCACTTTTTCAGCCCAAAAAAGCCCATTTTGAAAAAGCAAATTTAAAAGCCCGTTTGGTTAAGGTACAAAAGCAACTTTTTGTCAAAAGTTGCGTTTTGTGACTGTGAAGAGAATGTGTGTTTGCAAAAAGGAGCTCAGCGGTCCATTTTGGGAAAAAGCCCGTGTGCGTTAAACCTATCCGTTGAACTGTGTGGAGCAATTACCAAATTAACCTTGAATATCCTTGCTCCTTTGTTACAGACCAACACCGGTTAAGAGATAATGTACCAAATACAAACAAAGTACCCCCCAACTATCATTGGTCTACCACCACAACCCATTTCAACATTTGATAATCCGAACACAAAATCAACAAAATCAAACCAAAAATAACTTAAAATCAACACAAAACAACTTAAAATCAACTCAAACCCCATTGAAAAACCCATCCCAAACTCAACTCAAAATCAACCCAAAACAAAATCAACTCAAAATCAAACCCAAAATCCACAGAAAATCAACTCAAAATTAAACCATTAACTGAAAACCCATAACCCAAACCCAAAATCAAAATCAAAATCAAATACAAACCCAATGGTGGCAAAGATTTAAGGGATCTGAGAATTAAGGAGAGAGATGAGGGATTTTCTTATGTTTCAATTGTCTTCATCTTCATCATCATCATCATCATCTTCTCTCTTCCTTGTAGCTTTCGAACTATCAAAAAAAAAAAAAAAAAAAGATGCAGAGACTTTGAGGGATGAAAGAGGGGCGGAGATATACTGAGATGATAAAAAAAAAATGTTTTGTATTAAAAAAAAGAAAGAGGCAGATATTTTATGGGTTAGGTGGGGTAGGTGGGAAATAATAAAAAAAGTGAAAAAAAAATATTATTTTAATAAAAAAGTGTGTATAATAGATAAACTGATGTGAGTGTTTTGTAAAAGTGATAGTGTAAAATAGAAAAAGTAAGTTTTTTTGTGTAAAATAAATGGAATATTTTAGATATACTGATGCGGTTGCTCTTATATCTCTAAACTTTTTAAATTAATACTTTATTTTTTAGAAAAAAAAAATAGTGCTATTAACAGAATATTTTTATAACAATTTCATAATAAGTTGATAAGAAGTCATTAATGGTAATGACAAAGAATTATGACACTAAAAAGAACTAAACACAAACATTATTAAAATAATACCAATAATATATTATTATTATTATTGTTGTTGTTGTTGTTAATATTATTATTATTAATTAGTTTTTTTTAGTAAGTATATGAAGTAGTTGATTTAATAATGAAATAAACTCCCTTGTATGTACATTGTCCTTTTTGGTAATTTATCCCTCAAACTACCATTTTTATAAGTGCTTGCCAAACATTCAGTTTTTTCAAAAAGCACTTTTAACATTTTTTTACTAAACATTCAGCTTTTTAAAAAAGTACTTTTTCATATTCCACTTTTTCAAAAAACTGAACCAAACTTACTCTTAGTACCAACTTCAAAGTTTTTCAACGTAGCCAAAGGTTTTTCGGAGCCAAGGCTTACGCGGCCCTCCTTGTTACTGCCAGCAAGGCATCTATGGTTCTCTTTTTTATAAACTTCTATGGTTTTTTCTTGGTAGGCCCTTTTTATCCTTTTTTTTTTCCTTAATGAAATATGTTTGTTGTATAATTAAAAATGGCTAATTATCATTTTGATCCCTTACACTTGTCCGATTTGTCAAAATGTCCCTAACATTAGAAACATGTGATTTAGTCCTCACTTTTTGATATTGCATCAAATAATCCACACCATACCGTATTTTAAGTGAACAATTAAAAGAATAAGGGAATAAATTTTTTTATGTGAAGAAATATTTTTGCGTTTTTGTGTGTTTAGTATCACATAAAAAATAGGTTAAAAGAAAACTATATTTTGTTAACAAAAAATCCTATATATTTATAAATATATAACTTATTTTTAAGAGGTTGTTTTCCATTAAAAGTTTTTGAAAAACAATACTGTCACCAGAAAATGTTTTTCATTTTATTTTCAAGGTCGCTAACAAACATGGAAAGATGAAATAGCTAGTTTTCTAGAAAATGATTTTTGAGAAATGATACATTTTCTAGAAAATTTTATTGTTGAAACAAACATAGTTATAGTGTAACTATTTATATCTAAGTATTATTAGACCAATGGATCGATACACATAAAAGTTGTCAAATTGTTATTGATTCTCATCCACCACTCATATCATTTTACTGTCTACTATTTACAATTTGTCACTTTAACAGTTATAAAAAATATATATAACTTTAGAATTATTTGATTAAATTATTAATAACGTTACACAATCCATTCATTTAACAATAAATGTAACTGTAAAAATAATTCATTAAAAAGTGTAGCTGTCTAACAACAAAACAACAAATAAATAGCTGCCCTAAAAACTATAGGAGGATTTTGATGGCTAGTCTATTTTACCACAAAAAACAAGGACAGTCAAAGCAAATCAACAACCCAAAATCCAAGCTGCTTTTCTTGAACTAGCGCACACAAGCATAAACACATAATCATGTACATTTTTTCTATTCTAAGGAAAAAAAAGAAAAAAAAAAAAAAAAGCAAATTACACTCTCTAAGTTTGAAGGAAGTTCATTTCAATCCTTTAGTTTTACTTTCATTCAATTAATTCCTTTAAAATTAAAACTTATTCAATTCAAGCATTTTGTCCGATTCCATTAAAAATTTGCCTCTAAGTATGCAATTAACTAATGAAACAAATATTTTTTTGGAAAAAAAATCTCATATAAAATATCTATAAAATATTTTTATTAATTTTATAGATATTTTTATGTAAGAAAAATACTCTTTTAATGGCAATTTTTTAACAAAATTGGACTGGATGCCTAATTGAATAATTTTAAAACTTAAAGGACTCAATTAAACTAAAATAAAGTTTGCACTGAAATGAATTTCAATCAAACTTAAATGATGTAATTTGCATTTTAGCCTAGAAATTACAAGGCTTTAAGTCCCAGTTACATTCTAAAGAAAATACAAGGCTTTGTGTCCTAGTTACATTTCACCAATATTGATTTTAAAAACACTTTTGATTTGAAAACAGTTTTGGTTTTGAAAAGTGATTTTGATTTCAACAATGCAAAAAATCCATTTCCTACAATGTTAAAAATTAGTTTCTAAGAATTGGGTAGAAACTAATTTTGAGTTGTAAACTTGGAGGACCAAAGTCACCAAACTATAATTCATTTCCTAAAATCAAGAGAACTTTGAGTTGTGAACTCTAGATCCAAACTAAGGAAGGATGGTATCTAGATCCACAATTCTCTTGACTCTAAAGATAATAACACTAACCATTAGAGAGAGTCATAAGTTATTCCGCAGAAAGGCTCTAGAGCCTTTGGAAATTAGCACACTCAAAATAATTGAATATATTACGTCGAAAAAATCAAGAATTGGATAAAATCTGGTGGAGTTTGGGGCTCCAAGCACTAATCAACACTTGGAGCGAAACGTGTGTCGATCGGAACTTGGAGGACCAACCCAAGTGTCAATCAGCACTTGGGTGCATGTCAAACTTCAATTAAGACTGACTCGTTTGCTTGTTTTGTACGTTTTGGAGTGGTTGTTTTAGCTGAAAATTGTACTTGGACGGAATTTTGTGGTTTTTTCATGGTGTGAAATATTTTTAATGATAATTATGTTTTTTTAGATGATTTTTCTTGAGATAATTATCCAAAAATCACATTTTCACTTAGGGTTCTACTCTTGTCAGACTACTAATCTTGATTCAATGCATTAAGCCACATATTAAAATATGGACTTAACCAATCACAATTTTCCACTTAATTAATTTTAATTAGTCATTTCTAGTGTCCAATCAAAATGAATTAACAAAAATCTCATGCAACTCAGCAAATGCGCATTAGCTGTAAAAGCTTGATCTTGCATCAGACATAATGTTCGACAGCTTTTGATCTAATTGTTCGATTAAGGCATCAGGCTTACTGTTGTGATAGTTGAAACCTCAAGATTATATGAAGTGTGATTAATGACTTGAAGGTCAAAATTACATTTTGCCCTCAATGTGTGAAATGACCATTTTGTCCCTCGAGATTAATTAAGGATGCAAAATGACTTGTCTACATTTTATAGTTGATTGGAAAAAGAGAGCCCATGGTGTGCAAAAATATAAAACCCCAGTTTTCTCTCTAATCACTATCTTACCAAAATATAGAAGGCATATTCAAAGACATCATCTCAAAGGTTTGTGATTAGTTGTTGAAGCCAAAGAGAATTCACACAACATCCACGTATTGTTGTTGTATAGAAATCATCAAAGGGGTCCTTGGAGTCATAGACGTGGTTTGTGAAGCGTGACCTATGTTATTAGAAAGTCTGAGAGTGCTTAGAATAGTGGGAGGTCATATTGTAAGTGCTATTGTAGGTAGCGACTAGAAATGTCTAGACTATTTTGGTTGTTATACTTCGATTCTAATAATGGATTATTCCTTGGGATAGATATTTAAGCCATGTAGTGATTTTTCTCTTGAAATTTTGTCCTTGAGTTTTCCTATTTGTTTTGATTTATTCATATAATCAAGAATTAGAAAAATGATTTTTTATGGAAAATCTTTCATTTGTCCATATTATGTTATGATTCTAGTGACCCACATAAATTAAGTCTAAGTTTAACCATTTGTATATAAGCTCTGGAGTACCCTCCCCTTACAAACTGGTTTATCAAGGATGAGTTCTACCCATAAGTTTGTATCATTATATTATGATCCTAATTTCTTGCATGAATTAAGTGTAAACTTAATTATGTGTTTATAAGCTCTTGTGCCTCCTTCCTTACAAATGTTCATCTTCCAATTGAAACACCTAGCCCCTTTACATTGAAGATCCTGTTTTATAGAGCTTCAAATTGACTCTTTTATCTTATAAGAGATCACACTAGTAGTTTGTCTCAACCTTGTTCATGGCAAACCTGACGTACAAAGCTTGAACAAAGGTTTCCCAGTTTCCAAGAAGACTTGCATGCCTCTTCACCATCTTGGAATCACACTAAAGCTTCTCCCTTCATGTGAAAAGAAGCCATTACCAACTTCTCAAGCTCCAGAGTATTGTAATAGCTGAAATACTGATTGACTTTATACACTCAAGCAGCAGGTTCTTCTCCCCTGAACATGGGAAATTCAAGCTTGATGGACTTTGGAAAGGTTAAAGCTAAAGCATTTGTATGGGTTTCGTGGATCGTGGCATATGGGTTTGTTTCTCTGATTCTGTGTTAGACAACTTCTGCTAAATGGCATTAAGAAGTAGTTGAACTTCTTGATGATGGCGATTATGCTGATTTGTAATTTGACGGATTTCATGATAAATTTCTTGAAGGTCATGGATATGGCAGTCTGAGGTTTTATTGAGAGTGGCAATGCTTTCATTTAGAAGTGCAGTTGCTCTAGTTTCGGCCATTGATGTTCAGGTTGAACTGCTCTGATACCAAATGTTAAGCTTCTAAGCTGTTCTAAGTATGGAAATGGTGGAATTGGATAGGAACTATGGCAGTGGTTACTTCGCAGGGAACCTGCCCTCCTAAGAGAAAATGAGATGAGAATTGGGTGAAAGAATTAAGAGGAAACAAGAATTATTATTTCAATCATGCCATCCTTCTTTACAATTGTCCCTCTTATACATCCATTTAAACACAGTAGGCACATTCTCAACTACTGTAGTTATTCCAACTGACTTCTAAGTTCTAACCACTAAGCAACTCCGCCATCTGTACAGTACTCCACTAATACAACGCTCATGTACGCACTTACAGCCACAGACGGTGCAACACCTGACTTCTCCACCCCCTCCCCTCCCCTTTTTATAATATATATATATATATATATATATATATATATATATACTAATTTTAGCAAACACTTTGTTCTTTCTTAACAATATCATTAATTATTTTAAGAGTAATTTTATAGTTATAAACTTTTCTACAATATTTTTATAAACTATTGAGGTAATAAATTCTTATTGGTTCGTATTTAAACTTATCGCTTATACTACTTTTTTACTTACTAATAACTACTCACCACATAAACAATTTGTAAAAGAGTTTGTTACTGTATCATTTTCCTCTTTTTGAAAACCATAAAAAATCTTTAAATCTAAAATCTAAAAAAAAAAAAAAAAAACAAGCACAAAAAATTAGTCCAATAACAAAAATTATCAATGGTAAAACTATAAAAATTAATTAAGCCAAATCATTCAATTTTACCCAAAACAAACAACATGGCCCTTTAAAAAAATTTTAACAAAATAATTTTTTCCTTACCCAACAACAAATACATGAATAAAAAACACACACCAATAAAAAAAAAATTAAAAAAAAAAAAACCCTCAGGAACTTAGTCACTACATATACCCAGGAACAAAGCTGCTTCCTAACTCCAAGTTCCGTCCCTACATATACAGATTGGGCTCAAGCCCATATCTCTTCTTCAATGGATCATCCCATTTCTCATGGAATGAGCTTCGCCAATAAGAGACCATATGTACAACAACAATAATAACAACAGAAGAAAGAATTTGAAGGGAAAATGTCCAACTACAAGCCAATAGAATTGTCCACAAAAGCTACTAAATAATGAAGCACATTAACATATTTTGAAGACCCAAACTCTAGTGGGTAAAATACTCTGTTTGGTCTCAAAGATAGCCCAATTCATGAAGCCTACCTCAATGAAAGACTGGAGTATCAAATAGTTACATAGGTATGCACGCCCCAAGGAACCTAAATTAATTTCTTTTAGGAAACAAATTTGCTATAGTATTTGGTTGAGATTTGGGAATAGAAAGATGGAGAGAAAAAAAAAATAGAAAAATGGTAGAAAAGTAAGAGGACAAAATTTTTTTTTTTAATTTTTTTTCCCATATTGTTTATTTGGGAGCATAGAAAAGCAAAGGGATAAAAAAAAAAATCATTTATTTGGTTGAGAAGAAAAATAAAAGAATAGAAAATAATTTGTAAAAATTTTACTTTTATGCCCCTATTACATAAAACAATTTTTTTTAATAGTGTGTGAATAATTTCTTTATTACTATCTACTAAAAATTAATGTTATCAATTATTATTTATATAAACAACAAAAATACCAAAAATGAAAAAGAAAAAAAAAACAAGTTTAGTTAGATTATTATATGTTGTATTTTGTGTGCAATTTAAGTTAGTCAATAAGTCTTTCCGCCTACACCAAAAACTGATCAGAAGCGGATACCTTGAAACTCTCTCAAAAAAAAAAAAAAAAAAAAAAAAGTTAGCCAATAAGTCCTAATGTGACCACTCAAAAAAAAAATCCTAATGTGAGATAATAGTCTTCTATGACATTTTGATTGCATGACCTTGAAACTAGGGAGAGTGTTTATTATGCTAGTTTTTTTTTTTTTTTTTAATCTAGGTAATTGCGGGGGATAGAACCCTCGAACTAACGGTTATAACGAAACCAGGTACCACTAGGCTACAAGGCCCGGTGGTTGTTTATTATGCTAGTTGTCAGTTGAGAATGCAGTGCTATTTATAAGTATGGACTAATGTACCTATTAAAACATCTATTTTAAAGAATCGTCCTCGATAGCCCTATTTTGTTTCTTCATCTACTCTTTCTATTGTCATGATCTTCTTTTCTCTAAATCAATTCTAGCAAGCTTTGGTTACTGTGGACTGTATCAGAAACTCATTTTCCTGTGAAATTTCGGCCAAGCCTCAAAAAGTGATGTCCACAATTTAGAGAATTTCAAGAAGTCCGCAACTATTGAAAAATAAAATGATAAGATTTCATTTCATGATCAAGCTCATAAAAGTATGTTTGGGAGTTCTAGTTTGGAGGGTTAAAAGTATCTCCGGTATAAAAAGCTCTAATGGTTCGAAATTAATAGGGTTACCGAATATTTTTTTTTTTTTGGAGAAGAAGGGTAACAAAGCGTAACACTTCTTTTCCATTCCAAATTTTTGACCCGTATGGGCTAGTGTGTAGCAACAAATATTTGGTCAGCATCCCCACACTTTAACAACAATTTAAGATGATGAGATTTTCCCTTACTTTTTGCCCAAACTTTATCTAAAAATTAAATACTCACAAAATGACCTGTCATTTGTAGTTAAACGGCTTTGATCGTCTTGCACCAATCTGGAAATTTGACAAATAGCTTAAGGAAGACTATCTAACTTTTCCTGGCAAAGGATTCTCAAAAAATAAAAAACTTTTCCTGTCACAGAACAAGGAAAGAGCTCATGACTTTTTGCCTAATGAATCAAACCCCTTTTACAAACCTCTCCTATTCACTATCTTCTTCATTTACCTTTTCCAAAGAACTCAATAAAAGGGGACTTTCACCCTAAAACTGATTATATGGCGAGTTATCACGACCAAAAAGAAAAAAGAAATGCTAACCACATCTGTATTAAAATTCCACTGAAAAAATGAGTTGAATTATAATTAAGATTACTCAATTGTTTAAATAGCTGATCTAATACAAATTTGGAATGAGATTTAATACATATTGACCAACATTTTCACAATCCAAATTCCAAAATATCATAATAAATTGAAGAATATATTATCAAAGAAAAATATTTCATAATTGGGTCCGATTAATTGGTATTTTAAAGGAATTTATCAATAGACCATTTATAAAAATTAATATAACTTTTATGAGAAAATTAACAAAAAATTTATTTCTTTCTTTCTTTTTTTTAAACTAATGTCTTCAAAGGACCCATCAACTTTTCACTTAATAATTTACCACTTGCCAATTAAAAAAATATAGTCTAGTCATTTAGATACATACCCTTCCTCGAAATGCCATCAAGACAAATTAGCAACTTTATTTGAAGCTTCTTTCCACCTTTTCACTTTTTCCTCACCAAATCTTTCTGAAAATTTAATAAATTTTAAACCACAATTTCCCTCTTGCTTACGCACCTCAAATGGATTCACATGGTAAAAAACCGGTAGAACCAATTGTCCATTTTTCTCCCTCTACTCAAGAATCATGACAAGTTTGTCTAAACACCAATAGGAAGTTGCATAATTTTCTGATAGTACGATAACAAAAGTTTGCAATTTACAGACATTGTAAGTCACATTTGAAATTTCCTCTCCACAGGTAAGGTCATCATTGATAAAAGTGTTCAAACACTGGTCATTCAAATTCTTATATAAATGGCCTGTAAAATTGTAACAGGTATCTTAACCTCTAAAACTCAAGAAGACATCATATTCATAGCTGACACCATAGCCATCATGTAGATGAGTAAAAGAAGTGGAGACTCCTTCATCATTTGGGAAAGCCATCGGAATCTATCAGGATAAGGATAAGAAGATTTGGACTCTAGAAAGTAGCAGATGAGAAAGTAAAAAAGATGTAATGAATTTATAAATAAGAAATGCATCAATTAATGCATGCAAAGGAGATTAAATGAGAGGTGATCACCAGATTGAATTGAAAGGTTTGGAATCTTTGCATTCTATGAAGTTAATAAAAAGGGTAAATTTCACTAACTACCCCTGAGGTTTGAGGTATTACCAAGCAAGTCCACAACTTCTCAAAACTAGCCAATATAGTCCCTAAGCACAACTTAGTCCCTAATGGCATTAGTAACAGTAGATTTTCACTTTCTCTCATTGTTTCTTCTCTCTCATCTCTCTCTCATTCTATCTCAGACCTCTTCTTCTCTCTCAAACCATCATCGTTACCACCAAAAACTCAAACGGCAAAACACACAACTACCAAACCACAACATTGCAAGTCCATAACCCACAGATGCCCCGATTCACAACATAACCCATAGTCCAAACTCAAATCACACCCAAAAAAACCCACCACCCAAACAACTAAACCCATACACGATCACTGATGAACCCAAATTCGTCATCATCGACTCCATGAGATAGCCCCACCACAAGATCGGTGTCATCATCCCTTGAAGAACACTTGCCCAAATCAGAGAAGTATAAAAAAAAAATGAGAGATTGAATTTGAATTCATACCCACAAACAAGGGTTCACATACATAGTAAATACACAACACCCAAACAGCTCAAGGATCACAAACCCCACCCAAAAACACTAGAAAATTCAACAAAACCCACCTCTTCTCAAACCCAAACCCATCATCAACAAGACCCACAAACTAAAAACCACCACCACCAATTTAAAAAAAAAAAAAAACCCACATAGAAAATACCAAATCAAACCTTCAATGCTGATCCACACCAAAACCCACGAATCACCACTTACCCACACCATGGCACCACCGCAAAGACCACGAGAGAGAGAAGGGAAAGACTCCAACGCCAATCCACACCAAAATCCACATGTCGTCTAGGACCCTCTAGCTTATAAATCTAAGAGTGGGTTTAAGGTTTGAGGGAATGAGAATCAGATAGGGAGATGTTTGCTGGTCTCGGGTTTTAGAGAGAAAAGTGAGACGAGAGATGAGAGGCCATCTTTATGGTGGTGTTGGCTCAGGTTCACCATGAAGGAGCATGGAGGCTCTACTCCGTTTAGATCGGTGAGATCGAAGTGAGAAGAGAGTGATTTTTAGTGAGGAGAGTTGATGGTTGAGGAGGCTTAGACTTAGGCTAATCGAAGATAAAGTCATGGAGGCTCGGTCATGGTTGGTGTTTGGTTTCTGGAGAAAGCTCGAGATTGGACAAACAAAGAGAAGGGAGAGCTTGGCGTGAAGGGTGAGAAGAAGAAAAGAAAAAAAAAATTGTTTAATTAAACGGTGCACAGACGGTGTTAATGACTAAGGACTAAATTGGTCGCTTTTAAAAACTTTTGGACGTGCTTGGTAATACTCCAAATCTCAGGGATAATTAGTAAAATTTATCCTAATCTATATATATATAAAACCGAAACCTCTGAAACTCCCACAATTTTCCACATCATCATTTTAATTTACATTTTTTTTTAATTTTAAAACTAAATGTGAGAGAGTCCTAATAGGAGTCTCTCTCTCTCTCTTTTCCTCATCATTTCAATTTATAAAAAATTTTAATTTTTTAAACTAAATAGTGAGAGAGTCCTAATAGGAATCCCTCTCTTTTTTTTCCATAATCCTAATAAGAGTCTCTTTTTTTTTTTTTTTTTAACCTAAAGTGAGCCCTTAAAAAAAAATCTAACGTGAGGTCTAATTAAAAAAAAAAAATTTAATCCTAATTCTAACGTAAGTCTTCCAAAAAGTTAAAATTTTCGGTTTTACATTATATATAGATAATAACAATGATGTGGCAAACTCTAAGAATATGAGATTGCAATTTGTAGATCTATTATCAAGATAACATAGATTAGATTGGTAGTAGATAGTAGATTTAATTGCAGTTAAGTATTATGTGAAGTTATTACCATAGAATAGTCCACATCGAAATGTGTTATGTGAAACCAATGATATGAAAGGAAAAAAAAATTTCTAAATCATTATATTGAAGAAATTAGTTATTTTCATTCATTTTCAAATTATACATTTTTAAAATTTAAGTCATATACCTTTAAGTAAAATAAGTACTTTCAATTTTTATTTAACTATCTCATGCATCGCACAGGTTAGCGACTAGTAAAAAAGAAAAAGAAATCCCCCCTCCAAGAAATTTGAACGAAGTTTCCAACCTCCGACAAGATAACGTGTGGAAAGTGTTACTTTGGTTAGACGACTCAGGTCCACACTCCACACATTACCTTCTCTTTAGTATCTAGAGTTAGCAGACCGCTAAGTAGGTCCACACCCCAACTGACGAAATTACACAACTTTTATTAGGAAAATCAGTTACTGTGATAAGATACATTTTCTAAATTGAAAAGCTGCTGCTCGCGTTAAGAAGACTCCAAAGAAGTCTCTAAGACTTTGAAAAAGGAAAAAGAAAGTCTCAAAAACTCTCTTTTAAAACTTTAGAGGTTTCAAAGTCTTAAATAGAGTTTTGGGAGTTGCGATCTCTGTATTGTCTCAATTCCTCTTTGTGGTTGTAAGTTAGGAAAAACTGAGGATAAAGTCAATTGCAACCACAATAAAAAAACAGATTGTAAAGTTCATCTTAGGGTGGTTCAATGCCCCGCTGAAAAGTGGGTACTACAAACCATGACACTTGACCATAATCATGGATTAAGTCCAAGCAAATCCTAATTTTACAAGTGCAACGGAATGAACAATAATTTTAATTCATAACAGTTGAGGTAGGGGGATATAAGAATTTGCCATTTCTAGAAAAAAATTGTAGAAATCACGTGAAAAAAATTAGACGCTTACCCCTTGAGAAAGGAAATGCTAACATAATGCATGATTAATTTTTGAAAATGCAGGCTGATAGTTCGGAATTCTTTTACATGATGGATTTGAATGAAAACAGTCGATTAAGGAATGTATTTTTGGGCAGATGTAAGCAGTAGGGCAGCATTCAAGGAGCTCAGTGATGTGGTTACATTTGACACAACATACTTTGTGAACAAGTATGACTGTTTGACATGCCGTTTGCTCCATTTGTTAGGGTGAACCATCATGGGCAATTAACATTGCTAGGATGTGGATTGATTTCAAATGAAGACACAGAGACATTTATAGGGCTATTTCATTCTTGTCTGGATGTCCTCACAATGCAATCATTACGGATCAAGACAAAGCCATGAAAAAAGCTATAGAAGTTGTTTTCCCTAATGCACGGCATAGATGGTGCTTGTGGCATATCATGAAAAAGATGCCTGATAAATTTAAGGGGTACAAAGGATATGAATCAATTCAATTTTGTATGAGAAATATTGTTCATGATTCCTTATCTAAAGAAAATTTTTGAAGAATCTTGGATGATAATGCCAAAAATCGTCAGTTAGTCATACGGCCGCCACGTGCTCCGATGATCAACCTGCACGACACAAAAAATCGAAGGCCTTAAGAGGAGTACCGGTGTGGTACCGGCCAAGGATCCTCCGATGATTAAGTTAGCAAGTATTCTCAACCTTAGAGTGCCAGAGTTGGGGGGAGTTATGCATACCTCTACTCGTGGGAGCTTGGGGGGTATTTATAGTAATCTAGAGTCGACGTTCGTGCCGTGTAGAAGAAGATAGCCCTTTACCGAAACAACTCCTTCTTGCGTGTTCCTTACGGGACCCTGTCTCTGATCGGAGTCACTCTCTATTGCATGTTCCTTACGGATCCTCTTCCCTGTCCGAAACCACTCTCAATTTACGTGGAGTGCAAGGTACCTTTTTACGTACAGGCCGATGGGGCAAATCGCGCTAGCCCTGTCGGTTTCACCCCTTCAACTTTTCTCCCTTCAGCTTCACGTTGTCGCCCTTCTGTCGTCACCAATGTCGCCCCGTCAGCTTTGGGCTGTTGGACCCCAGTAGTTTTCAAGTGAAGGGGTTAAAACTGACGGGTTGACGTGGGGGTAATGCTTTCATTTTGCACTTATCAGCTGCCCCTTACTCCATGGTGTCGTCAGCTTAAGTTGACGACCTGAGGAGTAACGTTGCCATCCCTCCTGTCTCGGGGTGCAGGAGGCATTTATTGTTGCCTCGAGCAGTCTCTATTTAATGCATTGCCACGCAGCGTGGCTTGATTGGCTTCGCTTCTGGGCGAGGGCGTCGCTTCGTTTTCCGTGCATATTTCTTATATATATATATATATATATATATATATGTATGTATATATATAGGTCGGCCCTCCCTCATTTTCTCTATTTCACTTTTGTTGATTGCCAGAGCGAACCCGTCACTTTAAGAAGAAAAAAACCTTGTCTGCGACTCATTGCTTCGAGTAAGACCGTCACCTTTTCAGAGCTCGTCAACTTGACTTGGTAAGCCACTTATCCTCTTTGCTTTGCCTCCCTCTTTTTACTTACTTTCAATTCTTATCATGATCAATTTGTGAAAGGATTTCTTAGAGAGGTCGTCAACTTAGGTTCTTAACATCAATCCGTCGCTTGTAGGTAGTCGATGTCTAGCGAAGCGACGAGCGAACAATCGTCAGTCCGCGATGGGGCGGGCTACGACGAGGTCTTTGGTTCAAGCCATGAGCCTGAGGACCTCTCCTGGTCATCAGAGAGGGAAACGTCAGCACGGTCCCCTGACGATGTCGCCAATAGTGGTGACGAGGAGGGTAAAGAGGTAGTTAACGAGGATGAAGGGGGGAGAAGTAGTGACGAGGGAAGTGAGGATGACGAAGGATCCCTTAAAGGGACCTCAGGAAGCCGCGGGGGTAACTGGCCTTTTATCCTCCCCAAAGATTAGGCCGTCAATAAGTTCTTGCTGAAAATGAGTGATAGGATATTTGGGAAATTACGAGCTCGTTACCAGATCCCGGATCACATTCCCATCCGTCTCCCTAGGAAAAACGAGAAGTGCTACACAGGGAGGACCGTTGACGTGGGCATGTATGATGCCATGTTTGAGGCAGGGCTGAGGTTGCCGTTGACGGCCTTACACCGTCAGCTCGCTGATTTTTTAGGGTTGTCCGTTAGCCAGATCACTCCAAACGCCTGGAGGATTTTTATAAGTGCTGAGGTTTTGTGGGGTCGCCTGAGCGGTGGGAATCGTCAGCTCACCCTGGATGAGTTCTTCTACTGCTACCGCCCTCAACACATCGTTTCTTCTAAGGGGACGTATCATTTTTCTCCCAGGGATAAGGAGTTAAGGCTCACGTCTGACATGCCAGATTCCAATAGAAATTGGAAAAGTAGGTTTTTCTTTATTGAGGGGACCGATTGGGTGTGCCGTCCTGATGAATGGGCTACATTACCTCATGGTTTCGATAATACCTGGGGCGTCATTAAGGCTTCAGGTTGCGCCCCGTCAGCTTTCATAAGTTTTCTTCCCCGTCAGCTGAACTTTTGCTCATTTTTGTAAAGTGTGTTCTGATGTCGTTATTCCTTTGCAGCTAATACCCGTCCGCAAATAACTGACGATCAGTGGGATTTCATCCGTCGGGTTTTGGAAATCCCCATCGAAGAGCGAAAGTGCCGGGACCTGATCACTCTAGACGCTCTTCAACTATATTGTGGGGGCCCGGAGCTGTCTGCTGAAGCTTGCAAGTTAGACGAAGATTACCGTCGTTGTAAGTATTTTACTTTTCCGTCAGCTTTCAAAAGCCATCTGCTTTTCTAATATATCTTGGTTTTTATGGCAGAGATGGAGTCTGCGAAGATAAGGGCGCAAGTCAGAGCAGCTATCGCTCGTAAGAAGGGGGAAGGAAAAGGGGAGGGGACCTCCTTATCACTTCCCAAGGCCGTTATCAAGAATGTTGCTAAGAGGAAGGCCGACAGGAAGGACGAGTGTCCACCCAAGAAGCCGTCTGTTGGCTCGGTTGAGGGGCTTCCGAAGAAGCCGTCGCCCCCTAGGCACAGGGTCGGAAAGGGGCTGATGACGGCCCATGGCCCCGTCAGCCACGAGGATGAGCGTCGGCTCCTTACCCATAAGGAGTATACAGTAGAGATGCTGGAGTCCATCTTTAGAGAAAAGGACGCCGATCCTTGTGTCGACCAGTCCTTGGGGGAGCTAGGGGACTTAGGTCTTTTTGACCTTGCCCGAGTATGTATTTTTCCTTTCTGCCTTTAGCTTTGCTTATTTTTATGCCAGTAGGCTGACGGAGGTTTTGTCTCGTAGGCCATGGTCCACATGAAGGCCATGCAGGTCAAAGGAGCCAAGAACGAAAAGTTACTTGCTCGTCAGCAGAAACGTATCAAGAATCTGACTGATAGGCTAGAGCAATACAAGGATGCCTGTCGTACCCTGAACAGGGAGGTGAAGGACTTGAAAGGAAAGCTTGAGAAGGGAGGCCGTCAGGTAGAGAAAGAGCGGGAGGCGAGGGTGACCGCAGAAAAAGAACTGACAGCTCTTCTGGGTCAAGTGGAGACGACTAAGGCTGACGCCGTGGTCGAGTTCAAGACATCGCAGACATTTGTTGACTCCTGCACTGAGTACTATGATGACGGATTTGAAAATTGCCTTAAGCAGATCAAGTCTATTCATCCTCACCTTGACTTGTCAAAGGTTTCAATGGATGACCCTCTGCCGTCGACACCCGTGGGCGAGACTGTTTTTGTGGATGATGACGACCTCAGCGAGTCTGGGATGCATTCAAAAGATGATGGTGTCGTCCTTGCTCAGCCTACTATAGATAAGTCCGTCGCCCCATCGATCCCGTCAGCCGATCCTCCCAGCTTTGAAGGTTTCCCTGCTCGTGAGGTTTAAGATATTTCAAAGGGTGACGAGGTTGCTCAAGATCCACCCGTCAGTTAAATTGATTGTTCCTTTTTGTAACTTTATTTTGTTTCCAAAACACGGTGCCCCTTTGTTTTGCGGGCTTTATTTGTAAAGACAATATTTTTATTTATGACATTTTATTTTCGTCGCTTGTGATATGTTGCATGCTTTCATTTGTTGGGCTTTGTGTTGTGTTCTTAAGAACTTAAGGCATCTGTCAGCTCTTTGCTTGGCATACCGTCTACTTTTTACCTTATATCTTTGACCTCTAGGGATGTAGTTTGGTTTTTTGCTTTGTAAAGAGCTTTTGGGATATGGTCGTTGGTTTTGTGCCTTAGGGCCGTTGGCCTTTTGCCCTATATTTTTTATCCTTTTAGGAGAAAAGGTCGTCGACTTTTTTGCCTTGTATTTTTAATCCTTTTAGGACAAAGGTCGTTGGCTTTTTGCCTTGTTTTTTTAATTCTTTTGGGACAAAGGTCGTCGGCTTTTTTGCTTTGCATTTTTAATCCTGTTAGGACAAAGGTCATCGACTTTTTGCCTTGTATTTTTTAATCCTTTTAAGATAAAGTCGTCAACTTTAAGCTGTCAGCTTTTATGCTTAACTGGCTTTATGCCTTGTATCCTCTTAGGATAGAGTCGTCAGTTCTAAGCCGTCAGCTTTTATGCTTAACACTTAGCAAAGTATAGAAGAGACTTGAATAAAATTCTGAATCTTGCATAATTTTAAGAAGGGAGGAAACATGCCCTTTGAGTTCCCAAAATACATTAAGGCAAACTAAAAGTAGGGGGGTCGTTGCTTTTAATGCCATTCTTTTTCACTGGTAATACTTTCGTAGATGCTCAGCATTCCCTGGATGGTGTAGCTTCTGACCTTCTAGTGTTTCCAGGTGGTAGGTGCCTTTTCTCTACCATGTCGCGACTCGGTAAGGCCCTTCCTAGTTGGAGCCGAGCTTTCCATGGGTATGGTTTTTGGCAGCGCCCATGACCTTTCTTAGAACGAGATCTCCAACCTAGAAGTCTCTATGTCGGACTTAGGAGTTGTAATGCTTAGCCATGCGGTCTTGATACCTCACTAGCCTCTGTTCCGCTGCTGTTCTGACTTCGTCGATTAGGTCAAGCTGTAGACGCATGGCTTCGTCATTCCTACTTTCGTCGTGGGCGCCCACCCTGTAGCTTGTAACCCCTACCTCGGCTGGAATGACAGCCTCACTTCCGTAAGTTAGCCGAAACGGTGTTTCTCCTGTAGGGATCCTTGTTGTTGTCCTGTACACCCATAGTATGCTAGGTAGTTCTTCCGGCCATATATCCTTTGCCTCCTCGAGCCGAGTCTTGATGATTTTAAGCAAGGATCGGTTCGTTATTTCGACTTAGCCGTTGGCTTGGGGATGAGCGAGGGAGGAGTAATGATTCCTTATTCCCAGTTGCGAGCAAAACTCCCGGAAGGGGCTGTTGTCAAACTGCTTTCCATTGTCTGAGATTAGGACTCTAAGGATCACAAACCTGCATATGATGGACCTCCAGACAAAGCTTCGTACGTTTTTTTCTGTGATGGTAGCCAAAGTTTTGGCTTCTACCCACTTCGTGAAGTAATCTATGCCCACTATCAGGAGCTTTAGCTGTCGTATAGCTATTGGGAACGGACCCATTATATCTACCCCCCATTGAGCGAACGGCAATAGGGCTGTTATTGGAGTCAACTCTTCGAACAGCTGTCTGATGATGTTTCCGAACCTCTGGCATTTGTCATAGGCTTTGACATATGCGTGGGCATCTTTTTGCATTGTGGGCCAATAGTATCTCGCTCGAACCAGCTTGTGTACCAACGATCGCGACCCTGAGTGGTTTCCGCAGATCCCTTTATGGACCTCTCTCATCACGTAGTCCACCTCCTTGGGACCCAAGCACCTCATGTATGGGCGGGAGAAGCCTCTTTTGTACAAGACATCCTTCATCAAAATGAACTGTGCTGCTCGGACCTTCAGCTTTCTCGCGGCCTCCTTTTCGTCTGGTAAAGTGTCGTCTTTTAAGTAGGAAACTAATGGCGTGGCCCAATTATTTTCAGAACCAATCTCCTACACATCGATCGAATCTATTAGCGAGGAAACCTGAACAAAAGAAAGCACATTGTCAAAGGTAGTCATGTGTTCGGATGAGGCAGCTTTGGCAAGACGGTCAGCTTGCTCATTCTCTTTTCTAGGGATCTGGGGGATTTCAGCCTTCAGCTCGTTGGTTCTTCTCTTCACTCGGTCCAGATACCTCCTCATTCTTTCGCCCCTACACTCAAAGTCCCTGTTTACTTGATTGGTGACGACTTAGGAGTCGCAGTAAATAGTCACACTTGCGGCCCCTGCTACTTTGGCGAGATCAAGCCCTGTCACTAGAGCTTCGTATTCCGCTTCGTTGTTGGTGGTAGGGACGTCGAGGCAATGTGATCGCGCCAAGGGGGTATGTTTTTGTTCCTTCGAACCCGACGAGTGGGCCGTTGGTTAGGATCAGGCGTTCTTTGTCAACTCGCATCTGTTGGAACGCCGAGTAGTAGAGAATATCCACGGAGCTTCCATTGTCGATCAGGACCCGGTGTGTGTTATAGTCTCCTATTTGGATGCTGACGACGAGTGCGTCGTCGTGTGGATGGTGAAGACGCCGGGCATCTCCTTCCGTGAAGCCAATGGTGAGACTATCAACCCGCGGCGCCTTTGGGACGTCGTCCGTAAAATGGACATTTTGAACCATCCTGAGGTAAGACTTCTGGGCTCTTTTGGATGAGCTAGCGATCGTCATGCTCCCAATAATCATCCTTATGTCCCCTAAGGGTGGTCTGGGGCGCTCGTTGTCTTGTCGGGGGGGCTGCTCTTGATGATGTATGTCCGCTCTTTCTCGGCTGACGAACTTCTGCAACTTTCCTTGTCTGATCAAAGCTTCAATCTGTTGTTTTAAGCCATAACAATCGGCTGTGTCATGGCCATGGTCCAGGTGGAAACGGCAGTACTTGTCCCTGGGTCATCTGTTGGGGTCTCCCTTCAGCTTTCCTGGGAACGTCAGGGCCCTTTCGTCTTTGATTTGCATCAAGACTTGGTCGATCGGGGTCGTCAGCAGGGTGAAGCTTGTGAACTTCCCGGTTGGGGGTTTCGGGGATTTGTTATCTCGTCCCTCTCCTGTCCGGGCTACCTTCCGTGCCCTGTCCTGCCGCACGTCTTCCTATCTTTCCCTTTTACGGAAAGGCTTCTCTTCCCAGGCAAGTAGCGCGTCTTCTGCGTTCATGTATTTCGTCGCCTTGTAGAGTTGTCTTCAGGTCATTTTTATATAGGGATAATAAGAATTTACCTTTCCGCAGCCCGTTTGTGAATGCGGCGACGAGCATCTTATCATCCGCTTCGTCGATCGAAAGTGTTTCTTTGTTAAAACGGGCTATGTAGGACCTCAGTGTCTCATCCTCCCGTTGTCGGATGTTCATTAGGCATGCAGTGGATTTCTTATACCTATGTCTTCCGATGAAGTGCGAGGCGAACTGAGCGCTCAGCTCTTTAAAGGTACCGATGGAACTGGACGTCAACCTGCTGAACCAAACTCTTGCGGACCCCCTTAGTGTTGTTAGGAATGCCCGACACATAATCTCGTCTGCCACCCCCTGTAGGTGCATTAGCGTCTTGAAGGATTCCAAATGATCCAATGGGTCCTTAGACCCATCGTAGCTTTCCACCTGAGGCATGCGGAACTTTGGTGGAAGAGGGAATGAGTTAACGGACGTGGTGAATGGAGAGTCCGTTCGATGGACGAGGTCGTTGGATACGCGTCCCTTGAGAGCATTCATCATGAAATCCATGCGTTCCTTCATCATCTGCATTTCTACGGCTATGTGAGATGGGACATAGTCTGCGGTTAATGGACGGCCCATGTCCTATCTTTCGGGTCATCTCAGGGTATTGCTCCCTTTTGGACCTCTAAAATTCCGCTGCTCGGCGCTGCTAGACTCCTGATCTCCTTCCTGGGTGTTGGGCACCGCACCCTTCCAGCGCAACTGCTCCTCTAAGTCGTTGTTTCGTTTTGTAAGACGTTCTACTGCCGCTGCCAGGGTTTGGACCTGCCTTTCAAGCGCCGTGGCACGTGGTTCGTTCCCCAGATCATTTGCGGTGGTTGCCATCGAACGCGTGAATACCATGCAATTTTTTGTCCGGAAAGCACGAAGTACGGTGTCACCTTGCGGTTCCCACAGATGGCGCCAACTGATGATGCCAAAAATCGTCAGTTAGTCATACGGCGGCCACATGCTCCGATGATAAACCTGCATCACACAAAAAATCGAAGGCCTTAAGAGGAGTACCAATGTGGTACCGGCCAAGGATCCTCCGATGATTAAGTTAGCGAGTATTCTCAACCCTAGAGTGCTAGAGTTGAGGGGAGTTATGCATACCTCTACTCGTGGGAGCTTGGGGGGTATTTATAGTAATCTAGAGTTGACATTCGTGCCGTGTAGAAGAAGATAGCCCTTTACCGGAACAACTCCTTCTTGTGTGTTCATTACGGGACCCTGTCTCTGATCGGAGTCACTCTCTATTGCGTGTTCCTTACGGATCCTCTTCCTTGTCCAGAACCACTCTCCATTTACGTGGAGTGCAAGGTACCTTTTTACGTACAGGCCGACGGGGCAAATCGCGCTAGCCCCGTCAGTTTCACCCCTTCAGCTTTTCTCCCTTCAGCTTCACGTCGTCGCCCTTCCGTCGTCACCAATGTCGCCCCGTCAGGTTTGGGCTGTTGGACCCCAGTAGCTTCCAAGTGAAGGGGCTAAAGCTGACGGGTTGACGTGGGGGTAATGCTTTCATTTTGCACTTATCATTGGAGTTTGTTCATTAAGAAATATTAACTTGAAAGCAATGAGTGGCTAATTGGGTTGTATGACGAGGGGCATCACTGGTTACCCGCTTTTGTAAAAGATATGTTTTGGGCAGGAATGTCAACTACATAGTAGAGTGAAAGCATGCATGCATTCTTTGATGGTTATATTCATGCGCAGACCACTTTGAAACAATTTGTAGAACAATATGAGAATGCTTTGGCAAAACAGGTGCAACAATTCCTTCAATTTGCGCATTCTTTGTTTAACTCATTATGAGATGGAGAAGCAATTTCAAAGTGCTTACACAATTACAAAATTTACAGAGTTTCAACAAGAGTTAGCAGGGGAAGATATTTTGTAACTTTTCTTCATGTAAGAAAGGAATTGAATTTTTAGAATATGAAGTACAAGAAGGTGTACCACTAGGAGAACGTCATCGGAGTGCAACTTTCATTGTTTATTTTAATGAGGATATTGCAGATATTAATTGCAAATGCCGATTGTTTGAGTTTAGGAGAATACTGTGCAGGCATCAAATAATGGTTTTTCTGCATAGGGGGACTTAACGAATACCAGAAAATTACATTTTAAAAAGATGGAGTAAAACCATTGTGAGGAGCCCACTAAAGTTCGGATAAGTTATGACATTTGGTCTAAGAAACCTGAAGCAGCTCACTTTAAAAAATATGCATAGTCTGTTATGACTTATGAGGTTGCTGATTTGGCAGCAAATTCAGAAGATAGGTGTAAGAAACTGATGGTACAAATGTGTATATTAAAAAGGGAGTTCGAAGAAGAGGAATATGTTTGTGGTAATGGTAACAATAAGCTTATTCCTATAGGTATTTGTAATGATTCAACCTCATGTGGTGATGGTCTAGTAATTCCAAAAGAGACTACAAACATACTTGATCCATTGGTTATTCGGCAAAAGGGGTGACCTCCATTTAAAAGGAAGCAGCCCAAGGTTGAAAAAGCTGTTAAGAAAAAAAGGAACAAAAAAAGAAAATGAGAACCACCAACTAATGAGGAGAATGTAGTAAAGCAGACTAAGACTCCAATTACTAAGGGAAATGTAGAGAAGATAGTCAGATGTTAATTCTTTGTTTTAGTATGCAATTGTTTACAATAATTATTAACTTCTGTCACTTTACATTTTGTAGGAAATTGAGAAGATTGGAAATGTGTGAAATATGTGGTACAAACCCTTCAATGAGAGTTGGTGTGCTTGAAACACATGAAAGTTTTAACTTTAATGTAAGACTGTCTTTATTTATGTACTATCTGGAGGTTGGTGACATTGGTGTTATGTTTAAAGTATATTGAATTTTATTTATATTGTATGCAATATAGGATTTCGAATTGCAACAATTGCAACAATCACAACATATTGGTGGAGGGAATTATGAATTTTTTCCCCAATCACTTATGTGGCCAAACAATATGAGTGGATTTCCTAAAATTACAGGGACAACTCTTTATTTTTGCATACAAGATATGCTACAAGGAAGAAGCTTTCCAGTTCAGCGAAATATTATTGGACAAAATTTTGACATGTATCCATATTTTCATCTTCATAATGAATCTCAGGAACACACTTATTTCATTGGCTATTTTTAGAGCTTTAATAGATGTTACAGCAAATTTGAGTGTCATTTATTAAAATGTTTGTCTTTCATTTTTCTTATTATAGGGTCATCATTCAGGAGGCTAATATGAATTACATGGAAAAAGATGAAAATCCAAAATTGCATAAATATGGTTCAAGTGACACAAGTTGACATGGTGGAAGATTTTTGTAATCTTTTGTAATTAAGTAAGAACCTCTTGTAATCAAGTGGAACCTTCACCATCTCCTCTTTTTAGTATAAGTTTTGTATGGCTTAGGAGAAGAAGGTTTTGGTTCCTCTTCGTAATTAGTATGCTTTGAAGTTTGTTATGTCATTTAAATATATTTTGATGCAGCATTTCATATCTTACATAAATTTTACCGTATTGTGTGTTTGGTAGTGGTTAGTTGTGGTGATTTCAGTGTCAAATCATCTTTGTTGCTATATGTTGATGTTGCTCAAAGTTTCCTACTACTTTTTAGTTTCTTCATTTTAAAGCTTGGATTTGGGATACAAGGGTGCTTTTGCTTTTATTGAAGGAAGCAGCATGGAGTAATAAAGGAGTTAAAGAGTTAGAGAATAATGTTAAATGGAATTTGTTAGCACATGTGGGGAATACGATGAAGCCTGTGTTAGTCAATACTACTGAAAATTTATCAGATTAAATTTTAGAAATTTCCTCTCTTTTTGTAGAAGTATAAGAAAGATATATATATATATATATATATATATATGTCATACATTTTTAGAAGTGGTATTGGCTAAGAGGGTTCATCATCATTTTTTTAGATAGTCCTTAGGTTGAGTTTGGATTGCAGCACGTTTGGGCGTTTTGGACTGCGGCATTTTTTTTTTTAAGTCCAGCGCGTTGTGCACTGTTCATTGGCCATGAATAGTAATTTTAGGCCAATGAACCGTGCATGATACTGTAGCAAAATAGTAAAAATATTATTTTTTTTTATTTTTTTCAGTTTCCAGTTTTCGGTTTTTAGCAAAATAAGAATAAGCGGTATCCAAACGTATACTTAGTCTGAACGAATATGTGGACATCAACAATTATGTCTGTTTTATGATGTTACCTTGTCTCTGTTCTTGAATGATTTTTTTTAATAATAATAATAATAATAATAATAATAATAATAATATTATTATTATTATTATTATTATTATTATTATTATCTATACTGCTAGCCTGTTACTGCCATAAAATCTCTTTGTTTAACAAAAAAATAAATAAATGATACATGACATATTTACTTGATTGCTTCAATTAAATTTCACCAAGAGACTTCTTCTTCTTCTAATATTAATGAGAAATTCTATTGATATAAAAGAATATTTACAAAGAGACAAATATAACCTATGAAGCACGGGTGCGTTTCAAGACTCGAGTGCGAGTGCGGGTGCGGGTGCGGGATTCGGCAATTTTTGAAAAAGGTGGGTGCGGGTGCGGCGGGACTCGGCGATTAAAAAATTATTAAAAATATTTTTATTTATATTTTTAATATATTACTAAGCATATTTTTTCACATTATATAAACATATACCAAATTTAAGAACAATACTAGATAATATATTAAAAATATAAATAAATGTATGAATTGAGAGGGGAGTGTAGGGTGTGAGAGAGAATGCTTGAGTGAGAGGGCTGAATTTCGGCCTGAATCGGCCGGAATTTCAGCCTGAATCGGCCGTTTCGGCCGGAATCTGGCGGTTCGCCGATATCGCCAATATCGGCCAAAACGGCCCGAGTCGGCGCGATTCAGCCCAATTCCGGCCGAATCGGCCCGAGTCCCAACCGCGTCGGCGCGAGTCGGCCCGAAAAAAAAAAAAAAAAAAAAAAACACGTGGCAGACGCGGCCCGACGCGGCACCGACGCGCGGGCAGCGGCGTCCCCCGCGCGTCACCACGTCGCGCCGCGTCCGACGCGGGTGCGGCACCTCTGGCGCCGCGTCCGTGCATCAGAGAATATAACTAACTGCACTTCTGAAAAAATTGAATCCACCAGCATTGTAGCTGCTAACAAAGCTTTCTAATGAGTTATGATGTCTTTTTTTTTTTTTTTTTCTTGTCCAAAGAAACTTAAAAATAAAAATCAGGTTGCACAACAATCAGCTCCCTTCAGTTGGCTGGTTGGCTCCTAGAGGTTGATAGCAGCCCCTATTTGAAATTCATTGAGAACTTTTCTCAAGCACTTGGCATACATTCCTTTTAAACCCAAAACAGTGCCACCCATTGAAAGAGCAAGCCACCACCATTACAAACAACCAAAGAAATATCATACAAAATCACAAAATGCAACAAGACTATCCCATATTTTGGTTCTCAACGCAACAAGACTATCAACACTGTACTGCCATGCATCACTAACTACCCGTTGAATTCCAACCACCCAATAAGCTATCTATCCACTCGTGCCACCAGCAGCACTACCAAAATCTGAGAACCAGATTCGGGTCAAGTAGTGCTCCGTATATGCACCGCTGCCTACTTAAAAATGGTCGGAGAAGTCCATGCCCAAAACCCAACTCCGGATACTTGAAGACCATGAGGATTTTGAAATTTTAATCTGGTTATGGGTTTCTATAAAATCTGGGTTTTCAAGTTGAAAGGAGAACCATGATTATGAGAAGGAATAGAGAAATCTATTTGAAAGTCTCTGATTGTGAAATCTGGAGGGAAAAAGAACGAAAACCAACTCTGACTCTAGGTTTTTGCTTTAATCTAGGTTTTTGCTTCATCTCCTACCAATTGAACTAACTGAAAAAATAATTATAAAATAAATAATTTTGAAAAAATAATTTATTTTCTAGAGAACTTTAATGTTGAAACAAATATAGTGTAACTATTTTATATCTAGGTACTACTTGCACAAAAAACTTTTCAAGTTGCCAAATTATTATTTTTTCTAAAAAATAAAAAAAAAATTGTCAAATTATTATTAATTTTCATCTGTGCCTACCCTGCACCATTTCATTGTCTACTTCAATAATTGTGACAGTAGAATTTCTTGATTAAATTATTGCTAACGTTACACAATCCACTCATGTAACAATAAATGTAACCAAAAATAATTCATCAAAAGAAGTTTTGTTTTTTTTTTTTTTTTTTTTTGATAATCATCAAAAGAAGTTATTACTACTGTCTAACAATAAAACAACTAATGGATCAACTGACCTCAAAACTTTAGGAGGATTTTGATGGCCGGTCTATTGTGCTACATAAAACAAGGACACAGTCAAAGCAAATCTACAACAAACAGATTCACCCAAAATCCAAGCCGCTTTTCTTGAACTAGCGCACACGAACATAAACACATAATCATGTACATTTTCTTTGTTCTTCAAATTCTCTCATTTCATTAGTTCTTTCATAATTTTTTCCGCAAGGAAAGAAAGATGTATCGATCGTCGAGCTGGAACCGCGTGACGGACGACTACTCCGATCCTCCATCTAAGGCAGCGCCACCGAGCCTAAGACCGTCGAATTCATTTGATAGCAATGTCAATGAGCTGCCGGGGTATGATCCCATCGTCGAGTTGGCAAGGAAGGAGAAGGCACGAGTCAAATTTGCTGAGAATGCTGTGCACGTTATACCCTTTGTGCTGTTTCTCTGTGCCATTGTGCTTTGGTTCTTCTCTAATCCAGGTAGGTTAAGATGGCCAAATCCCACCATGCTTTTATACTTTAATACTCGTTTTTTTACATTCACGTTCATGTGTTTTAATATAGACATTTAAAAATGTGAACATTTTCGTATCAATTGTAGATATTAATGAAAACAATGAATGTAAACCAGTGTAAGAAGATATTTTTACAATCTCAAAACACCATTATATTCATGTCATAGCCTACGTATGTGAACCTGTAGATATTTTGAGATTTTGTTTTGATTTGAGAAAAAAAATAATGTAACTTATGTTTCTCATTTTGGATTTTCAGTCCTTTTTTTTTTTCAATAGATAGTTGATAGAAGAGGTATTTGAATACCGTACATTTTTATCGAAAACATAAAAAAGTGACGACTGAACTATAAGGCTATTGAAATGTTATTTTCCCTTATAGAAATCAAAGAAAATAGAGCGCTAGAGGCTCCTCTCTCTCACTTTCTCTCATTGAGTACAAATAGTGTGTAATTAAACAAGTTCCATATTCAAATGACGTCAAAATTCATGCATCTTATTCTAAGCAAGAAGATAATTAATCATGTTTTAATTAACTACAAATTCACTTATTTGTTTTGTTTATGTAGATATGTAATATGAGTGTTTGTTTTAAGAGATGGCATCTTATTATTCAGGTAGCTCTTGTCCCGTATCATAATTTAGTGACTTGATCACGATTGAGAACATGTCCATAAGGATCTGAACCATTTGTTTTGCTCCATTCATTAGCAATTAAATCAACTGGCCGTGGTGCCAAATTAATGTGATATGTTATTATGTAGAAAATTGTTCACCAAATACGTAGACAAGTTTCGATTTGAATTTTGAACCCAAGATTTTGTTTATAAATGTGTGAAATTGCCATGATCATTAGGAAGAAAGATTGTTCTTTTTTTCTAGGCAAACAAACAAGAACCAGTGTCAATACCTAAGCAAAAGATAATTTATATGTTTGTTTATTTAAATTAAATTTGACATATTTCTTTTTGACGCAGATGTCAATTTGGGGATTAAAGGGGATCCAGTAGCAGCAAAAGGATTGAGATTGACACTCGATGGAGAAATCGATAATGATAGTGATGGTACCCAAACAGGGTTTTTACCGTTAATGGACTCAGAGGAGGACTCACCTAATCGACTCCACAAACACAAACATTCAAAGAAATTGACCAGGGGACTCAAATGATGCCTTTCATTTCCCACCGGATATTAATATTTTTCTTATTTTTGGTTTAATTTGGAACCCATTTAATTATATTGGGATTTCCCCAGATTTGTATTTCCTCACTTTTTATATATGTGACGTGTCCCATACTCTATGATGAATAATGATGTAATTAGGTAAATAGTATGGCTTTGCTCAAAGGAGAAGCAAGAAGAAGAGGTGATTGAATAAGAAATGAGAGAAAAATAATTTCTACTTAAGGGCTGTGCTTCTTGTCCATGCTTCATTAAGCTTTCATATATAAGCATCCTTCGAGCACATTTAGCTTTTTAGGCATTTGGATTAGCTTTTTTCTGTTTGGTTTATAATCTAATTTGATGATATCCAGTTTTTTAAGGTCTTACTTTTTGATGATATCCAATTTTTAAGGTCTTACTTTTTTTTTTCTTTTTTTAATGGTACAATTGTATTTTTACTGATTCAATTTCAACAAAAAGCTAATCCAAATGCACGTTTAGCATGGCCTGAGAAGGTCTTCTAGTCTTTGATTTCTTTCTCTAGGTTTGAGTCTTCATTTGCAATCATTGTTGCCAATTGGCATAAAGCAGGACACTTGATGAATTAATATTATCAAAATTTAGCATAATTGGTGGTATGATCATTTCGGATAGAAAAGTAGAAACATTGTGTATCCAGTATGTATATGTAATCACCCTCTCATACATGGACTATATGAGGGGTGATTATACACTGAATACACCATATACCTCTTTTAGTATTTGATTTCCTTAGGTTGGGTCTTCATTTGCAATCATAGTTGCCAATTGGCATGGAGTAGGACACTTGATAAATTAATATTATCAAAATTTAGCATAGTGAATAGTATGGTCATTTCAGATAAAAAAGTAGAACTATTGTGTATTCAGTATATAAATGTAACTACCTTCTCATGTATGAACAATGTGAAAAGGTGATTATATATGCTGGATATACCATATATTATCTCGTTGTACAAGGGTACTCATCTCGACAAGAATCAAGCAGAATAACTTGCTCTTGTGAATTGTGATAGTTGATCCGAATGGCTAACATGGCCTACTTGCTAGTAGATCTATATCAACATATATTGAATTATGACACAAATTTGACAACAGCAGCCATGACCTCCTATATGGACCGGTCAAAGAGGAATGTGAATATTTGACAAGCATGACGATTTTTTTTTTTTTATGTCCTCTTTAAATATTGTTTCTGAGATCTACCTGCTTTGCTTATGATAGAACTACGTACCAATGTAAGTCTTGTTCTTTTGCTTCAGCCCACACAGAATTATTTGGAGATAAGTCACTATCCAAACATGCTTTGTACACTCTTCTTGAAAAGCAAACACCTACTAAAATAACTCATCCGCTGCATCAAAATTAATTGCCAAACCGAAGGAGGTTACAACTTACAGGCTGTATTGCTAAGAGAAAGATTGGTATCCACACTAAACATGCAACTGATAGGATTTGTTTATATCTCTCGCAAGTATCAATGGCCCAATATAACATAAAGACATCACTTGATCAGAAAAATTAAAGTCAAATAGCTTAAGCCCAATTATGTTACAGTGACCACTCAGTCTTGTCAATGTTCGTTAGTGTCTGTGGGTTCCAGTTAGCTCAACTGGTAAAGTCTCTGATGGTTGTATAAGAGATCTGGGGTTCAATCCCCACCTACACTAAAAACTGATTGGTGTCTTGGTAAAGAGCTATCATCAGGAGCAAACGTCATAGATTGAAACTCTCTCAAAAAAAAAAATGTTTATTAGTGTCCCATGTATAGGAGTTCAACACTTAACTAATCACACCACTTATATGTGGAAAATTCGACACAAAAACAAAGTAAAATTTTATGGGCACACACGCAAACGCAGATATATATACACACACAGTATTTATTTTATCTTAAGGTTGCATATTTAAAATGATATTTAAAGTTTTTTTTAGACAACTTAATTTTTAAAGATTTGATTGGGAACGGATTAACCTCACTCAAATTGCAACTTGGCATTTCACTAAAGGGGTTGATTTTGAAGGGCTACAAATAATTTGCCAAATAATCTCAGTTATCACCTATAGCAACAAAAAGGTTATGGTGGACAAGGAAAAACCAAGTTGGCATTAGAGCAATCCTATCAACTTATGCCCAAAAAAACGAAGCATTTTGCATCATTAGAAGCAATTTTATTTATTTTATTTTATCACTTGTACAATACACTCTACATCTCGTTCTTTATTTTGCATTCCGTCACATTAAAATAATATATTTTTTACCCACAATCTTACACCACGAAAGGAGAGAGAAGGGCAAAGAGAGAAAAGAGAATATAGAATTAATTAATTTGGTAAAGAATGATGCTATAGTATTATGCAAAAATACATAGTACAGTAGCAAAAATGCAAATTCTGATGCAAAATGCATCATCCAATGGAGTTGTTTTTTGTACATTTGTGTCAATAGCGTTATGCATTTTGTATTCTCAATGGCTTTGGATCACCCAATGTGAATGTTCTTACCCCCTCGTTAAAAGTAATTGTTTCAAATAATGGAAAACCACTTGAAATAAATACCCAGATAAAAGAAATGCCAAATCATGCAGGAAAATTATTCATGAATATGAAGTGGGGACATCATCAGCAACAATGATGATTATGTAAAGGGGAGATGCCCCCATCCACAACATGCATGCAAGAGAATGTTTTTTTGCCTCCAAAACTAAAACATACGAGCAATGCAATTACAAGATTTTGCACAAAAATTAAAAGGCGTAAAACTCTTTTTCGTCTCTACATTTTCACGCGATTCCCACTTTGATCCCTAACTTTTTTTTTCACCGCTTTTAGTCCCTATCCTGGAAAACGCGTTTCGTTTTTGTCTCTACCGTTACATCAGAGACGGAAATTACAGAGGTGGCAAACGGCATAAATTAAAATATTAAAATAATATCCACATAAACCACGTGGCATTTCATGTCAGCATCTAAATTAAAAAAATTAAAAACAGAAATAAAAACCAAAAATTACATTAATTGAGATTTAAGTGTGTCTTGAACAAGAATAACAAGAACACAAACCCAGATCTAAGAACACAAAATTAAAATCCAAAAATCACAAACCCAGAAACACAAACACAACAACAGATTTTCCTTGTCAACCAAACACAAAAGCAACAAACACAAACCCAACAACTGATTTTTCTTGTCAACCAAACACAAAAACAACAAACACATACCCAGCAACTGATTTTTCTTGCCAACCAAACACAAACCCAAACAATCAGTTGCTGTAAATAATAGTGTATGTGTTTGTTCTTGAAAAACGGCGATACATTAGCTCTCGAAATCCATGGATTCTGTCTCCCCCAACCAGAGCACTTCACTAACCAAAATGTGCTTCTCCGATCTCAACCCCTCACTCTCCCGACCGGTTCTCGAAGCCCTAAACCAAGCCGATTTCAAGTTCTGCACGCCAGTCCAAGCTGCCACAATCCCCTTACTCTGTAGCTACAAGGACGTTGCCGTCGACGCCACCACCGGCTCTGGCAAAACCCTAGCCTTCGTGGTCCCACTCGTCGAGATCCTCCGCCGCAACAAAACTCCTCCTAAACCAAACCAAGTTCGTTTCTAAATCCCTGTTTATTTGCTGAGAAAGCTCAAGGAAAATTAAAAAAAAAAAAAAAAAACTAAATGGAAAATTGTTTAGTTTTGAAAAGGTGATAGGAGTAATTATATCGCCCACGAGGGAGTTATCGTCACAGATATACGACGTTGCGCAACCTTTCGTTTCAATGCTGCCGCATTTCAAGTCTATGTTGCTTGTTGGAGGAGTGGAAGTGAAAGCGGACTTGAAGAAAATAGAGGAAGGAGCTAATTTATTGGTCGGCACGCCCAGGTGATTGTATGTGTTTGTTGTTTTTGTGTTTGGTTGACAAGAAAAATCAGTTGTTAGGTTTGTGTTTGTTGCTTTTGTGTTTGATTGACAAGAAAGATCTACTGCTGGGTTTGTGTTTGTGTTTGTGTTTCTAGGATTGTGATTTTTGAATTTTAATTTTGTATTCTTAGATCTGGGTTTGTGTTTTTGTTATTCTTGTTTAAGACACATTTAGATCTCAATTAATGTAATTTTTTGTTTTTATTTTTTTTTTTAATTTTTTTTTTAATTTAGATGCTGACGTGGAAAGCCACGTGATTTATGTGGACATTATTTTAATATTTTTAACTTATGTCGTTTACCACCTGTGCAATTTCTGTCTTTGATATAACGGCAGGGGCAAAAACGAGAAGCGTTTTCTAGGATAGGGACTAAAAGCGGTGGAAAAAAAAAGTTAAGGACCAAAGTAGGAATCGCGTGAAAATATAGGGACGAAATGGGTTTTACACCAAATTAAAAAGACAGCAACCAAATCCTTTAGTCAAATTATGCAAGATATAAATGCTAAGTTCATCAGGTTGACTGAAAGTGAGTGATTTTATTAGCTCATAATAAAAAATCATGAATTTTTCTTTTTCTTTTTGTGATTACAGTAAAAAAAATATATTATAATTTATGTACAACAAGAAATAGTAAATTTGTTGAGAACATATAAAATTAGGATGGTCTAAAGAACCGTCCAAACTGACACATCTAGTGAATGCTCGACCTACATTGATTTGTTGAGATTTGGCTAATTTCAATGGTGGCAGCGGCGGTCAACAACGGGCCCAACAGTTTGAAACCTACCTCAAATGGGTTAAGTTTCGGTTTTCCCACTTAAGAATTTGACCAAACCAACCTATCTAATGGTTGATGCATTCTTGGTAGAATCTCAACTTAAGCTGTGTTTGGCTCGATGTAAAATGTTTTCTGAGAGTAACATTTTTTCAGGTGAAAATATTTTTTGGAAGGAAACTACTTTCAATTGTTTGGTTGTGTTCTCTCTCTCTCTCTCTCTCTCTCTCTCTCTCTCTCTCTCTCTCTCTCTCTCTCTCTCTCTCTCTCTCTCTCTCTCTCTCTCTCTCTCTCAGGTGGCTAGGGTAAGGTGTAAAATGATTGAAAGTAAAATAAAAGTGTAAAACAATTTACACTCCCACCACCTATATTTTACAATCAAATGGAAATATTTTCCGGTCCACCCTAACACCCTATTAGGTGTAAAATATTTTTCGTATATGTTTTTCACTTGAAACAAACGCAACCTTAGATTTAGTAAAGATCTTGTGATTTTCAATGTTTCCGTCTTTTGTTTCCGCTATTAACTAGTTTTGATTGAATCCCAACTACCTCCTGAATGGGTGAGACATCGTTTCTACTTGGTTGACAATGGATCTAGTCATCCACCACCTGATGTCTTCGGTTTTGTCAGATAGACACTTGTATATAAAAGTGTTCACTCCATTTTGATTATAAAAAAAATTACAAGCAATGATATACCTCTTCTACTATTTGACTATTCCGTCAACGCATGTGTAGTCTTCTCATCTCATGCACACCAAGTTATTACAAAAGAGTCTCTTAAGAATGGCTCCAAAATTATGGCAAAAGATTTCAAACTTATGATCTTATAAATAATTAAATATTATAAGACCTTGAGAACCACTAATTTTTTTTTTTCTTTTGGAACTAGGCTAACATTTTGATTATAATAAAAAAGACAAAAATACACTTTTGATCCTTACATTTTGGGTTGATTTTCATTTTGGTCCCTATTTTGATTTTGCTACTATTTTAGTCTCTAAAAATAGAAAATCAATTCTATTTTGGTCCTTGCTGTCAACCCACTAACAGAAAAACTTCTACGTGGCAGACGAGGTATCCTGTTAACACATTAAATGCAAACGTGACTATTAAAATAATAATAATAATACCATATCAACATCCACGTCATCATTTGATTTTTAAAAATTAATTTGTCAATTTTAACAAAATTAAAAAACATAAAAACACATAAATAGATCATGTTGAAGAACATTAATACACAAGAACATAAACCCATATTACAAGCACACAAACAAGATCACAAGAACATAAAACTGCAAACAAAAAAAATTAAATACTAAGGAAGAATGAAGAACATGGTACTCAAAGATTTTATTTTCCAACATTTCTCATAACACAAATTCAACTAAATACCTAGAATTTCATCCCAAACATATCTCTAAAACCAGTCAATCAAAACTCAACCAAATCAACAACAAAACATCTATGGTCTGTTTGGATCCCATGGATTTGGATTTGGATTTGGATTTGAGAGAGCCCAAATCCAAATCCTTTGTTTGGGTAAGTTAAAAGAAATGGATTTGAATTTGGTCCTAAATTCAATCAGAATTTGATAAGCTTAAATCCATGGATTTCAAATACCTACAGATACGGTGGAATTTGAAATCTCTCACGCACTATGCTTTATTTCTCTCTCAGAACAAAGCCCTCCTCCAACTGCATCGTCGACGGCGAAGGCAAGATCGGGCCGTCCGATTCGCCAAAACCTCCATCAAAGTCCTTTCCGTTCTGCTCCAGCGAGAAATCAAAGAATCCTCCGCTATAGATCGGCGGCGGAGACGGAGTCTTCGGCACCGTTTGTGTAGAGAACACGTCATCTACGTCGCTGGTGACGAAAGACTGGCTGGTAGACACTTTGTTCTCTCCGGACCGAAGGCTCTCTCTCAAACTCTCTGTTCTCTCCCTGCCGAAGCTCACAGATTACCAAGGCTCGACCTTGCTCTGTCACTTTCCAAGCCTCCACGGCTGTGGCTCACCTTGAGCTCACCCTCTTCCTCACTCGGTTCCTCTATCTCAAAATCTCATCTTCTCTCCAAATCCTAAACTTATTTTCTTTTATTTTTTACCTAGAGATCCCTCATTTTTTTTCTTTTCCATGGGTTTGGTATTTGGTTTGAGATTTGACAAATGGGTATGATTGTGGTGGTGTGGGTCTGAGATTTGAGAAGTTGGTTTGGCCATGGGTTTGGGGTTTGGTGCGTTGGGTTGATTCGGTGGTTGCTGGGTTGGGCGGCGATGGTGGAGTTGAATCGGTTGTGCTGGTGTGGGTATGTTATTGTTTTTCCAATTTGGGTATGTGATTGTTTCCGGTATGGGTTTGTGATTGTTTTTCCGATGGGTTTATGGTGGATTGTTCAGGGCTAGGCGGCGGCGGCTCTGGGATGTGGGTTTTTTTTTGGGTAATTTTGGTGGTGACAGAAGAGTGTGGCTGAGTTTTGGTGGATGGTGTTGTGTGGGTTTGCCGGAGAGAAACAAAAAGACAGAGAGGAAGTGGAGATGAAAGAGAAGAGAAAGAAACCAAATTTTTACTATTATTTTATTAAGAAAAATAATAATTAAAAAATATATTTTATTAATCTTAAATTCAAATCTAAATCCAAATTCAAATTTAGGTATCCAAACAATGAAATTTCAAATGACGAATTTCAAATCCTTCGTTGTTTAAAAAGACCTAAACAAGAAATTTAAAATCAATGGATTTCAAATCAAGACATTTCAAATTAATGGATTTTAAATCCAAATCCAAATCTAAATGTTGCCATCCAAACACAACCCTAAATCATCCAAAATCAACATATCACTGATCAGACCAACAAAACCCAACCTTTGTGCTTCCATAAATTCCAACCAAAATCATTAAACCACAAACCACAGATCCTCAACAAACTCCAGAGGCAGATCTGCGTTTGAAACTGATAAAACAAATCAAAAAAATCCAAATGTTGCTCATCATTTTCTCCACATCAAAACCCAAATCACCCAAACAATCGCCTATCAATGGCTGGGATCGGGCTTGAGAGAGGAAAAGAGCAAGGGTGAGGTAGAGAGAGGTTTAAGAGCCCTACCTGAGGCTTCGCCGTAGGGACCAACCACTACCTTAACCGATCTAGGCTTCACAACATCACAGCACACCCACCGATCTAGGCTTCACAACAACATAGTACTATCGAATTCTTATTCCCATTTTTATCGAATTGCCGCAACAACGACACGCTCGACCAATCTGTACCTGAAAATGACTGTTGCGATCTAAACCCCTTCAAAAACTCCCTCCTCAATGAAGACAAAGATAACGAAGTCAACGAACCACTACAGAAACTCTCCAACTGGTGAATCAAATTATGATCGTAACCTCCACCACCTCCACCTCCCCTAGTCTCTCCACTTGACCATAGAGACCTTGCCGTTTTCTGAGTATCGAAGGGAATTTTTTTTGCATTTAACTTTTTTTTTTAATATTTTAGTTAATTGTCTAGTTTGCAAAACCATTCAACAAGCTGACATCTCGAGTTTCTAAAACTCGAGTTTCAAGATAGAAATTGAGTTTTTAAAACCAGTTGCAAGTGGTGGCATCCAATGTGGAAAACAATCCACGTGGAACTCGAGTTTTTAAGACTCAAGTTCCATCATTTTCTTTCAGATCAGACTTTTCGTCTTCGTCTTCGTCTTTGTCTTCGTCTTTCAAATTAGACTCAAGTTTTTGTGACTCATATGCTTCTGCACTTCTTCATCCCAAATCACTTCATCTGTTTTTCAAATCATTTTGCTTTTTCAGATTTGCTTCTCTAGATTCTTCCTCTTCCTCTTCTTCTCCAGATCTCTGTTTTGCTTCTCCAGATTCTTCCTTCGATTCTGGCTTCCGATATGGTTCTTCGGTTCTTCTTCATCTTCATCTGCAGATACCTCTATAAAACTCAAGTTTGAGAAACTAGAGTTCCACGTGGCTAAATTGCTCCAGCTCAGTACCAGAACTTGAGTCTTTGAAGCTCGAGTTTGTCACCGAACTCGAGGTTCACAAACTTGAGATGCTAGTTTCCAATTTCGTTTCCACCATATGCTAACTTATTATATTGACTCCCACAATTATGATAGTTGAAAATTACCTCATATCGAAGGATTAGAGAGAGTGAGATCGTGAGGTAGAGATAGAGAAAACCAAACCTTTTGTATTTTTGTGTTTGGTTAAGAAAAAATAAAATGCAAGAAAAAATGAGAATTGAGAAATAAAAATTTTAATTTTAATTTAAATCAAATTTTTATTTTCAGTTTAAATTAAAATTAAGAAATTTAATTTTTTTTAATAATTTATATGCTGACGTGGCATTTTTAATCGCCAAATAAATTTTTTTATTATTATTTTAATAGCCACATCAGCATTTAATGTGCCAACAGGGCACCCCATCTACCGCGTAGAAATTTTCTATTAATGGATTGTCGGTAGTGATCAAAATGGAATTGATTTTTTTCTTTTAAGATTGGAATAGTAGCAAAATCAAAATAATGACCAAAATGAGAATCCACCCAAAATGTAGAGATTAAAAATGTATTTTGGCCAAAAAAAAAAAAGGAAAAAAAAAAGATATAAATGCAAAGAGGGAGAAATTATAAGGTCTACATGATGGACAAGTGACATGATCTACTATTCCATTAAAAAACTCACTATTTAAAATTGCTAAGTTAGAAATTTTTTAAAACGCTAACTCAATAATTTTAAACAAATGAAAGTTTTTTTAGTAAAATGATGGACATATAACGGGATTTTCCAAAGTATTGTATAATTTTCCGCAAAGAGGATCCATAAAAGACTAATGTCCACAATCCGCAGGACCATCCCCACTTTCGCGGGTTACCCAGATGAGACCCGTGGAAAAATCGGATTTTAATTAAACACCACTATATAAACGCTTGAACCGAACTTTTCGGTTTCGTCAGCGTCCACTTTCTTCGTTTCTTACCTCTGATCTGTTCTTCCCTTTTCCCCATTTCACAGTTTCATTCCATTTGTTCTTTTCTCCTTCTCTCTCTCTCTCTCTCTCTCACCTTTTTCTTCTTCGCCATAACCCGGTCTAGCGTTCTCTGTTGGACCGGTCTAAACCCGGTCAAGCTCTTCGTAGATCCTCCACTACCACCACCACCACCACCACCAACAACGACAATTCAGTCATGAATCCTGAATAGTAAGCATCTTCGATCTCAATCTCCTTGACTATTACAGCTTTTTCCTCTGTTTGGTCGCTCGGAAAATTAAAAACGAAAAGGAAATGAAAAATCTGAGTTTAATTTTCGTTTTCCGATTTTTATTTTTCCTCTTTTTTTTTCTACGCAACCGAACGTGATATTAATTTGGATAATCTCTTTAGATCTTTGATGATTTTGTGCCTTTTACCGTTGTGGATTTGAGAAAATTTTTTGACGAATTCCTAAAATATAGGTTTACCGAGAAAAATAAGGGGAGAGAAGAAATTATAGTCGCGAATTTTAGCTTTAATTTTTAAAAAATTTATGGATAATTCAATTTTGTGTTGATTAAATTTTCGTAGTTTATTGTTTTGCAATCGTATCTGTAGAACAAAATCGAAGCGCTATTTGTTTCATTGATTCAGATCTGAAATTGGAGGTGTTTTACTTGCGATGTGCAATTGTGCATTTTGATAGTTTTGTTTGGATTGTGATTTTCAATCTTAATAAGTTAATTAGGTTAAAGTTTCAGATCTCAATGCTTAGTCTGATTGCATAGCTCAATTTGTGGCATGTTTGTGCACAAGCGTGCTCAATTGCCTATTTGCATTTTTGTGTGTGGTTTGATTTGCATATTACCTATTATTGAAAATTGTGATAATTAGAACGATAGTTTCTGTGAGGAGACTTTTCAAAATTATAAAAATCTTTGAAGAGACTTTACGCTGTTGCAACCAAGTTTGGCCAAATAATGTTTATTTTGTGAATTATATTTCTCCCTGAGTTAAGTATATATTGCCTTTATGTTTAGGATCAAACTTGGAACCTTGTATACCAAACAAGGTGCTGTTAGGGGCTTAAACTCTAAGGCCTTTTTATTGTGATTAAAAAAAAAAGTAGAGTTTCCCTATATATACTATTTCACTTTTTGGGTTAGTTTACGACTTTATGTGAATACCATTTGCTGCAGTGCCATACCCATGGCCTTCATAATGGGGTCACGTATACCCTTTTCTTCTAAAAGTAGAAAACAATTTTTCTTTAAATAATAAATTTACAAGTTTGCAACCCAAATGGAACTGCAGCAAAAGATTTATTGGCTTTTATCTTGTCTTCTGCAGTGACTATTTGTTCAAGCTTTTGCTGATTGGAGATTCTGGGGTTGGCAAATCATGTCTTCTTCTGAGATTTGCTGTAAGCTGTCAAAATGCCTGACTTCATTAAATGCTCCCCCCCTTCCCCACACAAAAAAATAATAATGTGTGTGTGTGTTGTTAAGTAATATTGTCTTGATCATATATTTGAATTTGCCTTTCCTGATCTATTTTATCTGTTACTTGCCTCTTATTTTGCTCTTTTTAATCCTTTTTGCTGTTGTTTTATTTAGATGTATTTGCTTTTCTCTGTTGCTTGCTTAGAAGAGAGGAAAATTAGACCTTGTTTCATTATTTCATAGGATGGTTATCCTGTATTAGTGATTATAAGATATTTAACATACTTGTAAATTTGTGAATTAAAGTAACAGTTCACTATGAATTCTGTTAAAGTTTAGATTGATATGTTACTTCTGCAACCAATATAAAAGGGCACTTATGATTCCCCCCCCCCCCCCCCCCCCCGGCACCCCGTTCTTTTTTTTTTTTTTTTTTTTTACTCATTGCTATTTCTTCTCCCAAGAAGAGATTGTGGCACACCGATTAGTTTAAGGGTGAAACTAAATCATCGGCTTTCCACACCTTATTTTTAAACTCAGATAGGATTATGGCTGAACTTGGTTTAAACATCAAATGATAGTAGATTGGTGTTGCATGTGTAGTAGAAATGGCGAGATAGTGGATCATCTGTTATTATATTGTGATTTTGTATAGCCATGTGGACCTTTATTTTTTCAGCTTTTGGTTCCTTTAGGGTGCATTTGATGCCTTGAGTGTTGTTGGTTGTTTATATGAGCGGAGGAATTAGTGTAGTAAACACTCTTATGCAATATGGAATCTAGCATCAATATGCCTGGTATGGACACTTTTGAGAGAGCCTCTTGAAGATAAGAGAGCCTTGGGAGAAATTGAAGTTGTTTTTTACTAGATCTTTGTTTGATAGTTCCCTGGATTGGGGTTTTAGTGATTCTCACTCTGTTGTAGTTTTCATAGATTCCCTATCTTTTTGTATTGTAATACTTATTCATTTGTAATTCTTTATTCTACCTTATGTATACATTATGTGTACATGAGGTATTTTTTTGTTTTTTAAATAAAATTTTATTACTTAATAAATAAATAAAACATCTATAGTGATTTTTTAAGGCTTATGTAGAATTTATTTGAAAGTTGTCTTCCAATTCTGTTTGGAGTTGCTATTATCACTCTTTCTCAGCAATTCTGTTTTGAGTTGCCAATGAACTCTAGCTTAAATGGCACTCCCTTCTCCCTTAATAATGGGATAGAAAGTAACGTCTTGGGTTCTGAACCCATGGGGGGCATGGGTATTGTACCAATAAAAAATTTCTGTTTGGAGTTGAATTTTGGTGTTTTATGATATTCAAAACATGTACTCTATGTATTTGGTAGATCCTACTGTTATCTTACCATACTATCTAATATTATCTCCAAGCAACATTTGGTGTTATAAAAAGAACTGCAGCAAAAAAAAAAAAAAAAAATGTTTTCTCATTAGTGGAAAGTTTTCTGGTCGCTGAGCATATTGAAGCTTACTTGGCTCTAATTGAAATTTCTTGAGCAGAATTTATGAATATAAATGCAATGTGATTTTTTTTTTCTTTCGTCTCTTTGACACAGGATGATTCATATCTGGACAGTTACATTAGCACAATTGGAGTTGACTTTGTAAGTATTTACCTTTGGGTTTTAATAGATGTTATATCAATTGAAGCAATATGATCCTAATTGTTGCGTTCCACCTATTATCAGAAAATACGCACTGTGGAGCAAGATGGAAAGACCATAAAACTTCAGATCGTAAGCCTTCTTCCCCCTTTTTTTAATTTTGGTAAAGTTGTATGGTTGTACTAGTTCCTGGAAATTTGTTAAACTGCCCAATCAGCAGTCCAAAGAAGTATCATTCGCATGCTGTTTAATCCTTTCTTTTCTTTTTTTGCCTGCTTTTCTTTTTGGTGGTGGGTTTTTTTTTTTTTTTTTTTTTTTTTTTTTGGGGGGGGGGGGGGGGGGTTGTGTTTCTTGTTCTTTAAATCTGGTATAATGCGTGATGTGAAAGTAAGCCACTGGCCATGGACTAAATGGCATCACCTCCCTCTAAAATAAGTGGTGGAGGGTGATGTTGTAGTTATAAATCAACATGGGTGCATGGGTTGCTTTTAGTTATCACAGGGAAAAAGTAATAAAGAATAATTATGATAGTTGTGGTGGTGGTAAAAAAATCTACTATAATCCTTTGGTGGAATCTCTTTGTGGGTTGGGGTCATTTTAAACATGTTTACTTTTGGTTAATAGCCATCTTCATGCAGAAACGACTAACAAGATGGTTAAATATCCTAAATATTGTTAATGGATTGAAATTTGGTCATTGGTTTATAATATGATGTTTATGTAGTGCAACAGCCTATGAATGTTGCTGTTGTTTCTATCTGGCTGTTGAACTTTTTTTGGGATATTTAGTGGGATACTGCAGGACAAGAGCGTTTCAGGACAATCACTAGTAGCTATTACCGTGGAGCACATGGCATTATTGTAAGCTCTCTCTCTCAAATTTTCAGCATTTTGCTCATGGTTCTGCCCTGACGATTTGGTGTGAATGTTGAACTTGTTTCACAATGTTTTTGGTGTATATGCCAGATAGTTTATGATGTGACAGACCAAGAGAGCTTTAACAATGTTAAGCAATGGTTGAGTGAAATTGACCGATATGCTAGTGAGAATGTAAACAAGCTTCTGGTTGGAAACAAGTCTGACCTCACTGCTAACAAAGTTGTGTCTTATGAAACGGCGAAGGTAAAACCATGGTCCTTCAATTGCTCTTCCTCGTTTTTTTTACTTTTACTGTATTATTGAGAACTTAAATAACGCTGTTGCCTGTGACTTGGTTGGGCTCTGAAGGCGTTCGCCGATGAAATTGGCATTCCATTTATGGAGACGAGTGCCAAAAATGCTACTAATGTGGAGCAGGCTTTTATGGCCATGGCTGCTGACATCAAGACTCGGTACATATTTCTTATATACAACTATTCAAGCTATTCTGATGTTTTTATTGTAGAAATTAGTTAGAGAAGGGGAATAAGATGCATAATTTTTTCAAGGAAAGAACAGGTGTTGGGCAGCTTTGAAGGAACTATTTAAGAAACAAATTCAGCTTTAGTTTTGTTGTGGTTGTCTAAGTTGCTTGGGGACAGGATTTTCTTGGCCTTATATCTTTGTGCACAATTGCCTTTTTTCTATGAGAAATTAATTCTTTCATCACTTTGTCCAGTATGGCAAGTCAACCAATGAACAATGTAAGGCCACCAACAGTGCAGATACGAGGACAACCGGTTAATCAGAAATCTGGCTGCTGCTCTTCTTAGTTGGTTCTTTCAGAAATTCCATTGCATGTATGCATATAAGAGCAGCCCTTCTCTCTGAATCAGAGTGGACCGTTCAAACCTCCTAAAACCTATATATGATGATATGTCCATCAGTTTGCTTTGTAAGATGTTCTGCCATTCCATTCTTTTCAGTTTGTTTTTAAACGGTCTGTACAAAATGATCTGATGCTCAGCCACAATATCTGTTAAATTTTTTTTCACTGTTCCTTGTCTGGAAACTGCAAATCACACTTTAAACAAAGTTTAGGTATTGATATAATATTTTGATTAGCTTGCTGATGAAAGGAGAAAATATTGAAACCACCCCCCCTCTTTTTCTCCCTTTCTTCTAGCAGGGCATGTTTAGGGCCTTCTCCTTTTGTTTTACTTTTCAAGCAGTGTGTTTTTTGCCAAATTTGTTAAATATCATGAACCCTCAATTCTAGACGACTTTTTGAACAGCGAAACGCATTCTAGTGAACAAGATAGGAAACCCTTGGCTATAGTTGTAGAAGTATATTAAGAACAGCATAACCTAGCAAGAGTTTTATAGTTCAACCGGCATCTCTTGGTGTTTTCAATGGCTCTCTCTTTGTAATTGTCAAATGAATAAAGAATAGCATAACCTAATGCTAATCTTAATTATGATGAGAAATGCTTTAAAAATGAATGTTGGTTTTAAAAAAAGGGAGGCAACAGTGTTGTTAAAAAGAGAGAAATTTGTAGTCCTAAGCAAAATAAAAAATGCAGTCTATTTTATATAAATTTCGATTAATCTTTGCACGGAAAAAGTTGAATTAAAGTTTCAATTTTATACAGTGCCTCTTTATCTACTCATGATGACGTTTCTAAAAGGTTGCAAGTTGTGAATAGGAGGTTCAGCTAGGCAATGCATCGAATATATGGTATTAAATGGCTAATTCTAACATTTTTTTAGTGGAGGTGCCTTTATGGTCACGCCCAAGAGGGTGAGTCACAATAATTGCCTCCACTCCTTTTTGTTTATAAAAAAATAGAAAGGCTAAATGGAAGTGAAAGTGCATAGTTCTTCTGTTGTGCTTCAAACTTTTGTTTTTTTAAGTCATTTTGGTCATATGAGAAAGGGCATTGATATCATAGAGAAAATTAAGAGAATCCAGATTGAACATCTGGATTAATAATAAATATGGAAATCGGATGTTAATGATCCCATTTCTTTTTAGAAGGGAAAAAAATTGAAATCCCGTTTAGTACATGTATTTAAAAACTGAAAATTGTTGTTTGAAAACATTTGTGGAAATAAATATGGATGAAAAAGTGTGTCGAAATACATATAATATTGTTTAAAAACTGAAAATTGTTATTTGAAAACACAAACCAAACACCCCTAGATGTTTGACATCTAGTTTTGGTTAGAAGAAAAAAGATATGAAAAGGTATGGAATCCAGATCTTTTAAAGAGATAGATTTTCCAATAGAAGATTACTCTCTACTTAAAATATCGCACTTGATGTAATTTTTATGAGTGGCTAAGATTTAAAATTGCAAAAAGCAACTTTAAATTCAACCATTGAATAAATAAAAAAATGTAAATAGGTAAGTTTAGTGAAAAAATATTGTGAGAGAGGGAGTTAATTGTATGGTGCCATTGAACTCAATCCCTTTTTTAAGATTCACATTTAATGACCAACAAAATATGAAATTTAAAATTTATTAGACTAATTATTATTATTATTATTATTATTATTATTAGAGATGGGTTCAAGTTACACCTGGTGTAACTTCACAGAAGTTTCACCTTTTTAAAGTCATAGATTTCCAAAAGATCTAAAGGTCAAAAAGAAAACATCATAATTCTTTACATCATTAAATGCTTACTTAATTAATAGCATCCTCATTATCTTTCTCCTTATTAAATATTTCTGTCTTTTTTTTTTTTCTCTCCAATTTCTGTGATAGATGCGCTTTGTTGATGGTTGCCCAATAATGTGAGCAACCCCAGTTGTTGTATCTCCTCCTCCAATGTGTAAAAGCCGAGCACAGTGTGATGGGATCAATGGTGTCCTTTCCCATTTGTTGCAAGTCTCAAATAAAATCCCAATAACTCCATTCCCAAGCATGGTTGATGCTGATGCTTTTGTCTCCTTTTTTTTCTTTTGTGTCGTGTGTTGTTGTTGTTGTTGTTGTTGTTTTTTGTGATCATAAGAATTGAATTTGAATTCAATCCAATCGAGAACAATGAAATCAAAGAAAGTAAAAAAGGTTTGCGTGAATTTTGAAGAATTGCTTGGACTGAGGTGATGGAAAGAAAAGAGTGTGGTTGGACGCTCTTTTCGCTTCTGCAAATGGTAGTTTTAAAATGTTGGTTTGTTTTGTTCTATTTTGTTTTTATGGTGTGTGTATGAGTAGAGGATCAAATGAAATGAAATAATAAAAAAATTCAATTTAGATTAATAGAAGAAATAACGAACCTGCACTCTGTAACGAACCTGCACTCTGTATGAACCCTCCCCCCCCCCCCCCCCCCCCAAAAAAAAGCAATACATACAGAGTAAAGAATGAACGATTTGCAGCTCCTAGTGAATATCTTCCTAAAAAAATGAGGAAAGTGATAGAGGTTTTATTGAGGGGGAGAAAAAAAGAGGACAGCATAGAAAGTGGAGAGAGAAAAAAAAAAAAAAAAGGAGACAAAGAAATATTTAATAAGGAGAGAGATAATGAGGATGCTATTAATTAGGTAAGCATTTAATGATGTAAAGAATGATGATGTTTTCTTTTTGACCGTTAAATTTTTCGGAAATCTATGGTTTAAAAAATGTGTAACTCTTATGGAGTTACACTAGGGGTACGTTTGGTATATTGTAATAGGCACTATAATGTAATAGTTATTCCAATAGTTTATCTATTCCTCTAAAAAAAAAATTCCAATGGTTTAGCTATTCAGTAATTTGATTATGTTTTTATAACACAGAATAGTTATTCCTTATAAATATTTATTTTTTAAAATGAGGAATAATTATTCTTCTTTAAAAGGTTGTAATAACTATTCCTTAGTAGATGTAATAATTTATAAAATCAATATTTTCAAATAAACAAACTTTTCATATATGCATAACAATTAGGAAAAAAAATCTAAAAAATAACTAATATCTCTCTCAAATTTAAAAAATATTATTTTTTAGGAAATATAATTGTATGAGTAATATATTTCCTAAAATATATTTTAAGTTTGATTCTAATGTTACAACTCACAATCAAACTTATGAATATGTTTAGTTATTCCATTACAACATATTTTATTCCTAGTAATAAAGATTGTCATTCCTGTCATAATCCACATTCAATGTACCAAACGTGCCCTAGGTGTAACTTGAACCCATCTATTATTATTATTATTATTATTATTATTATTATTATTATTATTATTATTATTTTATGGGATATTAGACTATGAGTGAGGCTTTTGACTTTCAAAAGACTCCTTTTTGTTTTCCATTTAACCCTCTTAAATCATAATTAAAGAAGTAGATTCCGGTTAGGTCATCTGGTAAAGCTTGAATAAGAGATCTGGGGTTCAATATCCGTCTACACTCAAAATCAATTGATGTTTTAGTTTAATGATAAACAGCTATCATTATGAGTGGACGATATAGATTGAAACTCTAAAAAAAATTCATAATTAAAGAATATAACCCTTTGCTTCTCAAAAGGGGGAAAAAACTGCATTTAGTTTATACAAGTTCTAAAATTGCAACATATTTTCTCTACTCTTATTCTAGAAAATATTTGTGCATCTCTCTTATCTCACAACTGAACATAAACAGGCAAACTCATGAATTAGAAACCATACCATGACAATATAAAACATATATGCTCTCACTGCGGAACTATTTGGAAACTGTTTGAATCTTTGTCATATTTTTTCTACTCTTAGGACTAGACCTGAATTGTCTTTAGTTGGGGTGGGGGGCTGCTTTTGGAGGTGCTATAAAATTATTGAACGTCATTTTTTACTTTCTACTTATAATATATGTTATATATACTAGTTAATTTTACAAAAAAATGTTTTTCAAAATTATAATTGATAAAATTATTTTTAAGATTGACACTTGCATAAAGAATATCTAAGATGAATATGATTTATAAAATATATTTTAACCTTGTACTCTTCCTTTCTTACATCTAGTTTTGGTTTAGAAGAAAAAAGATTTAAAAAGGAAAGGAATCCAGATCTTTTAAAGAGGTAGATTTCGCAATTGAAGAAGATCACTTTCTACTCAAAAGATGTATTCTTTTCTTACTTGAGAATCACATTTAATGAACCAATATATGAAATTTAAAATTTATTAGACAGCTTATTATTATTATTATTATTATTATTATTATTATTATCAATGGGATATTAGACTACTTATTATTGAGGCTTTGACTGAAATGGCTCCCTTTTGTTTTCCATTTAACCCTCTTAAATCATAATTAAAGAATATATCCTCTTTTTTCTCCACAAAAAAAAGAAAAAGAAAAAAGTAAAACTGCAGTTAATTTATACAAATTTTTGAAATTACTACAGATATATATTTTTTAATATAAGATAAAAATTCTACTCTAGTCTAATCTAAGTGTATATGTATGTGAGACTCCTTCTTGAAAACTTAAACCCGACTTTTAGCCCCCACACCCCACAAACACTTATACTCGTGGAGTAACCACTACACCAAGGGTGCACGGTAGCACTCTTAGAACTAGATCTGAATTGCAAAAATAATGATTTTTTTTTTTTTTTTTGAGATGGATAGATAGTGGGGAGGGGGGAGGGGGAGGTGCTATAAAATCATGGACTGTAATTTTTTACTTTCTACTTATAATATATGTTATACTAGTTAATTCTACAAAAAAATAATAAGTTTTTTAAAATTAGAATTGGTAAAATTCTTTTTAAGAAGGAGACCTACATAAAGGAAATCTAAAATGAATATGGTTTAGAAAAAAAAATTTACCCTTGTACTCCTCTTTTCCCATCTCTAACGTGAATCAGACAAAGTTCCAAAAAAATTAAAATAAAAGGTGAACTAGACAGAGAATGCAATCCCTAGGATTGACACCTACATAAAGAAAATGATTTAGGGCATATTAATTTGTAGCGAACTTGCAGACTGAAATAATCAGCAACAGATAAAAAATTGGTGGTTTTGGCAAAACTTTATTGATTAGGAAAAAGATATGAACCCAGATGGGTTATATATCTAAAGGCTCAATTGCAAGGAATAAATTGCCTTCACATTGTTCTAACTATAGACTTCAGCTGATAATTCAAATGCAAAAATTAAGCTTCAACTCATCAAAAATTTTCATGTCAGTCTAATAGCTCAGGATGTCTGAGATGATAAGTTTTGCCTTGGTGGGGTTTTGAGGTTGTCCAATTTTAAGCTCAACAGCATCTCTTGCAATTGATGAAGCTATGAGGCCTTAATGAGATAGACTGTGAGGGAAAGACTTTGGTGAAGGAATACCAGATGGATGGATAATAACAGGAGCACAAGTACCAAAATTCCTCTGGGTTCCAGGCAGCCAAGAATAGGATGGAAAACTTTGTCTAGCAAAATTCACTGTTTGGATGAACTGTTCATTGTCAGACATTCCCACCTGGTAAGACAAGTAAAATCATCATAAAACAATTGGTTTGGTGCTTAGGCTAGGAGAAATTTTCAAAATAAAAAGGAAAATTAAAAAAAAAAATCAGGGAAACATAAGGAAATTCTCTTATATCCTAAGACTTGCAAGTCTTCAGGTTTAGTGGTGAATGAAAAGTGACAAAATAAAATTCCATGCAAGAAATGTATTTTGTAACAAGCTATCTGTGAATTTTAGAAACATCTGAGGCTGCAATGGGAACAAAGATCAAGGATAAGTCCTAGTCACCATAGAATACAACATGCTGTTTGTGGAAATTTAGAGAACAGTGATGCAACATTAATTTGGCAGTGATTTATCATGAATATGTGCATATTCCCCCAGGCTCTAGTGCATAAAGAAAAATTACAAATTTCCAATTATATAACATCAGTTCTAATGAAGGAAAGCATAGAAGATCCCTAAGATTACAACACTCATTTATTTTTTTCTTTATTTATTTTTTTGTATTTTGCTAAACAAGATTACATTACAGCACTGTGAAATAATATTCCAATCTTGGCAACTACGTACCACTCAAAACAAGTCACTTGATACACTAATTCCATATCTAAAACGAAACACCAAAAACACTTCAAACATGGTGGTCATGTTGTGTGATTGGCAAGACAGTGTAAAAGGAAAATGATTTCTGTAAAGAAACATTCCCAGTTAGGCCATTAAAAACTATTCCAGTGGCCTTAATTAAGCAATCATGTTTCCTTGAGAACTCTTCATATTAATCCCTCTCTAAAATCCTCATAAAGAAATTTTTTTTTTTTTAAAAGTCACTTCAAGACATTGAATCTCTGTTGTTATAAATAATGTACATGGAATGGTTTACTTCCTTACAAGGTTCAATGCATTTACAAGTTGCATTAAAGATCATTAACCAGATTTTTTTTTAGCTTAATAGTTCATATAGTTATTATCCAATTATCCAAAAGTACAGATAAAACACTCCCAATGCTGTGAACTTAAAATCAGTATTTTTACTACCATATGAAATATCTCAATAAATAAAAAGTGGCAAATGTCAAATTGTTGCTTACCATGGATGGACGCCAAGAGTAATTTGGAGCACCAGAGATTAGCGGTGACATTTGAGCAGATGGTGGAATATCGATGCAGACATGCGGGAATCGATTCACATTCTGAACTCCAGCAGTAGCCTATAACATTCAAAAAAGCCATTAAAGACTTCTAAATTCCAACAACTCAGATACAAGTATATATTAGTTATACTCTTTGATCTATGGACTTTTTTTACCTCTAGTTGGCTCTCATTAATATTCACCAAGTTAACGACTGTATTTTAACAAACTGTTTTGCATTATATTTGAATAAACTTGGGGTGTATGGAATTACCTCTGATGACCTTTCACCATCACTTTTCTTTGTTTGTGAAACTGGGGAATCCTTAGGAGTTATTTCCTGTAAGTCCATGATTCTAGTCATATCTATGAATTGAGAGAGAGAAAGAGGGAGAGAAGGAGAGAGATGTATTACATATTCATTCAGAGACAAGTCGAACACACTTGGTCTACGTTTCTTCTTATCAATTGCAGCCTGTCTCAGAAAATATTTCTGTGCATGACTAGCAACCTGAGATGGCGACCTGGTGGTCACAAACTTCTTTGAAATTCCTCTCCAATCACCTTTCCCAAGCTTCTTCAAACCAGCTAGAAATACAACGTGCTCCTCCTCAGACCATGGGGTCCCTGAACAAACAAACAAACAGCAACGTCTTTTTAGCAAACACCAAATGGACACAATATTGTATGATTTTAAAAAGAAAATGACAAAGTTTAGCTCCAAATTATATTTGGAGCCAATGGCTACGACACCCACTGAAAAAAATAACATGATTATATATTTTGAAGATCTAACTACTAGATTGCATATTTTTTATGTTTGCTCTAAACATGTTTGAAGTTATGATATTAGTAACAACAATTTAGGAATACAAATTAGTAATATTTTTAATCATTGAATGTTTTGATAAATGCTATAAAAAAATAAAAAAAGTCTTCACAAATCAGTATGGAAAGCATATCCTCGGGTAGGGTTCAAAAAATCCCAGAAATCTCCTTCTAAATTATAGAGTACAAATTACCACAACAGATACAAAAGGCAAAAAGAAAGAAATAAAATAAAATCCACCATCTAAAATTTTAAATTATACTATCATACATCAAATAAATAGATTTCACTGAAGATCCATTAATCCAACAAATCCAAATAAATAAAGAGGAAAAACTGTGATAAATTCCATCAGATTTAATTAAAACTGAAAGTAGTAAATTCTTGTTTTATGAAAGGTAGTAATAATGATCGTAATTAACAAGCAAATATATGGATTGCAGAACCCTAATCTGTAAAACTGGAAAAAAAAAAAGAAAAGAAAAAAGAAAGAAAGTAAAAGTGAAATATAATGATCCAAACAAACAGATCCCATCATGTACACAAATCACAGCATGTTATGAATCAAAACTCATCCCAATACACACAAGAACACAAAAACATAGAAGTAGTATTGTAGTAATAATAATAACAAAAGCAACAACACTGATATATAAAGCAATTTAAATCTGACATATATATATATATATATATATATACATGCATACCCTTTTTTCTCTCACGATCAACAGCCTTGCGTTGAACAATGCCATCAGAGAGATACCCAGTATTAGCTTCATCGTCATTCATCTTTTTGGAACTCAGATTTCCTGTGCTAAAACTCTTTTTCATAGAATCATCAACAATTTTTGGCAAATACACACCAAAAATCTTCACGCTGTTATTGCCATTGGCAATATTATTATTATTATTATTGCACGTCCTAGAGTTGTGCCCATTAACCCCACAATGGGAGCACTTTCTTGCAGATTCTCTCACCATTGTTCTCTCTTTCAAAAGAGAGCCCACAGAATGAAAGAAATCTGTATCTCTGGCCGTGCAAGGACGTGCCGCCTAAAGATTAATTACACACACACACATATATACACACACACACACACAATATTGTTTTCTGATTTCCTTGTACGTACTACCCTAGTTTGTCAATGCTACTGCTTTTTTCCATATTTTTCTTAGCCACGTATGTTTGGAAGATTCTGTGATTCGTCTTTCCCAGAAAAGATAGATTTTCCCTCTTGCGTGTGGGAGAATGTGATGAGTATATAGTCTAACTTACCAAACAAAATAGAGAGACTATATATAGGTTTGTGAATTGTAACGATGTTTAAAAAGTTTTTTTTTTAATGAAATAATATTTTAAAAGTGAGACTAAAGGAAAGAGTGATGTTTTTTAAGTCAATCAATAATGGACACTTATACATTTGTTAAGAGCTTTGTAAATTAATTGGTACTTTTTAGTGTTTTAACGAAACGGCCAGAATTCAAATCGTTCCTCACATAACTATCAAATTATAAATTTTTAATAAAAAAATAGAAACTTAGTTTGTATGTAAGTTCTTATTGTGATGCATCATATGTGAGATCAAAACATTCATATGAAGGATATACATATTTTTTCAATATATATATATATATATATATATTACATTGAGGAAATATGTTTTAAGTAAGATAATCAATTTGGAGTATATCACTCAAGAATAAAGGGACAATTCCTTTAACTTGAAATTGACAACTGCAGAGTCTGCCACGTGATCACAAAGTGACACAAGGCCAATAACTGCACCCAAGGCCAGGCTTAATACCAAATTTACCAATTGTAAACGTCACCATGGCCAGTCTTATCTCCAAATTTGGCAATGGCAACTGTCTCATAAAGAAAGCCAAAAAAAGAGGTGACGCGTCCATCGCCTACCATTTCTTACATGCGAAGAAATCTCTAGTACTCATAAAGAGTTATTATAAACTTTCACTAGTGTGGAGGAATAAAAATTAGATTCGTCTAGAGTTTTGTAATTTAACTGACACTTTATACTATTTTCAATAGAGATATTTAAGATTCAAAGTCCCCTCCCCAATTATCGAATTATTAAAAATAAATAAATAAATAAAACACATGAAAAGCTGTAATTAGTGAATAACTCTGAATGGAACAAAATTTTTTTATCCTTCCACATAAGTAAAAACTAAAATATTTATTATAAAATTATTAAATATTGTGGGATCTACTATTCATATAAGAGGAAAAAGTACTACCTCATTATACTCTTGAAATATTATAATTACTTATGTTTATTTTAATTAAATCAAAAGAAAATTAATTAATGGTAAATTACAACTTCTTATATCCATCTAGTCGAAGGCCTTATTGCACTAAAAAAAATTCTCACGGATATGCATGTTTTCTTAATATATATGTTGAGAAAATATGTTTTTAGTAAGATAACCAATTTGAAGTGTATCACTCTAAAATAAGGGAATAATTCCTTTATTAACTTGAAATTGACAACTACAGAGCTTGCCATGTGATCACAAAGTGACACAAAGCCAATAAACGAACCTAAGGCTAGACTTACTACCAAATTTGCCAATGGTAACCATTACCATGGCCAATCTTATCACCAAATTTTCCAATAATAACTACATAAAGAAAGTCACAATAAGAGGTGACACATCCATCTCCTACCATTTCTTGCATACGAAGGAATCTTTACATGGACGGAGCTATATATTAACTTGGGAGGCAATGGCACCCCCCAAATTTTTTTTTTAATAAAAATATTAGTATATTATTAGGTACTAATTTTAGCAATTTTATTTAATAAAATTATACTTTGTCCCCTCTTAACAATACCATCAATTCAGAGTTTTAGCATTTTTCACCTTTTAAGGGCTATAAAAAATTAATAGATTAAATCTAAAACAAAATATACAAGCCCAAAAAAATTAGCCCAATAACAAAAATTACAACAATAAAGCTAAAAAAAATTAAGCCCAATCAACCAATATAGTTTACCCAAAACAAACAACCTAGCTCTTTAAAAAGTTTTAAACAAAAATCTTTAGTGGTTAAGTTGTAGAATCAAAGGCCGAATCTACTGCACACAGCGAGTAGCAAAGCCGCCCTCCCTAACTCCAAGTCTTGGCTCGATCCCTGAATCTATAATTTATAAAGAGTTATTATAAAATATCACTAGAATGGAGGAATAAAAATTAGATACGTCAAAAGTTTTGTAGTTCAACTGACACTTTATAGTGCCTTTAATAAAGATTTTCAAGATTCAAAACCCCCTCCCCAACTATCAAGTTATTTATAATTAAAAAAAAAAAATCAAACACATGACAAATTGTAATTACTAGATAACACTGATAAAATGACAATTTTTTTTAATATTCTTACACGTAAGTAAAGGCTAAAGTATTTATTATAAAATTATTAAATATTGTGGGATAGGAAGAAGTACCACAATGTTATACTCTTGAAATATTATAATTACTTATGTATATTTTGTTTCAATCAAAAGAAAATTAATAAATGGTTAAAATTATAACTTCGTATATCCAACTAATTAATTGGAAATATGATTGACTATTTTAATGAGAAACTTATACTCAAAATAAGATACAATGAATAATAATTAATATCACAAACAAACAAAAATCAGATTATTTCAAATTGAATTATTGCGGCAAAACCCTATGCCATCTCAAAAAACTACCAAGCATATCGATCATCAAATTAATCAAATATAAGAATATAAAACAGGGGTAAAAAAACCCTTTAGGTGTGCTTTTGAGCATGGAAAAATTTTGGTTACAGACTTTTGTAGCCTAAAAATACAACTCCCATTCAAAAATTAACTTGACTACATATTTTGAAAATCAAACCGTCAAATTGAATGTTTTTTTATATTCATAACACACATTTAAAATTCCGTGCCAATCAGATTTTATTTATTATTTGATTAATTAACTTATTTTTTTATGTATAATTTTAAATTATAAAAACTTAAAATTTAAATATTTGATTTATGACATAAGTATAATTATTTGATCTTCTGAAAATTTGTAAACTTGGAGGATATAAAAGAAAATGTAATCTAACGATGGATTTGTAAAAATTCACATCCAATAAAAAGATGTTGAATGAAGTTGTATTCTTACGTTACAATAAAGTTTGTTGCCAAATTTTGTCCTTTAGGTATTGTTTAAAAAAGTTTAGCATTTTTATTTTCTCAACTCTTTTTTTTTTTTTTTTGCAAATGATTTAAATTTTAGTTTTATAACATAAAAGTTACAAAAAAAAATTATATCTTATTATAAAACTATATAAATAAGCTACTGAAAGTAATTTATTCTCAAACACACTTTAAATATTCTAAAGAATTTTAAAAAAACAATTATTAATTTGTTTAAAATGAAAATTAAAACAACAATCTATAGCTTTAAACAAGACTAGCTATAAATTAAAGATCTCGGCATAAATTTCATACTTGATTACCCAAAAAATAAAAAAATAAAAGTCTATATAACTTCCAACATGTCAAAATAAGACACGTACTAGCTACAAAAGAGCCTGAGGACCAACACATAACAAAGGTAGCATAATGGGCTCAATCCACTATAAATATATATATATATATATATATATATATAAATATATATTCCTGTTTTTTTTTTTTTTTTTTGAGGAACTATATATATCCCCTTTTTTTTTTTTGAGAAACGCGCGCACACACACACATATATAGGGGAAGGGGATGAGATAAGGGAATACACTCACACGCTAACACCAAAACTGTATGCGGCAGTTAGTGTCGCGGAGCAAGTGATAAACCCCTTCTCAATATTACACCTTACTGATGTGAGACCACTCAACAACACTGAGTATATCCCTTTAACCAAACAAATAAAATAGATGTCAGTATCCAAATTTAATACTTCATGATAAAATAGTATATGATTTAAAATATATTTAATACTTATCTTACCATAGAGGCTTCCAATTACTCGCTACAAATATAGTTTATTTATAGGACCTAGAACAAGAACTAATTTTCAAAAGGACAAAGTTTAGTTACAAAATTAGTGAACTTAATATCTTTTTATTAGAAGTGAATTTTGACAAATTCACTATTAGATTACATATTCTTCTAATATCCTCCATTCTGGCAAAATTTTAAGAAAATTAAAGATTAATAGCTAGGTAATCAATAAAATTTTTTAAATTGCAAGTTTTTGTAATTTAAAATTATGCATAAAATATAAACTTATAGACCATATAGTAAATAATATCCGATTGACACAAAATTTAAGATGTATATTAAGAGCGTAAAGAACATGCAATTTAACAGTTAGATTTTCAAAATATGTTGTAATATTTATTTTATTGAGTGAGTTTGTAACCTTAAGTTACAACTAATTTTGTAACTAAATTTTGTCCTTTCCAAAAACACCTCTCAAAAGTATAGATCCAAACCTTAAAAAATTTAATAATTCTCTTATATAAAATGGCTATAATTTGCTACTTCTCTTCCATTTTCTCCATACTCTTTACGAGTGGTTCTTGAAAAGACTTAGAATTTCTAGGATACTAGTGACACCAATTTGGGGTTCAAGTGATGATAGTTCAATACTCAGTAGGAATGACATTTTTTTGTAGTATATATATTTGTTTAAACCCCATTTCCCCCACCCCCTACAACAATCTAAATATATTTTAAAAAATCACTCCAATATGCTATAATGTTTTAAAGGGCAAAATTTAGTTACAAAATTTGTTATGAACTAAGGCCATAACCTTACTCAATAAAATAAATATTACTACATATTTTGAAGATCTAATTGTTGAATTGTATGTTCTTTATGCTTTTAATACACATATCAAATTTTGTGTTAATAGGTTATTATGTTTTATATGATCTATAAGCTTATATTTTATGAATAATTTTAAAGTACAAAAACTTACAATTTAAATAATTTATTGATGACAAAACTATTGATCTTTAATTTTCTAAAAATTTTGTAAGCGTGGAGAATATAAGAAGAAGATGTAATCCAATAATGCATTTATCAAAATTCATCTCCAAAAAAAAATATTGACTAATGTTGTAGTTTAAGATTACAACCAATTTTGTAACTAAATTTATTTTGTTATTCTTTAAAAGAAATCATTAGATTGCTCTCATATAAGGATCTTAAACTATATTTGTTCCCAAAAAATCATGAAAAATACAAAAATTCTAAGATATATTTATTTGGCAAAAATGCAAAATTCACCCTTTATGTTTTACTAAAATTCATTTCAATCCTCTAACTTTCAAGTTTATTTAATAAAGGATTTTCCATCAACTTTTATTATATGTTGTGGTTAATTTTCTAATTTTTAAATTTTTCTTCAATTTTTTTAAATTAAAAAATTCAATTAATGATTGAAAAAGTATTTTCCAGATATTTTTTTCAAAATTTTTTTAACAAAAGTTGACAAAAATGCCTTAATTGAATAAATCTAAAACTTAGAGTACTAAAATGAATGAAATCAAAGTTAAAGAACTTAAATGAATTTAGAAAAAACTTAGAGGTTGTATTTTGAATTTTTTTTTTTTGCCCATTTTTTTTTATAGAAACTTGTTTTGCAAGATAAAATGTTTCTTAGTATCGAAACAATGAATGTATCTAAAACTTTTAAGCTATTAATTATTAAGTTATTAATGCAACTTCTTCTAAAAAAAAGCAGTTATTAATGCAACTATTTCTATATATATAAAAAATTATTAATACGCCTTGACTTATATTAGGATAAAAAGTTTTATAAATATCAGTACTATCAATATCTAGATAATTTTAAAGACCAATAATAATTCATTTAAAAAAAATCATATCAATTTAAAGAAATTGAAAAATGAAAAAGACATTTTATTAGTCAAGGCACTATTGCTTAATTGCTTTCAAAAGAAGCAGATACAATACTTCATGATAAAATAGTATATGATTTAAATTTAATTTAATGCCAATCTTACCACAGAGGCTTCCAATTACTCGTTGCAAATATCGTTGATTAATAGGACCTAGAGTAAGAACTAATTTCCAAAAACATCTCCCAACCAAAAGTATAGATCCTAAAGTATGGTATATAAAAAATAAAAATCTAATAATTATCTTATATAAATGGCTATAATAATAATATGCCTATCTTCCATTTTCTTGCATCTCTTTATTAATGATCCGTCAAAAAATTCAAAACTTCTAGGATACTAAGATACTAGAAAGTTTTGTTCAAGTGATAGTTTAGTAGTAATAATATTTTTTTGTAAATATGCTATCATATTTAAAAGATATGGTTAAATTGCCCTCATTTAAGGATCTTAAACTATGTTTTTTTTTTTTTTTTTGCTCGAGAGAGATCTTAAACTGTGCTTGTTCTTGAAAAATACAAAAATTCCTAGATATATTTATCTTTTTCCCTTTTTATGGGATTTTTTTCCCGTTTGATTGATAGAAACTTGTTTTGCAAGATAAAATGTTACATAGTATCAAAACAATGAATATTTTAGATAAAAGTTAAAAATGTTTAAGCTTATTAATTAAGTTATTAATGCACCTGTTTCTCAAATTTTTTATTTATTAATGCGCCTTTAGTTACATTAGGGAAAAAAAGTTTTATAAATATCTAGATAATCTAGAAGACCAATAATAATTCATTTTATTTGAATATTCTTTGAAAAAAATCATATCAATTTAAAAGAAATTGAAAAATTAAAAAGATATTTTTTATTAGTCAAGGCACTATTGCTTGCTTTCAATAAAAAAAGAAGTAGAAATGGGATAAAAAATTTGAGAAATGGGTTTTGTCTCATTTTAATATTAATTTTTACCGTAAAAGTATATTTGTAGATACAAATAGATTTGAAAAAATAATTGAAATATATCTATTTCATTAAGTCAAGGCTCTAAGACACTGTGGGTTTTAGTTAGCTAAACTAATAAAGTCTTTGATTGTTGAATAAGAGATCTGGGGTTTAATCCTCGTTTATACTAAAAACTAATTGGTGTCTTAGTTCGATGATAGATCTGGGGTTCAATTCTCGCCTATACTAAAAACTTATTGGTGTCTTGATTTGATGATAAATAACTATCATCAAGAATAGACGTCATAGGTTGAAACTCTCTTAAATTTTTTTTTTTTTTTAAAAAACCCTCTAACACACCAATCAAATTATTTTTGCCCTTTATCATAACAATATTTTAGCTAAATTACAAATCATAGCCTCTAACCTTGGTCAAATTTTAAATGAGCCTTGTAACTTTTTTCTATAATTTAAATCCTCTAACATTGACTTGGGTTCAATATAGCGTTTCAAAATTTATCAAAAAAATATATAGTGTTTCAATCCATTTCTGTTGGTGGGTCCATAAACGACATAGTTTTACTCCTTTTTTATTTTAATTTCTTAAATTAAAAAATTCCTGAAAACTAATAATATATATGTATATATATATATATACTAGTGTTCGCCGCACGTGCAAGGCACGTGCTGCCCCAGTAGTGAGAAAATTAATATAGATTTTGTGTTTGAAACTGTGAATTTTGGTTCACCCAACTTGACAATATTAAAAAAGAGGTCTAAGAATACAACAAAATATGACAATATTTTCATTTTTAGGATCCAAATAGATTTTTTTTTTATTTTATTTGAGAGAAATGCTACATTCATAACATTTGTAGAACATATTTTAAATGACAAGTTATTATTGGTTTTAAACTGATAACATTATTATTGTTATTCTTAAAACATTTACTTTCAATTGTGGTTGGTCATAGTCTCATATTTTATTATTTTGCATTTTTTTATTTGATCTATAAGAAATTGAGATATCAACAATCGTGAAAATATTGTGATAATAATAAGTGTTGTAACATTTTCTTAAAATATTTATTTTCAGTTGTGGTTGGTCACAGTCTCATATTTTATTATTTTATTTCGACTTGTAAGAAATTGACACGTTAATAATTGTGATAATATTGTGAAATTTGTTGTGTTAGTATAACAATATATATACCAGCTTACATAAATATTTCAAAGAAAAAAAAAACACAAACCGATTACTGGAAAAAAAAAAAAAAAAAACTTTAGGCACTGTAGACACAGTGCCAGTTGAATAAACCAAAAGCACTGTAACTCTAGTGCTATCCATCAATAATAGTTTATCTATGATTTGTTATGAAATTAATGTTAAAATGTTATGGACTTAGCATTTTTTTTATTTGATATATAAGAAACTGAGATCTCAACAATTGTGAAAATATTGTGATAACAATAAGTGTGTAACATTTTCTCAAAACATTTAGTTTCAATTGTGATTGGTCACAGTCTCATATTATTTTATTTTTTTATTTAAAATTATAAGAAACTGACACGTCAATAATTGTGAAAATATTATGAAATTTGTTGTGTCAGTATAACAATATAAATGTCAGCTTACATCAATATTTAAAAGAAAAAAAAAACACAAACCGATTACTGGAAAAAAAAAGTGACTAATTAAACCATAATTGTGAAAATATTGTGAAATTTGTTGTGTCAGTATAACAATATAAATGTCAGCTTACATCAATATTTAAAAGAAAAAAAAAACACGAACTGATTACGGAAAAAAAAAAAAAAAAAAAGTGACTAACTAAACCAAAGCACTGTAGCTACAGTGCTTAAGAAATTGATATATCAATAATTGTGAAAATATTGTGAAATTTTTTGTGTCAGTATAACAATATATATATATATATATGCCAGCTTATATAAATATTTAAAGAAAAAAAAAACTACAAACTGATTACTGGGAAAAAAAAAAAACTTTAGGTATTGTAGAAATTAATGTTAAAATGTTATGAGCTTAGCATTTTTTTTATTTGATCTATAAGAAATTGAGATCTCAACAATTGTGAAAATATTGTGATAATAATAAGTGTTGTAGATGAACAGTGAATAACACTGCATGAACAGTGACAAAGCACTGTAGCAGCATTGCCACTTTTATTATATAGAAATTTGTTGTGTCAGTATAATAATATCAGCTTACATCAATATTTAAAAGAAAAAAAAAACACAAACCGATTACTGAAAAAAAAAATAATGACTAACTAAACCATAATTGTGAAAATATTGTGAAATTTGTTGTGTTAGTATAACAATATAAATGTCAGCTTACATCAATTTTTAAAAGAAAAAAAAAAAAACACAAACCGATTATTGGAAGAAAAAGAAAATGAAAAAAAAAATGACTCACGAAAATGGCACTGTAGATGAACAGTGCCAAAACACTGGATGTACAGTGCGAAAGTACTGTAGCAGCATTGCCAAAATATTTATTTTCAGTTGTGGTAGGCTACAGTCTTATATTTTATTATTTTATTTGGACTTGTAAACAAATTGACACGTCAATGATTGTGAAAATATTACGAAAATTTGTTGTATTAATATAATAATGTAAATATCAGCTTACATCAATATTTAAAAGAAAAAAATAATACAAATTGATTACTGGAAAAAAAAAAGTGACAAACTAAACTATAATTGTGAAAATATTGTGAAATTAATTGTGTTAGTATAACAATATAAATGTCAGCTTACATCAATATTTAAAAGAAAAAAAAAACATAGACTGAATCCTGAAGAAAAAAAAAAGAAGGTGACTTACGAAAACGGCACTATAGATGAACATCGAATAACACTGCATGAACAGTGCCAAAGCACTGTAGCTGCATTGCCGTTTTTATTATATAAAAATTTGTTATGTCAGTATAATAATATAAATGTCAGCTTACATCAAGATTTAAAAAAAAAAAAAAAAAAACACAAACCGATTACTGGAAAAAAAAAGGTAACTAACTAAACCATAATTGTGAAAATATTGTGAAATTTATTGTGTCAGTAAAATGATATAAATATCATCTTACATCAATATTTAAAAGAAAAAAAAAACATAAACTGATTACTGGAAAAAAAAAAAAAAAAAAAGATGACTCATGAAGACAGCACTGTAGATGAACAATGAATAATACTGCATGAACAGTGCAAAAGTACTGTTATATAAAAATTTGTTGTGTCAGTATAATAATATAAATATTAGCTTACATCAATATTTAAAAAAAAAAACACACAAGCTGATTACTGGAAAAAAAAATGTGACTAACTAAACCATAATTGTGAAAATATTGTGAAATTTGTTGTGTCAGTAAAACAATATAAATGCCAGCTTACATCAATATTTAAAAGAAAAAAATAAACCAATTACTGAAGAAAAAAAAAAGGTAACTCATGAAAACGGCACTGTAGATGAACAATGAATAACACTGTATGAACAATGCCAAAACACTGTAGCAGGGAAAAAAACATAAGCCGATTACTGGAAAAAAAAAAAAAAAAAGTGACTCACAAAAACGACACTATAGATGATCAGTGAATAACATTGCATGAATAGTACAAAAACACTATTATATAGAAATTTGTTATGTCAATATAACAATATAAATACCAGCTTACCTTAATATTAAAAAAATAAAAACACAAACCGATTATTGGGAAAAAAAAATATGACTAACTAAACCATAATTGTGATATTTGTTGTGTCAGTAAAACAATATAAATGTCAGTTTACACCAATATTTAAAAGAAAAAAAAACATAAACAGATTACTGAAAAAAAAAAAAAAGTGACTCACGAAACCAAAACACTGTTGCCGCTACAGTGTTGCACAGTGCAACAACACTGAATGCACAGTGCTGAAGCACTGTAGCGTCATTGCTGCTTTTTATATATTAAGATATATAGAGAGAGAGAGATACGAATAGATTGAAATCTATCGTTGCTCCATAATAATTAATCTCTTTCATTAGGTCAAGGCTCTATCACACAATTCAATTTCTTTTTGCTCTTTATCATAAAAATATTTTAGCCAAATTACAAATTATAGCCTCTAACCTTTTTTTTTTTTTTTTTTTTTTTTTTTTTTACAAGATAGAATTTTATTCTAGTCTAATCTAAGTGTATATGTGTGTGAAACTCCTTCCTGGAGACTTGAACTTCGGTCCTCACCCCCCACACCCCACAAGCATTTATACTTATAAGTTGACCATCATACCAAGGGTATACGGTGGTATTATAACCTCTAACTTTGATCAAGTTTTAAATGAGTCTTGTAACTTTTTTCTATAATTTAAATCCTCTAACTTTGACTTGTGCTCAATGTAGTCTTGCAATCCATTTCTGTTGGGTGGGCTCCGTTAACTGTTAGAAATTAACTTTTAATTTTAATTTCTTAAATTAAAAAATCCTGAAAGCTAATTATATATATATATATATGTTTTTTTTTTTTTTTTTTTCATATTTGGGATTTGGAAAGAACATAAAGAAAAGATAAAGAGCAGATATAAAAGAGTAAGCTCTTACTTGTTTTGGATTTTATTTATCAACTAGAATGTAGTTTGTGCTTACGTACGAAATATTAACAATTGTAATAATAAGATGTTCATTTTAGTAGATTCAGTTATCACATTGAGCATTATGAATGGAGGTAACTTAACACCAACATTTAAAAATCAAATTAGACACATAGCACAAAATTAAACTACAATTAGAAATTTGACACATAGCACAAAATTAACGACAAGAACTGATCATTGAGCTTTGAATCTTCTTGGAGACGTCAATGAAACGGTAATGTATGAGAGTGTGAAGCAAGGAAGAGTGGGATTGAAAATTGTGTTTGAACCTGGACTTACTCTTAGAAATCTGAAAGGAGGAGGAGAGGGTAGTGTGTGGATCTAGTTGGTAGAGGTTGAGAGAGAATGAGGAGACATAGGATGACAATATGACATTAGGAGGAAATGATGTTTTACTTTTATAGTCTTTTTTATTGGACTCCTTGGTTCTAGTAGTGGGATTAGAAGAGTTCTAAACTCTATTGAGTTCACTCATAAAAGTGTGCAGGTGAGATGTTCTTACTTAAGCTAATGAGCATTATCATTGTGATTTTCTTGGCTTCCGTGTGTTAATGCATTATTAATTTGGGCACAAAAAATTAGAAAATTTAGATAAGATACATGACACAAAATTGAAGTCCAATTTATAATCTAATTAGATTCATTGTGGTTTTCTTGACTTTCATGTTAAATGTTAATGTATCATTTATTTGGGCACAAAAAATTAGAAAATTTAGATAAGATACATGACACAAAATTGAAATTTTTTTTTGAGTTTTGGTTAGGACAAGTGGTGCAAAATTGAGAATTCAAATCTAGACACATGGCACAAAATTGAAACTCTAATTTGGAATTCTATTTGAGTTTCTATCTGCTTCACCTATTATTATATATATATATATATATAGATAACATTATTTGGATTTTTTACTCCGAAAAAAAAAAACCCCAAAACTTGTTCCCAAAAACTATTTAAGTCTATTCACCAATTTTTGTACGAATTCAAAAACTTGTATTGACAAATCCATCCAAAAAAAAGAAAAACAATTTACTAATTCAACAACTAATTTCTATATACATAGCATGTTATGCTAAATATACAGATCTTACCGTCGTTAGCAAAATCAAACAAATTTGCAACTCAATTTTACGGTCCAGAGTAAAAAGAAATAAAAAATTAATTTGGCTCATCCAATTTTCCCCTTCATCTTCTCACCAACAATCAAAAATAACAAGAAATATTGCAATTTACACTTTAAAGGAGAAGTCTATGTGAGCTCTAAGACACCATGAAGGAGACTGGGTTGTGACTTTAATCAAATTTTAAATGAGTCTTGTCACTTTTTTCAATAATTTAAATTCTCTAATTTTGATTTGTGCTCAATGTAGTCTTTCAATCCATTTCTGTTGGGTGGGTTCTATTAACTATTAGAAATTACCGACGTAGTTTTACTCCTTTTTTATTTTAATTTCTTAAATTAAAAAAATCCTGAAAACCAATAATAAATATATTTTGTTTTCATATTTGGGATTTGGGAAGAACATAAAGAAAAGATAAGGAACAAATATAAAGGAGTAAGCTCTTACTTGTTTTGGATTTTATTTTATCAATAACAGTATTTGGATTTTTTACTCAAAAAAAAAAAAAAAAACCCCCAAAACTTGTTCCCAAAAACTATTTAAGCCTATACACTAATTTTTGTACAAATTCAAAAACTTGTATTAACAAATCCATCCAAAAAATGAAAAACTGTTTACTAATTCAACAACTAATTTCTATATACATAGCATGTTAAGCTAAATATATAGATCTTACCGTCACTAGCAAAATCAAACAAATTTGAAACTCAATTTTACGGTCCAGAGTGAAAAGAAATCAAATTCAACTCATCCAATTTTACCCTTCATCTTCTCACCAACAATCAAAAGTAACAAGACATATTGCGATTTACACTCTAAAGAAGAAGTCTATGTGAGCTCTAAGGCACCATGAAGGAGGGGAAATTATACAGTCCTCTAGTGGACTAACATCATCTGTCTACCATTCTACTAAAAAGCTCCCACTTATTTAAAATTGCTGAGTCAGTGTTTTAAAAAATTTTTCAACTCAGTAATTTTAAACATGTGTGAGTCTTTTAATGAAATGGTGGACCATGTCACTTATTCACCATGTGGACCTTATAATTTTTCATGAAGGAGACTAGGTTGTGACGGTGATATTGGTCACGATATTGATTGGGCCATAGTGAAGATCTAAGTTTCAATTTTTTTTTTTTAAAACAATGGTTTTTGAACTTGTTTTAATATTTAAAATCAGAAGACGGTGGATGAAAGAACTACAATGAATATACAAATCAAAGTTATAAGAATAAAATTAAAAACTTCAGAGTTATAGAATTGAGTTGAAAATTAATAAAATTTAGATTCTGCAATTTGTAATTTAGCTAAATATTTTTGAGGTGAAATAAACAGGGCTTTTAATGTCCTAATTTGACTACTCATGCCACTGCCGTGAGTCCAATGCATGCAACCCTAATTAACTCAACTTTCGCTGTTATGTTGTTAATAAAGTAAAGACACCACACTACATTAATTATATTGCTTTAAAATTCTCTAAATTTTTTCAATCAAATTTACACGGAGTTTCTAAAATTTTATCTATCCATTTTTATAGGAATAGAATAGATTTTGTCGCATCATTAGCAATTTAAATCTAATTCAAAATAATGACAATTAATATTGTTTAAACCTTGATAATAAGGTTTCTAAATTTTACTCAAACAAAAAAAAAGAATATTAATGACAAGGTAAAATTTAATCCATTCATTTTTAATATGAAGTTACTCTAAATTATATCTTTATTCATAATCTTTTTAATTTCACGTAATGCCGTCAATGAAGCAAATGGCGTGATAAATAAATTAACAAAAAGAGTACAGAGCACCAACGTAATTTTAGATAATATAATAAATGTCTAAATTTTTTTTTTTTTGCTGAATTAAAAAAAGAGTCTCCGGTACGAGCTCATCGATCCCGTGCCACACTAAAAATGTCTAAATTTTGTTTATGTAAAATATGCACGTGATATTTTGCAATTAGGCACTCCAGGATGGACAATAATACTCGCTAATAAATAAATCCTCTATCTTAAAAAAAAAAAAGAAAAAAAAAGTTTATAGGTTTAATTACACTTCAGATTCAGGTATCATTTTGTTGTTGTAGCATTTGATAAGAACAAGATTTTAAAAAGAGAGAGGCATGGCGTGAAGTAGACGATCTTGGTGGAACAATTCATTCCTTATTTTTCCGCTCCACCGCTTTTCTTAAATGTATACCTCTCTTCTTCTTCTTCTTCACTCTCCAACCCCACTTCTCAATTCCTCCTTTTTATTATTTCCTTCCTGGTAGTTGGGGACATAATTACCTCTTTTTTTTTTTTTTTTTTTTTCTTCATATATATATATAAACACCAATTCTAATTCTAATTATATTCTTGTTTTGCAATTGCAGCTGTTAATTAATTAATTAATTTATCAGAAAACATGTGCCGCCAAGATTCTCGTGTGCGTTTATCTGCCGAAGAAGAAATCGAAGCCGAAGAAAGCCTCTCAATTTACTGCAAACCCGTTGAGCTCTACAACATTCTTCAACGCCGCGCTATACGAAACGTAAATGCTTCTCCAATTTTCAAATTCTCTCTCCAATTCTCTGACTCAAAACACTTTTTTTTTTTGTTTTTTGTTTTTTTGGTTTAGCCTTCGTTTCTGCAGAGATGTTTGCGTTACAAAATACAGGCGAAACACAAAAGGAGGTAAATCGTTTTTCCAGTTTTCAAAAATTTTCATTTCCTATTTGAATTTGGTACTTTTAACTTACTTGCTTGGTTTTGGTTTTTTTTTTTTTGTTGTGTTTTGGTTGAATTATGTAGAATACAAATGACGATTTCGCTATCGGCGACCGTGAATGAAGTTTTAAAGAGTCAGAGTCTGTCTCCTATTTGCATTTTTTTGGCCAGATTAGTTTCTAATGTTGAGGTAACAATGCAAATATACAATGAGCTTTTTTTTTTTCTTAGCTAATGCTTAATATTGTTGATGCTTAAAGTTGAGCTCACGAGCAATTTTAGTCCTTGAAGTTTAAAATGATCGTTTCTAGCTAAATTGACATGCCATCACTCCATTAGACACGTTGGGGGAATAAAACGATCACTTTTCTTAGCTAATGCTTAGTATTATTGGTGCTTAAAGTTGAGCTCACAAGCAATTTTAGTCCTTGAAGTTTAAAGTGATCGCTTTTAGTTAAACTGATACATCATCACTCATTACACGTAGGAGAATAAAAACGATCACTTTGAGTTTGTTAGGGACTGAAATTGTACAATTTAAGGTTTTTAGGGACTAGAAGTAATCACTTTAAATTTCAGGGACTAAAATGGATCACGAGCTAAAGTTTAGGGATCGACAGTGTATTTTGGACTAAGCTAAATAATTGATCAATTAACTCTACTAGTTTTTATTGACATTAATTTGTAGTTTGTTTTACCTTCTAAATTGTTCAATTTTTGTGTGTTTTTTTATTATTAACATCATCTTTTGACTACACAACAAAGTATTTGGCCATATACCGATTTAGTCGAGGATGCGTATTGGATAGTTCTGCTGGAGTTGAGGGGAGTACTCAAATTCAAGCTCATTTTATACTTCCCGAGATTAATAAGCTAGCGCCGGAGGCCAAATCCGGTTCACTTGCCATCTTGCTTGTCAGCTGGGGTATTGATTCTATTAAAATTTGTTTCATTTAAACAATATGGATCAATTTTAAAAGTTTGATCCTCATTGCGAAATTGGTGGCGTTTTTATTTTCTTGCAGTTGGAGTTGAAATCCCTTTGGGAACTAATTTGTTGAAGGGTTCTTTGGATCCCAATCTTTTACCATGTAAGATACGCTTTAGTTGCTTAACTCTATTGTATATAAAACCATTGGGTGCATGTTTTAGCTTAGCTATTTCTATTGCTTCAGTGTATGAGTCATTGGCTCTCTTTTTTAATAACTTCTCCGAGAAGTCTTATAGATTTTTGTAATTTTGATTTGCTATTTTTGATCATGCAAAATGCGTGCAAGTTTTGTAGGACAATTTTAGAGAAAAACTTATATATTTAACCTAGGATCACCCAGAAGGTAAAAGCTTTTGTTATATATAACATTTAAAATACTCTACAGTGATATTATTATTTGGAAGGAAAGAAACAACTTAGAAAAAATTAATAAATTGGACAAAGAATGCCAATGAGCTATAGCTCAAATGGCACCTCCTCGTTTCCTTGTAAGAATAAGGTGGAGGTTTCAAGACTCATTGGTTGTGTTACCAATAAAAAGAAAGATTGGTTGATGAACATACTTTTGAAATATTGGGTTCCAGCTTTATATACCGTATTGTAACATCTGAATCAATTGAAAGTGCATTTTCCACCCCAAGATACATAGAGTAAGAACCAATATTAGTTTTTCTTGGGCATAAGATTTTCTTTTTTGATGATCTGGTTTCATTTTTACTTAACAGCAACTGGTGGGGGATACTGCTTGTGGGGCAAGATTCCATTGGAATCACTTTATATGTCATGGGAGAGTTCTCCAAACTTTAGTTTGGGGCAGAGGGCTGAAATTATGACAACTGTAAACATGAATTCTTGTTTCTCGAAGGTATTGTATTATTAGATGTACTGATTATTTGCCTAACTATGCCTTATGCTATTGTCATTGTCTAAGAAGTTTACTTCCACTTTTACTCAGTTGAGCTGTCTGAATGAGGACAAATGCATCTCAGTTCAACTTCCCTGTAATCCTGAAACAGTGGTAATTTCTGCCCTCAGTGTTTACTTGTTCACTGGAGACAAATGATTTAGGAAGCACGGATACTTCATTTGGGGTACTATACCCATGTTGGACACGTGTCAAACACTTGATACTCTTCGGATACTTCTGCATAGGTGTTCCAGTAGTGTTGTTTTAAAAAAAAAAAAAAAAAAATGCAGGACACAATTGGGACACGAGAACAAGAGGAATCAAATACCATTTTACAAAACAAATAGAACATTCATGCTCTGAATAATAATATTGCATTTTAAAATTAATAAATATCTTTTTCCTTGATCGTATTCTAATTTTTGAATATGCTTTAATAGTAATGAATTTTCTTTATTATCCATTATTACTGCTAATTTGATAAAAAAATGATTAATAATATATATAGAAATAAAATATACATTATTTTTCTTAAATTGATATATGTTTAATATTATATGAAAAATAAATGCTTAACCATATATGAAAATAAAAATAAAAATAAAAATATATTTAATAATTAATTAACATACGTATCCCTGCCATACCTGTGTCTTACTTTTTCAAAAATTTCCATGTTGTCATACCGTACCCGCACCCATACCTGTCTGTGCAAGTGCTTCCTAGCAAATGAGTATACTCTTCCCAAACACCAACACCCCCCCCCCCCCCCCCCCCCCCGGTATTTTCTTTCTTTCTTTGTTTATATTTTATTTGTTTTTGTGCTTTCACATTAGTGTGCTAGATCACTGTTATTGATAATATCTGTTACGTTCTTTATTGTTTGGGTTTCCAAAGACTACATTGCAGCAGGTCCAAGTAACCATTTCTGCAGAAGAGATGGGAGCCAAGGAGAAATCTCCTTATAATTCATACATATGTGGTGACATTCCTTCTTCATCGTTGTCTCATATTATTCGGTAATCTTCATTCCTCTCTTATTTATATATGCAAGCATATTCAGACAGACAGACACATAGACATATATTGATAATTATTTAAATATGCAGCACTCGTGTATTTTAGATAATCTATGGTGAGTGTTGCCTTATCAAGGCTAATACAATTTTTCCTATGTTCACATACAAAAGTGGGATCATATGTAGATGCATATCATTCAAATGAATTAACAAAGCATAATAGAGAATTTTGTTGAGCACGTAGTTTTCTATCTTTTCTTATATTTTAATGGAGAATTTTGTTGAATTTATGAGCCAAATATTATTAATTATTTTTCAAATGGAGTCATTTAATGCATATTTTTTACTTTTGTAGATGGGGGATCTCTATATATTGAATGTGTTAAAACTGTGATAAAGACCCATAATTTTATTCTCACCAACTCACCAAAAAAAAGTTGCTATCCTATGCGAAAAATTGACAAGGTCCTAACAGTCTTGCTGGGAGAAACCCCCCCCTAAACAAACACACAATTATGTCATTATGGCCCCCGTAGTCATTCTCATATATTTTTTTTCCTTTTAAGATTATTTTAAAACTTAATAGTCTCCTAGATTAATTGACCAGTATTTTATCCAAATTTGCATGGTATGGCTGTTCACACTCCAAAAATTTAGAAATTTTTTTTTCAGTATTTTGAAAATTAAAATAACTCCTCTCTCCCTCTTGCCTAATTTTACTACTTGGAATTCATATAGCACACATAATTTTTGTGTGTGCCATTAACATAAACAAACATTGATTCAGGAATGCTGTGACATGTTTAGAGTAAATTGTCAAAAATTAAGCCTCAAGTGGATCAATCCATAACTCAATTGGTAAAAATCAAAGGTGTAACTTGGTCCTGACTATGTGTGTGTGATACTTTTTTTTTTTTTTTTGGATAGGTATGATACATTTTAAATGATGTGTGTGAGATATCTATCTTGGGGGGACTTTTTCCTTTTTTCTTCTCCTCCTATTTTATCAGTTTAATTGCACATGGAATTCCCATATGTACTACATTGGAGTAGCTGCTATTGTTAGTAACTTTATGAGATATGGTTAATGTCTATTTGAACTATCATATTGAGAATTAAAGAACACACTATACTTATCAAAAAAAAAAAAAATTAAAGAACACACTATCGATGTGGGTGGGTGCATAGTGCAACAAATCATCCAAATTTTCGATGTTAATGAATTAAGGGTAATTTTAAATAATTCAATCTTTGATAATTTCTCAACCATTCTTGTAGTAACTGACAAGTTTTCCACATGTCTGTCTTTATTGGATGGCTGTAGTGTGGAGGAGTGGTAGAGTCTTGTGCTTAGCATGTGCATGAATCTTACCTCCTTCAAGTCCCTTTCTAGTGACTCTTAAGTTTAGGTTGTTTGTACAAATTGAATGTTACTAAATTTATTATTTTTACACCTATGCCAACTAAGTGTATTACTGTTCATTGTGAAAAATAGAATCTGTGCATTTGGCATGCTTATTGGTTACTGTATTCAACATTGGACCAATATATTCTTTATTTTCCCACAAGGATGAATAAAAAAATTTGGCTGCTTGTGTTACCCAGGTTAAGGGCAGGAAATGTCATTTTTAATTATCGGTACTACAACAATAAGCTGCAGAGGACAGAAGGTGATATAGATTTATTTTTTCTTTTTCATTTTGGTTAATCTATACAAGTATTTGGTTTTTGTCCCCTTTTCTTATGTTTTCTTTTCTTTTTCCCCACTCTTCAACTCTTCCTTTTTTTTTTTTGGTTGAAAGGGTTGTTTGGGGGGGGGGGGGGGGTGATTAACACACGAACCTACACACACACATGGACACACCCCTAGTGAGGCTTGAATCCATGACTTCACCCTTCGCCCCAATCTTTTAATGGAATATTTGCTATTTGAGTTGGTGCTTATTGGCTTTTCTCTTCATCTTCCTTAACCTTTGTTCATGCATTGATTATATATTATTGCTTTGACAACATGCTGAAATTCATAAAATCATGAAGGATAGAAATAAAATGATAAGAGCTTGAGGAGGTGGGAAGTGGCCTGGTGCTTGGGGCTGACTTTAATGTTTTACAGTTCCCTAATGAAAGGAGGGGCTGTCAAAATTTCTCTTTTGCCATGTATAACGACTCAGATTTCTCAAACGAGCACGAACTATTAGATATTCACTTGATGGAGGCTCTTTTACTTGGAGTAGTAATCATGGCGTGCCTTTCTTTCTAGATTTGATAGGTTCTTGGTTTCAATGTCATGGGAAGAAAAATTACAATGCTTGGTGCCTCGACCCCTGTCCAAGACTTAACTCTTTTGCTAGATTGTGGCGGCATGAGAAGGGGCAAAAGTCTGTTTAGATTCAAGAACATGTGGTCAAAGGAATTGGGCTTCATGGATAAAGTTAATAAGTGGTGGAATAATTACAATGTGGAAGGATAAGCTAGTTTTGTACTTGTGAGGAAGCTTCAAGCTTTGATGTTTGATGATGTTGGGGTTCAGAAAATTATAATGTTGGCAGAATTATCTATGCTGGATTTAAGGAGGAGGAAAACGGTTTGAGTGAAAAGGAGAGAGGAAATGGAGTCCCAAGGCAGAAATTGAAACTTTCAATGTTGGAGGAAATAAAGCTTGACGACAATCTAGAGTATTAAATTTAATATTGACGCAGGACAACCAGAACAAAATTAAAACAACGGAAAAATAAAAGCGATATGGCCTAGGAGTTAGAACTAAGCGAGGAAACTACTAAGAGTAAGCACCTAGTGTAGACCTGGAGTTTAACACTAGACTAAAAGAGACCAAACGACCATTTTTTTCATTTATCAAAATATCAACTAACTCCTCAAGGAGTACAATAGGTTGCTTATAAAGGATTGCTAAACCCTAGTTCTAATTGGCTAGGAAACCCTAATTGCCTTATTACAAAAATAACCTGGCTTCCAAATTAAAATACCAATAGCCTAATAAATTACTAGGACCTAAAACATAAAAATACAATTGGCTTGCAAACATAAATAATACTAAATAATAATCTTCTTGCGTCTCCCGCATCAAATATACCAACTTTTTCTATTGGTTGGCAAATGCACATGGGTTTTTGAACAATATAAAGGGGGGATGGAAGTGGATGGATGTTGATAGATGAGGAGATGGATGTAAAGGAGGGATTGTACTGTTTTATGAAAATATTTGCATGGAATTGGTAGACTGGCACCAGAGGGTGGATAATATGTTCTCGATAGATGTAGAACCATTGGATTAACTCAACTATTGCCATCATATGTGAATCATAATGTGAGCCATACTATGTGGAAAACTAAGATTAATTTGATGCTAGTCCTCCAAAATTTGAAATGTTATCAATTTATATATTTTTTGGGAATCTTATGTTTATTAATAAACATGTGATGTATAAACTATTGTCTATGAAAGCTATTTGTATTGCTGGTTTTCCAATTTCTTAAAAATTTTGAACTATCAGGAAGTGGGCTAGCAATGTAAATCAAGCTAAGCATATACTTACATGTCCCTCTCAGACATAAAATGTATATTGATTTAAGTGGGGGTTCCTTTTCAGGCTTTGCTACCATGTTAGGAAGCAGAAAATTTTGTTTTCAAGCTAACACTAACTTGTATAATCTAAATGGTAATGCAGTCTGGTATTTTATATGGTTCTTTTAAATTTATTTCTTACCTATAAATTTTTTTAAAAAAATTTATTTCTATGAACTTATAGTTCCATAGGTCAACAAATCGAAGTTGTTAGAATAATGGTTAACTGATTAAATTCACTTATAAAAAAAATTGGTTAAATGATTAAGTTCACCATCTTGTAACAGTTTTAAGGTTTGGGACAAGTGGTAGTTCATCATGGTATTAGAGCAAGTAGTCTTGAGGTCAAAACTTCTTTCCACTCTACCTCCTTTTGTTAAAAATCCCATGTGTTTGGGCCCACTTATTAAGGAGGAGTGTAGACCTGCATGTGAGGGGGAGTATTAGAATAATAGTTTAATGATTAAATTCACCATTTTCTAACAATTTACACTTTTAGGACAAGTGGTACTTAAGTTTGTCTGAGGTTTTAGTTAGAAGAACTAAATTCTCGTCATACTTCTGTGCTGCAAGGAACTCTAAGATATCAAAAGGCTGAGTTTCTTGCTAAACTTAATATGCAAATGCATACAAACACATGCATAGGCACATACGTATCCATGAATATGCACATAAGTGCATACACGTTTGTGGATTGTAAACAAAATTCTATATTATTTAGAGCTATGATGTCTCTAAAAATCTAGGTAGCTTCCAAGGCCATCATGTGCAGTTTATTGGATATATTTGCACTATTTCCTCCATTTATGAGAAGTTGGTGTGTGCTTGTTTGATGCGGCTAGCATATGATAGAATATAGAGATCTGTTTATCATTTTCCAAAGTGGTGTGGGCATATCATCAGAGAAAAAATAATTTTTTTCTTTGTGTGTGAGCGGGGGGGAGTTCATGGCTTTGCAGAAAACATGAAGGTAAATCAAGGTACGCTTGGTGCTTGGTGCTTCAAAAACACCCCTGAATTCTATGATTCCCTTGATTATTGCTGTCAGCTTTATATGTAGGGTCCTTCTTCTTATTCATTTGCGGGGTTAGCATACGTTTTCAGTAATTCTTTTTGACTTCATTATCATATTTTGGTTTTGGGTGAAGTTTACCTGTTTGAGCTTCATAAAAGAGAGAAGCATTTTTATTTTACGCTTTCATTTACTTGTCGGATATGAGGTACATTTGCAGGAACTTATTTTTAGTTATTTCAGTTTATTTGGGTAATGTACAATTTGTTAGAGCTTTACTTTTTCTAGCTGCAGCTGTTCCTTTGCCTAGCTTTTTTTTTTTTTCAAAAGCCCAATAAGTAATGGAAATAAGCTCTCCAAACAAAAATAATAGCTGTAGGAGCTTATGATTAATGATGACTGGCTCTCTGGGAAACAACCACCCCCCCCCCCCCAGAAAAAAAAAATTTCTTTCTCCTTTTTTATTTATTTATAAAAATATCCTTCCTAATATTTTTTTACATGTCTGTTCATTTTTTTCCTGTCTTTAACACATGGTATTATTTTTGATCAATAACCTGGTTAATTCTGTCTTGCAGTTACCGAGGACTTTTCTTGCCCATTCTGCTTGGTAAAATGTGCTAGCTTTAAGGTGAAACTTTTTTCTGACTTATTTTCCTTTATATATATAGTTCTTGTCATATGAAATGAACAGAGTATGTTTTCACAATGATGCTTATAAATTTTTATCCTTTTTCTGTAGGGTCTAAGATGTCACTTGTCTTCATCACATGATCTCTTCAACTTTGAGTTTTGGGTTGGTAATCTTCAAAAATCTTGTGTGATTCTGATATAAAGCTTTGGCGAAGCATAACTACTAAAGCATGGGTGTATTATATAGGTGACTGAAGAGTATCAGGCTGTAAATGTGTCTGTGAAAACTGATACCTGGAGATCTGAGGTGAGAACAATTTCACCCTGAAAATTACTTTGGATTTGATCCTTCATTCTCCTTTGTAAATTTTTTACAGTCTTGCATTATTGGGTTGTATATGTATGTATATATGTATTTGCAAGCGTGTATAATATATATGTTATATATAATTTATATGCACATGTGTTGAATTGAAACCCAGTTTTGATTCATCCCTCTGTTTGGCTATTTCTTGCTCGTGTGATATATGATAAAACCATATGATGTGGATTCAGTCAAGATTGCCCATGTAGTACTTTAGGTGAAGTTCTTTGTTTGTGTACATTAGTTGAACTGTTGGTTGAATAATTGATCCAAAGCTTGAATTGGGTTTTCACTGGTCCTGTACTTTTTATTTTATTATTTTAATTCTTGTTCTTCTTGTAGTTCAGTGTTGTAGACAACAGCAGGTAGTGGAATTTCTGAAAAAGGCATTTCCTTCTCCCGGAGGCAAGGTCATGGTTTCAAAACCCATTGGGTGCACACGTAACATACCATTAAAAAAAAAGAATAATGACTTAATAAAAGTGTTTCTCTGCAAATAAGATACGCAAGAGAAATGGCATTTTGAACATTGCACGCTTGTGAACTATATTAGATGTGTGGTCAGTACTTAACACATGATTACAATCAAATGATATTGAACATGCTGCTTCAGTTATGCTTGAAGCATGAGAAAATGGGAGAAGCTTTAAGTTCTGTTTTGTTAGCATAAGAAGTTACATTGTGCTAAAATGGAAAAGTTGTATTGGATTGATACTTCATTTTGGTTGAAAAATTGTAATTGGTTAATTTTGTTGAGCATGTGTTCCTAGAACTCAAGTTTCAACTTCTGATTACGATTTGTCATGTGATTTGACTTGTGGAACATATTTTTATAATAATCTGTTATTATAGTACAAAATAAATAATGAAACATTTTAATTTTTTTGAAACTTTTGGTAGTTGAGTTTTAATTGAAGAAATATTAAAGATTTCTTGAAATCTTTTTTTTTAATAAAGTTTAGAGTGAACTATGTCAGTGTACCACATGACAAAAGTAGTTCATGCGAAATGAATTTCATAGATTGATCCATGTAGTGCAAGTATAACGTGGAAGACAACTTTTATTATTAAAACAAAAAATAATACAGTAAATGATTTGAATAATTAATAATAAATAATGAAGCTTAGTTTAAATTTCTAAAAACTTTTGGTTCTAGAATTTTAATTGTAGTAATATTTTTAAACTTCCTGAAACTTTGATTACAGAGTTTCATTTATGCTATGTTTGGAAGTTTGGAGAGAGAGGAGAGTAGAGGGGAGTAGAGGAAAGGAGAGTAGTGGGGAGGAAGAGTAGAGGGTAATGTTTATCTTCTACCTTGTTTGGATGTTTTTAAAATTAAGTAAAGGAAATGAGAATAATTAGTCTTTTCATAGTTTGTAATTTTGTTAATATAGTAAAGGTAAATTTAGTAATTCATTTGGTTAAGCATTTCTATACTCTACGCTCCCTCCAAATCTCTTCAATTGGGGGAATTAAAAATGAGGAGTTAGAAATAGTTAGAATCCCTCCAAATCCCTCCCCCTCCCTTAAAAAACATCCAAACAAGGTAATTTAACTTACTCTCCCTCCCTCTACTCTACTCCCCTCTATTCCCCCTTCATCCAAACAAGTTATTAGAGAAAAATTAATAATTTTGACGTACTTATTGTGTACCACATGGCAAAAGAAAAAAAATATGAAAAATAAGAGGTAAAGAAAAAAAGGAGAGGGCATCCACTTGGCGCAACAACAGTGCGTAAGACAACTTTTATTACAGGAAAGAAAAACAAAAAACGAAATACAAAGAGAAAAGGAGAGGACAATCACTTGGCTCAATCATAGAGTACATGATATTAAGAATCTTCCATATAATTATTCTTGCAAGAGTTGAGAAAATCTATGAAATTTTAGTATGTACAATATGAAATCCCTCATAGTTATTACAGTGCGGAATTTATATCCAAATTTGTTTCTCTTCAGGCTGTTGCGGATGGTGTTGATCCTAAGCGACAAACGTTCTCCTTTTGGTAAGTTATTTACTCTTTTTCCATTGTATGCGCCAATAAATTTCCTTTGTTGTGTGCCATTTATATATCAATGCCTCAAAATAAGTGTGGAGGCTTATTTCTATACAGCTCAAAGCCATTTAGACGCAGAAGACCTAAGAACCTGGTTCAAAATGCAAAGCATGTACATCCGCTTGTCTTAGAGTCAGAATTGCCATCAGGAGTCTGTGAACTTCAAGACAAGGCTGACGGTATGAGTTCTTTTCTTGTATCTATATCAACAAATTGAGCTAATCTATGAATTTTCTTATAAACTTTTTATGAATAGGTTTGTACATAGCGTAATTTACTCTATCAAAAAAAAATTTTGATAGGAAAATACAACTCATTCATTCATAAGGGATTGAACCCATATCCTTACCCTCTGCCCCTTGTTTATTGGAAAGGAGATGCTATGGAATCAAAACAAGATGAATGGAATCACTGTAATTTTTTGATAGGCAAACACAACTCATTCATTCATAAGGGATTGAATCCACATCCTTACCCTCAACTCCTTGTTTATTGGAAAGGAGATGCCAAGGAATCAAAACGAGTTGAATGGAATCACTGTTTTAGCTAAAACTAAAAACTCTGAATTATTTCACAACATGCTTAAATTAGCCGCTGGAGGGGGGGGGGGGGGTGGAGGGGTGGGGAACCAGCATACTCCTGGGTCAACCTATAGAGTGCTGTTATGGAGGCCCTAACTGGAGAGATGGATTTTCCTGCTATCCATCTTTCAAAAAGTTGTTTCATTTATTTCTTTCACAAACTCTAGAGGATGGCAGATATCACAGGATTCAAAGCATCTATTCCTTGGGTCTGGAAAAATATTACAAACCTGCTCTCCAGACAAACAAGTAATGCCTAACAATGGGTGAAAAAAAGAAGGAAAAGAAACATTATGCTGGAGAAAGCTAGCAATGAATGTAGCGTTGGTGTATGAACTCGCCGTAATGCTAGTGCAAGACTTGTCTACAACGAATCACTGACCCTCTATGATAAAGCAGGTGACCTGAGTGTGAAGTTCCAGTGAGAGTGTGGCAGCCTCTTTAGAGCCCCAACACAGACACACACACCCATGCCCTGAATATATGGACATGGTTAACCCAGAATAGATCTCATACTCAGTTATGTAATAACCATTCAAAATAGTAGTTGTAAGGTGGCCTTTTGATCAATTTCCATAATATGGAAAATACTTAAAAAAAAAAAAAAAAATAATAATAATGAGTGCTCGCTCAACTCAAATTAGTATTTTTCCAAGAAATTGTGGTTGACTAAAATAATAAAATTACAAGCTTTCATTGAAAAAATAAATCTTACAAATAAATTTCAATTTAGTCACATTCTACCCTCTCAATGGGAGAGAAATCTGCTATTTGCACTTTCAATCCATTCACATTCTACCCTCTCATAGGTACATTCTCAATGATCAATGTGCCCAAACCCTGAGTGCCTGTAACCAATGAAACTCCACTGATGAGCTTCCTGATTTTCATCCTAACATTGTTGCCTAGTGGTGGGAGTGACAAATATTTTCTGCTAAAATGTAATCTGCTGCTTGCAAATTGCATTTTTGTGAAATGACTTCCTGGAGTTGACTGGCAAATTGTGAAATGACCTCTTTCAGTTGCCCTACCATTCTTTGTTACCAAAATAATATAAAAGTAGGCTTGAATTGTTGATAAATTATCTATCCTTGTGTAACACTTGTTGAGTGACATTTTTAGAAAAGGTAGGGCAAACTAATTATTTCATGTTTATAGGAAATCATATAATTAGTTAAGTCTATGAGAGAGTGGATTTATGAAATGAATTTTACTTTTAATTTAGATATGTTGATCCTGAGAAGGAATCTTGCAGTGGATTATTTGTTTCAAGTAGTATCCCTTTTTTTGCACGTACTCCTTCGGATTTTAATAATGGACAATGAACATTTTGTTTCAGATGCTCATTCTAGCAAAGGTGATAAGGCTCATTTCTCAGGTGGGAATGATTTGCAGAATGCTAGTGTCGGTGCTGCAGAGTGTTTATAATTGGTTTCATTCTGCTTTTAATGTTGCAGGGGTTTCAAGTGCTACACCACAATCATATGCTGATCCCGATTGTGTTCAATCAATACCAGGGAGCAATCTTGCACCCTCTACCATGCTAGCATTTGCAAAGACAAGAAAATTATCTATTGAACGTTCTGATCCTAGAAAGTATGTTTTCCAGTCCTCTCTCTCTAGCATGTTGTCATTTTTTTAAAGGGTCTTGAATTCCCTATGGATGTAGTAGGTTCATTTCAATAGAGCTTTGATGAATTCAAAAGTATCAGGCAACAATCAAGATCTGCAGTAGGTCTTACACGGTTGGCAGTGGCAAGTTGAGACTATGAAATAGTTAAAGATGCAAATTGTTGCTTGGGCACATGGGCTCTAGTTAAATATATATATATATATATATGTATGTATGTATGTATGTATGTAATAGTTAAGGATCCATATTCTGCCTTCCCAACAAAGCCTCCACTGAAGCTTCCTTATGAGAAGCATTATCAAACAAGACAGGAAAAGCCACTTTGAGAGTTTGGTCACCACACCAGTGATCATGCCAAAACCGGATTCAACTCCCTACTCCCACCTCAAACTGAATAAACTGACTGAAGCCCTCCCAACCCATCCTTATACTCCTCCATATACTGCAACCATGAGAACCACTACCCAATTCCTCCCCCCTTCCCCCCCCCCCCCCCCCCCCCCCCCCCCCCCCCCCCCCACCCCCACAACTTCCCTTTTCTTCCCCAAATTTCAAGGCTACCACATGCTTCCACAACTTATTCTCCTCAACCCCAAACTGCCACAACCATTTCCCCAATAATACTTTGTTAAAAGAAGTAAGCTTTCTGATTCCTAACCTACCATTAGCAATAGGGGCACACACCTTATCCCAACCCATGAAATGAATCTTGAACTCATCCCCCATACCATACCACAAGAAATCCCTTTGTATCTTTTCAATCCTGTTAGCCACACTAGTGGTATAGTGAACAAAGATAAATAATAAGTTGGGAGGCTCAAAAGCGTGCTCTTAAGCAAAGTCAGCCAACCACCTTTGGAGAGGTAAATTTTCTTCCACCCTGCCAACCTTTTTTCAAACTTCTCCAATATAGAATTCCAAATAGAAGTCGACTTGTAAGAGGCCCCAGGGGCATCCCAAGATAAGACATAGGCAGCCCCCCCACTTTACAACCCAAAGATCCACCAAGGCATAAGCATTATGAACCACCCCAACTGGGACCATCTCAATCTTGCTCACATTAACCCTTAATCCAGTACCGCTTCAAAGCAAATCAATAACATCCCGATATTAAGGATCTGCTCAGCAGCATCACAAAACAGTATAGTGTCTTCTGCAAACAAGTGGGAATTGCATAACCCATCACCGCTACACCATTGTCCCTAAAACCTCTAATGAAGCCAGCCCCTCCATTCTCCTAATCATCCTCCTAAATGCCTCCATCATCAAAAGGAAGAGCATGGGGGATAATGGGTGCCTTTGCCTTGAATCCCTTGAGTTACTTTAAAAAAAACCAGTTGGAGATTCATCAATCAAAACCAAGAATTGTACTGTGGAAAAAATACAGGTATGTATCCACTATCACCATCTATCACCGAAACCCATCCTCTCCAACAAGTATAGAAGGGCCTCCCAATTCACATGATAATAGGCCTTTTCAATATCCAACTTGCAGAATACCCAACGTCTTACTTTTTGATTAGACTATCGACACATTCATTAGCAAAAAGGTTTAGGCAATGTATTATTCTAAACACTCTGATGTCACTTACAATATTTCATGGCCATTTTCATCAATAAAATTTTATTACTTATAACAAACATTTCATGGCCATTTTCATCAATAAAATTTTATTACTTATAACAAACATTTCATGTCCATTTTCATCAATAAAATTTTATTACTTATAACAAACATTTCATGTCCATTTTATATAAGACTTATCATTTTGTATGTACTAGGCTCTTTTTAAACTTCTTTATTGAGGACTTAAGATATAACGTAGAAGGTGGTCAAATTCATATAGAAAAATTGGGTGATGATTTGCCAAATTTTTAAGATATAAATTGCTATTTACTAGTAATGCTAAATGTGAAATCTTTTTTTCTTTGGGGTTGGGGGGGAGGGGGGAGGTGGGACAACAACTTGAGTTTTGGCTTTATTAATAGTATATGCGTGGGAACCATAAATGCCAAATGCTTAATCTGATAGCATGTGGGCCAATAATGTAGTTCTGGTTTAACATTGTAACGCCCTCCTGGGCCCCCATCCAAGCCTATGGGCCTTGTAAATTTACATATTGTTGGAAAATAGAAAGATTCTAATATAGGTTGTACCCTTGTGATGTGTGGGTTATACTCTTCTAGAAGGGTTAGAAGTTTCTAGGTAGTTTCCTAGTCTTGAGGTGTCCCAACCAGCTGTCCATTTTGAGAATATTACTTGTCCTTTTGTAATAATCACTTTCTATATAAGGTATGAGTAGTAAGAGGGCCAAAGAAAATATATATACAGCTCCTCATTTTTTTGTGTAATAATTTATCTTTCCATTAACCTAGGAAGCACAGACACGGATACGGACACGGGTATGACACAGCGATATGACGATTTTTGAAAAATTAGGACACAACATGGTGGGGATACGCATATTAACATTTATTTTTCATATATTGTTAAACACATATCCATTTAAGAGAAATAATGGATAAAACTATAACAAATCCAAAAACCAAAATACAGCCTGGCCATAGCTCGTCATATCCTGTGTCCAATACATGTCGGACATAGACACAGCAGCCCGAATGTGGTCTCCGTGCTTCCTAGCCATTAACATATAATGCGGGTCTTGCTTGTGCACAATGTATGATTTTATCACCAATTAGCTTTAGTTTAAATAGGAACTCTTCCCCTAATAAGAATGGGGTAGAGGGTGCCAAGTTGTGTACAGCGACCAATCAGAAAAAGCAAAAGAAATTACATAAAACCAAAAAATAACAAATTTGAATGAAAGATCTCACAGAAAACTAGTGCTTGATATCATGTCGGTGAATCATCAATCTGAGAAGCTGAAGCTGATAAGAGCTAGGCTGACTACTTATATCAAGTTGGACAAATCATCAGTAGTCTCTATTGCCTTCCTTGTTCTCTCTTTAAGCAAGTATAATTGTTGAAAATGCAATGCCAGTCATTTACCAAAAACCATGTTAGCTTCTTATTTGCAAGAAATATAAAAAGATTATACAGAGGTAGATAACTTTTATCTCCAAGGCATTCGCAATGGCATACCTTGCTCTGAGGCCCATTGACTTGCCTAGTTTCAGGACCTTAGAACTTCCCAAGTTAACATACTGCTTTAGTTGCATGCCTTGCCATTTGCTCAAACAAGTCGATCTATCTTCCAAAGGAGAAACCTTCGGATGTTAGAAAATAACTTTGAAAGAAATAAGTAAGTGTGGTAAAATTCAGTTCCACGCCTGAGAATTCCCCTTGGATATTTTAAAATAACTATAACCAAAGGGGACTTGGATTTTGGACTACATCTGATGACCAAATCCAACACTTATTTATTACTGACAGCATCTAGAAGATTTGGATTGTCTGAATCAGACTATTTAATATACTTTATTAATAAATCTAATTTTCATCAATTAGCCTGCTATAAAATATGAATACATATTTGATTCCATAGCAAATTCAAATGTTACAATTATTGTTTTTTAATCTTTTCAGCTGTGCCCTCTTGCGGAAGCGACAGTTCTTTCACTCACATAGAGCCCAGGTGACAAGTGATTTTCATATATGAATGATGATCTTTGTTCCTAATATCTTATTTGTTTCCAGGCTTTTAGAGTTATTGGATATATCCTTTATGTTTTGCAATCGTAGTCTGCTGTAGTAGCTTATGTTCAAATTGATAGGTACTTGAATTTTCATGTCGTCTTGTTGAAGTTTGTGGCAAACAAATTCACTATTTTATTGGGCAGTTAGACGTCTTTGAACTTCTATCCGGATGTGATCCAACGGGTTTTACCTCGTCTTATTTTAGACCACTTCCCCATATTAGTGGAGGCAAGAGGGATATTAAGGGGGAAAAGTCCTTTTAGGTTCGAGAACATGTGGCTAAAGACGGATGGGTTCAAAGATAGGGTTCATTCTTGGTGGAATCGTTATTCCTTCTCAGGTACTCCCAGTTTCATACTTGCCAAGAAGCAGAAAGCATTGAAGGAAGACATTATTCAGTAGAACCGGAGTGAGTTTGGAAATGTAGAGCGTCAGAAAAAAGAATTGTTGGAGGCTTTGAAATTATTGGATGTTAAGGAAGGGGAGCATGGCCTTTCTGAAGTGAAGTTTGGTGAGAGGGCAGTGTTGAGATCTTAAATATGGAACCTTCTTTCATTGGAAGAAGTCTCGTGGAGACGGAAATCGAGGATGCTTTTCATTAAGGAAGGAGATAACAACTCTAAATTCTTCCACAAGGTGGCCAATTCTCGGAGAAGGTATAATCATATTAGCATGTTGGAGGTGAATGGGGTTATCTATGAGGACGAATCTAAGTTGACAGACCAAGCTGTACAGTTTTATAAAAACTTGTGCAAGGAGTTAGAGGAGTGGAGGCCTTTTGTGGAAGGTTTGGAGTTTGATCAGATAGAGGGGTTGGAGAGGGATTGGCTTGAACAGAGATTTGAACAAGAGGAGGTTCTTCGAGTTGTCAAAGAGTTGGAAGGAGATAAAGCCCCTGGTCCTGATGGTTTCTCTTTGGCTTTCTTTCACCATTGTTGGGAAGTTATGGAAAGAGATATCTTAGCTGTGTTTGAAGAGTTTTATTTACACGGTAAGTTTGAAAAATCTCTTAATGCTACTTTCATAGCCTTAGTCCCTAAGAAGAATGGTGCGTCCAATATTCGAGATTTTAGACCTATTAGTTTGGTGGGGAGTGCTTACAAGATCTTGGCCTAGGTGTTGGCAAACTGCCTGAAAGAGGTTTTGGATTAGCTGATATCTGAGTTTCTAAACAGTTTTGTGGGCGGTAGATAGATTCTTGATTAAGTCCTCATTGCTAATGAGTATATTGATAGTAGGGTGAAGAGTAAGATTTCGGGGGTTATTTGTAAATTAGATATTGAGAAAGCCTATGATCATGTGAATTGGGAGGCTTTACTGTATTTGTTGAAGAGAATGGGATTTAGGGTGAGGTGGTGTAGGTGGATTCGCACATGCATATCTACTGTCCAATTCTCGGTCTTGTTTAATGGGTCTCCAACTGATTTTTTTGGGAGTTTGAGGGGATTGAGACAAGGGGACCCGCTATCTCCCATGTTGTTTCTAGTTATGATGAAGGTCTTCAGTAAGATGATGAAAAGAGCTGAAGGGGCTGGTTTGCTTCGAGGCTTTAGGGCTGATGGTAGACGGGGGGGTGGGGTATGTGTCTCACATCTTTTGTTTGCAGATGATACGATTCCGTTTTGCGATGCAAATGAGGAGCAGATTCTACATGTTTGGATGCTTCTTCTTTATTTCCAGGCAGTGACAGGTTTAAAGGTTAATGTGCAAAAGAGTGAGATGGTTCCCATTGGGGAGGTTCCTAATGTCCATGTCTTGGTAGAGATTTTGGGATGCCAGATTGGGTCTCTGCCTATGACCTATCTTGGTATGCCATTGGGGGCGTCCCACAAGTCCCCCACTGTTTGAAATCCTATCTTGGAGAAAATTGAGCGTAAGTTTGCCGGTTGGAAGAAGATGTACTTGTCTAAGGGTGGAAGACTAACGTTGCTTAAAAGCACATTATCTAGGCTCCCCACTTATTGTTCTATCTCTTTTACCATCCCTACACATGTGGCCAATAAAATTGAGAGGTTGCAAAGGGATTTTTTGTGGGGGGACTCCAAGACTCATTTGGTGGGATGGGACAAGGTGTGTGCACCTTTGAAAAATGGTGGGTTAAGAGTAAGGAAATTAACTACTTTTAACAAAACCTTACTAGGGAAGTGGTTATGGAGGTTTGGGATTGAGGAGACAAGGCTTTGGAGAAGAGTTGTAGCTCTCAAGTTTGGGGAAGAATGGGGGGGATGGACTTCCAAGCTAGGTAGAGGGGTAAATGGGTGTGGTTTGTGGAGAAGCATTCGTATGGGATGGGAGGAATTTAGCAAAAATGTTAGCTTTGTGGTAGGGGTGGGAGATAGAGTTAAGCTCTGGACAGATCAATGGTGTGGGGATTCTCCACTTCAATTGACATTTCCGAGTGTGTTTGGGATTGCTTCCAATAAAGAGGCATCGGTGGCCTCTTCTCTTGAACGGTTGGAGATAGAGGAACGGAGAAGCTAGAATGTTCATTTTATTTGGAAACCAAATGATTGGGAAATGGGTGGTGTGGATGAATTTCTCCGTGCAAATCTACCTCCCACTGAGAATGGAGATTGTATGCGATGAAAATTGACAAAGAATGGGGATTTTGATATTTGTTCGTTTTACAATAAGTTGGGAAGCCCCATGCCCATTATTTTTCCTTGGAAAAGTGTTTGGAGGGTTAAGGCTCCTTGGCGTGTTTTCTTCTTTGTGTGGATTGCTGCATGGGATAGGATCCTTACAGGTAACAATTTGAGGGGTAGAGGGATGGTTTTTGTTGACTGGTGTACCATGTGCCGTTGCAATGGGGAGACGGTGGATCATTTGTTACTTCATTGTGGTAAGGCTTATTGGTTGTGAAGTTTGGTGTTTAGATCTTTTGGGATTTCTTGGGTCTTGTCAAGATCGGTTGTGGATACTCTATTTGGTTGGTAGAATTGGCCTGGAAAACATGTGTCTAGCGTTTGGAACTTAGCTCCATTATGCTTGATGTGGTGTCTTTGGAGGGAGCAAAATAGGAGGACGTTTGAGGACATGGAAAGTTCGGATGACCAGTTATTGGCCTCTTTCAGTGGCCTTCTGTATGACTGGTCTAGGGCTTGGGGATTCACCTCTAGTGATTCCCTCCCTTTGTTCCTTAGCTCTTTTCTGTGTAATTAGTATCATTTCCTTTCTTTTTTGTTTTCTCTCTTTATTTCCCATTGTACTTTTCTCTCTGCCTTATGTTTTTCTGCATAAGGTAGTTTTCTTGAATATATATCTTTATTACTTATCAAAAAAAAAAAAAAAAAAACTAGTACATTATTATGATTTGGGTTTCATCTCTTGAAGCATTCTAGTATCTGCATTAAACAAGTTTTTTTTAATAAATTATATTCTGGTGGAGAGATCCTAATTTGGCATGGTAGGCAAAGTAGACAGCTTCACTGCCCATGCACGTCCAAACATTGTAATGTACTTTAAGTTCAATTCATGGTAAAGGACTAGAGTTTTGAGTTATTTTAATAGATGAGGAAATTAAATGCCTCTGAAGAGGTACTGATCTGCAATGGCATGAAATTTTCAAGCACATGGGGTACATTAACAGGTTATTGATTGAAAGTGATCAACTTTATTGAAAGTGATAAATGATTCTAGCATTGGCTTTTGGTGCTAAATCCATGAAAGATGGTAACATCATTTTAAGGATAGAGGGTTTTTAGTATTATTTCTAGTGGGATTAATAGTTGGCTGATTGGGAATAATATTGTTAGTTGTTTCAGGGGGCTTTTAGTATGGAAGAGGGAGGTGCACCTAGAGAAGTCAAATGTAATTCTTGAGAGAAATGGCTTGAAGGTAGAGTAAGGCATTCCCATAGAGAATATTGTGTGGGTCCATGCTTCTATGAACGTACTTCTTTTTGGAAATTTTTTTGATTGCATTCTTCATTACTCATTCTTTTCAAACTACGAACTTCATATGTCAGTGACTTAAAAATCTATGCATTTAGTGGGTATTGTCAATGAGCTATTGGCCAAGTTCTTGGTCAATGTGCTGAAGATAGTTCTGTGTAAGATGTCTAATTCTGACAGGCGATAAAACTTGGGTTTAGATTATAATTAGGTGTTCCAAGAATTTATGCAAGCTGGATTTTAGAAGCCTTTTAACTTAAAAGCATGTTAGTTGGGGATTTTTCAAGTGCATTTTGAAATTCCTGGGCTTTGGTGAAAAGAAGTTGGATCTACTGTTACGTTTATATGGTCAGGATCTCTATTCTTGTCAAATGGAGTTCCTTGGGTTTCTTCAGCAGTCTTTGGAGGACTAAGACGGAGATTTTTTTTTATAGGTAAGATGGGGGGTTTACTATCCCCTTTTCTTTTTGTACTGGCCTTCTGGAGTTTAGAAGGATGGCTACAAGAGCTACAGAGTGAGGTGTGCGGTCAGGCTTTCAAGTGGGTGGCATGGGTGGTCTGGAAGTGATTATGATCTGGCATCTGTTTGTTGATGGTACCTTAATTTTCTGTGGGGTGGACCTGGGTCAGTTTGACACCTAGAGTTTGTTCTTATTTGCTTTGAGACAGTTTCAGGTTTGAGAATTTGAGCAAGAGCAAAAACTGTGCTTGTAGAAGGGGTATATACTATATAGGGGACGGAAGAAGTGGTGGATTTACTAGGTTGTGAGGGGGGCATACTCTGCCTCTAGGTTTGTCATTAATGATGTGGTGGTTTGGGATGTTTTGATACTGAGGATGGAGAGGAGAAATGTGCTCGTTTGGTGCAGCTTTTTATGGGACGTTTGAAAACATTGTTCCTAGAAAAAAGTGCAGTTCTAAAAAGCTGTATTTTGAAAAAGTGCGGTTTTAAGCCCTCCTACCAAATGAGCCATAGTAAATATAGTTTCTGGTTTTAAGGTGAAAAATGAATTATACTTCCAATTGTTGGGCAAGAATCATTGAGGAACCCTATAATGAAAAATTATAATACTTAGTTAGGACATCTAATTTGTTATAGTTGATAATAAGATGGGAGATGAAAATCAAAGCTAACATTTTTTGGGAAGATCAAGAAAGCAATGAATAATGAATATCTTTAGGGGAGTATAAGATTGACAAGTCCTACAGTTTCAGTTTGGATTTGTTTGGTTGTTTCAAGATTATATGTTTATGAACAAAGTTTATGACCTATTTTGTTTTTATAGTAATGAGGGGTACTTGGTGGTGAATTTAATATCTTATCTGCTGCTGTTGGCATGATTTTTATCAAGGCCATTGCAGCTTCTGTAGTGATTTAAGTAACTTCTTAGTATTTAATTTCATTTTTGTTTTGATACTTTTACTCAAATATATGCATCGAAATATCTGAAAATAGATGTTATCTTGTGGTTGAAGCCAATGGCACTGGAGCAAGTATTATCAGAACGGGATAGTGAGGATGAAGTTGATGATGACGTTGCAGATTTTGAAGATCGAAGGGTACAGTTAATGATTTCAAGACTAATACTTTTATTTTTATTTTTATTTTTAAATTTGCAATTGTTTGTTTTGTTTGAACAACAAAGCTCTAGATGCACCTAACAAGATAGATAATGGCTGGCCGAGGCAATGAAGGTTAAAATTTTGGGTAAGAGAATAGTTGATAGCTAGTTGAGGCATTTGGTAGCCTTCAAAAAGTATCAATTGGCCAGGCTCATAATTTTAGGATTGATTGATCTGATTCTAGGACCTGCAATGCATAAAATCAATGATAGTGAGTGAAATCAAAGAAAAGAAAACAATATGAGAAACAATTAAAATAAAACTTAAAAAAATATATATTTTCAATTCGAGGCTCAGTACCTAGAAGTGTTTTTTGGCTTATACATGAAATATTAAAAAAAATAAAATCAAAAATACCACCAGCTTGCATGCCAACCAACTGGAAAATTGACTGTGACTTTTCAGATGTCTCAACCATATGTTCTGGAATGGTTTTCAAAAGTCAATTGTTAGTGATTGTAACAAGTTGCATACTGTTTGTACATATTGGCTTCCAATTAGTGGTTCTTCCTTCTAAGGGAAATTATAAAGATAAAAAGAATTGCTTGGTCCAGTTATCCTTGAGTTGATGGTCGGTTTTCTGGACATAGTTGGGCCTCAGGTTGGGTAATATGGGTTCCTTCAGTTTAATAAGCACCTTTGACCATCTGTTACTGGAAGATGATCTGTTATCTCAGATAACAGAACATTTATCTCTCCTTGTTAGTGGCTCAGAGGATTAGATTGCATTGATACACTCTAGCATGCTGCAGATGCTTGATGATTTTGTTGATGTGACCAAGGATGAGAAGCTAATGATGCATATGTGGAACTCATTTGTGAGGAAGCAACGGTAATCTACTCTATCCACTTTCCTTTGAATTTCTTATTTTTGTTTCTTCACTTGGTATTTTCTCCCATTGTGGGAAGACATTCCATGTCTCTCTAAACTTCCCAAAAGGGTTATATTTTCTAGTTGTTTGAATCAGCCAAACTGAATGAAGTCACTAGTGCCATATCAGGGGTGTTTGGCCTACAGCATTGGTTCATTTTGGTTTTGAATAATTCTAAAAAGAAGAGAAAAGAGCAGTTCAACTTTGAACCAATTTGAGTTTTATGCAAATTGTCAAACCACTGAAGTAATTCATTTGAATTCTTTATGAAAAAAGCATGCACTAATTGTGGCTTTTAAAAAAAAAAAAAAAAAGGATCAGTTTTGATATTTTGTAAAATTTAGCAACATAAAAAGTTTTTGCTTGCTTATGCCCCACCCAAAAAAAAAAAAGAAAAGGTTTTTTGAAACTAATTGTAATAGTCAGAGCTAGCCTGCTTCTATGGTAGGCCAACCGCTTGTGTAATGTTTTAAAATTTAGCTATCCATGGCAACATCCTTGGCTATCATGTCTTTTCTGGCTGGCCCAAAAGGTGCTCCTTTTGGGATTCCCCTTGTTTGGTGTGGGATCGCTGATGCATATTGGTGTCTCATGCATGTCTGAATCATGAATACAAAACCTATTTTCAAGACACCATTTTTATGGAAAAAGTTCTATAAGTCGTTTTTCAATAGGATGAAAATTAAAGCTGGTATATGCATCACTAGAGTGCTTGTTGGATTTTGTGTGATCTTGTGGCAGTCCTCTTCATAGCACATTTGATCATAGTGCATGATGGTTTGGGAAAGGATCCCCTCCAATTCCCTCCCATTTTTAGCCGGATGTGCGACACATGGAGGGAATAGAAGAATTCAATGGGAGGGGATCTTATTCCGGTTTGTCTCACTATTACCATTATTCATTTGAGGTTTTTGCTTTGAATGATCATGTCTTTGGTAATGTCAGGGTGCTAGCAGATGGTCATATTCCTTGGGCATGTGAGGCCTTTTCAAGATTGCATGGACCTGACCTTGTCCATAACTCCGCCTTGATCAAGTAAGCTGTTCTTCTTTGATTCTAAATAGTGGTCATGTACAATGCAGTTCATCTCTTTTAAGTTTTATGCTCCATACTTCTGGTGATCTTGTCCTTTCTCACATTGAGAAGTTGGCAGGTGTTTTTCTTTTGAAATATAAAATGTGGTCAGAACTCTGGCATGTCCAAAGCTTTTGGAAATATGGAACAAGATGTGACAAGGATTTATTTGTGGAGGGTGTGTGTAATTGTACACATGCTATGTATTTATGTGTGTATATACATCATATATATTAACTTCAATCTTTAATTTCTCTTTGATCAATAAAATTTGATCCTAAGTTTTAGTTTACTCAATACACTCTTTTATGATAAAGGAAAAAGTTTCATAAAAAGAGTTCAGATCTTGTGAGCTGTTAGAATGAGTTATATATTTTTGTGCAAGAATGTGAGTGTTTTTTTTTTTAATGTAAATAACGTAAGAACTTTTTATTAAAGAATAGCGAACCCAAGTACACTAGAAATGTACTACAGTGGCTGAAATTAGTAACCCAAATTACAATGATCAAGAAGAACAGGGAGGGACAAAGAAGTGCATGAAGGTAAAACTAAGCTCCATTCAAGGAGAGTATGGAAGAAAAAGGACTTTATATCAAGGACTTTATGTGAGTGTTATATATAATGTTGGTGTTGACTCATTGAGATTGTGAATCAAGGGTTACTAATACTAATAGGAGTCAAATTACAGAACCAATTTGTACTGGGCCTCAGCTGCCTGTGATAGATATAGGGAGGAGGGGCAAAGGGGGGAGGGCGGAGGGACACTATTCTTAGGACTCACATGAGGTGGGAACATCTAAAAGTTAAGACCTAGGTTTTTCATCTTATGGTGATGGTACTTGCTGCTGCTGCTTTTTCTTCCCCCTTCCCCCCTCAGATGCTTTGAAGCAAGGCAGAAAAGGATCTACAAAACAGATTAGCTGCGTCCAGTAACACTTCTTTTGGGAGTTTATAGGAGAATGGAATAGAAAGGAAGGAAATTTTGCTTTTTTTTTTTTTTTCCTTTTTATTCAATTCCATTCCTCCCCCTGCACCCTCCTTTCCCAAAAAAAGAAAAAGAAAAAAAGGAGAATTGCAATTAACCCACCGTTGTCAATACTATACCAGAGGCCATTTTGGTTTGATCTAAGAAACAAAATATCCCGGTATTGGTGAATACTAGTGTACTAGTTCGGGTTTACCATAATTAATATATATATATATATATATATTTCACCATCACGTCAGAAAAATAAATAAACCAATATGAGAAAGAAAATCAAGTCGAAGAATGGATGCCCATGTGTAGACAAGACATGATTGTTGGAGCCAAAAAAAAAAAAAAAAAACTTGATAAAGAAAAGTAAAGAACAAAATAGACAAACTATAAGAAATGTGTAAGGCTAAGACATGATCTCTTGAACAAAACTACAAAAATAAGACTTAGGGAAGACAAAAAGCAAGACAGGGGAAAGAGAGAGAAGACAATTAAGAGAAAAAAGGAGTGTGAACTGAGAAGTAGAAGAAAAGTTGTCTTGGCTGGAATTGAGTTTACTGGCTGAAACAGTTCAGAATTTTGACCGGTACATCTTAGATGGGGTAAGTATATTAGATTGTTGGTTGGAACTAGAAATTCTGGCCGTATCAGCCAGTACAGTATGGAATTAACTACTTTGAATTAATCCCTTAGTGGTTTGGTCCTATCACGATTTAGTTCATGAACTTTTAATTGCTAGATTTGACAACCTGAAGTTTGGATTAAAATCATATCGTTAGGTTTTGTCCAAATTTACAGTTTTTGCATTTTGTGTTCAAACTTTCACTTACAACTTACCTACTTGTGGTTTGATCACAATCTGCAAGTTTGCCAGTGTTGGGACTCTTGTGAAGAATTTGTATGGTTTGGCATGTTTGGGCCTTCTATCCAGCCATGTCCATGCTTCCTAACTCAGGTTTCCCTTCACGGGCAATTGCCTAGTTTTCAGTAGGATTACAGTCTATGTGAAACTGCCTTAGAGGCAAATCTTGACTCTCTCTCTCTCTCATTACTTTCTTGATTCATAATCTTGGTTTTGTTTCCCTCCTGGCATTATGTTCTGGTTGGACTATTATAATACAGTCAAATTCAGAGGTTTATTTCTGTATCTAATTTGGCAATTCATAGAGACTGTTGCTTTCTAATTTAAAAATTCCGGGGAAATCTTCAAAAGGAGCCATCTATTTGCTCATTAATGGAAATTGATAAATGCATAGGGACTGAAATTCTAAACTGGGTTTGTTAATTTTTGTTAGGTTATTTCTTTTATAAAATTATTGGTCCTCCAAATTCTTTGTGCCTCATAACAAATTGATATGCTTTTGCCTTTTGCGACACAGATAACAACACATGTTTCTTGTCATCATGTCAATTATTTGGTTGCCAAATGAACATTATATGCACTTGCAGTAAATAACCTTATTTAATAAAAGTTGGGCTTGTCTTTGATTGAGATCTTTGGATAGAATAGAATGGAGGAAAATAATACATGTTACTGACCTTGACTAATCTTGATGAGGATCCATAGCTAACTCCAAAAAATTTGGGACTTAAGGCCTTGTTGTTATTGTTAATTTCTTTGATTGTGATAAATGTGTGATAGAACCTAGGGTTTTTGATGTAATCAAACAGGCCAAAACAAGGTTTAGATATGTTAGGGAAAGGTGTCATTGTAGATTTTTTTTTTTCTTTTTCTTTTTTGAGAATGAAATTTTCTATAATTTTTAAGTGGGTATTTGGGTCTTGATATGTTACCAAATAGATCCAGATGTTCAAATATTCTCTTCTGGCTACCCATGTTCTATAAAGCCTATGAGGGGGCTTGTTTCTCAATTCTCATACATCATTAGTGAAAAGATTACTAAAATATGATTATTTAGAAGAGCTTTGTTTGCTCTCTTCTCACCCTCATGGCCTCACTCCTCTCCAACTCCATTATCGTTGCATCCCATTCCCTCTCTTGCATTTTTATATACTCTCACCAAGTGATTGTCCTGCTCTTACTCTTTTGTTGGTAATTTTTTCTTTCTTGTATATCTTTCCATATCTTTAACCTCCTAAATATTCTCTCTAGTTTCTTGTTTCTCACTGATTCTGCTCCTTTCTATGTCTTCCATTTCACCGTCTCTATAAATCTTCTCTTACTCTCTACTAATATAAATATATATATATATATATATATAATCACAAGTTTGCGCAGTCAACATGTTTGATGAATTTTCTTATAATACAAAGCTTTTGTTACTTTTGAAGATTTAAAAGGCTACTCCATTATGTGTTGTGTACCATTTGGTTGGAGAGAAGCAGTAAGATCTTTGATGGTGTTGAAAGGCTGAATCATGTACTGAAGCAAATGATGTTGAGGTCTGTATACGAGTAGATGACTATCTAGGGAAACATCCATTCATCTTCTTTTTTAGACTCTCTAGACCTATTGAGTTTGAGTTTGTAATTTGTTACAAGTGGCCAATACTAGTCTGTGTACTTGATCTATTTTCTCTTTTTGAGTAAAATTATTTTTCTTTTTAAAAAGAACAGGCTTCTAGGTTTCTTCATTTTGGTATTGGACTATGTTCTGACCCTTCAATGAGTTTTGATAGCATCAAAGTACAAGCGAGTCCAAAAACAAAACAAAGACTATCAATATGCCATGGCTGGAAGAGATCTTCACACCAATTTTCAACTTGAGGGTGAAATGTACCCAACAAAATAAGATTGAAAGCAGACCCCATGGCAAAAATTAGATTTATCAGGCATATACCATGGAAATTGCTTTAATATTTTTTCCTTTTATTTTTTTATTTTTTATTTTAGGATGAATAGTATAATAGGGATGTTTGATGGTGTTTCTTTCTCTCATATCTTTATATATCCTTTAATGTTCTCTCTCTCCTATTGGCCACATTATAACATCAGAGGGATGTTTCCCTAGACAGTCTAGGGCAACATCTCTCTCTCAGATCTTCTGAGTTTGTTTTTGTATATTAAACTATTATACAGACCTCTAATCATTCTAGTATAATAGGGATGAATAGTACATGTGGCTGATCTTTGAAAGTCTCTCTCTCTCTCTCTCTCTCTCATATCTTCCTATATCCGTCTGCGCTTTTGGCTCTCCCTTGAATTTCATCTTCACTCTAAATCTTCTCCCCTTTTTCGCCAAATAAGAAAGGGGACAAGTTAGTTTGTTACTAAGTTTACCTCATACTACAAGGTTTTTTATGAATGTTCATATGTGCCCCAGCCTTCAGCTTGTGTCATTTAGATGCTTTAACTGTAATCAGATTCTGCTTTTATACTATCGTGTAATAAGTTGAAATATTACATTTATGATGGAAAAATCAGATCTGAAGTATTTACTTATGGCTTGACAGGTGTTGGAGATTATTCATGATCAAGCTGTGGAATCATGGTCTCCTTGATGCGCGCACAATGAACAATTGTAATGTTTTTCTTGAACAATGCCAAAGCCAGGATTTATGTCCTAAAAGCTGAAGAGATGAATTACATTCAAGTACGAGATGCTCCCTCACTTGTGTTGTAATCTTGATCACTACATTTGTAGCATCTTCTTCATTTTCATTTTTGGGCCATAAGCCTACATGGCTATTGTATTCTTGTAATGATATAGATCATAGATGGCACATGTCATCAGACCAAAAGAAAATGTGCCTTGTATAATTCAAACGATAAAGGAATAATTTTTTCCCCATCATATAAGACTAACTTATTAATTTAGGCTTATTTAGCCTTGTAGCAAGCTCCCGCACTTCTTAGTTCAGCCTTGAGCCTTGTAGCTTAACTGACATATCAACATTCAGAGTTCAAATTCTTTCTCACTCAACTGTCGAATTATCAAAACAAAAACCCCTCAGGCTAGCGGTGACAGGCCTAGCAGGTGGCCCTTCCTTTCTCCCTTTACATGGGACTCTGTCCATTTAAGTTTGATAGGGCTTTAACCCTACTGACATTTTAAATTCGAAGCTGTCCTGCAGAGGCAGATCATTTGGGAGTTAGCTGGGCATGATATCTACATAAGCCTCAAATTCCCGTTGGATCTTAATGGGATAATAGGTTATTGTCTTCTAATGCAAACATAATTAGGCCAATGCCTTTTCACCACCTTGAATTTGCAAGGCTGAAAGGAACTTCATAATTACATATTGTTAGGCTGCATGATTTTTACAGGGACTTATGCTTGGAATCTCCATCGCCAAGAGGGACAACTCACTGTTCGAATTGGAATATCAAAGCTTTAGAGTTTACAGCCTTTAATCGACCAAATTGTTTTACTTATAAAATTACACTTGTACCTAGAACATGTTAAGACTTTAACAGCTGTATCTAAACAAAAAACAAAATACAAAATACAAAATAAGCTCCTGAAAAAAAAAAAAAAAAAAAAAACCCACCCTTCTGGTCGGCTCTGGGGTTTTCTTGAAATCTTGTTGCCTAGTCTCTAATTAGATGAGATTGCCTTCAGTGGCGGAGCCACACACAAGGGTGGGGGGGCCAAGGCCCCCCCAAAATTTTAAAAAATTAATTTATAGTATGTATATTTTTTTACATTTTAAAAAATGTAGCATGTAAAAATTGAAGTTAACCCCCCCTAAATTTTGAGTTATTTCAATAGTGCTTTTAAAAGAAAGAGAAATTATATATATATTTTTATAGGAAAAGAGAAATTATATTAAAATCATATAATTTAAGAGGTTTAACAAATTATACTATGTAAAAAATGATAAAGTTTTGTACATGTCAAATAGAAGAAATACATGACTTTTATATACTCATTAAAATTTAGAAGATGATAAATTCTCTTAGGAAATTAATTTATACATGTGTGTGTGGAGAGGTTTGTCTTAACTAATATATTAGCATCACAACTTGGCCCCCCCAAACCAAAATTTCTGGCTCCGCCCCTGATTGCCTTATATCTTTTCTTTCTTGTTCATCTGACACCACAAACAGAAGCTTGCGTAGGATTTCTTAAATTTTAGGAGGAATTTCTGCTATTCTACTGTCTGTTACGTTGTATTCGAGAGAGTTGGATTGTGCGTAAGTATATATTTCAAGGAAAAAAAAATTTAGCTACAAATTTAGTTACAGTATAAGACTACAAATTAGCTAAATATTATTTTATTAGATGTGAATTTTGTCAAAATTACATTTTCTTCTTATATCTTTAATGTTTACAAAATTTTCAAAAGATTAAAAATCAAAATCTATGTCATCAATCAATTGTGTAAATTGCAAGTTTTTGTAGTCTAAAATCATGCATAACAAAATATGTTTGTAAATTATATAGTAATTAACATTTGATTGACACCAATTTTGACATGTGTGTTAAAAGTATAATGATCATGCAATACAAGTACAACAGTTAGATTTCAAAATATGTAGTATTGTTAAATTTTTTAAAGAAAGTTGTAGCCTTAAGATACAATTAAGTTTGTAGTCAAACTTTATTCTTTCAATTAATGCTATTAAAATTAAAGAATATAATTGTAGAGATAGATGTTGAGATGCTGATGCCAAAGAGAAGCACACAAGGAAATTACATGGCAGGCTTACTTAAATGATAAGTCTTTTTTTTTTCTTTGTTTTTTCATTAAAAAATGTTAATTGAATTACAAAATTTTTGACAGACGGATAAGTACTCAATAATTACATTTAATGATTACATTTATAATAATATTATAATATAGCTCCGGTTTTATGTAAGTCTTTAAAAAAAAAAAATTATACTAAAATGCATTAATTGAACTAAAAATTAAGATCTTTACTGTGGAATAAGTTCTGAACGATTACATCTATGATATTATTATATAATATCCGATTAATGAATGTCTTTAAAAAATCAATTAACGGTGGTGAATATTTATAATTTGCTGAACTAGTAAGTTGTGAATAACGGATAATCATTTCACATGAAATAATAATATTAGTATCACATTCTTTGTCACAATTATCCTACTGTTAATGATGAAGAAAAAAATTGTGATTACTTCATTAACAACTCTTGTACCATCATAAGTACTGTAATTTAGTAGTAAGAATTCTCATGTTGTTTTACATAATATTTAATAGAAATTAAGTAATTTATGCTGTGATTTTTCAATGAATGCATTGTGCCCACGCCAATAACCCATTAAGGTCTTGGCGGCACAATGACGCGATGGAAGAGTTCACACTAGATTCTCTTTGCTTTTTTATTAAAAAAAAAAAAAAAAAACCAATGTGCTTTTGGACTCCGATCCCAAGAAGACTACACTTGAAACTACCTCGATAATCTAAAAAACTCTGCACTAACTCTATTTCACATGCACCCAAAACCATTTTGTAGTCAAAACTTGGAGTAAATCATTTCTCTTACATTGTCCTTTTGTTACCAAACCATAGACAGACGAAACGCTTGCCAATGCCAAACCGAACGACACCACTCTCACTCACTCACTCACTATAAAACTGTTGCAGAGCTCAGACTGCTCGAGTATTTAGTCCTTTGACACGTGCAAACGAGAATCTTTTAAATAATTTTTCTTTGTCGTAAACGTAGGCCTGGTCATTAATCATTTATACACGTGTGGATTACCGTACGTTTGCTATATTTAGCAAACTTTGTTCGTTCTGTGAAAGGTCGATACGCCGTCGTTTCGGTTCTTGTACTTTACCGTAGTCTGAAACGTCCGTTAAGTGTTGCTTCTCTGAGATCTCTCGTGTTTGGGTCAGTGTGGATTTTGTCTTTGGATGATTGGATGCAATTGCCTTTTTAACTGTTTTAATGGTCAGAGTTATTTAATCAATATACATAACATATGTATTAATTAAGTATATTAATTGCTCTGTAACAACTTTGAGATTTTTTTTTTAAATTTTTTTATTTATTTTAAGTTGAGAAGAAACTTCTTTGAGATCAAGTGTGTTATTTTTCATTTAATTGTAATTTTCACCTAATTACAAAAGAAAAAGGTTAGAATTACTATCAAATAAAATTTTGCAACTCAATTGACATCTCTTTATATTATTGATGTGTAAGGTTTAAACTTTTCCTTTTTCAAATACCAAATTATACACACAGACACACACGTCTACCAATGTTTTAAAAATTGAACCATTCAAAGAACTAGAGAGAGAAAAAAGTTCAAAGCTTTTAAAGCTAAATAGTGGTTCGAAAAGAAGTTAAAAAGATGTCATAATTAATTAAAATATAAAATAAAGATATAAAATTTGTAAATATTAGCAAATTAACTAAAAAAATATTTAAGAGGAAACTATAGTAAATCCACCTATGGTTAGATCCGGTTTCACTTTTCCCACTTGTGGTTCAAAACTTAACATTTTACCAACTTGAGGTAACTTCCGTTAAAGATCTGTTACCCACTTCTCCTTTTGCCATTAGAAAAACACATTTTTAGAGAAAAACAAACATAACAAAAATAAAAAGCTAGAGTTTTTTTTGCTTAAGAACTTTTATAAGAACAAAGTGGAGGAATAGCATACAAATCCCACTCTGATCTTGGCTTCTCTCCCCAACCCAATTAGTAGCCTTATACATAGCTCTCTGTGCTCGTCTTTCATGATCTCCAATGGGGTCTGAAGGTCAGGCCTCGTGTTGAAGTACTCGAACACCTTTTCCTGAATCTCTCTATGCTTCCCTCTCATGCAATCCAACAACCTCGCTACTATGTCCACTCCTAACTTCTTCCTCGTTGTCGTTGCCCCACAAGCTGAAGATGATCATGATCACGATCATGATCTGGATTGAGATGCAGCAAGGAGAGCCGTCAGATTCGCTGAGTTGTAGGGTCGTCGGATTCGGTTTCTTCAGGTTGCTTATTCAGGTGTTTTGCTACTGTTGCTGGGATTCAGAGTGGGTTTGAAGTTGGAATTGGGGGTGGGTTTGCTACTGTGGTTAGGATTCAGAATGGGTTTGAAGTTGGAATTGGGGGTGGGTTTGAAGTTGGAAGGTTCCTTCCCTTGATTGGTGGTGTTTGGTTGTGCAGAAAAGGACTGAGAATTAGGAAAGGCACAAGTAGCACCTAGGGTTGCCACCACGCCACCAAACCCATGGCTGATCTACTACAATCCAAACTCACGGCTGGATTTCTCTTTACCTCATTCTTTGATTGTTGATTGCTTATCTGTATCACTCTTTTTTGTTAATAACGTTGTTGTTTGTTTTGAGATTGTTGGTCTTCTTGTAAAAATTGGTTCACAATTTTGAGTTGTTATGAGATTGTTGATATTGATATAGATTAAAAGTGATTTTCATTGAGCCCTTTGATTTGTGTGCTATTCCTTCACTTTTGTTCTTATAGAAGTTCTTAAGCAATCAAAACCCTAACTTTTTGATTTTTGTTATATTTGTTTTTCCATAAAAATGTGTTTTTCTAATGGAAAAAGGAGAGGTGGGTAACAGATCCCTAACGGAAGTTATCTCAGGTGGGTAAAATGTTAAGTTTTGAACCACGGGTAGACAAAGTGAAAACGGGCCTAACCATATGTGGGTTTACTGTAATTTTTCCAATATTTAAAGAATAATAGAAAATAACAAAGTATAATTTTTTAAAAAAATATTCTTTAAAGTAGAAAGCATTTTAATTTAAAATAGAACACCATTTTTAAAATAAATTCATAAGTAGCACATTAACATGAAAAAACACATTTCTTAAATCACAAATAAATTTAACAAAGAACCTAAATTTGGTAAAATAGACAATTTTCAAACGTAAAAAATCGACTTGATCAATAACCAGGTTCGCAATTAACCTGATCATACCAAACAGTTCTATTTGGTTTTGAAAACCATGGTTACTATAAATTTTATTATAACATTTTACAAATAGACATAACAATTAATGATTGTAATTGGTTATATATATATATATATATATATATATATATGTTTTGATGAATTAAAAAAAAGGCTCATCCGGTTTGGTATTATTGCCCTGGCTCACTTAAACCTGAATTCTATGCTGTAGGACCATCAAAAATGCTTGTGGCCTTGTATATATGAGGTTAGGTCAAGTATTTTGTTAATGTCACACTTCCCGCACCCACACCCGCACCCGAGTCCCGAAACGCACCCGTGGTTCATAGGTTATGTCTTGCCTTTTGTACACAAACAGCTTTTTAAACTCTCAAAAAAAAAAAAATCTAAAATTTGTTTCTAAAAAAAAAAAAAAACTCAAATTTAAAATAGGAGACATGACTATTTTGATGAAATTTCAACCTAGATGTTAAAGTTGGTTTGTGATCTATTTATTTTACTGAAACTAAAATTTTTTGTTGAAAGTACTGTAAATAAAGATAGAAGTTAGTTGAAATAGTATAATGAGACTTATAAATAGTAACCAAAAGTGCAGTGGAAACTCTGAATAGTAACAAAAATAAGCTGAATAGTAAAATAAGTTAGCAAAATTAATCATGTCAAATGGATACTAAATGGGTGGCTATGATCCTATCAGTACAAGATTGACCTTAATTACTACAAGTGCAAGTGGATCAACAAATTAAGTTCATCTTCAGTAACATTGACTAAAACCAAATAATGCCAACTAAATAGAAAGTGGAGAATTATCATCAACAGCGTCAACAACAACAACAAAAGAAAGAAAAAGAAAAAGAGAAAGAAAAAGAAAGTGAAAGTGAAGATTTTTATCGGCGTGCTGGAGCAAAATCCGCAGAACTTTGGTGATTGGTCATGAAATTTCGATACTAGAAGATTTCTAATTGCTTTCTACCAGATAGTCTGGCTTATACATACATACCTACATACATATATATATATATATATATATCAGATCTCTGCAGATATAGGGCGATTTCATGCATAGATTCTGCGAAGAGCATCCATCTTTTTTAGCGTTGACCTTTCAGGAATGGTTAGATGAAATGAATATTGTTTTACTACTGTCACCAAAAGAAGCCAAAGTTAATATTGTAAAGTTAAAAGCATATCACTTTGCAAGAATGGCCTACTCCACCTGGCTAAGCTGCTATCCATGGCTTCAACAAGTGGCAGACTGTTGTGACCAATGTCTTCCCAAACGGCAAAGAAAGCATGCAAGCATGCCATGCCCATTACAGGGAACCCCATTAAACGTCCGTTACCGTTAGATATGAAAGGTCCATTGCCAAGCTCAGAAAGTAACTCATAATGGTTAACTTTTAACTCAAGCTGAGTTCAATTCTTATCCTTATAAATAAATGCACTATTCCCTCACCTTCCTACAATTCAATGCTCTTTTTCTAACGCTCTCTGCCTCTGGATTTCTCTTCAAGTAATGGATCCGCTAGCTGTTTCACTTCTTTCCCAATTTCCTTTCTTCAGCTTTGCAATCAGAAACATTTATCTCTAGGTATCAAATTGACAAATAATCGGAGGTATTATGAAGAGGCTAAAAGCTTCACAGATTTTTATCATATTCCATCTAATTAGATTTCAATTTCCTTCTTAATCTTCCTTGCAATTTGTATATCATCACAGTCCATTATTCTCATGCATTGATCTTGAATTACATATACAAATTAAATCCCTTTAGAATTCATAAAATATCATATAAATTAAAAGCATCCTTATATTTTTTTTTTCTTATAAACCCTACAAATCATTTGCATGTACGCATGCAGTTTGTGTAATTGACATTTTTCCCTTGTTACAATTTTGCCTTTCTTATAACAAACATGCTGAAAGGCATAAATCCCAGCATCTACGGATTCTCCGAACACCAATTTTCCAACCTCGTACCTCCGGAATACTACAACAACACCATCAACAACGATCACATTGACGAAGCTATCTTCGGCTCCGATGAGTTCCGAATGTACGCCTATAAGATAAAACGGTGCCCGAGAGTGCGAAGCCACGACTGGACCGAGTGCCCCTATGCTCACCGCGGCGAAAAGGCTCAGCGCCGCGATCCACGTAAGTTTAGTTACTCCGCCGTTGCATGCTCGGCCTTTCGAACCGGCAAGTGCCTCAAGGGTGACACCTGTGAGTTCGCGCATGGAGTCTTCGAGTATTGGCTTCACCCAGCTAGGTATCGCACGCGTGCATGCAATGCTGGGCGTTATTGCCAACGTAAGGTATGTTTTTTTGCGCACACGCCTGAGCAGTTACGGTCTGAGACTAAATACAAGTGCCACTACACGTACCGACCAAGAATGATCAACGGCGGAGATGGGGTTCGCGATGGATCAAACGGTCAGGAGGATGCCACCACGCCGCTTTTGCCTTTGCCTTTGCCGGTGCCGGTTCAGTTGGGGAAGAAACATGTTGTTGAGAGTTGTTGTTGTGATGGGGTTTCGGAGTTTTTGAAGAGTTTGAGGGGTTTGAAGATAAGGGATGTTGAGGATAATTGGGAATCATCAGAGTCAGATTTGCCTCAGATCGATTGGATTTCAGAGTTGGTGCAGTAAATATATGTATAAATATATATGCAGGTGTGAGAGATCTGATGGAGTAGAGAGATGTTTAATTGGGGAGTAAATATATGTATGTGTGGTAAATTAATTTCTTACGTTTTGGTTGAAGATTGTTTAATATGTGAGTGTCCGCAAGGACTTCTTTTAATTTCCCTGTAATTTGTACATTTGATTTTGATATTATTTATAATTAAGTATCTATGTTTTCCTTTGGTTGTATTGTTTTAAAGTTTTTAATTGTTCTTTCTTAAAATGTGTTGCCAGGAATGCATAATGGAAGATTACATTCTGTTGTCATAAATCTGGGTGAAAATAAATCTAAACTCCTCTTTATATATTTGGATCCAAATTAATGAAACTGCTGTATATTGTATTCTCTCCCATTGTTGTTAATTAATTTTAGGTAAACTTACGATGTTCAACCTCTAAATTTAGCATGTCATCAATTTTCATCTTATAATTTAAAGTTTAATTTGGCAATCAAATACCAAGAGCGTGTAAGTTAATTGGTTGACATCTCTTGATATTTTCAATGAAGACATTTTATATTTAAATTCCTATCTCCAACTATTGGCGTAAAAAAAAAAAAAAAATTTCACAGAGAAAAATTGTGGAATGATAACGACCGTCTAATGCTAAAGTTATGGATCTATACTTTACTTATGAGGCATGAGAAGAACAAAGTATAGAGGAGAGAATAGTGAATAGACTTTTATATATGCTACCAAAATATTGTATAATTATCCTCATTTTAGAGACATAACATATTGAAGTAGGCCAATGATCATTGGCTTAAGATTTTGATACATATTTCCAAATTACTAACTTTAAAGCGCTTTGACCAAAAAAAAAAAAAAAAAAAAAAAACTTTAAAGCGTGACAACAACTTAAAACTTCACTTTATATAATCTTACCAAGAAGTCTATTGATACTGAATACTTTACCAAAATTTTTCACACCTTCCCTTGTATTTTTGTGTTACGGTGGGCCAGTCATGTGAAGTGGCAATGCTATGTGAAAGAAAGCGTGAAAAATTCAATGAAGAAATCGGTGCCCCTAATCGTATACATAGAAACCGTGAAAAAGGATTTTTAGCCAGTTGCTCTTTGGTGTTATTGTAACTTCCACTCTTGTGGTGGATATATATCTGGGCTTCAAATTAACTTTGACGTCTTCATTCTTCACTTGGCAAAAAAATTAAACTAAACTGAAAATTTAAAGTATTTTTCAATTGAGAAATTTATCATTAGAATTTTTCTTTCTCGACAATCAACTACGTACTTATATTAAATATTTTTTTTAGGTTTTTAAGTATTAATTTAATAACTTAAATAAAGAGTTTAAAATTTTGATAATATCATTTCCCAAACTGGATCTGATGTTGGTTTGATGGAAGAAAAAGACAAAATTTCTCAGTGAGCCAAGTCTGGATTTGGTTTTGATACCATATAAAAATTGTTGAGTGAATGATTTAAAAAAAAAAAAAAAAAAGCAGAAGCAAGATTTTAACATGATACAACGGTTTACATCCACAAAGGAAAGTCCTAATTAAACAGTTACATATTTGATAAAATCTTTTAGACATTGACAGTTTAAGAAATTAAATGGTGTCTGGTTTGGTGAATTTATATTATATTTCAATATCCAGATTTTTTGGAATGGAATACTTGAAAATGTAGCTAAGCTCATGTTTGGTTTGAATAGAAATCTAATACAATTTTTGGGAATATTAGATTATCATTCTTAAGAATCTAATAGTAATTATTGAATTTTTCCAAAATATTCCTAAATTTATACAAAATTTCAAGAGCGTTTTTCATAATTTTTTATTTTATTTTTTGAAAAAAAAATAATGAGAAAAATAATAAAATATATAACAAAACAAGAAGAAGACACCAAAAGAAATACATAGTGGCGGAGCTAGAAAAGTTTTTCAAGGGGACCAAGCTATATATATATATATATATATTAAATCCTAAGAATAACACACACACATAATATATTTATATTTCTTATACATGAAGAATATATGTTTGTAATATTGATTTAACATATGATATTTCTTATGTAAACAAAAATATTTACATCAAGTAAGTCTTTACATCTTTGCAAAAGAAAAGAGAAAAAGAAAAAGTCTTGACATTATTGAGGTAATTACACTCCCTTCTATTGGGGTTTTAGGAAATGATACTCTTCCTCAAACCTAAAGAGAAACAATATTTTCCTCTCTTCACATTCGTTTGATTCCGAGGGAGAAGAGTGTTTTGTCCCTTTAAGTTTGGAATGGAGTGGCATTCCTCCAAATTTCAAGATAGAGGAACTTACATATAGTATACATTAAACACACTTTGATTTAATGAGTATGTATGATATAAGAGTAATTAGAGAGAACAAAAGTATTAGTCAACTGTATAAATGAATTACATGTTTTTAATAAAAATCTAGAGGGCCATTATTTAAATTTATATCTAATTTTTTTTATACCAAAAATACAAAAAGAATGGAGGATTTTTGAAAAGTTAAAGGGAGCCACCTCCCTCCCTCCCTCCCTTTGCCCTCGATAATAGACACACGCATTTATACATTCCCAATCAATCAATTTGGCAATGACATCTAAGGGTTCGTTTGGATACAACTGAAAACTGAAAATTGAAAATTGAAAATATTGTAGCAAAATAATTTTTAAATATGTGAATAGTGCCGTGTGACTCATTTTTAATATATTTTTTTTCTGAATAAAGTGGTTGTGGTACCTGTGAATAGTGTATAAACAGTACATGAACAGTGCTAAGCAGTGCGTGAACAGTAAATTTTGTCCCCTCTAAAACACGTGAGTAGGAAAAAAAAGAAAAGAAGAGAAAAATGCAAATGCAAAACGCAAATCTTCCGGATCCAAACACATACTTAAAGTTAAAACATGTGACTTATGGGAGTATAATGTTTTACACATTTGATTAGATACAACGTAAATCTTACTTTGATAGTATAATGTAAACTAAGAATTTTCCTAAATAAATTGCTTAAGTAAAATTATGGTAATAATAGTACACATTAAGAAATAGGAATAATTACAAATGAAGAAGTAGTAATAATTATGGGAAAACCGATACAACTAAGAAGAACACCATCAAGGGTGATGGTGTAGTGGTTATTGAATATACTCACAAGTGATTTAAGGGGTAGAGATCTCAAGTTCGAATTCTTTAATAAAAAACGCTTAAGAAAATTAAATCTATCACCCGTGGCCCCTAATGCCTACTAGCTTAGTACCCTCGTGGGGTTTGGATAAAAATTATAGCTCACTGATTTCAAATTAATAGACCCTCAAATGCCCATTAGTGCTCTCATGGGTTTGGATAACAATTATAGCTCACCGGTCTCAAATGAATAGGATGCTATAATGGTAACACCCATGTAATAAGCCACTTTATTCACCCCTCTTTACTCTTTTATTCATTAAAAAACAAAAATAAAAAACACCTATATACATTAGAGTTATTTTATGTGTACAATGTTTATTACACAATTTTCAACAACTATTTTATGTGGTAGATTATGATTAGTTACATGACACTTTCACATAAATCAATAACTCTTTTTCCACCATTCAATGTGTGCCACATCAAAATTATGACAAATTTATGATATAAAAAGTTGTGATACTATATTTTTACCTGGATAGGAAACACAATTAAGGAATTTGATTTTCCTTGATGGATATATGTAGGTATCTATGCTGACATGGAAGGTAAGTAAGCACTCGGAACCATATGTGGGACCCAGGAGTTCAAATATAGCAAGCCAGCAAGGCAGCAGCCTCCATCACCAACACGGAACACCCACGTAAGAGTATATCCCTTGTTCTCACAACCATGGAGCCTTCCTTCATGCGCAACGTGCCTCTCTCTCTGTGACAGACCATAATACTACTACTAGTACTACATTACTACCACCCAATTCCACACAGTAATCCCTCCCAACCCTCTCTGTCTTTCTCTGCCTCTAGATAGTTTTTCTCATCTTTCTATCTTCAACCTTCAACAATGTCCTCCTCCTCAAGGTAATTGCCAAAACCTTATCTCTCTTTCTTTCTCTCTCTACACATGCAATGTTTATAAGATGTAGACTAATGAGGTTTTTGAATTTCCCACATTCTTTTTCTTTGTTTTTTGCATATACAGGTGGGTAGAGCTATCATCAAGAAATTCACACAAAAACAATAACATTAACGCCACCAACAACAAGAATAGAAGTAGTATTAGCGATGAAGACAACCCTATTGCCAGCTTCAAAGAATGCCATATCTGCAACCAAGTTGGGGTCCCAGTTTTTCACTCCATTCGCTGTGACCCAACAAACAAACCTCACTGGGAATCCTCAGCTGGTTCTTCCTTAATCTCGCTCAAAAACAGCCGATCCTACAGCGACTCACCATGTTTCAGCTCCGACTCAATCGCTCGGACCCGTTGGTGGGGTCCAATCTTGTGTCGCGTCCTGGACCCACGTAGCAAGAACATCAAGAGGTGGAACCGTGGGGTCTTGCTGGCACGTGGCTTGGCCTTGGCCGTTGATCCTCTCTTCTTCAACGTGATGTACATGAGTGCTGTAGAGAATGGGCCCCCTTGTTTCTTCATGCATGTTGTGTTGGCTATCGTCCTCACTGTGGTTCGCACGTGTGTGGACCTGGTTCATCTCTTCCACGTGTGGCTTCAGTTCAGGTTGGCGTACGTGTCTAGCGAATCCATGGTGGTTGGGTGTGGGAAACTCGTGTGGAACGCACGTGCGATTGCCTCTCACAACCTGCGATCTTTTAAAGGTTTCTGGTTGGATGCTTTTGTTATTCTCCCGGTTCCCCAGGTTATAATTAATTTCTATCTCATATTCCTATTTATCTTTCAACCAAAAAAAAAAAAAAGAAGATTCCCGTTCATCTCTTTTTGTTTCGTTAAACTTTAATATAATAAAAAAAATTAATTTCTTTTTGGAAGAAATTTTTTTTTAATTTAAGATGGGTAATTAATTAAATATTGTTTCACACTTTCTAACATAATTGGTTCACATAATATCCACAAGAAGTTTTTCATAAAAGTCCTTCAAGCAAGACATATTGGGTTTTACGGATCACTCACTTGACACACTCATTTTGAAAGCGTATTTAAAAAAATGTTGACATGATATGCAAATGTGTAAGGTTGTAGAAGAATACAAACTTTCTATTCAAATTTTTGTTTTCCAATTCATCCTTCACTAATTATAATATGCCATGTGTTTATTTATTTATTTTTTTCATTTTAAGCTTTTGTAATTTATAAGGAAAGTTAAGAATACATGGCAAGCTCCGTCCTACCTTTTTTTTTTTTTTTTTTTCATTGCATGTTTTGCAAATATAACTTACCATGTATTTTTATTACTTCCTTATAAAATAACAAAAATTTTTGTAAGAATGAAAATAATACAAATTATCTGTTTCATTTTGCCATATAGTCTTTTACCTTTTCTTATAGAATAAGAAAAGTTTAAAATTAAAATAAAATTCAAACAAATGATATATTATAATTAATGGAGTATAAAGTGGAATACAAAAAGTAAGACATATGATTTGTATTAAAAGAGAAAGCCGAAGCTATACTAAATTGATATTCAAATGAATAAAATCCCTATGCTTCCTATCATTAAAATAATAAAAAATAAAAAATGAAAAGGAAGAGAAGAATGGCTAGGGAATAATTGTTGGGTGCACGTGGACACCAATGTCCAGCCCACACCGAAGTGGTGCTCATTTAATGAGCTTATGTTTGTGTGACTTTCAAGCCACGTGAAGTTGAACTCTTCTAGTTCAATTAGAATTATAAAATAGTAGTGCTCTTCAAGAATTATAATTAAAGTTGAGTTAGGAATCCAAATATTCCTAGGAAAAGATGTGAGGTAGCAAACTTATTATAAAAAGTAAGGAGTGGGTGCCACATAGAAGTGTGCTAAAAAAGAAGAACACAACCAAGAAGAACACAAACAAGAAGAAAAGGGGTGTGTCGCATAGTAAAGAAAGAAGAGAAAAGGTGAGAGGAGCAACAAGGATTGCTGCACAAGAAAAAAGAGAGCAGCCAAGAGGGAGCCGCTTAAAGAAAGAAGACAGCTAAGAAGAGAGTTGTGCGTGGAGAAGAAAATAAAAAGGAGAGAGCAAAGTATTGCTGCTTCTGAGAAAGATAATTAGTGTGTGTGTGTGCGAGAGCTAAGAAAAATAAGAGAGATTTTTTCTTAACCGTAAGATATACACAATAATTATTGTAATTGATTTGATAAATAGTGAATTGATTCGGAGTTTGTCCCGTGGTTTTTCCCTTCAAAGAGAAAGGTTTTTCCACGTAAATATTTATGTTATTGTGTGTGATTGCTATTTTGAATTGATAGTTTTTGTGATAATATCATTCGGGAACCAACAAGTAGTATTAGAGCTAAGGTTAGAATGGAAGCAATGGCCGGAGAAGAAGGCAAGGCTTCAAAAATTGAGAAGTTTGATGGAACAGACTTTGAGTATTGGAAGATGCAGATTGAAGATTATCTTTATGGGAAGAAATTACATTTTCCTCTTTTGGGGACAAAACCTGATACTATGAAGGATGAAGATTGGAACCTTCTTGATAGATAGGTATTGGGAGTTATTCGATTAACTCTGTCAAGATTAGTTGCACACAATGTTGTGAAAGAAAAGACTACAGTGGATTTGATGAAGGCTTTGTCTAGCATGTATGAAAAGCATTAGCTAACAACAAGGTGTATCTGATGAAGAAGTTATTTAATCTGAAGAAGGCAGAAGGCACTCTTGTAGCGCAGCATCTGAATGAGTTCAATACAATCACAACTCAATTATCCACGGTGAAAATTGAATTTGACGATGAGGTTCGTGCATTGATTCTTTTGGCTTCTTTACTAAATAGTTGGGAAGCCATGAGAATGGCAGTGAGTAATTCTGCAGGGAAAAACAAACTCAAATATGATGATATTCGAGATTTGATTTTAAGTAAAAAGGTTCGTAAGAGAGATACAAATATAGACAATGCATAAGATCAAGTTTTTGTCACAGAAAACAAGAGAAGAGGTGAAAGCAGAGGACCTAATGATCGAAAATTCAATGGTAGGTCATAATTAAGAGAGAGATCTCAGTTCAAGGAAACTAGAAAATGCTTCCATTGTGGGAAAAATGGTCACTTAAGGAGAGATTGTTGGCATTGGAATAAGGAACAAAATAAAGGAAAATATGAAAAGAATGATAGTGAGAAAAATACTACAGTTGCTGTGATTGCTGAAGATGTCGTGGTACTTTCTATTAAAGAGTAAAAGTGTGAGCATGTGACTAATAATGATGTTGAGTGGATTATTGATTTTGTAACCCCCTACCATATTATCCCTACGAAAGGGTTGTTTACCACGTACAAAGCATGAGACTTTGGTACAATAAAGGTGGGTAATTCTAGTTACTCAAAAATTATGGGAATTGGTGATGTGTGCATTGAAACCAATGTTGGTAGCACTATGATGTTGAAGGATGTGCGGCATGTTCCAGATTTAAGGATAAATGTGTTTTCTACATTGACTATGGATCGAGCTGGTTATTGTAACTACCTTGGTAATGGAAGATAGAAACTTACGAAGGGCCCATAGGTTGTTGCAAGAGGACATGCATGTTGCGGTATGTACAAGACTCATGTGAAGGTCTGTAAGAAGAAGTTCAATGAGATTAAAGATTTTGAGAAGACTCCAAAGATGAGTGTTGGGATTAATGGTGTTGAAACTAAGAGGGAGAAATTCTCATTGCCTAATGGTGCTTCAGAAGAGGAAGTGGTAGATGATGAAGAATATGAAGATGCTAAGGCTACATGGGATGATAATGAAGTGAAAGATCCTATAGGTCTTGAGCAGGGGGAGCAATATCCTCCACTAGAGATTGTTGAACCTCATGAGAAGAGGACCACTGGAGAACATCGAATTGTTAGCTTTAAGAATAATTGAGCTTCTGATGAGGGGGAGTTAAGGGATTGGATTAAAGAAATCCAAGATGAGATTAATTCTTTGAGAATGAAAGGTATTGACATTGATGAGGTGTTCTCAGTGTTGGTGAAAATAATGAAGAAGGTCAAGCTTGGAGTTGGCTTGACCGACATGGAATTGAATTGAAGAGATAGAATGAAGATCTCCTCCCATCGGTGGGCTAGAGGGGGAGATTGTTGGGTGCACGTAGACACCAATGTCCAACCCACACCGAAGTAGTGCTCATTTAATGAGCTTATGTTTGTGTGACTTTAGCCACGTGAAGTTGAACACTCCTAGTCCAATTAGAATTATGAAATAGTAGTGCTCTTCAAGAATTATAATTAAAGTTGAGTTAGGAATCCAAATATTCCTAGGAAAAGATGTGAGGCAGTAGACTTATTATATAAAGTAAGGAGTGGGTGCTGCATAGAAGTGTGCTAAAAAAGAAGAACACAAACAAGAAGAAAAAGTGTGTGTCGCATAGTGAAGAAAGAAGAGAAAAGGTGAGAGGAGCAACAAGGATTGTTGCACAAGAAAAAAGAGAGCAGCCAAGAGGAAGCCGCTTAAAGAAAGAAGACAGCCAAGAAAGAGAGCTGTGCATGGAGAAGAAAATTAAAAAGGAGAGAGCAAAGTGTTGCCATTTTTGAGAAAGATAATTAGTGTGTGTGTGTGTGTGTGAAAGCAAAGAAAAAGAAGAGAGATTTTTTCTTTAGCAATGAGACATACACAAGAATTATTATAATTGATTTGATAAATAGTGAATTGATTCAGAGTTTGTCCCATAGTTTTTCCTTTCAAAGAGAAAGATTTTTCCACGAAAATATTTGTGTTCTTGTGTGTGATTGCTATTTTAAATTGATAGTTTTTATGATAATATTATTCGAGACCCAACAATAATTAGTTATACACTCAACTTTCGGAGTATTTTTTGTCATCTGTGAAGTAGCCATTAACTTTGCAAGAATTTCCTTGTGAAAAAGCATTACACCACGCCATGCCATATTCTTGTGCTTTCAAGAAAATTTGTCAGTGATAAAAATAGGCTGCTTGAAAATCTTCAAGCCCCTAACATGGAAGTTAGGAATAGAGTAATGCTAAAAATAGTATAAATGTTATTATATAAATTTTATAAACTGACGTGTCAAATAATTAAAAAATAATAATTTACATATTTATTTATTATATTATTTAAGTGATAGTAAGTTTTGTGTAATAATGGTATTAATGAGCTAATCTATATATCTATATATATAATAATAAGTGAAGTAGAGAGAAACTCAAATAGAATTTCAAATTAAAGTTTCAATTTTGTGCCATGTGTCTAGATTTAGATTCTCAATTTTGTGTCACTTGTCCTAATCAAAACTAAAAAAAAAAATCTAATTAAATTATAAATTGGATTCTAATTTTGTGTCATGTATCTTATCTAAATTTTCTAATTTTGTGTACCCAAATAAATGATGCATTAACATTTAACACGGAAGCCAAGAAAACCACAAAGAATCTAATTAGATTATAAATTGGACTCCAATTTTGTGTCATGTATCTTATCTAAATTTTCTAATATTTTGTGCCCAAATAAATGATGCATTAACATTTAACACGGAAGCTAAGAAAACCACAATGATAATGTTCATTGGCCTAAGCAAGAACATCTCACCTGCATACTTTTATGGGTGAACTCAATAAAGTTTGAAGCTTTTTTAATCCCACTACTAGAACCAAAGAGTCCAAAGAGAAAGACTATAAAAGTAAAACATCATCTCCTCTTAATGTCATATTGTTATCCCATGTCTCGTCCTTCTCTCTCAATCTCTACAAACTAGATTCACACACTACCCTCTACTCTTCCTTTCAAATTTCTAAAAGTAAGGCCGGGTTCAAACACAATATTCAATCCTACTCTTCCTTACTTTACACTCTCATACATTACCGCTTCATTGGCGCCTCCAAGAAGATTCCAAGCTCAATGATCAGTTCTTGTCGTTAATTTTGTGTTATGTGTCCAATTTTTAATTGTAGTTTAATTTTGTGCTATGTGTCCAATTTGATTTTTAAATGTTGGTATTAAGTTACCTCCATTCATAATATTCAATGTGGAAACTGAATCTACTAAGATGAACATCTTATTATCACAATTGTTAATATTTTCATGCGTAAGCACGGACTCATGCTAGTTTATATAGAATAGCACTTATTTTCAATATTTAACTCATATTTCTTCTTTGGCAGGTGGTAATGTGGTTGGTTGTACCAAAATTGCTCAAAGAAAATCGGATTAATCTGATAATGACCATACTTCTAGTAACCTACTTTGTTCAATTCTTCGCCAAACTGTACCATAGCATTTACTTGTTGAAAAAACTGCAAAAGGTCACTGGTTATATCTTTGGCAGTGTTTGGTGGCGTTTCAACCTTAATCTCCTTGCATACTTGATTGCTGCTCATGTAAGCCTACCTTTATCCCCCAATTGTAACTTAAAATTTATGCATTATTAATTATTTGACTCCAAATTTTTATAGTAATAAAGATAGATTCTATTAATGGAACATTTGTTAATAGACTTTTTTTAGGAAAGTTAAACTGAATTTTTTATCTACAGGTAGTCGGTGGATGCTGGTATGCCCTTTCTACACAACGTTTAGTGTCATGCCTCCATCAACAGTGTGACATGAGTTCCAAGTGTAATCTGTCTTTAGTTTGCTCAGAGGCAAGATGTAATAACCAGCATATTCAGTTAGCATCTGGAAAAAACTTAACGGGAAATCAATGTGGTGCTAACTTAACAGCAATAAGGTCATTTTGCTTGGATGAAGACGGGCCATATAATTATGGGATCTATTTGCCGGCACTTCCAGTCTTATCGAGCAATTCCCTGGCTGTTAAGATCCTTTATCCAATATTCTGGGGCTTTTTGTGCCTTAGGTAATCAGCTAAAGTATTAAAATTATAATATTTTTACACATTTTAATAAGTAATTGTGCCTCCTTCATGGTCTATTTCTTAGCTGGAAAGTTAAAATCCTGAGTAATATGAAACCAAGTCATGAATCTCTCTACTAAGACAAGCTTAACAATTAATTTAAGCATTTGAATTTGATTGAAAGTTGACACCTTTTGTAAGTGAAAGGATATTCATTTTTAACCAAATGGGGTACAAAAGGTTGGTGGGAATTTCACAATTAATGTGTGAAAATAATGCCAAAAGGAAATCTCAAATTAATGCTACTCCATGAATCTTTGAATTGTAGTTGTGTAATGATTAACTAGATCTTTACACCTAATTTTTTATTATTTTTTTTATTATATCTATTTGTTTATATCATTGGTTATTTGACAGCTCTTTTGGTAATGTACTCGCGCCTACAAGTAATGTGTTGGAAGTGATTTTTAGTATATGCATCACGCTTGGGGGATTGGCGCTCTTCACTACTTTAGTTGCCAATATCCAGGTGACCCATAAGTCTCACTATTCTCTTGTTTCCCATAAGATGGCTCCTAAATATTGTAAAAATGTTGAGCATGTAGTATTGGTCCTATTGGATATTAGAAATAGGCTAACGATAAGGAGTTCCCGATATATTAAAGGTATTTTTGCACACGCTCATGGCAACTAAGAAAAATGTGCTACTCAAACATCGAGACATGGTGTGGTGGATGAAACGAAGACAGCTGCCGCTTCATTTGAGAAGGAGAGTTCACCGATTTGAACGTCAAAGATGGGCAGCCATGGAAGGGCAGGATGAGATGCAGTTGATCAAAGATTTGCCTGATGGCCTCCGTAGGGACATTAAACGTTATCTTTGCATAGATCTTGTCAAGAAGGTAACAAGAATCATCTGCCAAAACTTCATAAACATTGTGCATTATTAATTGAACATGCGAATCTTTGGATAAATTGCTTGTAAATTAGGATCAAATTAAGGCTAACAAATTCAATGAGTATCTATTAGAGTTCATTCCTCCACATGGTATTGTATTAAATATTAATTATTTTGAAAATTAACTTATGTTAATTATTGTATTTTCCTTTTCTTAGGTTCCTCTATTCCAAATGTTAGATGATCTTATTCTTGATAACATCTGTGATCTAGTCACGCCCCATATCTACGGCAAGGGTGAAAAGGTGAGAAACTTTGCAATTACGTACACCATCAATTGCCATAGACTTTTTAGAAGTTGTTAAACTTTTTGATATTCCCATGAAGCAGATTATCAGAGAAGGAGACCCTGTGCAAAGGATGGTGTTTGTTGTTCATGGTCGTGTAAGACGTAGTCAAGCCCTTAACAGAGGATTCATTGGCACTAGTATGCTTCAACCTGGTAGCTTTTTCGGTGATGAGCTCCTATCATGGTGCCTCCGCCGCCCATTTATAGATCGCCTTCCATCCTCATCCGCAACATTTGTTTGTGTAGAATCCATAGAAGCATATTGTCTTGATGCAGATCAACTCCGGTATATTACTGATCATTTCCGATACCAATTTGCCAGTGATAGACTTATGCGGACAATGAGATATTACTCATCCAATTGGCGAACATGGGCAGCAGTGACTATACAAATTGCTTGGCGTAGCAACAGGACGAGAACCAAGGGTACTGTGAGTCCTGTGATGCACAATAGAGGCACTGAGAGCCTGCTCAGACATTATGCTGTATACTTCATGTCAGTCAAGCCTCAAGATCACCTTGATTAAGGCAAATGTGAGCAACGTTTGGTTGTTCTTACAAATTATTTGACAAACTCATTTTCTCTCATTTTTTTTTTTTTTTTGGGAATCACTTGGATTGTACAGCAATAAGCGATCTGGAATGTATAGACTTTCTTTCTCCAAATGATTAGAAATTTGTGTCCCTAAAAGAGGGAAATAAATTTGTCAACTTAAATTAATTAATTATAGGGAGTTACAAAAAAGGAGTTTGGATCCTTTTGTTATATGGGTGGCAAACAATGGCGAAGTGGTAATTAATAAACTCATTGGTGCGCAGATTAATATCCATCTTATACTTAATGGCAAACAATAGAGATGACAATGAGGTAACACAGATTTGTAACCAGAGTCCATTGTATTATCTTCGTGTGTTTTTGCCACAAAAATTCCTACAAACTAGACAATCAATGTTGGATTATTGGAATACGTGAGACATGAAAGAGATGATTGATTTTGGTTGGCCTAGGGTTCTCTTATAGGTTGAGGTTGGCCGAGGGTTCTCTTATGGGCACTTAACCCATGATTCATGAAACAACAGTTAAGAAGTACTTTTGGCATACATGTCCCTTGTATGCACGATCATTATTTTCTTTCTCTTCTTTTTTTTCCCAATAATTGGGGGAGGGGAGATTTGAATCTTGATATCTCTTTTGGATATATTAAGATGTGCCAATTAATTGAATTACTAAGCTTTTGGTAATCATTATTCTTTCATTTCCTTGCACATTTAGTGAATGTTAGAAATTGGGAATAAGTGAACTAGCTAGTAACCTTGACCAAGATTAATTACTTACCCAACTCTAGGGATGGACTAGGAATTTTTGTTTTGGGGCTAAAATATTATAGTATTAATATACCAATTAAGATAAACTTGCCTATATACATACATGTGAATAGATATATATATATATATATATAATAATTATGAATATTAAATTTTAATATTGGAGTAAATTATAACTCATAAATATATACTATATACCAATTCATAAACTTCAAGCGGGTACCATGACCATCTAGGGACTATGCCTCGTGAACTAGAGGTGATTAGTTTAAATCTCCCATTTTCTTACACTTCGTTAGAGATGGGGAGTGTAATGAAATGAAAAGGAATAAGAGGATACTTTTTAAGAATATCCAATCCATTCTTATATTGTCAAAGAATTTAGTAGGAAGCTAGGAATGGAATAGTAAGAGGGTGTTCATTATATTTCATTTCATCTTATGAATTCTTCCTAAAATTAGGAGGAACATTCATTGTTTTACTGAAATAGAGAGGAAAAATGTAAGGTGCAAGGTTGTAAATAATGGGAGGCTAGGAAATATTTTTTACATATTTATTTTAATGATAGAGGAGCAAATTAACGACCAGTAGGCAAAGTATTGATATTTTTTTTTCTTTTTTTATATTCATTTTTGTTTTGCATTACATGAATAGCGTATATGGAAAAGCCTTGGGGCAGTTACTAAACTGCTTATTTTTTTTTATTTTATAATTTCATAATTGGGAAAAGGAGTTTTGAATCTAAATATCTTTGTTGAAAATATCAAAAAATATCAGTTAAATTACGAAACCACCTTGCTGAAATTACATAAGCTTGCATTCCAACCTTACAACTCAAAAATAGAATTCAATTTAGACTTGAATTCTTGCTCCATTGTAGAACATAATTATAAGAAAAATGTCTTTCAGCGACGAAGAATTTTTGATGGACCCAAAAAACCCTCTCAAAAAATCCTATTTTTGATGGCAAAATAATGCCCTCGTAAATATTTAGTAAAATGTGAAACATTTGTGACCAACAAGAAAAGCAACGCTGTCACAATTATGTGTTGTAGCTATCACAAATGTTAATAATTTGGAGAGAAATTTTCCCTCCATATTATTTACGAGGGGCAATTAAAAATCTCTCGCAAAAAGTATATTATTTGTGAAGTTTAAAAAAATGCCGTCACTAATACTAAATTATTTGCGAGGATTAAAATCGATCTTCACAAATAATCATTAAAATGTCAAAATTTTTGGAGGGAAATGTTCCCACCAAATTATTTCTGAGAAACAATAAAAATCCCTTGCAAAAAGTTTATTTTTTGTGCGAGTTAAAAATATACCCTCACTAATACTAAATTATTTGCGAAGGCCACAGTTGGCCTTCGCAAATAATAATTAAAATAATAATTTTCTTTGGAGATAAAAGTTATTCTAAAATTCTAAGAATATAATGATTAGTGAAACATAAAGTGATAGGAAATTTGTATTCAAAATTATGCCTATTAAAATTTATAATATCTTGTTTTTCATCTCTAGTTTTCAATTAGGCCACCAACTTATAGTTGGTGTGCTCAAATTCTTTGAAACCTTTGGACTTAGCTTGACTTTGAACTTCATAATTCTAATTTATCCATCATTTTCTATCTGTGTAATTAACCACTACAAGAACTACATGATCACTTCTTTGAAAAGTTGCATGAACTAGACTATAGTAAAAATGTTATTTACATATCCACAACACATATAGCAATCAGTGATTGCCAATCACTCATAGTACAGGGAAATAAGATGAAAAAAAAAAAAAAAACTCAGTTTTAAAATCAGTGCAAGGCAATTAAGTGGTGAGAATTGGAGGCAATAATTTAGACTTGTTTCCAAGAACTTTAGCCTTTGTGTCTGGGAAGAATTCTATCCCAGGTAGCTCTTTGACCTCTCCTTTTTCAGTGATATGAATGGGATAACTGAGCAAATGGCCTAGAAGTCATGCTCCAGTGTCTCACTAGAGTAGAGGTCCCAATACTTTCGTGCAATTTGGTTCACTCTTTGGACACATTCCACACTTTCTGGACGGAGAAAGGAGTTATCTAGCATGCCTAAGTGCTCGTACCACAATGCCATCCGGAAGCCGTGGATTTGTCCCCTGGCTGGCTGCCTAGCGGATAGGTGGAATGGTTGATAGGCTCCCATGGCAATCTCTGTATCCCGGGCACCATCCATTGACCTCTGATTGATGTTGGCAGATCCAATGATAATGTATTCATCGTCAACTGCAAAATGCAGTCATCGCCCAATCTTAGTTATTGTTTGTCATATACTCATATTTAATCAACAAAATGCCTTAAATAACTGCATGAGCTCATGCAAAACAGAAGCATGTTCAATTTTCATAAGAACAAATTCCAATTTATTATGTACAGTCAGTATGTGGATGTCTTGATAACGTTTTCAGTTGAAATTTATATGGTTTTGGGATGCCCTCTCACTCTCTTTTTCAATTGACATTTATATGTGGACTTGGGATGTGCTCTCACTCTCTTTATTCTGGATAAAGCTATTACAATGCTGCAAATCATATTTTATTAAGGAATAATGTTATTCAAAATTCTATCCATCAAATAAGAATGACTTTTTTTTCTGGGGGGGAGGGGGGTATCTTGAATCCGTAATATGATGATTGATGTAAAATGTGTCATTTAATAGCACAACACTAACAACTAGAATGCATATTAATATGCATTGAAATTTTCACTGACGTACTTCAATCTGAAATCAAATGCCTTAGGTTAGACAATTCAAGATTTTCAAACATTAAAAAAAAAAAAAAAAGGTGGTACTTAAACTTATCAAGAAAATTTGATGAACCAATTTACCTATCATCATCTTAGCATGAACATAGATCATGAACCGCTTGGCTTCCTGAGCTCTTCATGTTCGGTCTTCTCTGAAGGTTCATATTCTCCACTTTTCCTCATCTCTCGATTGCCAAGGCAAAAGAATGTCAAATAGTCCCTTGGGTTTGCCTCAAGCCCCTTAGTTTGGAGGGCCTGCACTATGTCTTTGTACATCATCTCCATTGTCCTATTTTGCCAATTCATTATTGCTCACACAGATGCACTTTCTGGGATACCCTCTCGCCACAGTGGAATGACAACATAGACTGTAAATCTTTCTCCTGCCTCAATCTTACTAACAATCTTTAGTGACAGTTCTTTTGGAATAAGATTTACAGCACCAACCTCCTTAACTTTAAGGCCATGTGAATTCCAGCAGAAAGAGCTTCCAAGAAAATACTGATTTTCAATATATATGAAATTTTTTGCTCGCCTAATGGCATTGATATAAGCATCCTGAATGCTTCTGTCAACTACATTATCCTTCCAAGTGTGAAGACCTGCCCTGGCTGCATCCTCAGGAGCATTGGGGAAGCCAAAGGCGGCTCCTCCATCAATTGATCGGAACAATTGTACATTCCATGTTTCATGGTCTTCGGGGTACATAATCAGAGATGGGGTTATGAAAATGCCTTCTAGTCTATATCTATATATTACTAAAAGCTTAAGCGCAGCATTTAATGTTGTTACGCTCCAGTTGAGCCACCTCATCCTCCATCTCGTACTTTTTTAAAAAAATCCTTTTTTCTTTTATGATTTTTCTCTATTTTTATATAAAAAAATTAAATATAGATCATGGGCAAACATGTTGATGCACTCTGTTAAGATGACTATTCATCTCATTCTCAAAAAAAAAAAAAAAAAAAAAGGACTATTCATCTGCTATTAATCTACTAAATATACTAAATTATCTCAATTATTATCTATACAACATGAGTTATTATATTCAGTTACGACTATTCACATTCTTCCATCCAAAATTGGAATTTGGAAGCAAAATGGTTTCTTTGTAACGTAAATGCAAAGTTAGAGTCTTCTATCCAAATCACCCTTCCACTTTTAATAGCTAATCCAAATCTTATATATTCTGCCTGTAAGTTCTCTCTCTTCATCTCTACTTTAGTCAACATGTACTCTATTAAGATGACTATTCATCTCCTTCTCAAAAAAAAAAAAAAAAGACTATTCATCTACTACTAATTTACTACATATACTAAATCATCTCAATTATTATCCATACAACATGAGTTATTATCTTTGGTTATGACTATTCACATCCTTCCATTTAAAATTGGAATTTGGAAGCAAAACGGTTTCTTTGTAACGTAAATGCAAAGTTAGAGTCTTCTATCCAAATCACCCTTCCACTTTCAATAGCTAATCCAAATCTTATATATTATGCCTGTAAGTTCTCTCTCTCCATCTCCACTTTAGTTCCCCCCCCCCCCCTAAATTTATGTACTTAGTCAATGCCCAGTAAATATGCAAGACAAAGATGTGCAAACTATCAAGAATTTAATTCCACTATTGATTATTGCTTACAATTCCAGAGGAATTTATCAATTCTTTATTGAAATTTTGGGTAATCAATTTCTTTTACATATCACTCTTGATTTTTGTTTAGGTGTGTTTCACAATGTTGAATTATCACTATATTTGTATCGCAACTTTTGATGACTTTTTCAATGGTTAGTATTTTTTGTTAAACGTTAGACTAAATGCTAATTTGCTCACAATGTGCATGATGTTATATTTCTAGAAGGTAGCCAGTCAATCAATGTAACTCATATTTTTTAAAAACAAAAAATAATTATTTTGTGTTTTTTCATTTAGTCACAATACAGATTGTTTTTTTTACCAACCATTGGCACTGACACCCCTATCTATGTGTTTAACAATATTCATGAACTCTTCTCTTGGCTTTGTATTTTGACTAATTTTCTTTACATATACGAATTTTGGTCTGTAAAAAATGCGTGTATTTATTATTTTCGAGGTATCTCTCTCTCTCATTACATTTTTCTCATGTGTATCATGTTTGTATTTATTTATCTAACTTTTATATATATATATATATATATATATAAAATAATCTTTTGATGCCTTTTTTTTTTCTTTTTTTTCTGCCTTTAAGGTTGGCCCTTTCAACAAATAGATTTCATACTAAACAAAAACTCAATTATGTTGTCATCATTTTTGTCTGTTTTTTTTTTTTTTTAATATTTAAGGGATATTAAAGGAGAATAAAAGTGACTTTTAGAGTAGTTTGGAGTTCCAATCTTTCTAGGTAGACCTAAAAGTTTGAACTATTTTATACAAAAATTATTATGTATATATGTCAATTTTTCTCAACATAAAACTTATATGTTTAGCATATTTTGTCTATGAAAGCCAAATAGAATCACTTGGCACTTCTTCAATGGTGGAATTGTCTCTTTCTAAGGACTCATATCTTAATGAATTTGACAGCTCTACTTAGTAAGCTTCTATTCTCTCTCTTTCTTACTCTATTCTCACAACTCAATATTTTATTACAATCACTAGATAAAAAATATATAGATTGTTATTTTGATTGTTTGGTCTCTTTGTGTTAATGGATTCTCATAATTTTAAACATATTTTATTCATAAGGTAATCAATTAGGGTTTGGAATTATTTTATGTAATGGGATTGTAATTATGGGTTACCTGGATTAAAATAATTCCTTTTGGAATTTTTTCTTGCAATGTGTCTCCAAGCAACTTGATACACGATTCTCATGCCCAATAAAGATTAAAGTGTTTCTATAGTTGTTTAGAATGAAAAATATCAATATATTTTGTGGAGAGATATTTTTGTAACATTAAATTGACTTGATTCTTTTAACATTCATTTAGTGATAATCAAACTATAAATTGTTAGATTTTTTTAGAACTCAAAAGTTTTATACATAACTTTTTTTTTTTTTTTGAGAAACATTTTATACGTAACTTATTGTATAGAAAATGATATTTGGATTTATTTATTTTTTCTTTAAGTAGTGAAATTGAAGTAAACATGTTCCATAGACTTTGTTTGTTGTTTGAGAACTTAGAATGTGGTGGAGTTGGGACATATTCCAACTCTTTAATTGTGTAATAATCATTGCTTTGATTTATACAAATTTTTATAATTTGGATAATATATATTTTTTACCTCTACGTTTTTTTTTTTGTTACATTCGTTTGTGTGATTATGGTTGGTAATAATTTCTATGCAATATAAAGTCTTATTAATTGAATTTTCACTTTAACATTGTCCTATGTTAGTCATTATCCTTTGTAAGTGAGCTATGTTTGGATAATAAGAGCATTAGCATTGGAAAATGCTAATGCTACTCTATTTTACAATTCTAAAAAGCCACTTTATTATTATGCAATGGCATTTTACAATACTTCTAGCATCCCAAACTTCTATTTTTCTCTTCTACTCATTAAAATAATATATTTACGTAATAAAATAATATATTCTAAAAATATATATTTTCTCTCCCATCTCTCTCCTCTCTCTAATTTTCAACCAGAACCCCAACTGCAAGTCTGCAAGAACAAGCCCTTCCCACCGATTTCAACACACAGAGACACCAAACACAATTTCAACACACAGAGACACCAAACACAAACCACCTATCCAAACCCATCACCACACGCACACACACAAACACAAACCATCAACTGAGCCACACACACACCCACCATCAAACCAATCGAAGCCAGCAACAGCCACCACACCCATCAGACCCACGGCACCACCCCGATCCATCAACCACGGCACTGCCCCGATCTGCCACATCAAACCATGATCTCCACCAAACCATGAGACCGACGCCGCCGCGATTCAAGGGAAGAGAAAGAAAAAAAGAAAGAGAAGAGAGATCAAAGAGAGACAAAGAAGGAAGAGACCCACGCCGTCGCGACCATCTGCCACGCCGCGGCACCACCAACGCACGCCCACGCCGCGGCACCACGCCGTATGATCTAGAGATGGGCATCGATCCACACAGAGAGGGATGAGAGAGAAGGAGGGATTGAATGAGAGAAAGAATCAAAGAAAAAGATACCGGTGAGAAAAAGAGAGGAGGCTCTGTGAGAGATGAGTTTTTTTTTGTTTTTGTTTGAGGAACGAGAGAGATGAGTTGAAATACAGAAGTCAGAGAAAGAGAAAGAGTGAATAAAATAACTTATTTTGGTTTACAATACTGCTACAGTACAATTCTAAATGTAGAATTGTACTGTAGCAGTATTGCAAAAAAATTTGCAATACTTACCTTTAGCATTCCCTGATGTAGAGTATTTTGAGGCTTAAAATGCTAAAATCCCCTTAGATTTGGCATTACCATTCGCCGTTGCTAATGCTCTAAGGTGCTAAGGTGCTATGTGTCATATTTGGATTGACATATGTCAAATTTCAGCAATTAATTTCTCAATAATTGTTAAAATTTGAAAATTTTCTTTACAATTCAGAATAATTGTAAGTAAATAAGAACCAAATGATTATTTTTGAAAACTGCTTATGTTAATATCTTTTCAAAAGTATACTTAACATTTCATCTAATTATTTGAAATTTGTTAAAAGAATCTTAAATTTCTAGAAATTGCATTTGACAATGCAAAAATTCACCGAGATAAAATCTTTATTTAATGAAGGATTAAAATATATTTATGTTTCAAGATTTGCATTTCTTAATTTTAGATTGAATATTTTAAGGATTGTGTTCTTTGAAAAGATATGAATAGAAGGTGGGCTTATTAAACTTAATATCTAATAATAAATATTTAAAATACAAACGTTACTATATATTATATACAAATGTTTGACTATTCAGCCGCTCAAATTGATTTTAACTTTTCATTTTCTTTTTTCTAATTTTAAGTAATTATTAAAATTGAATAGTTCATTACCTTTTTAGTGGATACAATTAAAATTTCAAGCATAATCTACAGCCAAAAGATGAGTGTTGTGTCCCTTCATTTATCTACAGTTACAATCTTTCCTCTTCCAAATTTTCAGTTTTTCACAACCGTATTTCTCTCTCACTCACACATCAATCATTTTTTAATTAAGCTTTACAATATATTTACCAATGTACATTCTAGATACGATCAGCTCATTATTTACAACAAAAAAATTAGTTCAATACTATTTATTCTCCACATTTTTCAATCAATTTTTAGTTTTCACCATTTTGAGAAGACATCGATTGTTTTTGTCAAAGATTTTCAAAGTTAAGTCGGCAATAAGATGACCATTGAGGTGAACAAAATGCACAAATAAAAATGAACTTTTTTTTTCCCTTTCTTTTTGGTATTCTTACATTTAGTCTATGTGAAGTGATTTTGCTGTTTTCCTTCCTAAATTTTTTAATGATATTAACTTTTGTTACTTTTAATTGACTTAGAAGTGGCAACACCATTTTAGTTAATCTGAGTTTTTTTGGTAAGTTTTTACTTTGCATAGTTGATCATCTCTGCGTAGTTGATCATCTTTAAGGAAAAAAGAATAAGACAAAATATAATTTACTCTAGAGCATCATTATGCTATTAATGTTTTTATGTATATATACTTGAGGAACTTGTGATTAATTCTTTTTTGGAATTCCAATTATTCTTTTTTCTAGGCTTCTAGATTAATTTTTAGGGGTGCAAATGATAGCCTAGAGTTAAATACATTCTTTGTGGTGTCCCATATTTGTGGTTCAAACCCCACAATCCCCCCTCCACTACTATCTATCTATGAAAAAAAAAAAAAAGAATGTTAGTGTTTGTATTAGTTTGAATAACATTTTATGTATTAGTTTGAATAACATTTTATGTCCCATTATTTGCTTAAATCTTTCATATATGCAATGCTTAATTCATATAACATTTTTGAATTAATCTTTTGTTTCCCCCCCCCCCCCCCCCCTTTTAGTCTCTTTGTGATTTTGAAATTGCACAAATTCTGTTACATAGAACTAGATGAAGCTTATGTTGTGGTAACAACAGAAATAATGCCTAAGGTGCCCCCACTTTTGACAAATTAAGCATTACACCACATAAAATTCTCAATAAGATTGATTTATACGATGAAGTCATTGATATTTGTAATGCAAGCCTTAATGGAGAGTGAACTTTTAAATTCCATAAGTATGTACAACATATGGAACAGGAAAATGAATTTATTTGTACAAAGTTTTGAATAATAGTTTTTGAATAGTTTTGTGTATCTACTGTATAATTGTTGTAGTTTAAATTTGTCAATGTCACCTTGATTTGGAAGAGAAACCATGGAAAACAAAGAGCAAATTAACATAGTTAATAGTGATTAAAAATTCTTTGATTAATTCCTCTTGGTTAAATGTGTACACTCCTAAATTAAAAAAAAAAAAAAAAAAAAAAAAACTTAATATCACTAAGCTAAAGGTAGTATACTATTTAATCATTTTGCCAAATTTTTGTATTAAAGTTATAGATTCTATCTTCTAATTGACGTTTGTGTTGGATGATTTCTATCCCTAAAATTGGTTATTCAAACTAAGAATTCCCTGTCACATGTTACTCTCTAAAGATCTTATTAGCTATATAGATGTTACTTTTGGATTAATGAGACAAGATCAACAAAACATGACCTTTATGTAATTATATCTAGGAGATACCACAATGTTATGATGGATAGGTTGGTCTTAATTTACTATATAATCTAAGTAATTATATGGTTTATGAATTTGAAAAGTTATATATTGCGGGATTTATTCAAATGTTCATATAATGAAAAAAAAAATTTTCTTTTAAATTTTATTTTATTTCATATTTTCACTTTATGATATATGATTTATTGATTATGAGAAAGAACGAAATGTTGATCTATGTTTAGGAGAAAAATATACATATAAGAGTTGACTCGCATGTATCTGTATAGTAATTAATAAAATATATATGGTTACAACTTAATCTAATAGTTCTCACACTATAAAATAAGAGAAAACTTTTTTATTGCATTGTATTTCATATTTTTCCGCGCATCGCGTGGGTCTGCGACTAGTTGCATTAAAAACCAAAACACAAAATTCTCATTCATTTAGATTTGGGACAAGAAGCACTATTCACAACATTGAAAGTAACTCAAAATAACCTACTAGTTTTATAGGGTCAATTAAACAAGGAAATGATAATGGGAGTGAAAGACAATACATTATAGTGATACCAAACATGCATGCATAGGAAACCTTATGAGTTTGCGATGAGCTTTGTCGAAAATAGATTAGATTTTTTATTGGTTAGTTACCCAATAACCAATTCATTACACCTAAATAAAAATTATTAGTTATTTGATCATCCCATCCCAAGCTGATTACATTAGCCCAACAGTGTTGAAAATTAAGTTGGTTTGTCATATACTATACGGAGAAACAATGCAATAAGCCATTCACTATCCTTGCCCTGCCATCTTTGTTGCCCTGCCTTGTTTTTATTATTCTAAAAAAAAAAAACTTTGTTCTTTTACGAACCTCAACACCCTACAACTTAAACATCAAAAACTAAAACAGTTACAGTGGCCAGTTGGTGAAAAAGACTCATCTTGTTCCATTTCACCTGGCATTATTCACCTTGGTTGTTCTAGAACACCCAATTTATATATTACTAAAAACTGAAGCGCAGCGTTTAATACTTCTGCTCTCACCTTGCGCCACATTAATTACCACGTCATTTAAAAAAAATATATAATTTGTTCTACAATTTTGAATAATTTTTACAATTTTTAGCTCTATAAATGCAGCCCACCATTTATTTATTTACTTCCACTATTACCCTATAATAAATCCAACCCATTACTTATTTATTTACTTCCACTATCACCCTATAATAAATCTATATAATTAATTTAGTTCATCTCTTATTTATTTAGTTTCACTATCAAGCCCAACTCAAAGCCTTTTCAGTTCAGTTTTAGAATTTTGTGTGAGCATTTTCAGCTTAAAGGAAGATGAAAAAAAAAAAAAAAAAGTTGAAGCCTTTCAAGCTTTAGGTTTTTTTTTTTTTTTTTTTTCAATTTTCCTATAATTGTTTTTAACATTTATTTTTTTAATATTTACATTTCTCTAACCTTTCTCTCTCCCTTAATATTTCATCTTCCCACTACTTCTTCAATCTTTTTCTCTCCCTTACCTTTTCATCTCCCCACTAGACATTAATATCATTCTTCTTCTTCCCTTCATCTTCACTCTCTTACTATAAATTTGTCACTATTGTTAAACGTATAAAGTGTGAGAGAAAGACTGAAAGTCTGTATATTGATGTGTATAACAATGTACAATAAAGAGCTTTATATAGGCTAGGTATGTGTGCAGTACAAGCAATAAGAGTAAACTACAAGTACAATATACTGGGCTAAGCCCAATGGGCTAATCTAGCCTAAGCCATACACTAACACCCCCCCTCAAACTCGAGGTGGCATGGAGTTTGGATATAAGATCTCGAAGACGACCAGGCGGGTGAGTCTTGATGAAGATATCAGCAGGTTGGTCAGCAGAGGAGATGGAGAACAACTTGAGATTGCCTTTCTTAAGATGCTGGCGAGTGATGTGGCAGTCGATCTCAATGTGCTTGGTGCGTTCATGAAAGACATCATTGTGAGCAATGTAGATAGCACTACGATTGTCACAATAGAGAGGAGTGGCAGTGGGCTGTGGAGCATCCATGTCAGCCAAGAGCCAGCGAAGCCAGACAAGCTCGCAAGTGGTGTCGACAAGAACACGATACTCAGCCTCAGTACTGGAACGGGAAACCACATCCTGCTTCTTGCTACGCCACGAGACAAGAGAAGTACCCAGCAGGAAACAGAAACTTGTGATAGAGCATCGATCAGTCGGATCACCTACCCAGTCCGCATCTGAATAAGCATGAAGTTCGAGAGAAGACCGAGAGGAGTAGTGGAGACCATGATAAAGTGTGCCTTTAACATATCGGAGAATCCGAAGAACAGCAGCATAGTGGACAGAACGAGGGGCATCCATGAACTTACTAACCATACCCACGGCATGTGAATTGGACGAGTAACAGTGAGATAGATCAGACTACCAACCAACTGTCGATAGCGAGTAGCATCAGATAAAGGTTCACCATCCAAGGGTGTGAGCTTGGCATTGTATTCCAAGGGAGTGGAAACAGTCTTGTTGTCGGTGATGCCAGCTTTAGAGAGAAGATCAGAAGCATATTTTGCTTGGGAAAGATAGTATCCATCAGAGGATGAGGTAACCTCAAGCCCAAGAAAGTAGTTGAGAGTGCCCAAATTTTTCATCTCAAAATGCTGACTAAGGAAGTGCTGAAGAGAGCGGATACCTGTAGAATCATCTCCAGTAATAATCATATCATCAACATAAAGAAGAATAAGAGTGATACCAGCAGAGGATCTTCGGACAAAGAGGGCAGTGTCATGAGGACTCGAAGTGAAACCCTGCTGTGCAACAACGGAGCTAAACTTTTCAAACCAAGCTCGAGGAGCCTGCTTGAGGCCATAAAGAGCACGGCGAAGGCGACAAACTTGACTACCTGAGTGTGGATAGCCAGGGGGTGGTTGCATGTACACTTTTTCTTGGAGGTCTCCATTGAGGAAAGCATTCTTCACATCCATTTGATAAAGAGGCCAACGACGAACAGCAGCCACAGCAATGAGACATCTGACAGATGTAAGGCGAGCAACAGGAGCAAATGTTTCCTCATAGTCAATGTCATACTCCTGAGTAAAGCCCTTGGCAACAAGGCGAGCCTTGTATCGTTCAACAAATCCATCAACCTTGGTCTTGATCTTGTAAACCCACCTACAACCTACTACAAACTGACCAGGAGGCAAATCAACCAAATCCCAAGTATGATTTTTATGAAGGGCATCTAGTTCTTCGTTCATAGCTTGCTGCCAAAGAGGGTCAGTATGGGCCTCATGATAGGTGTGAGGTTCATAGAGAGTAGCAAGGGCAAAAGAGCAGTGATAATCAGTGAGATAATGGGGAGGAATGCTTACCCGAGTGGATCAACGCAATTCAGGACCAATAGGAGACTCAGAAGAGGGTGGTGCCACAGGATCCAAGTCAGGCGGGTCAGAAGCCGAGGACAGAACCGGAGATGAGTCGTCTGGAGAGGCAGTCGATGTCGAAGAATCCTCCACAAGTTCAGGATAGAGAGGGAGGAAAAGATCAGTAAAAATAGGTGATTCTGAGGAAGAGGATGCAGGAAACTGCTGAAGACTCGTGAAAGGACGATGTTCCCAAAACTCAACATGACGAGAGACACGAAGGCGACGAGAAATGGGATCATAACAGCGAAACCCCTTTTGAGATACACCATAACCAAGGAAATAACAGAGATGAGCACGAGGCTGGAGCTTTGTTCGTTCATGAGGAAGAAGAGAAACAAAGCAAGCACAACCAAAAACTCGAAGAGAGGAGTAGTCTGGAGTTTGACCATAGAGAAGCTCGAATGGTGATTTGTTGTGTGGTTGGTGAAGGAATACGATTAATGGTGTACACAGCAGTGAGAGCTGCCTCACCCCAAAGCGTTTGGGAAGAGAGGCAGAAATGAGAAGGGTATGGACAACATCAAGAATGTGACGGTGTTTTCGTTCTGCACGACCATTTTGTTGAGAGGTGTATGGACAAGACCGTTGAGGAAGGGTACCATGACTATCTAAAAAGGATAGGAAAGATTTATCATTATATTCTTCAGCATTATCTGACCGAAAAACTTTGATAGTGCGATTGAACTGTGTTTCAACCATTTTATGAAATGTTTGGTAAATTGACACAAGTTCAGACCTATGGTGAAGCAGATAAATCCAAGTATAACGAGAGAAATCATCCATAAATATGACAAAATATCTAGACCCCCCCCCCCTCAGTGGGAACCGGTGCAAGACCCCAAATATCAGAATGTATAAGATCAAAAGGTGCAGAAGAAAATGAGTCACTATTATTAAAGGGCAATTTAGTTTGTTTGCCAAAATGACAGGAAGTACAATCAAATTTTTGAAACTGAACTGAACCTAAATGACCTTGAGAAGCTAACTGGAGACGAGATAAGGATGGATGACCAAGACGAGCATGCCATAGATCAGGTGTGGCAGTGGTAGCAGCTGCAGAAATAACTTGTGAAGGAATCTTCAAGTTATGAACCTCAAACATACGACCAACCTTACGGCCTGTCCCAAGCACTTGACCCGTCCGGGGATCCTGCACATCCACACCATGATTAGTAAATAGAAAATCTATGCCTAATTCACAAAGTTGACCAACAGAAAGCAAATTGAGGGATAACTTTGGGATATGAAAAGTGTCACTAAGGGATAAATAAGGAGAAGAGATTGTTCCTTTATGACTAACAGGCATAGGAGTTCCATCAGCAGTGTAAATGGTGATAGGGTGTTCTAAGGGTGCCTTATCAGAAAATTGGGATTCATCAGGAGTCATATGATTACAACATGCAGTATCAAAAAACCAAAGTTGTTTACCTGAGGTGACAGAAAGGGCAGTGGAAGTTCGGGATAAAACCTGTTGAATTATTGCCTCAATATCAGCCGCAGTAGGTGAGGAAGCCAAAGATGGACCTATAGGAACTGATGAATCTGAAGGACATACAGCAGCTGCCCGAGGAAGAGAAGCTTTATTCTGCTCTTGCATGAATTTCTGCAGTTTGCGACAAACTGAGATGTCATGGCCTTTGGCACGGCAAAACTCGCAGCGAGTACCTTTGGAAGACTGAGAGGTGGGACGCCCAGAGTTTATTCGTGGAGGAGCAGTGAATGCAGCAATGGGAGACCGTGGAGATGGTGTAGCCAATACATGATCAGATGATGACATGTGATGAGTAGGCCGACGGTTCTCCTCAGAAATGAGCTCCTTGACTGCAGCATCAAGAGAAGGAGTAGGAGACCGGCTAAGCAAAGAAGCCCTAGTAGGCTCAAAATCCTCACGTAAACCCATCATAAAGTGCATAAATTTACGACGATCCCGATATTTGACAAAAAGCTCAATGTCCTTGGAACACACTAGTGGAGGATCTGCAGTAGAGAGTTGTTCCCACATAGTAGAAGTCTGAGAATAAAAATCAGATATAGACTGACCTGGCTCTTGTCTCATTTGATAAAGCTTTAATTCAATGTGGAACTCCAAGCTTGAATCATTAGTGCAATTATAGCGATCAGCCAGAAATTTCCAAGCAGCCTCAGCAGTCTCAAGACGAGGAAGAAGATTATGAATGGAAGGGATAGAGGTATTGATAAATGAAAACAAGATCTTACTTTGAATGCTCTCCCATTCCTCTAGGCGTTCTTCATAATCATCTACTATAACAACAATCTTGGAGGCATCTTCAGTAGCTGTGGCTTTCGACTGAGGTTTTGGTACTGGCTTAGGAATTGAACCAGTCACATATCTCCATAGTTTACGACCCTTAAGAAAGACAATCATATTCTGAGACCATGCATGATAGCTAGTAGGACCATCCAACATAATGGTGATAGGACGTATGATATCTCGGTCACTTTGTTGAGCCATAATGAAGAAAATGACCAAAAAGTGAAATTTAGAGACCTCAAATGAAGAAACGGAGCTCAAAATCGGAATCTACGCGAAAAACTGAGCAAGAAAGGCTCGGTTGAAAAATTTTGACTTTGGTCAAAGTCAAAGTCAACGGTCAACAGTAGTGGTCAACAGTCAAAGTCAACGGCTGACATGTGCTGACGTAGCGGATGACGCGGATGCTGACGTGTGCAGGATGACATCAGCCTAGGGCTGACGTGGCAGATGTTGTCTGGCGCGTGGAAGCGCATGAGGCGCGTGAAGGAGAGTGGCCAGCGCGTGGTAGCGCGTGCGCAAGGATGGAGGCGCGTGGCAGTGCGTGTAGCGCGTGTTCGGCAGTCAGGAGCTTCAGGAAGTGCGTGTAACGTCTTTTCTGGCTTTTCTTTGCTGGGTTTTGCTCGGGATTGACTGTTTAATCACTCTGCGGCTTTGCTTTGGCAGTTGGCTGAACAGGATGGTGAGATCCGAGAGTTGCAGGGACTGTGGGCGTGACGGCGGTGACTCACTTCAGACAGTGACTACTGGATGAAGGCGAGGGCAGCGGAAGAACGCCGGAGATGTCCACAGGAACCAGAAAGTCAGAGGAATGGCTCTGATACCATGTTAAACGTATAAAGTGTGAGAGAAAGACTGAAAGTCTGTATATTGATGTGTATAACAATGTACAATAAAGAGCCTTATATAGGCTAGGTATGTGTGCAGTACAAGCAATAAGAGTAAACTACAAGTACAATATACTGGGCTAAGCCTAATGAGCTAATCTAGCCTAAGCTATACACTAACAACTATCTCTTCTATTCTATGCATAGTTTTTCCTCACAAAAAAATGGTTCTCTCTCTCTCTCTCTCTCTCTAAATTTTTTGGTGGATTTTTTTTACTTTTTCTTGCATCTTTACTTGAGGTTGATAATTTTTTATTTTCTTTAAAACTCTATTTTGGGTTAATGCGATTAGTTTTGTTTTCTAAATTGTTGTTTTTTTTTTTTCTCTCTCTTTGATTGTTAAATGTTATCTTATTGCGTTCTAAAGAATTAAATATAGCATATAAAAATATAATACTATTCTGTTACATAGCATGATTTCGATAATTTGGTATTTATTATGATTTTTTATAGTACTCAATTTATATGTTAAAATTGAGACTTTACTAATTTTTGTTTAATTCCTAATCCTTTGTGGTGGACAAAGTACTCTTAATAGTTGTATTAGAAGTACTTTATAATGCCATTCATTTAAAGAAAAACAAAGGTTAGCCAAATGAAAATAATCGAATAGGTGACAAATTTTAACTTTTGCAATTTTATTTTAATTAATATTATTTTATAACAATACATATATAGAAATTTAATTCTTAGATTTTGCTAATAATTGTTTATTTGATAATATGTTTTGGATGGCTGAAATTATAATTTTTACAAATAAAATAACCTTAATAGATTATCAAAAACAAAATTTTATCCTAATATTAGTTTAATTAATCATTGTTAAGTTTTATTAATTTTTTTTAATTTACGTTTTTTTGGTGTTTTGGATTGTTCCTATATTATATTTATAATTGTTCCTATAATAAATAAAAATATAATTACGAAATACATTGATCATTATTAGATTAGTTTAAATTGTTAAAAAAAATTTAATAAAACTACCATAAAAGTAATTATCATGCGTAACGTGCGGGTTCGCGGGTAGTAGCTATTTAAAAACAGTAAACATGCATCTCAGGTTGGGCTAGAGACTCATAAGATGACCAACAAATGAAAATAAATATTAAAACTGGAGCACAATGATGCATCAAAAAACAATATAAGGAATCACTACTTTTCTAATGAACATCTATTTTTTAACACGAAAGTTGCCACAAAAACAATAATATAAGAAAATGTTTTTATGTTTTTTCCCCCAAGTTTTTAGCAAGAGTAAAATAATGATACTAGAGTGAGAGAGAGAGAGAGAGAGAGAGAGAGAGATCATTTACTATTAATCAAGGTTTACGTTTGGCTATTTCAAAATCAAATGGATTTGGACCAAGTTGACACATCATTAAACGTAGGAAGCCAAATTTCTTAATAAAAAGGCATAAATGAAGTTTCAGGGACATATTAGCTTACTTGATTCCCAAATCAATGTGCTCCTGAATACCAAACCCAAAACATCCAGTATCACTAAAGTTCCTTCGTAGCAGCTCATATTCCTTCACCTTCAAACAGCTCTCCAAAAGTTGCATTGCCTTCTCACCCCTAATAATGACATAGCATGCAATCTTTTCATTACGTCTGATACCAAAGGACCTCACAGTGTACCTTGCTGTCAACTGACAAAAAAAAAATGGTAAGTTTGGCATATTATCTTAAAATGTATATCAAATTTCATCAGTAAGCAAGGTATATATTATGCAACATAATTCTCATACCACAAAATGTGCCTGGGAGTTCATCAATAAGTTGAGGCTTCTAATCTCCTAAGAATCACCATTGGATCTTCAACAAACTCTTCAGTCAAGCGACCTTCCTCATGGTCCATTGTCATTACATTATATTAATTATAATACTATTTTTGCTAATATTATACTTACTCTAACCTCCATGTATCCAAGAATTTTGATCAAGCTCAAATATGCATTTTAAATTGTGTCCATGACTCCATTGCCCCTGCCTCCCTGGTCTAAAGTGCATGTCTGAAACAAAATAGATATATAAGCGTGAAGGGGACACATTCATAAAGCCAGCAATAGTATCTCTTTCAAAAAAAAAAAAAAAAAAAGGCAACTTCAAGGTTAAACAGAGTCAAAATAGATAGTATAATCACATATTAAACTCAATGGGGTCAATGAGAGCATTCTATACTTCTAGGGTAATAACCTTAGAGAATTAAGAAAGAGAGCAAGAGAGATAACTCCCTATACCTTGTCTATAACTAAATTTCTATTTCAATAAGCATTCTTAGTATTATGCACACAAATGACTAATTTGGATGCAGCCAAATACGGTGATGGAGTGCAGGCTATAAGCCTTTGAAGTCACTCAATTATCATATTCTCAACACCACTCCTACTCCAATCTATATCATCATCCTCATTTTCTTCTTGCAGCACATTTGCATTACAGTGTAAATTTTATTCTTCGTGGCTTGGTTTCAATCAAAACATTCCATGTGGGATCTTTTATTCCATTAACATAGTAAACTTGAGTTGCTTGACATGCTAATACAAATGGCTCTACGGTTTTCAACTTTCGTGATGTATTAACAATAGTCGTTCCATGCTGATCTCTCTTACAACCAATTCCTTCACGAGATACATCATCCCAATCACATTTAAACAACACAACTTTGTTCCCTTCTGTATATTGAAGTTCAACAATGTCTGTTAGTTGTCCATAATAAGACACATACCAACTTTGATCCTCCCGTCTTACCATAACTCCATTATTTTGTATTCTTTTACTTTCATCACATTGATTTGTATGAAATATGAACCCATTAACATTGTAACCTCGATAAAAAATAGCCCTTTTCTCAAGGCCCCAAGCTAATGAAAGCATATGCTCATCTACTTGCCTTGTATTATATTAGTTGGTGATCTACAATAAAACCTAAATAAGGTTAAACTCAAGTTGTAGTAGTTAAAATATAAACAAACCATGCAATAAATTCTTGTCTATGCACCCAGTCAATGTCAAGAACACCTGCATTTGTAAGGATGTTCTTATGTTCTCTGCACACAGTTAAATATCCTAATCAATTTTAATATCATATCATCAGAATATCAAAGAAGTAATTTTTGAGAAGATCATTTTACTCAACAAATTAGTCAGCGTCGACACAATTTTGAAGGACATAAAATGTTGCTTCATAAAACTCAAACCTTATTGCTTTCCCTAAATGTCGTCCAGGTGTTGAGAATATGGACAATTGAGAGGTATTTGCACATGCAGAAGTACCTCCATCATAATTTTGCTCTACCCGATTAAATTTGGTTTCTATTCCATGTAAGTAGTGAGAACAAAATGTTAGACATTCATCTGCTAAATACTTTTCTGCAATAGAACCTTTTGCGTGTGCCTTATTACGAACATAACTCTTAAACTTGTGCAAATACCTATATTTGAAGGCATAATATGAAATTTTATCAAAAATAAAATACTAGTGTGTAATTGTAATTTAGGTTATAATGAAATTTTGTAAACTTTACCTCTTAACTGGATACATCCATCTGTATTGCATTGGACCTGCAACTTTAGCTTCCTCAGATAGGTGAATGGCCAAGTGAACCATTACATCAAAGAAAGAAGGTGGAAAATTTGTTCTAATTTACAGAGGGTTATTGCAATTGGGGTTTCAAGACGATCCAAATCATCCACTCATAGCACTTTGGAACACAATTCTTTGAAAAAGTTACTTAACTCAGTTAAAGCATTAGAAACTTTTTTAGGTAAAAAGTTATGCACTGCAAGTGGGAGTAATCTTTCTAGGAAAACATGACAATCATGAGTCTTCATACCACAAATTTTTCTCTCCTCAATATTCACTCATTAAGATAAATTTGCAGAGTAACCATCCAGAAATTTAAGATTTTTTACCCTTAAGCATATGGCCCTTTTCTCATCATTTGACAGTGTGTAGCAAGCTAAGGGTAACTCTATCTTCCCATTAACTTCTATAGGGTGGAGCGTATGTCGTATGCCCATTTCTTTTAAATCAAGACGAGTATTTAAAGAATCCTTCGTTTTATCTTTTATATTCATAATTGTCCCAATCACGCTGTCAAATATATTTTTTTCAACATGCATCACATCCAAATTGTGAGGTAACAAAAGTGTTCTCTAATATAGCAATTCAAAAAAAATGTTATGCTTCTTCCAATTAGGAAACTGCCCATGCCCTTCTAGAAATTGCTTTTTCTAGCCTTTTCCAAATATAATTGGCTCTAATGAAAGAATTTGTTTTAACATATCATCACCAGATAATCATTTGGGTGTTGTCTTCCTTTCTTTTTGACCATTAAATTGTGAACTCTTATCACGTCATTTGTGGTCTAAGTCCAAAAAACGACAATATCCCATATAGCATATCTTATATCCATTTCGTAACCTACAAAGAGTAGTCTCACTATGACATCAAGGACACGCCAAATTTCCCTTTGTACTCCAACCAGAAATAACAACATATGCAGGAAAGTCATGGATAGTCCACAACACTGTTGCTCTCATCTGAAAGTTCTCCTTTGTTGAAGCATCATATGTACACACCCCATCTTCCCACAATTCTTTCAGCTCATCAATCAACGACCTCAAAAATACATCAATGTCATTCCCAGGACCCTTTGGGCCTAGTATAAGTAATGACATCAATGAGTAAGGCTCCTTCATGCACATCCAAGGGGGAAGATTATATGGAAATAAGATAATAGGCCAGACACTGTATTTAATATTCATATTTCCAAATGGGTTAAACCCATCTGTAGCTAATCCAAGCCTAATATTACAGGGATTCATTGCGAATGACTCATGAATTTGGTCAAATTTTTTCCAAGCTTCACAGTCTACTAGATGTCCGCGGCAATCTTTGTTGACATAAACAATCGTTGTAGCCTTGATTTAAGTGAAAAATACCGCAAAACCTTCCATGGTACCTTTTTATTTTTCCCTTTACCACTCTTATTTGGCTGCCATTTTGAAAGCTTACAAACTGGACATTGAGTCGCTTCTGAATACTCCTTATAATAAAGTGCACAATCATCTTTGCACACATCTATCTTCTCATAATGGAGTCCTAGATCGTTGACAATACTTTTTGCCTTATAGTTCGAGCTGGGTAGTCTCTCACACATAGGAAATGCATCCTTTAACAGCTCTATCAACATACTAAAGGACTTGTTGCTCTATGATGATGCGCACTTTATGTGCAATAACTTGACTATGAAGGACAAGCTTGAATACTTTTCACAATCTGGATACAAAGGTTGTTTAACCTCTTCCAACAATCCATAAAATTTCTTTGCATCTCCATTTGGCTCTTGTGGTTCATTTCCACTTGATTCCCTACCACGCACCACTTGTGGATAAGCATCCGTGATCATATCAAACATATTACCATATAGCATACCATCATCATCATCACCTTCCTCTTCACTATCACCTTCTCCATGAAGGTACCAAGTAGTATAATCTCTCCTCATACCCCTAAATAAAAGATGATACTGGACCTCATCCTGAGTCCTACAATACCTATTGCTACAATCAATACATGGACAGTTGATTTTTATATCTTCGTCTATTGAATGTTTAAATGAATACTCAAGAAAGTTTTCAACTCCATTAATATACTCAGTGCACGATCTAGTAGAAAGATGCATCCAAGATTTATCAACTGTCATTTTTATCTACACCATTTAAAGCATTGTATTAATCATAACTAACATTGATGGTGCAGACAATAAATTTTCATAAGTTAATTATAAACAGACATGAGCTAAGTTTCATACCAGATTGGAACAAAAACCACACTCTTTACCGCTTCTTCAGCAAAGCTTTTGCAAACAATATCAAGGCCTGCAAATTGCAAAGAAAATCAATGTCTATGCTTCAGCCACAAGAAGCAACACCAAACCTTTTACATTAAAAAAAAAAAAAAAAAAAAAAGCATGTTCAGAAGCATGTTCAGAAGGACCAAAACAGCAAACATTCATAAAGAGACATCTAGGTCCATTTGGTTAGTTACTGGACATTTATTTTCTGGTTTAATCAATTCAGATATATACATTATCAAACAAACTTGTGTCATTGACCTAGAATCTATTATTCTATTCATAAATAAAGAAAGAGATAAATCCACCTAGATACTTACATCTATAATAGATAACAACTGTAGTGTATAGGGGTGATTGGGGCCAATGCACTGACAGATATGACTATATGAGACATTTCTAAATTGACACATGTAGCTTAAAGGGGCCTCTTATTCATGCAAGTCTAGGACATTCCGAATCAATTCTTTCTTAAAATGGGATTTTGTATCAAAAAATGCCTGCTACTTTTTTAAATATTCAATTGCAATATGAATTTTTTTTATGAATATTATACTTATACATTGTCATTTTAAACAAGATCTTTCTAGGTATTAATTGAAAGGGATACAATTATTCCTTAATTGGCAATGTGTGACTGGAGGGAATGATAGGAACTATTGTACAACAGAAGCAGTAGTCTCTAATTTGGTTACAACATGATTGGTGATGTTGAATTTTGTGGAATGTAACATAAACACCAATAGGTCATTTTTCTGAAGGACAAATTTAGCACTACTTTTATAAGGTGTAGAGAATAAATTTATATATGATAATTACAAAACAGGATGTAGAGGTGTTTGCAATAAAATTCTATGTATGATATGAGAGTAAGAGACTATTAGTTTTGACTTTCCATAAATTGGCCCTATATACGAAAATATTTAACACCTAAGAACATTTTAACTTGCTTCCATTTTTTTTTTTTTTTTTTTTTTTTTTTTTTTTTTTATGGATGGCTTGCTTCTAATTTGAATAAGGAAAAATAAAAAAGAATGACAACAAGCATTTGGCCTTTAAGTTAGCTTGGCCCTTATTGCATGGAAATCACAAGTTGCCTAACAGCCACAGGAAAGCATATCTTTCAAAAAAAAAAAAAAAAATACAACAACATAAGTTAGGCGATGAACAATCAACGCATGCATTGCTCTGCGCATGGCTTCTCCTCTCAATCAATGTGTAGATAATTTGATCCAAAAGTTTGAATAAAAATTCTAAATCCAATGCAAAAAGCTCTAATAATATGTTAAATAAATTCATATTTATCAGGATAGTTGTTTTTTTAAAAAAATAATTTTGAGAGACCTGTGGGATTCCAATTTCTGCTTCTGATCGATATTGCTCTGCTGCTGCTGCCCAGCCTCTCACTCTCCCAAGTCTCATTTAGGCATTCATTTTTTTCAATTGCCTTGATCTTTAGTCGCTTTTCTCTTTTGTTTTTTTTTTGGGTGTCTTGCCCCACAGTTCGTGTTGTTAGTTGGCGTGAGTTAGGAGTGTTTGAGGGAAAAGTGAAAAAATTTAGAGGGAAAGGGGAATTGTGTTCCGAGGGAGTTGGGAGTAGGGAGTGTTAGAGGGAAAAGTGAAAAAAAAAAAATTAGAGGGAAAGAATGGGTATTGGTGAAATTTAGAGGGAAAGAATGGATATTGGTGTTAGAGGGAATTGATGGACACGTGGGGCCAAGGTTTAAAGTTCTATAAGAAATTGCGTGTTTTAAGAATTTTTTTTTGTTAATTTAAATTTTAGAATATATGTAGCGGCATGTGATTTGAAGTTTATAAAGTTTAAAGTTTAAACAATTAAACCCAGTGAGGTTGGCCGAGTGGTTGGGCACTCGATCTTAAAGTGGCTATCTTGGGTTTGACTAAAAACTCCCTAGTTCAAAGTTTTGAGAAAACACCGTAGAGAACCAAAAAAAAAAAAAAAATAACAATTAGTATAATTTTTTATAATGAACAAGAATAAATAGGAGTATGCATATGAAATACATAGGGTAATTAATGAAATAAATTAGATATAATTCATAAATTGAATAGCTCCCCAAAATTAGATAATAACAAAGATTATATGTCATATGTTAAAAAAACAATATGAAATCTCCATGGTGAGCTATATCAAATACTAAAAAATAAAAATAAAAACAATATAGTTCAGCTATTAAATATTAAAACAAATGATGGGTTCGCTTCTATGTAAAAATGGTTTAATTTGAGCTCGATTTGGTTGTTCAATTGAGCTTAAATTTCATTAACACCAATATTTTACCATGTTATGCAAATCCAACAATAAGAATTGGAATTTAAATTGGCGCATGAAGGTTACATGTCATGCACCCATACTTTGATCGGTTTGCTCTCACAATCCAACCATCCAATCACACCCTAATTTCACCAATACCCATTCTTTACCGTGCTCTTCCCATCCAATGGTTGGACTTTGAATTTGGGGCCATTTTCAAAACTATCAAATTCTAGACCCATGCCCCTGTAGGGCTGGCCTAAGGCCCCCACCACAGAAGGCTCAAAATTTTACTCTTCAGAAAAAAGGCATTGTCCCCTATTATGAAAGGCTTAAAATTTTATAAAATTATATATGTGTGTATGTGTGTATGTATGTATGTATGTATGTATGTATGTGTAGGTGTGTATGTGTATATATATGATGGTTGTTTACCTTTTTTATTATTATTAGTGATACTAAGGATAAAACAAATTTACTCTAGGATTACAAATTGACATGTTACCTATCACAAAAAAAAAAGAAATTTAAACATTCATAATTAGGTTGTTGAAGTTAATTGATCATAATCATTTTCATATTATATTGTGAACATTTTTTAGTATCATTAATGCATTTTTCCTTTTCATTTCTATCAGGACTTCTAAAATACAAGACCAATAGCAACCTAACCCAATTGAAACCCTAAAATGTTTCAAAAAAATGTTACAAATGTGTTAAATCACCAATTATAGATTAATCTCTCTCTCTCTCTCTCTCTCTAAAAAACAAGAAATAAAATTAAAAATTAGATTACAATTTTACTTAACTATATATTGTCATATATCCAAAATAAAGTATCTTTTTTAATTGACATATATTTTTATTTCTTTTTATTAAAATTTATGGTTCAACTATAATATTAAATTCTCTATATGTAATTATCATTAGTTAAGTTGGTATTATTCTTCAAATTAAGTATTTAATATTGCATCAAATTAACCTTGATTTGATTAGTATTAAATAATTTTATTTAATTAATATTTACATATAAAAAGCTTCACGTGAATTTTTGTCTTAAGCCCCAAATTATGTTGAGCTGCCTCTGCGCCCCTATACCTATCCCCTAAGGAAAAACTTTAACTACCTTGACCAAAAAATCTAATATACATCCATTAAAATTTTGTTTAAATTCCATTTTTTTTCACCTTGACTTTTGAAAAATCTCTTTTAATGACAAGATACTAGTAGGCATCCCATGGATCACACTAAAGAGTGACCGAGGTAGCCCTCACACATTGAGATTTTTATTTTATCTTGACATTAACCCTTGCTAGTCATGGGTTTGTTAAAAAGAATTTAAAGTAAGGACATTTTCCCACTCTAAAATCAAAACCATTTATATCTAAGACACGTATTATTTTAAACTAGTGTAGGGATGGTAGGCCCAGAATGGTGTATTGGGCCAGGGGCCCTGTTCGAGGACATTCAGTAGTACGAGGACAAGTAGACATTGGTGCAAAGGTGCAAGATAATGGATGGGCCAAGGGGTCTATTATAAAGTCCCAGGAGGTGCGTTCGAGGACGAATCTCACCTCAGCTTAGCAAAGTAAGGGACTAGGGGGTTGGCCTAACATCAGGGGCAACGTCCTGGGTGATTCTTTTGGTAGGGATAAGTATCAGTAACGGATAGAGTAAGAAAAAAGTGGGAAATATCTAAGGAAAGCTGCTACCACCGCATTGAATGCTCTACAGCTAACTATCTGGCCGCATTAATCTGGAAATGATGTCTGAACAGTGACAAGCAGCCTTACAATTACATCCAAAGACTTTAAGAAGGTGTTGATGGGACTAGGATCAAAGTCAACAATCTGACCTACACGTGGACAGTGAAGATGAAGAAGAGAGGGGTATATAATAAAGAAAGAGGCCCCATATAGGGGGGAGCGAAAATTAAGAGAAAAACACTGTAGTAACAAGAACTATACTTGTAATCAAACTCAAAAGAAATATATACAAAAACCAATCTCCTTGGATTGTGCTGAAGACGATTTGCTTTAAATAAAGCCAGTTCATCTTTATTTTATTGTCATCTTTACCCACTATAATTGTTGCCCAACTTATTAGAGCTGTTAGGAAATATATATGTTTGTATCGCATACAAAACATACGCAACGGAACAGAAACGGATTTACTTCATTCGGAAATGATAACATGCACTATGTAGGTTTCAGAATATAAGAACAAGAGAGTCTACCTTGATGCGGTGAAATTCAAAACCGAATGAAGAAGTACTCGGGAAGACTTTCAATCTTCACTCCAATTCTACTTGATGCCCAAGATGTGTGGTCTCTCAATCAGTTCTATGTTCTCTAGAGAGAATATGAAAGAGTGTCTCTCTTCCTTATATTTTCTTATTTTTCACATACAAACCATTTCATTCTATATAAAATTTTGTATGTTTCTCTCCACATAATTGATTATCTAATTGGGCTAACTTTTTGGGCCTTCCCAATTGGGCTTTATTGTGTGGCTTGGAGTGGGACCAAAAGGGAACAAATAAGACACTAGCTCCAATGGGCCTTGGGCTTTCTGTCAACTCTTGACAAGTCCAAAGTTACCATTAATTATATTTAATACCACTATATAAATATAATTGCACTCTAGGCCTCATTAATAAATTATATTCCAAGACTTTATTATACATGCAACCCCTTCATAAAATATTCGTAGTAATACAAAGTCATGAATATAGACTGCCACTTTGTGAATTACTACATCTTAATCCTTGAGTACCCGGTTTAATCATTTTGAGTTATTCATCATATATTTATGAAATCCAATTTCATAAATATATACTTTAGTCTTACTAAAGTGGTTAGGCCTAACTCTCTGAATAACTGAACCCATTAAACTTATCTCAAGGGAATATTTTATATCTCCGTTAAGAGACTATGAATTCCATCTTGAGAATATATGTTCCATCAACACTAAATGTGGCTGCCCAACATACTGAGGTTTTGACCGTTACTTTAGATCTCACTCCTGATATATCAAAGCAACCTACATTTCATGATCAGGTCCATTATTCTCTCAGGATTAAGAGTTCATGTGAATACAAGTCGTGAGATTTATTATTCAATTGACAGTCGTTAGGAGAATAATAAATCTCACAGCGGTCCAGTTCAATATGTCTTAACTCTTAAAACATATCAACATATTAACTAGAAGTCACCACTTCCATGATCAAGACAAATCATCGTAGTTAATATGTTATAGTCTTCGCAGATGAAATGCCCAATTTCATCACTGACTACGAACCAAAATTCTGAGTTTACAAAGAACCTGTGATCTATATCTTCTGTGACTAAATCACATACTATGCATCTCATGGACTATTTGATAATGTCCGAATATTCATGTTACCATTATTTTAGATAAGAATAAAACAACTTTATTAAACACAATATTAAGTCATACATAATTTCTCACATAAAGTCATACATAATATTATACATAGCATCATACAATAGGATTTAAGGGCACATATCCTAATAAGAGCCTAGTTTTCTAACTCACTCTCTACAAATTCATTATATTGGGCTCTTTGAGCCTAATTCCTTTCACCCTTTGGGCTTAGGAACCAAACCATGTCCTTACAACTAACATGTAACCCAAGCTTACACACGGGAATGTTTAATTGTAGTAGTACTATTAATGTTAAGCTTGGATTGTTAAACATATAGAAAATTTGTTCGACCAAGACTTTTATATTTTGGAGTAATTATGTTCTATAATACAATGTCAAATAAATAACAAAAAATTTACATTTGTGAAAGTTTAATTGTAACAACCCTGCCCCAAATGTGTAGATATTGTCTGCTTTGGGGTCCATGCCCCTCACGGTTTTGTTCTCCCTCAAAGCACACAGCAGTGGGGGAAAAGGCCTCTACAAATTAAAGGGAGGTCATTATAAACACATTTCTATGTGCTTCCCTAGGCGATGTGGAATTCCATAGAATGCAAGACCCTCCCTTTTGGGTCACTACAATCCACCCCCCTTACGGGCACACGAGTCCTCGCGTGTGGGGCCCACACTTCCTGCTAGGGCATGGCTCTGATACCATCTATAACAACCCCGCCCCAAATATGTAGATATTGTCCGCTTTGGGGCCCATGACCCTCACGGTTTTGTTCTCCCTCAAAGCACACAGCAGTGGGGGAAAAGGCATCTACAAATTAAAGAAAAGTTATTTTTTATAAACACATTTCCATGGAATGCAAGACCCCCCTTTTGGGTCACTACATTAATGATCATTTGATTTTGTTATTTCAAAATAATAACAATAATAATAATAATAATAATAATAATAATAAGACATTTGAAGGTATTAAAATGGTTTTTCTTGCAATTTTGATCATATTGTTTTCGTTATTGTGATGACATTTGAAGGTATTAAAATAGTTTTTCTTGCAATTTTGATCATATTGTTTTCATTATTGTGATACATATTTAAAAACACTACTCGCTAATTAGTTAAAAATGAACATTTAACAAATACCATATAAACATAAAAGTAAGGAACTTCGTAACCTATTGCACAATATATATTAAATGTTACCGAAAAACTTCTTTTTTATTCTATTTCATTAATCGGTTGTACAGATTTCTACAAACTATATTTAATTGGTGAAATATTATAGAAACTAAATATAAATTACCCTTAAAAACCAAATCTTTTTGAACTTTCAACAAATATCACAAATTATTATCCCCCCTTCTCCTCCTCAACAATTGCCAGTTTTTTTTATTTCTTTTTTTTTTTAAAGAAGGATTGCCCTTAAAATAAATTTCATTAGCCAATAATCAATGAAATTCAAATTATGTAATTCAAAATCAACCAAAACTTGTTACATAGTGTGTGCAACTACTAATAATGCCATCTATAAATTTTGGACTTTACGGCCTTTTGTGATTAAAATCTTGGATTAATGAGTTTGGCAAGTATTTATGTCTTTTTATTTAAGTCATGTATAAATAAGATTGATACTCTCTCATAGAAAAAAGTATAAATAATATTTCTTCTAAAAATAAAAGTATAAATAAGATGGACTTTAAATACTCCAAACCATAAATTATTTTGAAAGATAGTCCCCTTCTAAATAAACATGTTGTATATCTATTTCTTTGGAAAAATTTAACTCGTGTACATCTACAATTGCCTATGTATATATCATGAGGCACATGATATATTTATATTTATATATATATATATATATTTTTTTTTTTTTGAGAAAGGCAAATGATATCTTTACCTTAATATAATAAAAATATATATTTATATATGCATCTATTCCAAAAACTGGGCATATCTATAAGTTAAAAATATAATAATAAATAAAGAGCATTCACAATTAGTATAGTATATGCCAAATGTAAGAAAAATTTAGCCTATGAGGACCAAAGTAGCTCAGCAGCCGAAATGCTAAACATGTAAACTTGAAAAAAATTTTGCCATAGTGCCAATGTTCTAAAAATTCTAATATATTTTAATCCCAAAATATCTCTCTTCACAGTCTCTCATCCCCTTTCTCTCTCTCTCCATAGCTCATCTCAAACCAAGCCTCTCTCTCTCTCTCTCTCTCTCTCTCTCGATGATAGTGGTGTTTTTTTGGGTGATTTTTTGTGGTGATATTGGTGTGGGTCTAGTGGTTTTATTGCAAAATCAGCGAGGATTTGATGGTCTAGTAGTTTTGGTGATGGGTTTTGGTTGTGGGTGTGAGGATTTGCTTGCGAGATCGGCGTGGGTCTAGCAGGTTGCTTGCTAACCCAAAGATTTATAATATGAAACCCTAACCCCTTCCTTCTTGGTTTCATTATATTCAAACACAGAGAAGAGAAGAGAAATAGTCCGTCCACTGCTACCTCTTCACCGCTGCTCGATCACTACTGCCACTTTACTACTGCCTCTTGAAGATTAGCCAACTTAGATTGGTTTTAGATTTGTTTTTCTAATTAAATTTGTCTTTTTCCCTGTTCTTGATCTGTTGTTGTTGTTCTGATTTTAGATTTGTTGTTCTAATTAAATTTTTTCTAATTTTAGATTGTGTTTGTGTTTTGATTGTGTTACCGTTACACTTGAGAGAGAGAAATGAGTTTGGTTGAGAAGGGAGAGAGTGAATAAAGAGGAAAGGAGCTGATTTTTTGATTTTGCTCTCCCAAAAATGACTTTGGCTAGTCTAGTAGTAGTGGAGATGCTCTTAGTGATTAATAAAAAAGCTTTGAGATTTTTTAGCAATTATTCTTAATCTTTATCTTTTAGTTAAAACTTTTATCGCTTAATCTTAAATAAAAAAAATTTACCACTTAATTTAAATATTTAATGCTTATCCCTAAAAGCATAATCCCCTTTTTTCTAGATTATCTTCTACACGTTCAGTAACTTTAGTTACCACTCTCTACTAAATTCTAAAATTTCTCATGCTTACCGTTTGTTTATGAGGTATTTCTCTTTATCTCATTATCGTTTTCTGCATTTTCATTTATTATTATTTTGTGAGTTTATAGATCATTTTGGCTAGCTAGAGTGAGTATTTTTTTTTCAATATCTAATTTATGGTTTATATTTTATTTTTAATGGGTTTGGTATATGGTTATAGGATCTTTGAATAAGCTTTCAGATACAGGGGAAAAATATTTCCTGGAAAACGTAAGCTTGATGAGAGTATTTTCTTGTTGAACTCTTTTTATTTTAATCCATGGAGCACATTGTAGTTTTGTTTACATTACTTTATACAAAATGTTAAAAATTTCATGTTTTTGTTTTCATTTGAATCTTATCCATCATTTTATTGGGGTACAAATCAGATCAACATGCCTCTCATTTTTTTTGGTGGCTATGAATTATCATTGATTCATGACGTACACAATAAAGATCAATATTAATTAGTTTGCACCTTTTATAGTTGTCAATTAAAAATTTCTGTTTCAATTTATCAATGTGATAGGATGATGAGCATGTATTTAGTTTTGGAAAAATTGTTAATTATATTTTTTTTCACAGTATTGTCATTGAAGTAAAAGCTTTGTGAGTTAGGTAGAGCTGTGTTTCATGTGTAATTTCACATTAATATTCATAACTGCTAGTGTTCTTTATTTTTTGTGATTGCATTAACATGTCTATATTCTACTTTCATTGTGTTGTTTATTTACAAATGTTAGTTTTTCTAATGGTAGGTAGGCATGGCAAGGAAAGATAAGAGGAAAGGTAAAGGCATTAGTGAGTCTCAAGACTCTCAACTACAAGAAACTCAGTCAACTAGGCCTTCCTTTGATCATAATGAAGTTTCTGAGTAGGAGCTCTCACAAATTCTACGTCCATCATCTAAGCTTCAAACTGATGAAGGAGCACATCAGGCCTCTAAGTCCATTATAATAGGTAGTTTTACATTATATACCTTTTTTTTATCGCATTTACTTATATTCATAATTTATGTTGTGATTTGGTTGCACCTTCATTATTGCACTTCCACCAAGGATCTGCATCATGCATAATAGTTCCAAATCCATCATATTACTATAGCATCATTGCAAGTGGCTGGTTGAGAATATTGTGATGATCTTACACGTTTCTTTGTTAGAAGTTTGAATTTCATAATAGTGATCCAATTGATGATAAAAATTGTTGATTTATTCAAAGAATTAAGATGATCGAGGTAAATGATGTATAAAAGAGGATGAAATGAAAAAAGTCTTGGGAAATTGATGTACATAGAACAATAACATTAATATGTTGGGAAATCGATGGACATGCTTGATATTGTCTTCAGTTGCCCCTTCTGCCATCATGGAACTAGTGTCGAATGTTGTATGTTAGTATTTTTATTAAAATTCATTTTCCTCTGGTACATGATGTTACGAAGACAGTTTCCATCTTATTGAGTTTTTGTCTCTCTTGTTATGCATCTTTTGCTAAGATTGTTCACGACACATGCAAATTTAAGAAGTTATATTTCCAGTGTACTTGTGTTGTGCTTTGCACCTATTGAATGGTTCATTTACCTATAAAAAAGAAATCGAGAAGTTATGAAAATGAGGCAGCTCAAATTCTGGTTAAAATCTATCAACTGGATGTCCATATTTTACATCTACTAAATTGTTGTATCATACCCAACTGAAATTGATGAAATCATTGTGTTATTTTTGGAGGGAAAAATAATTCTTTTAGCTTTTTTTCATGGTATAATTTTCATTAATTAGATAATGTGAGTGGGAATTTTATTATTAACATGAGGTAAAATATCCTTAATAGCATTGAAGTTCTTGTGTTGCCTAATAATTCTTCAATCTAGTAGCAGGGTATGCAACCATGCACTCAAATTAAATGTTAGTTGGAATCAAAGTTTGAAGCATGATTTTTTTTTTTTGGTTAATTTTTTTTGCTGTTAAAATAATATTCTTGTGCTTGAATATGTGAGAGATCAACAACAGATGTTAAATGTGATACATGTTTTGTTATTAACTTATTTCACAATATTATTATACGATTTTTTCCCTTATTGGGAAAGCTTCTTTTTATTTTCTTTTTTTCTTCCAAGTGACAGGAAGAATCAATTTCTTGTGGCACTAGCATTATTTATTAAACAATTGACATAATTCTAGATAATTATGTCAATAGTTACACATTCTTTATCAAATTTTATTATTATTTATTTTATTAATAGGTATTAATGCTGGAAAAAAGAGGGGTCGAGGGAAGGCTAAAGCATTAATACCGAAGATGGTGAAATAGAGGGGTTGAGATTTATGATGGCAAGTGAGTGACTTATTGCTATGTTGGTTTATTGAAATTAATTATGGTATCATAGCTATATGATATTGTTAACATGTTTGATTTCTATTTTCAAAATTATTACACCAAAAGCCACTCAAGAGATTACCATTCTTTTTCACCAAAAACTTAATGGAGCTTGGACAGCTTTTACAGAATACCCAAATTCTAAGCTAGAGACTTTATAAATGCCTTCTTGATAAGGACGTCAAGAAGGCATTTATAGAATCAGTGAAACACTGCTATTCTGATTGGATGTTTTGCATTCGAAATCCTATTTTTAGAAGTACAAAGCGAAAGAAGATCGTTACAAGAATGATCCTTCCTTCATTCCTACACCTTTTTGGAAAGAGATGGTGGATAAATGGATGGAGGAAGATTAAGGGGTGAGTATAAATGAAATACATGTCATAAATTCTCTCACTCTCTCTCTAACCATTATTTGTTAGTATTTTCATAGAAACTAATGTTCTAGTGTATGAATTATGCATGCAAGAGATAAGCTCGACAAACAAGGAAAACAGAAATAACTCTAAAATTTTCTCCACTACAAGTTCTATACCAATGGCCAAGTACAGATATGAAATGGTATATTATATTATCATCAAATACTTTTACATTTATTTTGTATTTACATAGTTTAATAACTTTACCAATGTTTTTTTTTCTTTTAAACATTGCATTATCTTGAGACAGGCTTTGAGCCTAGCCCCATTGATTGCTTTAAGAAATTTCACACAAAGAAGGATGGCAAAAAATGGGCAACTGATCATGCTTAAGACATTATATGTATGCAACTTATACCAAATTTTTAATTTTGTTATCAACTTTAGTTTTTTTGTTGTTTTGATTTTCCACGTGGTTTTTATTTATGTGTAGGAAAAAATGGATGTCATAAAGGCCAAAGTTGTTTCTGAAGGTACTAAAACAAATGATTATCAGATCTTTCATGAAGTGGTTGGTGAACCAAGTCATGGTCATATTCTTGGCATGGGAATAGGTATTAAGGCTAAGGATGTGTATAGCTTAACTTCATCTGGTAAAGGTTGTAGCAAACGTTGCAGATAAGATTTTACAAAAGAAAAAGAAGATTTGGAGGCACGTCTTAGAGAGGAAATGGATTCCAAACTTGCAAAAGTTGTGGAGAAGCTTGAGGAGAAGTTTGCACAAAAGTTGTAGTCGATGGGCATACCACAACAATCTAACATAGATCAAGCTACCACGGTACATTCTCAAACTTATGCTTGTGCCTCTTGGATCTTCTACAACTTTCTATTGGTTTGTTGTGGTTTACAGCTTGCATCTATTATAATATTATATTATTTTATATTTAGTTTTGATAAATGATAATAGGACTATGATACTATCTACTGTTTTGACAGTTGTGTATAGGTATTGTATTTAATTTTGAATATCTTATGTGTTTTGTGGTTTGCGTATTTCACAATTGTTATATTATTTTAATTTATATTTAATTTTGATAGTGGTATAAGTAATCAAATTAAGTTATTGTTATTGTTAAATTAAAAAAAAAAAAAAAGTTACCCTGAGCGATTTAGGGATACTGGAACTGGTAACTGCTCATGTGGTCGCTTTATGCCTCCATAAGCAGTCTGTAGGGATGCTGCACATTGTTTTAAATACAAAGCAGTAAATAGCAAACCTGACTTTTTAACCAGTCTCAGAACCTCTTTACTGAAAAGGTACGTTGCAATACAGCTTTCCTTGCTTAGCTTATCCTTGACCATAAGAAGTTTACTGTTGTTTATGATATATTATTATATGATTAGATTTGATATGGTATATGTGTACTTATTTATTGAAGCATTGATACAAATACAAATTCACTTTAATTGTTTCATTTTAACTCATGTTTAGTGTTTTTCTTTTTTTTTAAGGATGGTACTAGCAGAGATGAAGAGGACAACTCAAACAATAACATTGAGGTTGAAAACAACTTGGAGGGTGACTCAGAAGAAGACTAATATAGATCTTGTCATAATTCTAGTCATTTAAGTTTAAAACAAGTTTTAATATCAGGATTTCTTTGTATATTTTATATTTTAAAGTTTGAACTTATATGAATTTTTATCTTTCGATAGATCAATTTTTAGTAGTTATTGGACTATTGTATCAATTTTTAGTAATTATTGTACTATTGTAACATGATAGTTAAACAAAAATGATATAAAATAAATAATAAAATATTTCAAAAGTTATATAAAATATTACCACTAATGACATAAAAATTTGGTCATAAATAATTTTATAATGACGACAAAGTACCTCGTAATTAATAGAATAGTGACACCCCTTAAACTCTTGCAAAAATATTTTAAGTGACAGCTTAATGTCATCACTATTATTCCTAATTAATTGCGACGGGGTTAATATCCTTTGCAAATAAGTTTTAGTGACATCATTATTTGTCTCGTCATTAATTTGGAATTTGCAAATAACTAATTGCAAGGGTATAAAGGTCCTTATAAATAGTTATTAACAACGACTACTTCCCATCGCTAGAAATAAGTTGCAAGGGGTTAAAAGTCCTCACAAATAAATATTAGTGATGCCATTATTTGTTACTAAAAAGTATGTCGTCAATTTGGAATTTGCAAATAACTAATTGCAAGGGTATAAACGTCCTCACAAAGAGTTGTTAACGATGACTGCTTCTCCTCGCTAAAAATAAGTTATCGACTTTTCTCGTCGTTTAGTAATATATTTGTGAGAGCGGATTTGTTCAGTAACAACGGTGGATTGCCCTCGTAAATTATTTATTTGCGAATGTATGCTCGCAAAATCTCTTTTAACAACAAGAGCAAATACAACGGCCTTCGAAGGCTATATACTCTCGCTAATAACTTTTTACGACAATATTTGAATTTTTGCAAGGGCATTTTACCCTCACTAGTAGACTCTTTTCTTGTAGGATAATGGAAGAGTTCAATTTGGAATTTTCTTTGTCAAGGTAGCCTACCATGGGAGTTGTCAACCAATCACAACTTTAACTTAGGTTTTACTTCTTTATATAACTTCCGCATGTTTCTCCTTATCGGTGAAGTATGGTATCGAAAAAAAAAAAAAAAAAAAAAAAAAAAAAAAAAGACGTTTTTGTCAACTTCAACAACAAATCAAAGACTACCCCGTCTGGGAGTTGCTTATTTTTCTTAACTTTTTTGCATAATGTGAGGAAAAAAAAGCTAAAAATTAGTTTAAATCCCCAAAACTCAGATTATTTGAAATAAATTTGAGACAAAAAGTGTTAGCCCCGTAAATAGTAGATATTTAAGAACAAAGTCAACTTATGATCTATTGTCAAACGTATACTTATTAGATAACAACAAAGCAGAAGGAATTCAAACAAAAAGAAGCAATGACTATAGCCCATCCGACAAGGGGTAAGTAAAACTAATTTGTCCTAGAATTTTGGGTGAAACTTTTTTTTTTCTTTGGTGAAACTAAATCTAAAGAAATATGCGATTCATTGAATAATAAATTTATTGGCTATGATAAAATAATCTCCTTTATATAGAAAGAATGTGAAAATTTGTAAATGAAGGATAATGAAATTGTCAAAAAATTATTATCCAAAGTTTTAGTAATAATTAATAAAATTATAAGCTAAGGAGGTACCCTAACCACCCAAAAAAGACTCATATATATATATATATATATATAAATGCATGTATATAGATTATATCCTTATTTCAGGAAAAAAAAATGGTAAATAGTGAAGTGTCTAATTGTAAAACTATATATTAGTTCCTTTCCATTCTTTTTTTTTTTATAAATTTTATCCCCTCTCTTTTTTAACTCCCAAAAAAGACTCTAAATGAAATATATATATATATATATATATATTCGAATCCTTTTTATTTTATGATCCATCCATTTACTCATAACCCATTCCCACTTTCTTGAATTTTCATCATAAGAATATATTATATATTATATAAATTTGAGTTTCCATTTTAACTATATATATACACACGATAAATTATTTAGATAGCTAGATTTACCTTGATATATATATATATATATAGATTAAATAACTATATTTAGAAAAAATGTTAAGAAATAAATAAGAAATTGACTCCTAATATGTCCATTTGAACATGAATTTAAAATGGAGAAAAAAATTGAGCTCCATATAGGAAAAAGAAAGAGATAGTATATAAATTTATATGCTCATTGGTTGGGCTTAGACATATGTGGACTGATCCCTCTTGTCCAAATAATAATATTTTATTATTATATTTTTTGAGTTACTAAGTTTGTGCATGTCAATTATTCCTAAAGAGTATGTCTGTTCATTAATGTATATATTTATGGTTCCTCATTCATAAAAATTACCTTTTAATGAGAAACTCTCTAGAGAGAGAATATTTTTGTGCTTGAACATAGAGTCAAAGAGAGAGAACTCAACGTAGTTCAATTCGTTGAGCACAGACCTTGCAATGCTTCTTCTTTGTATTGTTGATTATTTTATCCTGAGAGGCAAATGTCTACATAAGTCTCTAAGTACCACAAATTGTGTGAAGAGTGAAAATTGCTTTAAGGAAATTGTGTCAAATACAAAACTTAATTAGCTCTGCATCATCCATCCTTTACAAACTTAATTAATTCTACATTATACATCAATTCTACATTATTCATCCTTCGCACGTCTAATTATTTTAAAGATTTCTTTTCATATATTAAATCTATATGTGTTCTTGTTTATGATTAAATCTGTATGTTGTTCTTAGCCCCCAAAAAAAACTCACTACTCCTCTACGCGAACAATTGACTAAATTTACATTTTTCTTAACTTCAAGATACAATTCGTAAAAAATAATAAATAAATAAAAAACTCCAACTACGTTAAAAACCAAAAAACCAATTGGTGAATATTGAAATGATGACAAAATGCAACCATCAGTTTTGATAAAAAAAAAAAAAACAACTATCATCAAACGGATAGATTTAAAAAAAAAAACAACTATCATCAAACGGATAGATTTAAAAAATAATCATATTAATCATATCATGGAACAGGCCAAAAACCAATTAATGTCTTAGATTAATGATAAATAGTAATCATCTTGATGCAAATGAGGACAAAAACTTATTTACACGAAAAATCAATAGATTAAAATGATGAATCGGACAAAAAATCGGACCATAAACCAATTAATATCATTATAAAAGATATTAATTGATTTTTTGAGGAGAAGATAAAGAGTAATCATTTTAACTTTTCTTTTTTAAGGCTTTTTTTTCCTCAAGATATGTTGTAACATAGAGTTGCTTCGACTCTTAAAAATTATGCATGTATAAATCAATTGCTACTAAGACTTGTATGGGGTGGACATCTCCATCCTGGTTCATTTAAAACCATTGTATATTTTCTTATATTTCTAACTGAATAAAATTACTCTGCCGCATTATTTCAAAAAAAAAAAAAAAAAAACTTAAAACACTTGTATTGCTGCATGCATATTTTGCATCACTTGTCATGTCTTCTTTTTTTTTTTTTTCTTTTTTTTTTCTTTTTTTTTTTCGGTTTCTCATGGTGTCTTAGGTTTTTATCCCAGGACTAAACCTCCTTCGAGGTACTTTAGGACTTCGAGGTACCATCGGGTGGTAAGGCGAAGACCTTTTCCAAGAAAGGTTGCTGTGTTCAGCAGGGCAGGGCTTGCCGAGACCACTTGCTTAAGCGATCAGAGACCCCTTCCACTTAGGGCAACCTTTATTGGTCATCACTTTATTTACACCAAAAACCAATAGCTTCATCACTTGTCATGTCTCCTGAGCTAAAAGAATGCATTTTGCCACGTGTACTTTCCATGCAACGATTGAATCAGCTCTCCTGGACTGAAATGACCCAGTAGTGCGTGACCTATAACGTCTTACATTCACGAATGAAATTAATAACAGGCACAAGAAAATCAAAAGGAAAAGAAAATGAAATGAAATGAAAATAGAATTTAAAGTTTACTAGGAGTAGAAATGTAGAATTCATTACAAAGACCGTAACATACCCCATAAAGCAACACAAAAGAAGTAGTTTATTACAACATAAAATAAACGAAACACGCACACACACAAACAAATGACCCATTCTTTAAGTACTGCAGCTTGCATTATCATAAATATATATAGAGAGGCAGAGAGATCACGACCAGATGCATGGTGGTGCAGATAGCTTAAGAGGCCTGAGTTCCAGAGATGTGTTGCTGACCAAACTGCTCAGCCCTATCCTTCATCTCACGAGCCTTACTAGCTAGCTTCAAGCGCGCATGGTCAAGTTGGTCCGCACCAGGTGGGTGCTTCCCAGTCACGTACCTATAAATCCATGACAGAACCGTCACTGCCGCAACACCGAACCCACCTGAGGCTAAGAACCCCACGCAAATAAGCGCTACTGTAATGACCGCAGGGACAAGAACCGGACTGAATATCACGAACAGTGGGGTTGCTATGGTCAAGGCAATGACTGTAGCAGCTAGGATCAAACCGGAGAGGATTAGGAGGGACCCACCTGCAGTGACTGCAGTGGCTGCCCTGACAACTTGTTGGGACCGGCTTTGTTGGCCCGGTTGTTGTTGGTACTGGGATTGTTGTTGGAGCTCCGCCATTTTTTGATGAAGATTGATAGATCAGACGGTGGCGGATCAAAGGGGAAGTGTGTGTGTGTGTGTGTGTGTGTGTGTGTGTGATGAATTGGTGTGGGTGAGAGAGAGGTTTATAAAGAGGAGATGGGTGTGAAGATGGAATGGCACGTGTTTCAGAAAAGGTGGCACGTGTTGCGGAGTTTGTCATGCAGGGGTTGCATGTAAACGAAGTGGCTTTGTTTTGGGACACGTCGTTTTTATCTTATTCGAGGCTTTGAGACAGAGATAGGGGTTTGGGAGGTTTCGACTTTCGAGCACTTCGGTCTGCTGGAAATAATGGAGCGTAGATGGTGGCAGCTCCACAAATTTTGTTCAGAATGTTTTTTAGGAAGTATAAATTATACAATTTTTTTTTTTTTTAGTCTTTAAATAATTAGATTTGATTCAATGTTATCAATTTTACTTCGAAAAGAATTTTGGGTCATTTCGGTCTATTTTGGGTATTTCGGTAAATATCGGCCGAAATTCAAGATTTGGCCAGTATGAAGTTTGTACTTAAAAAAAAAAAAATTGTTCTTAAAACCAAAATAAATTTAGATTTTGTAAACCAAAAAACCTCAAAAGGAAAAAAAAATGAAAAGAAAACAAATGAACAAAGGTATCTGTATAGCTAAAATAAAAATCGTATTGAGAAATTTGAGACTCAAAACCAAGGCCGACCCTAAACATTTTGGGGTCTTAGGCAAGAACTAAAAATGGGGCATTTTTTATATTTATATATTAATTAAATTAATGTTTATTTAATATTTTTATATTATAATATATTTCATTTAAAATCTATTTTTCTTGCCTTTTGAGATGCAAATTGACTAATTAAATTTTTGTATTCAAGTTTTTCTAACATCTCTTTTTCAATCGATAATATAGCTAATCCACTTAATCTTTTTTGGGACATTGTCGATCTTAGATATGATTTTATTAATTTTAATTTTGAAAAATTTCTTTCTGCAGAAGTTACTGTAACAGATATTGTAAGTAAAATCCTATAAGCAATGCATGTATTTGAAAATGAATCTAATCTTTTTATATAATTTAGTATGTCAATTGGAGTATAATCTTTTATTTGTAAAATTTATTTTAAAATGTTTAACTCTGAAAATAAATCAAACCATCAATATCATAATAAACATCATGTTTGAGAAAATCTTCAAATTTAAGACAGTATTTTTGTAAACTATCATCATCTAGTGACTTCAATTTTGTGAAGTTAAATAGAAAACCAAAAATATCTTCATATATTTGAAATTGTTCAAATCTATTCTCAATTGAACTAATTGTTTTATCTACTATATATAAGAAATAATCATTATATAAGAACTAATTTTGTGACATTTTCATCATTATTTTCATTTTCTTCTAAATTATTTTGAAGTTCAATATCAAAATTTGTTGTATTGCAAAATTGAACATCATTGTTATCTTGCAATTATATCATTTCATTATCTTCTAACTCTTTTTGGTGAATTTCTTGTTCATTTGTGATATTTTCATCTAAATTTTGTGTTATATTTTGTTTATTACTAATAACAAATTTATCCATTGATCCTTTTTGAGACTCAATTAATTTTTCTTCTTTTTTTCTTTTTTTAAGTTTTTTTATATCCAAATGCATATTTTCTAGTAAACATTTCTATTCAAACAATATATTTATAAGGACTAAAATAAAAAATAACTTTTAAGTGTAGAGCAAATGAGAAATAGAACCTAATTTATATAAAAAGTATTGTTGTAGTTTCACCGAACAATAACAAGTATTTAGCAATTTCAACCTGCATAAATAAAAACTTATTCAATATATTGCCACTAACTAATATATATATATATATATATATATAAACACAAGATTAAAATTTAAAAAAAAATTAAGCACAAGCATAACAAAAATTTAAGCACAGCCATAACACAAGACTTATTAATGAGACCCACCTACAAAAAAACACAAAACAAATCGTATCTAATATCTATAACCTAAAAAAAAAATGCAAGCTTTATTTAAAAAAAAAAAAAAACGTGAAGGCCCGAACAAACGTTAAACGTCCAGCAAGAGGCAGGCCCAATCTTTTTATCTTAAGTTTTAACAAATAAAATGAAGTATGAAGAGAAATGCTGAAACTGAAGCCAAACGCCCAAATAGGCAAATAGCAGAGAACTCAAAACCTAGAGCAGAGGCGGCAGAGCACTGAGCAGTTGAGAGAGGCAAAGAGCAGAGAAGGAATGAGAGAGGCCGAGGCGGAGAAAGGCAAGCTAGCTTGACTGCTTAAGATGAGAGAGGCGGAGAGCAGAGAGAGAGAAGCAGAACTGCAGAGAGAACGGTAAAACTGAAAATTTTAGGGATTTGAGTTGTTTTATTTATTTTGATTTGTGATTGTATTGTGATTAATCTCTTAGACCGGATTTGTAGTTTATCTTGTTGATTTTTTGTTTGTCTAGAGGATAATAATGTTATTTTTGGGCAATGATTTTGTTTAGAACCAATGTTTAATCGGATCTACCAAAATTTTTGTTTTTTGGTTAAAAGGAGGTGCCAGATATTTCTAATTCATCTGAAACTATATATATATATATATATATATTTTTTTTTTTTTGGCCCCTACTACCCCTTCTTTTCTAAAATTTTGGGGTGCCCCTTCCACTTAGGGGCCTTAGGCAATAGCCTAATTTGCCTAAGGGTAGGGCCGACCCTGCTCAAAACTTAAGAAGAGGCACTGCCGCACTGGTATTGGTAGAAGACACAGAAGTTACGAACAACGAAGGAGGCAAAACGTAGATGTAAAAGTATAGAGGAAGATGTGATAAAATTTAAAAGTATGAAGTGTAAAAATCAAGGAGACAGAAGACATATGTAGTTAAGAATAAACAAGAAAAAATAATTAAAAATGAGAAGTAAGTAATATATGTTTGGTGAGGAAAAATAATACTATAATAAAAAAAAATAAAATGTCGAAAATTGTGTTGTATTGGGCAGTGTGTTTAGTCGAAGGAATCAAGCCACTGCCTAGCTTGTAGTAGTTTTATTATAATTTTTTTTTTTTCAGATTTTAGTTCAAATTTTTGTTTTTTTTTTTTTGAGTTTTTCCTTTTTGCTTGAAAGACTCCAATATATTGTTAAGTTGCTCAAATTATGGACCAAAATTTAATTTTATTGGCATAAAAAAAATCCAAACTGGTCCCAAAATTTTTTTTAAAGGTAAATAAATATAAAATTTTAAATTATTATATATAATTTTTTTTTCCACGTCAGGGTCGTCCTAGGACCTAGGGATGGCAATTTTGCCCCGCCCCGCTTAACTCGCCCCTGCCCGCTTCGCTCCACCTGGGTTTTTACCACCCTACAAAGGTGGTGGGGCGGGGATGGGGCAAGATTTTAGCCCCACACCACTGGGCGGGGCGCGCCGAGGCAGGGATGGGTTTAGACTTTTTAGACCTGTCCCGCCCCGCATTGCTAAGGGTTATAATTGTAAATTTTTTATACCCTAAACTCTACTATTTAAACAAACATATTAATATTAACTTATTTTATTCTACCTAATGTGGTTCTTTACCTTTATTTTGTTATGTGTTATACTATGAGATTTTTTTGTGTGATTATCTTGGTAAACGCTTGGAAATATTATTCATTTTTTTTCTAAAAATTGATTTGATTTGATTTGATGAGATAAATTTAGTTGTAATTTCAAGTATATTTTTATTAATGAAATAGGTTTCATTAAAAAAATTGTACTTGTTGTATGGCAAATTAACACAAAGTAGAGTTTTACGGGGTGGGGCGAGGCTTTGCAAGGCCCCAAGGGGCGGGGATGGGGTTAGAAAGTTTTCCCCATCATATGGGGTGGGGCGAGGATAGAGCAAGACAAAACCATGCGGAGCAGGGACAAAGACCCCATCCTTCGGCCCTGCCCCGCCCTATTGCCATCCCTAGTGGAACCACCCTAGCCATAAGATGGCGCCGCCACTGAGTGTAGATCAATTCATGATCAGAAACTAACAGTGAGAGAAGACAACTGTATATGACGAAAGCTTTATTGTCGATTAATAACATGTCACCTTGGAAATTAACTCCTTTGAGAAACTCTAGAAAATAGTTGTGATATATTTAAGATAATTTTTTAAAAATAAATTTGATTATTTTATAAAAAAAATAATAAATAAAAAACATGTGATAACTTTTTTTTTTGGGCTGAATACGTGATAAATTGTAAGTACTTAAGTAGTAAAAAATATATATAGAACAAAGAATTTGTATTCCTGATTTGTTGTTCGTGCACCACTCATTTTATTATACGAACCTTTCTTGAGGTCTTAAAAAATAACACTCCCCTAAACATTTTTTGAAATAATATTTTGGTGGAAATCACTTTTTAGTCCCTACATTTTCAGGTGATTCCCATTTTATTCCCTACATTTTATTTTTACCGCTTTTAGTCCATATCCTGGAAAATGCCTTCCGTTTTGGTCCCTGCCGTTATATCAGAAATGGAGAAAGCTGACGTGGCAAACGGCAGGAATAAAAAATACCAATTAATGTCCACGTGGCCTTTTTAGTTACATCCCCGCCCTTATTTGTCACGTGGCCCTCACGTGACTTCCCTAACCCAAAAAACCCCAAGTCACATTACCACACCTGACGGCAGAGTTGCAGAATCCCTAATCTCTTACCTTACCCGTTGCTCATCACATGACCATAGAATCGACAAGCACAAAAAAACCACAGATCGGCAAGCACAATCACAGATAGCTTCAGCGTTTTCTCCAACATTGCTCTTAGTTGGTCTTAGTTGTATTTCAAATCGGCAAGCACAATCACAAATAGCTTCAATGCTCTTTCCAACATTGCTCTTACATGATCATACCCGTTTCTCTTAGTTGTATTTCGAAGGTTTTACACGTTGCTCATCACTGAGCAAATTGCGAGGGTTGTATTTCTCTCCAACGCTCTCTCTCTCTTGTTATGTCTCACTCTCTGTGTGTTATGAATGCCATTTTTAAGTGCTAGGTAATTGTTTTGGGTTTGAATCTCAGCTGTTGGGTTTTGAGAATTTGAGAATTTTGAGATGTTGTGTTTTGTTATTGCTCTGGAATTTCAATCTATCTCTATTTCTCTCTTGTTGTGTCTCACTTTATAGCTTTTGTAGTGGACATAATACTGACTGTGATAGTGGAATTTTTTGGGATTTGCATTGTTTGGCTGTTGTGTGTTGCTTTTGGTATTTGCAACTCTGTTTGTCTTACTTTTGTTTATCAGGGACCATAATACTGACTGTGATAAACAATGGGATATTTTTGTTGGTAATTGCATTGTTTGTCTGTATTGTGTGTCACTATTGTTTATTAGGGACCACTATATTGACCTTGATTAACCACGGAATCTTTGTGTTGGTATTTGCATTGATTGTCTGTATTGTGTCTTGCTTTTCAAGAAGTGGCTGGGTCCCTTTGTCTGTATTGTATGCTTTGTTATTTGTTTATTAGCCTAACAAAGTATTATTAATTTCAAAAAGTGGATATATGTTTTCATTCTGTTTTCTTCCCGTAACTTGAATGCAGGATGGATGAGCTTTTTACTCTGCATGTCCACCATGGTGGGCATTTCATGTGGGACCCTCACGTGTATGTGAGAGGGACAATTGATATAGTGGATAATTGTGACCCAGATAAGTGGTCAAAAGTAGAGATTGAAAGTATCTGTAAGGAGTTTGGCTGCATTGAAGTGGATAAGCTATGGTTTGAAATGCCTGATGTGAACCCAGAGCAGTCAAATTTCCATCAGGTGGTTGATGATGATGCTGCTATGTTCATGACTGACTTGGTGAAGGGATATGGGGAGATTCATGTCTTTGTGGAGCATCCAGTACATGAACCACTTGAGTTACCAATGGAGGATGCTAAGGCCTTAGAGGTTTTTGTTAGTGATAGTGAGCTTCAGAGTGATCACTATTATGAGTATGGTAATGAAGAGTACATACCTGATTTTTCACAATTTGGAGGCCATGATAATACTGAATTTACTAATGTTGACCATAGTGAGCCACATGAGGTAGATGCTGAACAAGTTTGTGCTAGGAGGGCTGGCAAAGCACCAATTGTTGATGACCAAGTTGAGGAGACTAGTGAGGATGAGGGGAGTGACTTAGAAGAAGAGCCAGAAATGCAACCAATGAACATTGGTGAAGATAGTACTGATAGTTGGGACTATCAAGCTGAAGATGATGAGGTTGAACCAGGGCAAATGAGTGGTGGTGTCATGAATTCTAACTATGAGGGTGAGGAGCTACTTAGCCTTGACGAATCATCATCAACCAGTGAGGATGGTGATGATTTAAGTGACGATGACATCCCTATTGTTGAGGTTGACAATTCTAGTAGGAGGAGCAAATACCCAATTTTTAGGCCAGTAGCCAAAGCTGAGCACCTTAGGTTTGAGAAGGATATGTTATTCATCTCAGCTAAACAATTTAAAGATGCTATAAACTGATTATGCAGTCCATGGTGGGTGGGGTATAAAATTTGTGAAAAAAGACTTGGTGAGAATGAGAGCCCAATGCCAGCCAGGGTGCAAGTTTGTTGCATACCTTGCAAAGGTGCCAAGGGAAAAGAGTTTTAGATTGAAAACACTGAACATGGAACACACATGCAGTAGAAGATATAGAAATCCAAGGTGCACAACATCATACATTAGGAAGAAGTTAGTGAAGAAGTTAGTGAAGAGGGTTAGGATACAGCCTAACATAAAGTTCAAGGACATTCAAAATGCTGTGCATGAGAAGTATGTGGTTGACATAAGTGCAGGCAAGGCAAGTATGGCTAGAGAGAAAGCTCAAGATGCTGTTGATGGGGCCCACACTGCACAGTTCAACTAGCTATAGGAGTACTGTGATGAGTTGAGAAGGTGTAGTCCTAGGAGCACAGTGTTGATGAAGGTGCATACTTATACTGATAGTGATTTGGCAGCTGAGCATGCCTTGGCAACTGGACTGCCATATTTTGAAAGAATCTACATCTGTTTGGAAGGTTGCAAGAAAGGCTTCTTGGCAGGGTGCAGGTCAATCATTGGTTTAGATGCATGCCATCTGAAGACCAAGACAGGTGGTTAGCTGATGTGTGCTGTTGGCAGAGATCCTAATGATGAATACTTCCCCTTCGCATATGCAGTAGTCGAGGCTGAAACGAAGGACACTTGGACCTGGTTTCTTTATTTATTGCTTGCTGACATAAGAGATGGCAACAGATGGGTGTTCATATCTGATCAGCAGAACGTATGATGGTAACTTTATTGCTTGCTAAATTAATTGTAGTTGATGGTAGCTTCATTGCTTGTTGAATTAAATTATTGTGCTTTGCAGGGGTTGGTAAACACCTTTGTTGACAATTGGCCACAGTATGAGCACAGGATCTGCTGCAGACATTTAGATAATAATTTGAGGAAGAATCATCGTGGTGTCCTTATTAGAGAACTTTTTTGGAAAGCAGCCAAGGCCACCTATCAGCAAGCATATGAGAGAGCAATGAATGAGTTAAAGGAGGTGGATGAAGATGCATTCGAATAGCTGCAGTCTCACTCAACAACTATCTGGGCTAGGCATATGTTCAAAAGTGATGGCCAAAGTGACACAATCTTGAACAACATGTGTGAAAGCTTCAACAGCAGGATAGTTAAGTTTAGGAGCAAACCTATAATCACCATGATATGCATAAATGTGCATTATGATCCATAGACCTGTGTGATTCATGAATGATTAATTCTCTCTTTTTCTCTATGTGCTTACAGCTTGAGTGTATTAGGCTATATCTGATGACTAGATTTCAAGCAAACAGACAAATAATTATGAAGGTAGAATCTGAGTTGTGTCCTAAGATAAGGAAGAGATTGTACAAGGAAAAGTTGGCATGTAGCAAGTGGCTAGCATATTGGGCTGGTCGTGCCAAATTTGAAGTGAAGAATGGGCTGGAGAGTTTCATTGTGGACTTGGAAGAGAAGAAGTGTAGCTGTAGGAAGTGGGACATAGTTGGCATACCATGTTGCCATGCCATTTCCTATATCTTTCTCAAAAGAGAAGATGCTGAAAGGTATGTCAATGCTTGCTACAAAAGGACTACCTACATTGATTGCTATGATCTCATTGTAGAGCCCATCAATGGCCGAAATATGTGAAGACCTAGTGGACTGCCACCTGTGCAACCTCCTATCAAGAGGAGACCTCTTGGTAGGCCTAAGAAGAAGAGGGCACTAGAGCCTGATGAACCTAGAAGTCATAGAAAAAACATAGGTCTAGGCATCTCAAAACAATGCAAGTTATGTGGGAAATTAGGACACAACAGGAGGAGCTGCAAGGGAGAAGTAGGGAACTCTTCCTTGCTTGGGAGTGCATCCCAAGCCAGTAGGACCACTAGAAGGGTAAATATACTACTTGGACTTAGATCTCCCCATTGTTTTGTTCTTCAGTTAGCAGACTATTAATTTTTATTGTGCTTATGCTTGTAGGCAGCCAAGGATGGTCAGGCAAACAGCCTAATTGTAGGCAGTGCACAACCAGGCTCCAATGCTCGGCCAACGGTACATAGGGCACAACCAAGCTCTAATGATAATGTGACCACAAGTGCACCTCCACCCCCCACTGATAACCAATCCAATCCAAGACCAAACAGACAGAGGAAGAGAAGTGCAATCACCACTGAGACCTTGAATGCAACTGGGAATGCGTTAAGGTATATGGCAGCAATGAGATCTGCTGGAAGGTAGCAAGCTAAAGCAAGACCTTTTTTTTTTTTGCTGTGCTATATGTTGAAAGCACTCTTCACATGTTTATGTAATTGCCAAATCAATTGGCATTTTAATATACTTATATAATGGCTGACCAAGCCCCTTTTTTTGTATGAATGTGCTAGGTAGACTTTGTCCTATATTTTGTAATTATTGTGGTACACCAAAAATTGTCACTAGTGTTAATTAGTGATCATTAGTATTTACAAGTGATGTTGTGTTTCTGTGTTCATTAGTATTCACCCTTTCTCCCATTGTTGTGATGATTCAGCTTCCATTATTCAGATTTGCTGGTTTTTAGCTTTGGTATTATGCAGGTTATAAAACTTTGATTCTCTTAAAAAAAAACACAAGAACATGTGGTTGGTTATGCAGAACAATGGCAATGTACAAAACAATTTATGCAGTTATGCAGGTTCAGCAGCATGCAGATTATGCAGATTTGTTTTAGGTTGCAATGGAGTCCAAAAATTGTTCTTGCTGATAGTAGGAGTCCATGTTTTGTTTAAGGTTGTTTAATTATAGTAGGAGTCCAGATTATGCAGGTTGCTGTTTGCAAATTATGCAAACAGCTTGATTATGTAGATTATGCTATAACTGATGTAGGTTTACCTACTTTGTATCAAGGCAAGAAAAAATGAAAAATGCTATAGCTAATGCAGGTTATGCAAATTACCTATTAAGATAAGTGGAACCTTACATAAGTTCCAATGGTCTGAAATATTTTCCCTACTTTGCATCAAGGCAAGAAAAATTTACAAAAACAAAATGTGCTTGTTGGAGTTTTAGATTGCAATGGTGTCCAAAAATTGTTCTTGCTGATAGTAGGAGTCCATGTTTTGTTTAAGGATGTTTAATTATAGTGGGAGTCCAAATTATGCAGGTTATGATTTGCAGGTTATGCTATAACTGATGCAGGTTATGATTATGCAGATTATGCTATAACTGATGCAGGTTATGCAGATTTGCTGATTGTACTTTCTGGTTTTTACTTTGTTATGAACTTGTTGCCTCTTCATGGCAATGGAGTTCATATGTCTTTTATAGTCATATCACAAACACAAGGCATTGTTCAAATCTGCATAGTCATATCACAAACACAAGGCACTGTTCAAATCTGCATATCAAAATCACAAACACAAGTCTCTGTTCAAATCTACATATCACAATCACAAGCACAAGGCACTGTTCAAATCTGAACACAAGGCTCTGTGCAAATCTGCATATCACAATCACAAACACCAGGCTCTGTTCAAATCTGCATATCACAATCACAAATACCAGGCTATGTTCAAATCTGCATATCACAATCACAAACACCAAGCTCGTTCAAATCTGCATATCACAATCACAAACACAAGGCTCTGTTCAAATCTGCATATCACAATCACAAACACAAGGCTCTGTTCAAATTTGCATATCACAATCTTAAACACAAGGCACTGTTCAAATCTGCATATCACAATCACAAACATAAGGCTCTGCATATCACAATCACAAACACCAAGCTCTGTTCAAATCTGCATATCACAATCACAAACACATGGCTCTGTTCAAATCTGCATATCACAATCACATACACAAGGCTCTGTTCAAATCTACATATCACAATCACAAACATAAGGCACTGTTCAAATCTGCATATCACAATCACAAACACAATGAATTGCTTTGATGTTGACTGCACACAAGGCATAAAAACTTCACAACAATGCAATAAATTGGTATACAAGTTATAGATTAATTAAAAAGACCATGTTCCATTGCAAAAGTCTTGGATTACAACGAGAATTACACCAAAATTCAGGACTTTTTCCACTAATACATACCAACACAAAATATGACATTTTTCCACTAATACATACCAACACAAATTATGGCCTTTTTCCACTAATACCTACCCACCTAATGACCCATTTTCCCCCCCACCTATTTAGCCAACCAAGAGAAGCATCAAACAAAGTAGCATCCCACTTATCACCAAAGACAGCCCCAGGAAGATGAGCAACCCCTTCTCTTTCTTCCTGTAGCCTGTAATGACAGCTTCAAGGGTCAAAATCCGTTGCCTCTACTCCAGAATCAGCACCTTGCCACGCCCGCAGATTTCATCATCACGCCACTGAAAAAATTTACACTTACGTCCAACCTGACACCCAAGAGCCAGATGAAACCCATTATATCTTCAACCAAAATCATGAAAAACAACAACAAATAGAACCTTACTTCCTTACCCAGAAACTAAAATAGTATTAGCACAATGTTCCAACACTTGTATTAGCAAAATACTAAAATCCTTGAAACTAAAAAAGACCCACTCAAGAAAATAGCTATAAAATAAAACCCAATAACAGAATCATTGAAGGGTGTGATGAAATTGAAACCATTGTGTGAAGTTGAAAAAGATATTCTCCAATGACATGATTGAACAACTCTTTGAACTTGAACATTTTAACACTGAAGAATGTCATCAAATTGAAGAGATAATTACTAAAGTTAAAAACCCAGAAATGCTTCCAAAGTTAAAAACCCAAAAATTTAAAAACTTTACAAAGAGAGAAATTACCTTACCCAGTAATTTGGACACCCGTAGAACCTTCTTTTAGGGTTCTCAGGTGTCCACGAAATGACCAAAACGGGTTTCTCAGAGCAGAAGCATCGGGTTGGGCCCCTTTTCCTCAAGCTTCCACTCGATGACATCGAGCTTGAATCCATGAAAGCAGTTGATTTAAAGATGTTTTTGGGCTGTGTGGTGAGCGAGGAGCAGTTGATTTGAAGGTGTTTTTAAGTTCGTAGGTTAGGTGATTGGTGAGTGAGGGGCTGAGGAAATATGGGGGTTAGGGATTCTGCAAGTCTAAACATAATGTGTGGTAATGTGATTTGGGGTTTTTTGGGTTAGGGAAGTCACATGAGGGCCACGTGACAAATAAGGGCGGGGATGTAACCAAATAGGCCACGTGGACATTAATTTGTATTTTTTATTCATGCCGTTTGCCACGTCAGCTTTCTTCGTTTCTGATGTAATGGTAGGAACCAAAACTAGAGGCGTTTTCTAGGATAGGGACTAAAAGCGGTAAAAATAAAATATAGGGACTAAAATGGGAATCTCCTGAAAATGTAAGGACTAAAAAGCGATTTCCACCTAATATTTTTCCTTTTGAAGTTTGTATAAATGCAACATTTAACTTTTGACTAACATAATATTTCTTTTCTAAAAATATATCCTTATTAATTTACATATATCTAATACTCTATTTGTTTTGCTGTAAAATGTTTTCAACCACAAACTGCCAAAATTGACTACTTAGCCATTAGAGTTGCCAATTTGGTGGTTTGACGACCTGAATGCTGACACTAGCTGCTCTGGTCACTGAACCACCTGCTCAAATTAATGATTAGCCACCGAATGAGGAAGAAAAGAGCCACTATGCATTTTGTAAAACGTTTTCCAAGTTTTTTAAGGTAAAATGTTTTATAATATTTCACAAAACACAATAAATTTAATGAAACAAACACAATAAATTGCTGAAATTCTTTTCCATAAAATATTTTATAAGCAAAAAAAAAACTGAATATAAGGAGAAGTGTCATGTATCCACAAATCTCAAGAGATAAGAGTGTCATTTCGTTTATAGTTTGGCTAAGAATTGTCGGGGACGTTTTTGCGACAAGAGCCAAAAATGCAAGATTAGCTCAAATCTCTCATTGGGTTCTTTAGAAATGTTTATTTTTGAAGAGTCACGCCCAAAATTCCAAATGTATAATGAACAAAAGGTTAATGGTGCTTTAACAAGAGAGAAATCAAAATGTCATAACTGAAATACAAGAAAATGCAGAAAAAGTACACAGGTCTGAAACTTCAACCCATAGTCAGTGAAAAGAGGAAATTGAGAAAGGTTGTGAGGAAAAGAGAGAAGGTTCTCCTGTACCCATATTTCCATCCCTAAGCTTCAGAATTGTGAGGATGCTAACTGGCTGAATGGACTTTTGTTCTAAAGTTTCAGTTCTGTGGGGGAAAACGTGGTTGGTTGATTTTTGAGCTGAAGAGAGAGTTTTATATTGAGTTTGGGGTGTTACTAATGACTAGATTTTTGGTAGTAGTAGAGGCTTTTATCTCCCATGACACTAATTTGGTGTCTTGGCTTGGGTTGCTTTTGTTTAGAGAAAAGTTTGGCATGCTTTTAACATGATTTGGGAAATGTTTGACTAAACCCTCATTGGCTCCCCCATTTCAGTTGTTTTAGACCATTGGGAGGCTCACCTAAATGAGAGCTAGCAGCTAAAATTGGCCAATGAGAGCCAACTATTTTTAAAGGAAAAAAATGTTCGAGCAGAAACTTTGGGCCATAATTAGCCAAAGCATAACAATTGTTTTGGGATGGAAATTTTAGGTACAAAATCTCCTCCATGAGTCTGAGGTGCTACCAGTATCCTTTACCCACTTGGTAGCACACATAGGCTGGGCTCATGCAAAAGGTTCGAAAGAAACCGATCCATACCCTCCAAACCACACTTCCTCAATTTTCCCAAATATGTCACATAAGCTTGGGCCATGCTTAAAAGAATAAAAAAATAATGTAATAAATGAATTGAGCCCACAAGGAAGTTGGGATTGGTTAAATCGGGCTTGTACAAAATGTGTCGCGAAAATAGGTACCAACAAATATTCCTACTAATTTACACGAACCTATGTAAGAGACTGAAACCTCGACCCACTTGTTTTATTGGCCAAATCCATATGAATAGGTGAGGTCATGTTGAAGCCTCTCAAAATGGCGATTTGACTAATTGTATCTTTTCTCCAAGATTGAGAGTTATACATTGAAGTCACAACTTATATAATTGATGAAAAAAACTATGTGACAAATATAGTAATATACCTCATTTAATTGATATTCAAAATGAATTTACATCAAATTGAACATAACAAGAACATTACATGACTTTGGTCCTAAATTTAATCTAAGAAAAAGTTACAAGGCTTGGATGTCCTAGTTACATTTTGAAAATATGAAAATTACATGTGAAAATTCCAAATTTATGAATCATTTATCTAAGTTTGGAGGCTAAAAAGATGAAAATTGCACGTGAAAAGACCTAATCTATGAATCACATAGGGGGTTGAATATTGGACTCATATGCATTATTGGGGGTACGATGAAGAAGATGTGCATAAGTTGCTGCTAGAACTTGTAGCTTCTGAATTGTTTACTTTCTATCTTTCGTATTCATCAAACAATTTAATAAATGGAACCTCATATAAAATGTCTCACAATTTTGAAAATAGATCTTTGCAAATTGTACTGTGATCATCCCTCTCTCTCTCTCTCTCTCATACACACACAAAAGTGGCTGGAAGATACATGACACCAGGGGGGGTGGGGAGAGACGGGGGGTGTTTAGCTATTAGGTGACGTTTGGTATGGGAGAATTCACATTACTCCTGACATTCAGATTTCTAGCTAGGAATGTGATGCTTTGCAATTTGGATGCCTAAGAATGTAGCTATTCTTATGTTTGGTTTAATTGGGAATCTAATAAGATTTCTAAAAATGTGAGATTATAATATTTGGTTTATTCTTAGGAATCTTAACAAAATTATTTATTTTTCCCATTCTATCCTTAGATTTGTAAATCCAATATAAGTATTTTTAAAATAATAATAATCTTCTTCTAAATAAATAATGAAAAACAAAATATAAACTATAAACTATGACAAATTCATTAAAACTATAGTCTAAAAGAAGAAAATATGAATATATCAACAGAGTTGGCTATCCTGTTTATGTTGTTTTGACGGGAAAAAATAATGTTGTTTTGATGGGAAGAGATAAAGACAAAGAAAAAGATATTGATAATTTGTTTTATATTTTATCCCAATTGCTTAAATGATAAAGAAAAATAGTTAAAATTGTCAAGTTATAAAAAAATACAATTTTCTTTAAGTTTGAAAATCTGAATACCTACCTGTTTTAAAGGGAATTCACATTCCTACTGAAAGAGGGTTAAAGGTAGAATCCAGATTTCTCGACATCTGATTCTCCAGTGTGATTTGCAATCAAACGTGAGAATCTTTAAACATTTCTAAGAATCCTAAAACATTACCTTGTATCAAATGCCACATTATAGTTGATCTTTTTTTTTTTTTTTAAATGGATGCAATTGTAAAATAATTTCAAATCTCTCCCATCTTCCATAAATATCTCAACAATTTTTACAAAATCTGTGGGTGGAAATGTGGAACTACAGATCGACGTACTGAAGACTACGTGGGTTGTGGCTGCCTATAGCAACATTTTGAGAAGTGCAAGGGGTGTGATTACAAAATTAAAATTTGAGAAGTTTTGGATAAAGCTCTATCAAAACAAGAAAAGATTATTACTTATTAGCGCATTTTAAAAACTGCTGATTTAAGCATTTGTCTTTTCATAATGTTGAAATAATACAAGTGATGAGAACTGGGAAGTCAAATATTGATTGGATGTGGAATTTGGTGTGGGTTTTTTTATTATTTGGGCCTGTTTATAAATTTTTTAATTTATTAAAAGCCTGCCCACCTTAAAATGAAGTCTTATAGTTAGAGCTTGTTTATGTTTTTGGGCCCAAGACTTAACAGGGTATGTTTTCAAGTCAAACATTATTCGGCGTGGATGTTATAAGTTCATGTATTGGGCCTTCGCTCTTTTTTCTTTCTTTGTTTCTTCTCTTTTTTTTTTTTTTTTTTTTCTTTTTTTTTAGAGACTTCGCTCTTTTTTCTTATGAGAGGGGAGTTGAATAATGAATCTATACTATTAATAAAAAAATTCTCTGTTTCGTCTTCAATTTTTGATGTACCAAAAATATCTTCATACCAATTTTTTAAACTCTCTAAAGTACCCCTATCTTTTAATTGAATAATCTTAAATTTAAAAACACAAATTAGTTTAAAAAAAATAATTTATTATTTTTAAAAGCATTCCTAACTTTAGGGCTTTCAAACTTTTATCAAAATCTTAAAAATTAAGACAATATCCTTTTATCAAAATCTTAAAAATTAGGACAATATCTACATCTCACTTTTAAATATTATTTCACTAAACCTAAAATTATAAAAAAAATTAAAAAGAGAGTCTTATTGCACGTGCAAAGCGCATGTAATGAATTTAGCTTGAATATAATAGAGTTAGTTTTTGAATAATGAATCTTTGAAATTTAATATCTTGTGAGTTTGATTATTGATAAGTTTAGTTAAACTCTATTAATTATTGAACAATTCATGTTGACTTGTTAATTGAAAATACATGGAATTATATTCTCAAAAAAGTTGAAATTGATGCCAAAATGCAATAGTTTTTTATTTCAATTAATTGGCATCTTCTAGTGCTTCTAACAAAGATATTTAGGGTTTAAATTTTTTTACTCTAGTGTATTTATCAAATTATAATATTAAAAAAAAGTTGAAATAAATTAAAAAAAAAACCAATATTAGAACAAACACCACTTATCCAATAAACCAGTAGCCACAAAACTGTCAAAATGGAATAGATAAAATTTGAAAAGCATCAAAATGGCTTTTATCAACCTCATAACAACTACTTTTCACAAACGAAAATTGAAAAACTTTTCAAATAAATTCAATAATGCTTAGTTTAAAGAATATGCAAATTGGTTGTAGTTATGGGTGTTTACCAAACTGTTCAAACCGCATGATCGCCCCCAAACCAACCAAAACCACTCGCAAAATAGAGTAACTGCACCACATCGCAAGTAGTAATGAACTGCATTGCATATTGAACTGTATTGTGTGGTGCAGTGTGCGATTTTATGATAAGAAAACCGCACAAAACTACACCGCACTACACTTATATATATATATATTTATTTATTTTATATTAAATATATATATTAATAGTTTAATATTATATAAAGTAAGTGGCTTGCCCAAAGTTAGTGTGTTCCAGTTTCACATTATAAACGTCTTTGTTTTGGTTAGATACAAAAGTTCAAAACCTCATTCACTTATCCATCTCATATTCTCACTCTCCTCTCCGAATACCCTCTCACTCTCAGTAGGCATGACTAGTCGTGTATATGGCAAACTATTATGAACCTTATGGTTGTGTTTGTTAAGCATATTCGTGTTACAACTTATATTTATTTAACATGTATAATTGTATATGATTTATTGTCATGGATTATTATTTTGTTTTTGTATATATTTGTAGTACTTTTAGTTTATTGTCAATCTATCATGTTTCTTTTTTCTTTTGTCTTGTATGTATTTGTGTTACTTTTTTTTTGTTACACAAGGTTATATTTAAAAAAAAAAAAAAAAACTTGTTGTCATATTGTCATAGTTATTAATAATAAACTAGTAATTGGCTATAACATCTTCAAAAATATACTGACTCAAAACCGACCAAACTGCACATTGTACTTTGCACCACACATGTGACTACAAAATTGAAATGTAGTGCAATAATGGTTTTGGCCAAACCACACAGCAAAGTGTGGTACTAAAAATAACTCAAAATCACATCGAACCCCATCGCTAACACCTTAACTGTAGTATAGTATTAAAAAAAATCATTTTTTTAATAATAAAAAATACCACATATATATATATATATATATATATATATAATTATAGAGTTTGCATCCACCAGGAAAAATATCTTCGCTTAGTCACTGATAGTATGCATAATGGATGCAATTGACTGAAAATAACGTGAATCGATATCTGTCGTTTGATGGAGTTATACCAGTGATGTCTACTAATTAATTCAACATGTCTGTCGACTGTCTGTACTGTTAGCTCTGCATAAATATCAGACAAGTTTAGGCAGAAAGGCAATGCAAACACATTAATTGGATTTCTCATCAAAAAAATAATTTTTCGCATGGAAATTATGTATGAAAAGGTCTGTTTTGTACCATTGTATTTTATGGAATCATAGCCTCATAGGTATACATCTATTTTTGACTCCAGGAGGGTCAGTCCAATAGAAATTAAAAAAATAAATAAATAAAACGGCCGTGGTTTTAGATTCAAGATTTTCGTGGAAATCTCTGCTTGACTTGTGAATATAGCTCACAAAGAAGTCTATCCTAAAGCAACCAAAAAATTAAAAGACCAATTCTAAAATGGACATAACATGATCGGAGCAAGTAAGAAATTACTTTTCATTTGATTCCTTTCAGACTGAAACTTTTTGCAGTTCTCACTTCTACTTTACTTTTTATAGGCCTTTCCGCAATTTCCTTCCGCTTGGGTTACCAGTGGGTCCTGTTATAATAATATCAACTCAATCACAATTTGACTCCGGTTTACATTTGATTATGGTTCCAATTTAAAAAATTGGCTTTATTCTTTAGCTAATTTATAAACTTTAATTAAACTCAAATTGGATATCTCTATTGTTGTTATGATATTGTGATAAAATGATTAAATTGATAATTTTCAATCGTTGTGGACTCTTCATATGAAATGTCGGACAATCATAGTATGAGGTATGAGGAATGAGGAAAAATAGACAAGTATATTCAGGAAAAAAAAACCCTGGATTAGCTTATCTGGGAAAATAGATGCCACTCTGAAAAAGTTTTTACGACAATGCAAGAATTTAAGCCCAAGGTGAATCATGAGCTTGCAATTAATGAAATCATGATTTAATCATAATTAAAATGCTGGGTTAAGTGAACCTTTTGCCAGGTTAAACGGCTAGTTGACCTCTTATTTTCTATGGTATTGTTAATATTAGGATCTTGTTAGGTCAAGAACCACACCAAATTCTCCTCATTGGAAACCATGATTTTTTTCCACGAGCGACTAAGTGTTGACATAGCCATGCATAGAAACAGGGTTAGGCATAAACTGTTGATGGGAACATGGAATTGGGGAAAAGTATTCACCAACTCCCTAATAATTAAGGGTCCAGTTAATGTGTGCTCTTAGGGCACACATTAACCATCTATTTTGGAAAAAATTTTATGAAAAATTGAAAAAACTGTCAAAACAGCGAACTATTTTTTTGTTTTTCCATAAAAAGTTTCCTAAAATGAATTATTAATGTATCTCCTAAGAGCACACGTTAGTAATCCTAATAAGTAACAGCCAACCTAGAGGGAAAACCATATGCAAAGTTGGTTAGTGAATATGTGTAATCCAATTAAAATAAAATGAGGATCTAAAAAAGAAGAGGAAAATGGCGTAAATGCACTTTTAGTCCCTACATTTTGACGTTTTTCCGTTTTAGTCCCTACATTTTAATTTTTTGCACTTTTAGTCCCTGAAGCACTATTCCGTCACTCAACCAACAGAAAATGCTGACGTGGTTGACCGCACAGTAAAATAATAATTAAAAATTTTATTTTTACATTAAAAAATTGCCACGTCAGAATTTAAATTAAAAAAATTAATTTATTAAATTAATTTTAACTAAATAAAAAATTAAAAATAAAATTAAAAACAAAAAATAAAGCCGAAAAACACATCCTCTCCCGTCGTGCTTGTTTCTTCTTTCTTTTTCTCTTTTGTTTTCTTCATTCTTTTTCTTTTTCTTCTCTGCCTCCGTTCTTTCCTTTTCTTCTTGCTTTCTTCTTCTTTTTCTTCTTTCTCCACTCTTTATCTCTTGATTTTGCACAAACCCAAACCCAAACCCAAACCCATATGCCTCAAGCTCCTGTCTCAAATCAATGGGTCTCTTCAGCATTTTTTGTGTGTGGGTTTCTGTGCATATGGTGTTGCCGACTTGCCGTGGTGAGGTGGAGGGCGTGGGTTTGTGGGGATCGGCGTGGTGGAGGTCTGAGTTTGTGGATCGGCGTGGTGGAGAGTGGGTTTGTGGTGATCGGCGTTGAGGTTGGGTGGAGAGTGTGGGTGGTTATGAGCCGCCTGGGTTGGCTAGAGATCGAGGTGGCTGGTGGGTAGAGATCGGGCTGGGGTTGAGGTTGGGTCGGGGTTGTGGGTTGGGATCGGGATTGGGTTAGGGTTTGCTGGATCGGGATTGGGATTGGGTTTGCTGGATCGGGATCGGGTTGGGGTTTGCTGGGTCGGGATCGGGATCGGGATCGGGTTGGGGTTTGCTGTGTCGGGATCGGGTTAGGGTTTACTGGGTTGAGAAGAAGGAGATCGGGTTTGCTGGGTTGGGATCGGGATCGGGTTGGGGTTTGCTGGGTCAGGATCGGGTTGGGGTTTGCTGGGTTGAGAAGAAGGAGATCGGGTTTGCTGGGTTGATCGGGCTTGATGGACGGCGTGGGTGAGATCTTCATGTTCTTTGATTTGGTGGTGATGATCTGGGTTTTTTTTTTTTTTTTCCCAGTGGGTTTTTTTTGTGTTTGTTTGCCAAGAAAATTTATAGGTTTGAAGGCTAAGGCTTGTTTTACTGGTGATATGGGTTTGGGGTTTGGTTAGGATCTGGATTTAGGGTTTGTTTTTTCTGGAGATTGATTATAGAGAAGAACACAAAGAACATGAACATGTTCTTCTAAAAAAAATAATGAAAAGAAAAAAAAATACAAGAAAGACATTTAATTAATTTATTTTGTTTTGATGTGTTTGGTTATGAAGAAAGTACAAGAAAGGAAAAGAAAATGATAAGAAAATAAGGTTTAATTTGATTAGAATGTGAATCATATAAGGGAAAGAACATAAAAAAACATTAATATGTTTTTCTGAAATTAAAATGTGAATCATACAAGAAAGACATTTTAATTAAAAGAAAGTAAAACTTTTGTTTGAAAGAAAATAAATTTTTTTGTTTGTTTTTTTTATTTTTTTAATTAAAATTAAGTAATTATTAATTTTTTTTTAATTTTGGTATTTAAAAAATATCAAAAAAAAAATTAATAATATTTTAATACCAACGTTAACTGTTCCGTTAGTTGGGTAACGGAATAGTGCTTCAGGGACTAAAAGTGCAAAGAATTAAAACGTAGGGACTAAAACGGAAAAACGTCAAAATGTAGGGACTAAAAGTGCATTTACGCCTATAATTTAATAATTACAAAGGGGGAGATAAGATCTAAAACCTGGACATCTCTGTTAAAAATATCAAAAAATTTTAATTGAGCTACAACTTATAAAAACCTTAACCTATATAGTTTTTATTATAACATGTATTTATTTCCGAGACAAAACAATATGTAAGTAATTTTCTATCAGAAAACTCAAACATGAGAACATAATCCATTATAATCAAGTGGACCAATCGAATTGTGTCAGCCAAGCTAGCTACCATTAAGAATATCTTTCAGTTACAAATCACCTAAGGTTTTGGTGATCTATGTTTAGTAAAAGTTAGGCATGGATACATGTATATACTTAAAGCTCTGTGGTATTGGGGTTGGGATAATGGGATCTCATTTCGTCAACAAAATTGATGAGATAAGGAAGGTAAAGATCAATATGATAGATTCGTATGATTGTAGATCTATCACATTTCCATTTAGTCGATTTGGTCATGCATATCATAAGAAGCAAGAATATTAATTTTCAACTTATATGTTAAATATTCTGGTTGGATCTCAACGGAGTTAAAGGATTCGAAATTATTTCAAGTACTGCTGCAACATGTTATTTCGTTATAAACCTTATTACTTTTCCAAATGTCAACCTTCATCGATAAAAGAAACATTCTGGTTAGAACAATTGCGCTATCATTTGAATTTGTTGGGAGACTAAGTTGTGAGAATATTGTTCCTTTCACAACAATAATTCGATTCCTTTTTCATTACTTTCACTATATTGATTTGCCACAAGCGTGCATATGGGTCAAAAATGTTCAGGACTTTCACAGTAGAAGTTGCCTAAAAAAGTTAGTTTTAAAATGGAATACATTTTTCAATATATGTGGATGGCAATTTGGAAAACATGTTTCCTTCTTTTCTTTTCTTTTCTTTTCTTTTAATATTCGCATGATGTCAAAATGACGTATTGTGTAGCTAAATAGAGACCCAAGGACAAAAAAAAATGTTGCTTGCCATTACATTTTCTCTCATTCTCTCCCCCCCCCCCCCCCCCCCCCCAAAAAAAAAAAAAAAACACACATATACATAATACTATAATACTATAATATTCCCTCACTTTGGCATAGATCATAGACAAGGTTACAATTTTTTCACCCTTAAAATTTGCAATTATTTTAATTTTGTCCCTTAAATTTGAGATTTTCATTTTAGTTCACTTAATTTAATTTAATTTTTTCATTTCCCCTAAAAAAATTAATTTCATTTTCAAAATGGTCATTTTGTTATTATTTTAATTTTGTCCCTTAAATTTGAGATTTTCATTTTAGTTCACTTAATTTAATTTAATTTTTTCATTTCCCCTAAAAAAATTAATTTCATTTTCAAAATGGTCATTTTGTTTATCTTCGTGAGACCATGATTGATGTGAACTGTAAGAAAGGGAACAAAAATGTTGTTTTATTGGCACTTAATAGTAATATCATAATCAAATCTGGTTAATGAAATTGAAAAACCTTAAACTTAAGCAACCAAAATGAAAAAATAAATAAATAAAAATAAAAATAAAACCCAAATTTTAATGTTCAAAAATGTAATTTAGTCTAGATTCTAATCTTTCATGTCTAGATTTAGATTATTTTAGTATATATGAAAAAATTTCAAAGTAAAAGTTCGATTTTCTATATTATTCTCACAATTAAAAAAAAATTCTTAATCAAAATTGTGTCATCTTCTATACAAAATAAAGAACATTTTACAAAGATCATTATCATTTTTTCAATTAATAATCATGTCAAAGAAGAAGAACTAAGTTAGTCAAAAACAGAATAAGAAAAATGATAATGGCAAACAAACCAACACCTACGGCCCCTTCGTTAAAAATACACACACACACACACACACACACACACACACACACACACACACACATATATATATATATATATATATAAACTCAAATGATATTGTCATACCGAGATGTCAACCAACTTGTTTTAAAAAAAAAAAAAAAAAAAGAGATGTCAACCACCTTGGACAGTTGGACTGCTAGTTGCTAGTACCTTGAGATGCCCCCATCCCTTTATGCCCTGTTTTTATAATTAATTTCTAAAAAAAAGCATAAAGGATTCTGTTTTGGTACTAGTTTTAGTTTTTATGTACAGCTTTTTAAAACTTCATTTTTTTTTTAATTTTTCAAATTTTTTCAAGATACAAATATACTTTAACATATTTTTAGTAAAAAATTTTCTCCAAAAAACTAGATATGTTGCTCCAAAACAGACACAAAAGTTTATGAATGATCTTATTAATTATTATTTTTTTCTTGACAACAAAATGTTTAAACTTTGATATTGGAAAATCTAGTACTTCATGTCTATTTCTTTATTTTCTATTAGTCTTTTAACTATTTTAGTTATAAGAATTTAAAAAGAAGAAAAAAGAAATTGCAGGCCAACCATATCTTAATGCTCCAGAGTCCACACCACCTTTGGCATGAAAGGAACTTGTTAGTATTAAATCCAGAATTTGCTAGGTGTTTCTCTATGAACACGTATTCAAAATTATATCAATTGGATGCAAAAACAAAAAGAACAGAAGAAAAGAATATCCCATTTTTAAAGGAAAAAAAAAACTTTTAGTTAAAGCGCTTTAATAGTATTTCCTTAGCATCAAAGAAAATTCTTAGTCGGGGGCTTTGCTTGATCGAGAGAAAACAGCCCATTTGTTAGAGTCACACACACGTGGCCCACCGGTTCCAGGAAAAGTTGATCATCAGATAGGAAAGAGTGACTTTACAAATAATACTTTTAAAATCTAGATATTTAAAAATAATAATTTTTAAAAAATAGGACACTTTGGAAATTTGTCTACAAAAATATCTAAAAAGTTTCGCATCACATCAAATATCTTCATTAGCTTTATTTTAAGGGTCAAATTTCGGTATAATTTTTTAATGTTATGCTTTATATTTTTGAAAATTAAATTAAACACGTAAGTAAATTAAATTATAATTGTCTTTGAAATTTTTAATTTTATTTATATTACATTAATCAATTTAATTATTTGTTTGAATTTAATTGTAAAACTTACATAACAAATAATACTTTTAAAAGTTGATCTTCAGATAGGAAAGAGTGACTTTACAAATAATACTTTTAAAATATAGATATTTTAAAAAGATAATTTTAAAAAAATAGGACACTTTGGAAATTTGCCTACAAAAATATCTAACAATTTTCGCATCACATCAAATGTCTTCGGTAGCTTTATTTTAAGGGTCAAATTTCGGTATAATTTTTTCATGTTATGCCTTATATTTTTGAAAATTAAATTAAACACGTAAGTACATTAAAATTAATTGTCTTTGAAATTTTTAATTTTATTTATATTGTATTAATCAATTTAATTATTCGTTTGAATTTAATTGTAAAACTTAAATAGCAACATTTAGAAAAAAATTCAATTTATGGCGTCCGCTCTTAATGATAGTTTTTTATTATCAGATCAAGACACTAATCAATTTTTGATATAAGCAGATATAGATAAATAGCAACACTTAAATTACCTTGTTTTGTTCAAAAAAAATAAGAAGAAAGGTTTGGCATGTTTTAAATTTTAATTAAGAAATATTTTCACACTTTAAATCATTTTTCTTCCTAGTGGGAAAGGAAAACACGTTTTTTCCAACTTCAATAGAAAATTCTCCGCAAAATTCAAAAGATGCATTTTGTCAACAAACGTGGTACACAAATGTACGACCAAGCTGGATGCCTGTACGGTAAGTCAAGTTCTACTCTTATTCTTTTTTACTGATAAAATGTGCTTACTATGTTAGAAAGTGACACCTCAATTATGCTCTCGTATTGGTTAGGTTAATTTAGGTGTTAAAACCAACATCTTTTTTTTACTCCTTCTCGTGTAAGAAAGTGTGAAATAGTGTGATATTTTTGGTTTCTATAGACTTATTGCTTAGAGATATAGTGAAGAAAGATATCTTGCTTATACATATAGTGAAAAAAGATATATTGCTAAATAAAAAAGGTTAAAGGGCAAATTATACTCTTAAAATTTGAGAATTTTTGAATTTTACATTCCAAATTTTTAAAATTTGGATTTTATTCTATAAAATTTCAAAATATAAATTTTATGCCTCTATAATGATGCTACATCATTTTTGTAGCTTAAAAAACTTTAAATCTCTAATGTCTTGTTATTTAAAGACATTAGTTATTTAATGTCTTTAAATAACTAATGTCTTGACATTATTTTATGGACAAAGTAGCCTAAAGTTACAACTTTACTTAATATCATTTTCTTTTTATTAATTATCAATTTTGACAAATCCACAATTGAATTACATTTTCTCCTATATCCTCCATACTTGCAAAATTTTCAGAAGATCAAAAATCCATAACTATATCATCAATCAATTTTTTAAATTGAAAGTTTTTGTAGTATAAAATTATGTATAAAAAATAAGTTTATGAATCATATAGTAAATAACATCTGATTGACACAAAATTTAACATGTATATTAAATGTATAAAAAACATGTAATCTAACGGTTAGATTTTCAAAATATGTAACAATGTTAATTTTTTTAAAGGAAGTTATAGTTTTAGGTTGCAACAAAGTTTGTAGCCAAACTTTGCCTATATTTTATTGACATAACAAAACTTATGTGGCAAGTTTATGTGGCACTTAATAGAAAATATAGATGAATGTGCTGCTTATGCAAATGAATATAAATTCAATGAGTAAAATCTAAATTCGGAAACTTCATGACGTAAAACTAAAAAACCCCCCAAACTTCAGGGGTCTATTTTTACACTTTAAGCCTACTAAAAAAAAAATTTATATTTTGAATACACACACACACACACACACACACACACACATATATATATATATATATATATATTATCTTCATATATTTTTTATACTTACAACATTTAAAGATGATTAAAGATCAATAGTCATCTCATTAATTAAATGTTTAAATTCAAGTTTTTGTAATTTAAAATAAATAATACATAAAAGATGATTTTATGGATCGAATGGTAAATTACATCCAATTGACATGAAACTTAGCATGCATGTTAAAAAAATATAAAATATGTAATTCAACGATTGAATTTTTAAAATATAAATTTAAAAAGTTATTAGGTAGCGTAATATTATTTAGAATTACACTAAGTGTAACTTAAATTCAACTCAAATACGATAAGAATGGTAAAGTTTTTTGGTAGAGTAAGAATGGTAAAGTTAGCTCCAGCCAAATTGGGTTTGAAACTTATCTTGATTGAATTATTAATTTATCATTGCTTAAAGTAGTTACACTGTCACTAGTAGTGGAGCTACTTAAATTCAAGATGCCACTTTTACATGTTTCACATTGTACTCGTACTGTTGTTACCCAAACACGAAGTACTGCTCTTTTGGTTGCTTTTATTCTATTTTATAAGAAAAAAAGTTCAAAGTCGCATAATTTTTTTTCCGACGTTTTTACATCATTGCTTACATGTTGTGCTGACCCAAAGTGAGACAATTTGTGAAATTTTATGTGAAAAATGTGATGTTAGTAGTACAGTTGATTTTAAAAAAATGTTAAGACTATAACTTATTTATGTAACAAGTTGTGAGTGATAGAGTAAAAGTGGTGGGTCTATGTGAGTCCATAATTCTACTACTCACAACTCGTCACGTAGATGAATTATGACAAAGTTGTGACAAAAATTGTAGTTCTAACATTAGTCCTAATTTTATAATGAAAAAGTCTAAAAGTACACTAGACCCATTATAATTAACTAATATTTCAAATCATGATTGATACATAAAAGATCATGGACTAATGTGAAAGTGAACTTGCTTCCATCATAAATAGACCATTCAACATGGTGTGAAATTGGGTTGTTTTATGATAGCATCACATTTGGATAGGAACTTAAAACTTAAAAGGTTCCATAAATTTATGATATTGTGCGGATAAAAGATAATCTAAAATATTATGTCACTAATCCTTTCAAATTTATACCATATTTCAGTCTTGAACTCGTGTTCCTAAGCGCAAATGTTTAATGTATCAATGCAATTGGTATCCTACTGGATCAAAAGGAAAATGACAATGCCCTTTCAGACTCTTGGTTATTGCTTAGCAATGGCCCAACTTTTTCTCACTTTGAGATTTCTTGAAAATTCAGAGAATATATAACTTTTTGAGTTGTTGCACAAGCATTTGCAATTGTGACTTTATAAGTTGCTTTTCTTTGCCTAACCTTTTGCAAGTCAAGAAAAGAATCCATAGAACACCAAAAAAGAAAGTAAAAGCAAAAATAAAAGTCATTTTAGTTTAAAGTACTTCACTTGTTACTCCATTAATGATTTCCACCATTTCGGTAAAATCAAATTTTACCTTACCAACTTATTGCTCAGAACCTCATGTACATTTTACTAAAAAAAAAAAAAAGATTTGCAAAACCTTACTTTTTACAGAACCAAAACAAACACTTGGTATAGGTATCTCTCTCTGTTTTATTTTTCTTGACACGAGATTCCATTCCAAACCACTATGTTAACTAACCAATAATTGCTCGGCAACTGGCAGTGGGCCCAGTTGTTGAAACACAGCTTCAATTTCATTAGCTACTTTACCCCTCTTGGCTGAGCCGCCGTTTTCCAAACCCGGCTCGGGCTCACGGCGCTTAGCCGTGATTCTAACCGGCTCTGGCTCACCCGAGCCAATACGGTGTGGAAAATTAAGCAAAGCCTTAGAGCCACGCATCCTATAAGCCGCTCGGTCATAAGCCAAAGCCGCTTCCTCAGCCGTCTCGTAGGTGCCGAGCCACACTCTCGCGCCATTCTTAGCCGGATCACGTATCTCCGCCGCATACTTTCCCCAAGGCCTTCGCCTCACCCCTCTATAATGCCTCTCTTTAATAGTAGCACTCACTTTGTTTTCTGTTTTTTTCGACGCAATAGTGTTGTTGCATTCAATTTTGCTTTTCAAAGCAAGGAAAGCACTTTCGTACGAATTGTTTTGTGAAGCACTTTGTGGAGCCAATCTCAATGGCTCGGCGGCTCCTGGAGCCAGCTGTTGAAAGATCTCTCTTGGCTCGGCTTTTATGGATGTTGCTGTTGCTGCTGCTGTTGCTGCTGTGGTGGCTGCCGTTAAGTCTAACGGAGACCACCCAAAACTAACGGCATCACGTAGGGAGTTGTAGACAATCATGTCTTCAGAGTCGTCAACTTTGAACGGTAAGTCCCCCCACTGTTCCGTTAAGCAAGGGAAGAGACCACCGGAGGCTGAGCTTCGGTGACAGAGATGAGGAAAACTAAACTCACCCAAGGTAGGATAGCTCATGTTTTTACCTTTTTTTGGTAAAATAAAAGGTTGTTTCAAAGAACAGGTTTGAGTTATTGTGTGAGAGAGTTTTGGAAATAAGAGTGAGAAAAGAGTTTGGAGGTTGAAGGTTTTGAAGGGTATTTATAATGGGAGAGACTCATGCAACAGTGGTGGGAACTGGAAGATGGGAATGTTTTTTTTTTTTCTATATGTTTTTGTGTTTTTTTTTTTCATTTTTTTTTTTGTTTTTTTTTTTTAAAGGGCTTAATTTGTATATTTATATATTGAGTTTCTCTGAAATTTCATTTTAGAGCAACAAGTGGGCAAATTGGTGCGCGAATGGATAGAAAACAGCATCACTAATGTGACCGACAACTTCATTACATGGGTAGCTGACGTAATGTGCTTAGGTTGGCTATGCGCCACGTTTCGTGCAAGACCGGCTGCAAAGAAAGGGGGTTTTCTTTCTTTCTTTCTTTCTTTTTGAGAAAATAAAGAATTGAAGGGAAGTTTGTCGCCAAAACTTTATAGTGATTGGGTTTTAAAAATAAATTGCTAATTAAGATATAATTGAGATTCTATGTTCAACAATGACAAGAAGATGTTGGAATTTGTGCAAAAAACAAAAAAGCTCAATGGAAGTCTTTTGTGTCAAAAATACCTTAAGGATAGCTTTCGGGCTAAAAGGAGCCAGTCTTATTACATGTGAAAATTCATCACCCTTAGCATTAGTATTGGAGCTTGTAAATGGTATATGTTAGAGGATTTTAGCATCAAAACGGATCCGAATCCTCTCCATTTTCCATTGAAATGGAGAGGCTCCAGTACACGGCCAGGATTTTAAAGTGGATGATCAACGCTCAAGAACGTGTCACGTCATCACTCAACCCAAACCACACCCAAACCACACTCAAACCATGGTTATACACTTAAGTCTTTAACTCAACCGGAAAAAAAAACAACCCATCTAAATATTTCAAACCCAAACCACAATTTCCCTCACCAAACCCATAACTCTCATTCTCACTCTCTTCTCCACAAGGTTCGACTCTCTCTCGCCCCGCTGTCACGGTGCCACCAGTACCACCTGAGTTCCTCGCTCACCACACATTGAGAGGATCCGGATCCCACCCACGAACTCTTTCTCACTCTCTTCTCCAAATGCTTAATCGCTTAGTTTCTCTCTCGGCCCGTCGTCCTGGTGCCTCCGGTACCACCTGAGCTCCTCGCTTAGTTCCTCACTCACCACACATATAGAAATCCCTAACCCATGAACTCATGGATTCCAAACCCCTCATGAAATCCTTAATCTCATTGATTCAAGCTCGATCTCTCACCCACGAACTCAGCTCCTCGCTCACCTCACACTACGGGTTTCCAAATTTCTGGGTAAGTTTTTGGGTTTTTAAATTTCTTTGTAAAGTTTTTAAATTTCTTTTCAGTTTCTGGGTTTCTGAGTACTTTTGTTCTTCACTTGAAAGCTTATCGGTTTCTGGGTTTCTGAGTACTTTTGTTCTTCACATGTGTTGTTGGCCTTAATACAATACTAGGTGGTGCTTCTTTTGTAACGTGTGTTGTGGTTGGAAGCATAAGCATTTCAAGGGGCCGAAGTGTGGTTCGAGTACACAAGTCTGTCTTTATTAGAGATGTTTGTTTTTTACTTTTGGTTCTTGTGTTTTTGCTTGTTATATTGATTCAAAGAGGAAATTGGTTTGTGGAGCGCAATTGGTTTTTCTTCAATGTATGTTGTTTATGTGATAGCACAAGGGTGCTTTTTAGTTTTGGAAGATCAGAGAGCACAAGGGTTTTTATTTTATAGCTATTTTCTTTAGTGGGTCTTTTTTAGTTTCAAGGATTTTAGTATTTTGCTAATATAAGTGTTGGATTGGCTGTGACCAGATTTTGCTAATACTATTTGTTGTTGTTTTTCATGATTTTGGTTGGAGAGGCAACGGAGCAGAGGCTACAGGAAAAGAGAGAAGATGCTGCTCATTTGCCTGGGGCTCTGTGGTGATAAGTGGGATGCTGCTTGATGCTTCTTTTGGTTTGCTAAATAGGGGGGGGGGGGGGATGGGCCATTAGGTGGGTAGGTATTAGTGGGAAAAGGCCATAATTTTGGTGTATGTAGGTAAGTTTTGGTAGAATGTTTGTGTTGGTATGTCTTGGCCTGAATTTGTGTTGGTATGTATTAGTGGGAAAAGGTCTGAATTTTGGTGTAATTCTCTTTGTAATTTGAGACTTTGGCAATGGAACATGGTCTTTTTAATTCATCTATGACTTGTATACTAATTTATTTATTGCATTGTTATGAAGTGTATGTGCCTTGTGTGCACTCAGCTCTATGCATAAAAACTCAAACAATGTTCAAGTAAATGGTCTTTTAAATGGTGATCCACTATACCCAAACAATGTACAGTCTAACTTGTTCTACAACCTGTAAAATGGAACCTAAACAATTAATACACTCATGTGTGTCTGCCAAGTAACAAAATGGAACCTAAACCATTAATACACTCAAACTGAATATGCAGGTTGATTATATAATACACTCAAAAATAAAAGGAGCTTGATTCAAAAGTGATACAATCTGCACAGGTTGACTACATGTGACTAAGAGTGCCTACAATCTGCACAGCAACACTTGCATATAAAAACAACACCTCCTACCTAGACAAAAACTAAACACTATCTACAGCAAAGAGGGAGATTGATCAACTCCTAATACATCCAAAGCCTTTTGCAGAAAACAACTATGCAGTAAACAATAACTATGCACTAAACACAAACAGTAATTATGCAGAAACACACACAGTAACTATGCAGAATCAGTTATTATGCAGAAATTACAAACAGTAATTATGCGAAAACACAAACAGTAATTAAGCAGAAATTACAAACAATAATTATGTAGAAACACAAACAATAATTATGCAGAATCAGTTATTATTATGCAGAAACACAAACAGTAATTAAGCAGAAATTACAAACAATAATTATGCAGAAACACAAACAATAATTATGCAGAATCAGTTATTATGCAGAAACACAAACAATAATTATGCAGAAACAGTAATTATGCAAAAATTACAATCTGCAGAATGAACAATCTACAGAAATAGTAATTATGCAGAAAAACATAAAAATTGCTGCAGCAACAAATAATTATGCAGAATTAACACCATGCAAAGATACATCAGACATGTAGATCACTGTCAGTTGGTAACAAAAGGAAATTTATGGATCATCATAAATTCAATCTTAAAGTAAGAAAATTACAAAACTAGAACACTTTAAGTTTGAACATTTGAATGTGACAAAGTGACTAAGTTTGAACATTAGTTTTGGACCATCAAAACTCCAGTCCTAAACTAGGAAAATTACAAAACAAGGACACTTAATCTCAATGTGTCATTGATTATAAAACATGATCCTAAACTAGAAAAATGGCTTGAATTTATGAACCAACTCATTCCATCCACTTGTAACACTTTCTTGAGTCAAGAGACCTCCACTTGCAACACTTCCTTGAGTCAAGAGACCTCCACTTCCTCCACTTCCATTAATTTTGTCGTTGGAGCCTACAACACTTGATATACTCTCTAAATGTGACGCTAATGCAACACTTGCTGATGAGCCTCCCTGATGTGACGCAGAACTTGTAGAAGCCGACTACAACAAAACCAATTACACATTACACATATCACAAGCTTAGCATTAAAATTATCAAATCATGCATCTAAACTATTATTAATATCAAAGTAAAATATATAATTGTAAATATCTTTACCATTAAAAGTTGTGTAAAACTAGTAATATTTCCAAAAGAGATATCCTCAGTTTTCTTTTGTGCCATGACGTCATAAAATAGATAAATCTCCCTTTTCTTTATCCCTTTTGGTACAATCGTAATCAAAGCACATAATTCATCTTCTTTGTCTGCAAAATCGGTGGAAGGCCTAATGATGTCTTCTTCTACATTAGCTTTGCAATTTCTAAGGTCACAAAGTTTTTTTTTCAGATCTGCAATTACTAAGCTTAGAATATTATGGCCTTCTTTAGTTTCACATGCCTCATTCACCAATTGAATATATTTTGAACATAAATCTCGATACCGATCTACATATTCCAGTCAAGTATCTGGCATAATGTTATGTGTTGTGCAATTGTTTCCGCTTCCATCTTTTGCATCTCTTCTCCACCTCTTCGTGATATATCTATTAGGAATCAACTTGATATCCAATACATCAAGAACTTTCAAACTATGCCTACATAAAATACCAAATGACTCAAACTTTCTGCAACTACAAGATAGAGTCTCATCTAATGGATTCCACATGACTTCATATTTTTCATATTGATTGAAAACTCCAACCACATAACTATGTGTTTGACTCACATTGCGTTCTAGGATGGAAAGTGCCATTATCTCTTCAACTTCTGTCTGAAATAAATCAAACAACGTAGGCTTGTATACTGTTGCTACTTGGTTAAGCATCGGAGAGCTTTTGAGCTTCAATCTTGAAAATTTCTGTTCTAGAGTTGTATTTTGCTTCTAACTCCTTATTCGGCTTTTGATTGACAACTATTTCAAAATGAGTGAAAAAGTCTACTATATTGAGATCAGTACGCAAGCAATCCTTCAAGTCAGCATTGAAACTCTCACTAAGCTGGGTTGTCTTCATTCCTACAGTGAAAGTTCTCTTAACATATGCTTGGGCCCATTTTTCCTTCAATTTAAATAGATCAATTAGACATTTATTTTCATGAATATCGTACTTATCCAGCATTTCATTCCAAGCTGTAAGAAACTCATCTTCACCATCATACTCATAGATACATGCTAAGAAATCATCGTTAAATTGAGAATCATTTTTGAGTAAATGACCCAAGTGTTTCTCAGCATTCTACCACATATGCCAACTACACAATGCATGATATGTCTTAGGCATGACTTCTTTTATTGCAGCTGACATTGCTGCATCTTGATCTGTGAAAATAGTGATTGGCTTCTTTTCGGACATTGCTTCTAAGAAGGTCTCAAATAACCATACAAAAGATTCAATCGTTTCATCATATAAAAGTGCACCTCCAAATACAACAGTTTCTCTATGGTGATTGAGACCTAAAAATACTCCAAGTGGCCTTGCATCTCTATTTGTACTATATGTTGTATCTAACGTTATTACATCACCGAAGTGGCTATATTCAATGATCATTCTTGCATCGGCCCAAAAGATATTAGTAATCAACTCTTCATAGTCCAATTGAGTAGCGAAATAATATGAGGGATTTTCCTTAAGTTGACGACTAAAATATCTTCCTAAGCTAGCAGCTTCCCCATGTTCCATGTCTCTCTGTCGCTTAGTGCGCAAATAGTTTTTATGATCTTGCTTGGTAAAACCAAGATTATCATATCCACCAACTTGCTTACTAAGAAGCTCATAAGTTTGTTTTAATCTTAATCCCGATTTATGTGCCAAATCAATTTCAATAGCATGAGTTGTAGCCACTTTCCGTTGTGATGGCATCATGTGCACAGTTGATGGCATCATGTGCACAGTTGATGGGAGGTGGAGATAGTGGTTATGCTCAGCAATAAATTCACTCACCACATATTTTTTACTATCTCGATTAAGTACAATAACCAAACGTGCTTCACAACCACATCTTGTTTCTGCTCGTGGATTCTTTATATTCTGATCTCTCTTGTCTTTGCCTCGAACTTCCTCCTTCGCGCACACAAATCTCCTTGAAGTAACCACTCTGGTCTTTTTACATTTATTTACATACTCTTTTTTAATACTAAAACTAGCCTTTCTGCCATATTCATTATAAAAATCATATGCAATCTCATTTGCTTCAAATTCCATCCCTTTAAATGGGGTAGATTCCATGGGCACATTAGAAGGAACATGTACTCCCATCATTATCCCTAGAAAAAATTGACCATAAATTTATTATAACTTTCACCTATCATTTGTTTTCAAAACAGAGATGACGTAAAAAAATGAGACAGTAAAAATGAAAGAGTAGCCGAGTAAAAATGAAAGAGTCATTGGAAGCAAGAGAAAATTTGGCTGCTGAAAGAGTCATTGGATTAATAATATTCAGTTTGCTAGCTTAATTTATTTTGATAGTGATGTATCATGGATAGTCTCTAGATCAACCCATTAAATTCACATCATATTAAAATTCTGTTTGCACAAAAGAACTTATAATTAGCTTCTCTCATATATTGAAACTTGAACAATATGCATGACAAAATGAAAAATATGAAAGTTAAATAGGGACCATTGGTGTGGATAGACCAAGCAATCAAATATGCCATATACTAATAAAGATTCAATCTTTATCTCAAAAAAAAAAAAAAAAGATTCAAACTTTATCTCAAAAAAATAAAAAAGATACTCCAAGAATCATCTAGCCATTATAAAGATTCAGTCTTGATCTCAAAAAATTAAAAATAAAAGTTTAGATAGACTCTAACTTGCATCCAACTATCAAAACAACAATATAAACTCACCAAGACAACAATATAAATGCAGAAAAATGAGATGGACTCCAAGAATCATCCAGCCATTATAAAGATTCAATCTTTATCTCAAAAAATTAAAAATAAAAATTTAGATAGACTCTAACTTGCATCCAGCCACCAAAACAACGATATAAACTCACTAAGACAACAATATAAATGCAGAAAAATGATCAAACATCAAATAAGATAAGCATAAACAAGTTTTATAGACATACCTCTGTTTTGGCAAGATAGAAACAGAGGTACTCTGAACCTTCGGTGAAGGATTTTTTTTTTTTTTTTTTTTTTTGGGTTAAAATCTATGAAGCTTTGGACGTGGGATACCTCTATAACCTTTTGTGAAGCTTTTTTTTTTTTTTTTTTTTTTTTTTTTTTTTTTTAATTTGGGTTAAAATCTGTGAAGCATTGGACGGGACATAGCTTTTACACTCTTCCCTCCCAAAAGGTTTTTTTTTTGTTTTCCAGTGCACAACAGCTTTGATCTCCCTCACTTTTCCCTCCTAAAAGATGTTTTTTGTCCGGTTGAGTTAAAGACTTAAGTGTATAACCATGGTTTGAGTGTGGTTTGGGTTGAGTGATGACGTGGCACATTCTTGAGCGTTGATCATCCATTTTAAAATCCTGGCCGTGTACTAGAGCCTCTCCATTTCAAAGGGAAATGGAGAGGATCCGGATCCCATCAAAACCATAAAAGTGTGCAAAAGTGTGCATTATCCGGTATTGAAATTGTAAAAAAATTTACAATTGTGTTACAGTAGCATTCTATTTATACAATGTTACTGTAGCACAATGGTATTCTTAAAAATCATTTTTTAATTGTCTCACTCTTATTTTTTATTAATAAATTTAACAAAATTTGTCTCTCCTATTTTTTGGGTTATATATTTTATTGTGTAGATATATTATTTTAATATATTGTATAGGAAAATAAAAGTTGAGATATTGGGTGTGTTGTAAAATGATATGGTATAATTAATAAAGTAGATTTTAAGATAGTAAAATAGAATATTTTGAAGAAACTGGATGCGAATGCTCTAAGTCAAGATTTTCAAGCAAAATTAGATGTTGAAATTTTCGCAAAAAATAAAAAAATAAAAAAAAAATAAAAAAACTTAGTCACAAATCATTTTGGGGTTGAATATGGATCCTTAATAAAATAGTAAAGGTCGATATATTCTCCTTCCATTCTATTCTATTTGAAATCATACTTTCTATAAGGACCACTTTCAAGCTTTCAGCCCAAAAGATGAATGGACTTAGGCCTAAGGAGACCAAACAATGAATTTGTAGAGAATGAGTTGAAAAATTGGGCTTTGGTAATTCAGACAAACATCAAAGTGGATTCAGGTAACAAATGAATGAAATTAGACAAGTTTATGTTTAAAGAAAATTGTCCTCAGCAAAGTCCGAGGATATCTATTCTTATTTATTCCTCTCAGGTTCAATTACAAAGTCCGCTCTTAATGCTACCACCTCTTTTCCCTCTGTTTCCTCTTTCTTTTATACTCTCTTTTCCTTTCCTCTTTTTGTTCCACGTGCATGTCAAATAGCTGGTGTTGATACTTGTCCCATCAGAACCGCCCATAAGTCTTCATATAATGGCTGTAAAGCTGATATCCACTGTCATATATCACCTCCACATTAATGCGGCCAGAAAGTTAGCTGCTGTGCATTTAATGCGGAGACAACAACTATCCTCGGCCCCATCCTGTTGAGCCATTATGACCAAAACTAATTTCTTTATTTACTAAAACAGTCTCTTCTGACATAAATTCCTCATCCTCGGACAAACCCTCGTCCTTGGCTTAGGCTACAGGCCCAATATACATATGGGTAATGAACTTTTGGGCCCAATATCCCTACAATAGCCCCTCGAGATTCTTCTTTCTGGCTCCTCAGGAAGAAAGGAGGATTTTGATGTCATTATATTTGCTCTGTGCCCATTTCGTCCCACCTCTGCTTATGAAAATGTCTTTTTAACTACCCAAGGCACAATCCTGGTGCTGCGGCATTCGAGACGCGTCTTCACTAAATTCTTACGGCTCCCTATCCCCCCACATTCTACGGCAGGATGCAAATCCAACAGTTGAGGACTTCACTAGGAACTGAGCGGAAGTTTTCTCGCTCTCAGCTCTTTCCTTAGTATAAATACCTCTCAAATTAATCATTCACCTTATCTTTTGCATTCACTTCGTTTCAACGCACATACATTGAACTTACCAAACTTCCCAAATCACTCGTGTCCTCTCAAATACAAAAAGCCTGTTTGAGGTCATTTCCCTTTTTTCTGTAAGTCTTTTCAAACCTTTACGTTTTGTTTCTCCAACCTTTACGTTTTTTTTTCCATATATTTTTCCATTCTCTGTACTTTTTTCATTCTCGGCCCTACTTTCTTCTCTCAATATTCGTAGCTTCCCCCAAACCTTTCTAGAAATGGGTAGATTCAAGAACCTGGTGGACTCTGAAGAGGCCATAGAGAGCTTAAATCTCTACATAGGATCCCACTAGGGGTGTCCATTAGGTACTGTAAGGAGGATGAGTGGCACGAAAAAAGGCAAGAGGGAGAAGTGGTGATCCCAATGATTGCCTTTATAGAAGGTGAGATGAGGATTCGCATGGGTATCGTTACTAGGGACTATCTTAGAGCTCATAGGTTAGCCCCTACTCAATGTGCCCCAAACATGTTTAGAATACTAGAGAGTGTAAACGCCTTTAATGAAAAAATGGGTTTAGGTTTGACTCACCACGATGTCAACTGGGTCTATAACCTACACTATCTAAAGGGTCAGGGGTTTTACTTAAAATCAAGGTACCCTGAGGTTAGGCTAATCCAATGCTTCCCCGAATCCAACAAAGGGTTGAATAAAGATTTCTTGATCGTGTCAGGGGAGTAGCACGACGGCCTCCCTTGCCTGAAGAGAGAAGGGCAACCAGGTGGGGCTTTAGGCTTAGGAAGATTATTTTAATTAACTCGTTCCTTTTCACTTGTGTCGTTCCTGACTCTAACAGCTCTTTATTTCTTTGATGATTTTGCAGATAGACACGCCGCCGACCTGAACTTTAACCTGGTCAATAAGGATAGCCTAGACAAAATCCTTAAAGCCGAGGAGTTTGTGAACACGAACGGTCAGTTATGAGCGGCTTATTTAATCCTTGGATACACACCGATCTCGTCTAACTTCCAGGCGCCTAAGTATATCATAAAGGCCAAAGATCCTCGCCTTCATCGGATAAGTGTAGTTGTCCCGGGTTTTCTCCTTCCTGAAGGCAATCCTGTTCTAGAAGGCACCCTATTCACTCAACCTATCCCAGAAGACGCTCTTACCATCAACCCCATACGAGAGAGCATTCCTAAGGTGTGGGCTTTTTCTTCCCGCCCTTTAATCAAGGAGGTAGAAGGAGAAAAAGAAGAAGAAGTAGTTGAGGTGTCCGATACCAAGGACGACTTCGACGTATTTGACCATTTGTAATCCACAGTTAAAGAAGTCCAGATGCCAGAGGACTCCCATGTCTCAGACTCTATGGGTTTGAAGCGAAAACCAAGGACTAGTCTTCTAGACATAATGGAGGCTGCCTCGAGAAGAGTACCCAAACCAAGCTCCCTCCATCCCCTCCCGCCCAACCTCCCCGAGGTGATCTTGCCAACCTAAAAAGGAAGAGGGATCAACCAAGTCAGGTTGTGGGAGAAGGAGGCAAAGGTCCTCTTCCTAAGGATGCTGAGCCCCAAAAGGGGGCCAAACAGGCCACGGTGACACAAAATCTGGCAGATAAGAGAGTCAGATCCCAAGTCAGCACTCCTGCATGGCACCCGCCTTGGTATTGGACAGGGCTCCATTGCCCGCGGACGCATCAATCAGGAACTTCCAGGACAGGAAGGCCGGCTACGTGGCCGACGCAGTGGAGCAAGCTCTACTGCTTCCTGAAGATGTGTCTGATTGGCGGTCAATGAGGAAGCACGAGGTTTTCCTCAGCTTGAAAAGAGACCTCGTGCTGGTAAGCTTTCTATTTATTAATCACTTGCTTTTTTTTTATCTTTATATATTATACTTCATTCTCTGTTTCATTAGTCTTTTGCTTATTTTATTGGTATTTGCTCTTACCTATTCCTTTCTTCTCTCTTAAAAGGCTGTCCAAGCTGCCTACAGAGCTGAAGAGATAGTTATCAGCTTCCACCGGCTCGCTAAGGATGAAGAGAGCAGGTGTGTTGCCGCCGTGAAGGCCTTTGAGGTGGCAGAATAGAAATCTTGAGACCTTATTGCCAAGTTAGCTGAGGCCAACCGTGATAAGAATAGCGCCGAGGCTGCCTTAGACGTGGTGGAGAGACAAACTAAGGCCCAATGAAAACAACTCCGCCTGGCTAAGGACGAGCTTGCTACCGCCAAAGGTCAAATCAAGACTTTGGCAAAGAAGCTGGAGGAGGCCGAAAAGGCCAAAGAGCAGGCTGAGCAAGAGGGCTACGACATAGGCGTAGAGGAAACCGAGGAAGCCCTCAGGGCAGAGGTCTCGGAGATATGCAGGTTCTACTGCCTCCAAGTATGAAACGAGGCCCTCGACCGAGTTGGGGTTGAGGCCTCCATGCACTCAGGAGTGCAGAGAATGTGTATTAGCCTCCAGCTATCCGTGCCTCGAGCTTCTCAAGCTCTAAGGCTGACTCGGCCTCCAAGGAGGTAGATGAAGGCAAGGAAAGTTCAAGTGAAAACCTTCCTCCAGTCGACATCACCTCCAAGGTAGCAAAGCAAGCAGAGGACGTCGAGAAGGTGGATGACACTCCTAAAGAGCCTACCCAAAATGCCCCCAAAGAACCCGTGAAGGAGAAGGAGGCCTCTTAACATATAGAAATTGTATTGGCCTCTTTGCCCTTGCCTCCTAAGGAAGACCTTAAAGGCAAAGGTCCCTCATCTACCACAGCAGACTCTACTTAACCTCCTAAGACTCAGAAGGACAAACTTGTGATAAAGATGAAACCTTAATCTGTCAAGCTCTTTTTTTTTTCTTTTTTCTTTTTTTAAATGTACTTAACTCTTTGTAATCTAAGCAGCCTCTTTCTGAGGCTTTAGCTAATGAAAATTATGAGCATTTCACTTATTCTTATGATTTCTGCACAAATGTTGATATGGCCACTATCTTTGCTTTACACTTAGTGAAAATGATAATGAGTTTAAATCAACCTTGTTAATCTATATGATCAGTAGAAAACTTATCCCATTTCATATGGTTAGCAACAAATCAGGTTAAACTCGATTAATGCATCATCTCAGCAAAACATAAATTCAACTTCAAAACCACATAAACTAACCAAAGGGATAAACAACCCTACAACATATATAAGCATGCCTGCCAATGTCTTAGGTGATGTTGATGAGCATCAATTTAGGCTTGCTACCACAATGAAGATCTTCATTGTTCAGAGTAGCTGATCACATTTAACTTTCAAACAATCAACAAGAAGCACTTATTTACCTTAAGTATGTAGCCCGAGGAGTGAAGCATAACAAAGGTTCTGTTTGATACTTAAATAAATGTCATGGAGTATTAATTTCCCCAAAGCATGTGGTCTGAGGAGCTAGGCATAGCTAAGGTTTTTTTTTTAACACTTAGAACAATGATAAAAAGATATCAATTTTCCTAAGGTATATGGTCCGAGGAGTCAGGCATGACCAAGGTTCTGTTTAATACTTAAATAGATGTTATGGAGTATTAATTTCTTCAAAGCATGTGGTCTGAAGAGCCAGGCATAGCTAAGGTTTTGTTTAACACTTAGAACAATGATAAAAAGATATCAATTTTCCCAAGGTATGTGGTCCAAGGAGCCAAGCATGACTAAGGTTTTGTTTGATACTTAAATAGATGTCATGAATCATTAATTTTTCCAAAGCATGTGATCTGAAGAGCCAGGCATAACTAAAGTTTTGTTTAACACTTAGAACAATGATAAAAAGATATCAATTTTCCCAAGGCATATGGTCCGAGAAGCCAGGCATGACCAAGGTTCTGTTTGATACTTAAATAGATGACATGTGACATATAATATAACCAACCCAGATATGGTGAAGTATACTTTTATTAATAATAATACCTTCTTAGGTTATTTAAACTCTAGGGCGTGGTACAGCCTTTTCCTCTAGATCTTCAAGACAGAAAGCGCTTATTCCCACCACTGACGTGATACAATACGGTTCTTCCTAGTTAGGCCCTAGCTTTCCCCAGGCTGGGTTCTTCGTAGAACCCACAACCTTTCTCAACACCAGGTCACCAGGTTCCAGTGGCCTTAACTTCACGTTAGCATTATACCCTTGCTTAAGCTTATGTTGATAATAGGCCAATTGAACCATGGCATTTTCTCTTCGTTCTTCAATTATGTCTAAATTCTTCCCCAACAGCTCATCATTGCTGCTCGGAGTAAAGGAACCCATCCTCAGCGTGGGGAACCTGGTCTCTAGTGGAATAACAGCCTCGGTCCCATAAGTCATTAAAAAGGAGGTTTCCCCAATGGACCTGCGAGGGGTAGTCCGATACGTCCAAAGGACATGGGGCAACTCTTCCACCCATTTTCTCTTTGCATCATCCAACCTTTTCATGAGTCCACTCACAATGACCTTGTTGACAGCCTCGGCCTGTCCATTCCTCTGTGGATATGCCGGAGTGGAATATCTGTTTGTTATGCCTAACTCACAGCAATACCTCTTGAAGGCTTTGCAGTCAAGTTGAAGACCATTGTTCGAGATGAGTGTACGTGGTATTCCAAACCAAGTGACAATATGTTTCCATATGAATCTCTGGGCATCCACATCCCTGATGTTTGCCAATGGTTTAGCTTCAACCCATTTGGTAAAATAATTTGTACCAACTAGTAGATATCTCTTATTCCCTGCTGCCTTAGGGAAATGGCCTACAATATCTAAACCCTATTGAGCAAAAGGCCAGGGGCTAGATAGAGGATTAAGGACTCCTCTCGGTTGATGAATGTTTGGTGCAAATCTTTAACATTGATCACATTTTTTCACATATTTTTAGGCTTCCTTTTGCAAGTTTGGCCACCAATACCCTTGAGTGAGGGCCTTGTGAGACAAAGATCTTCCCCCAATTTGGCTTCCACAAATCCCTTCATGTAATTCCTCCAAAAGTAGCTCAACTGCTTTCGGATGTATACACAGCAGATATGGGCCTGACAAGGATCTCTTATACAACTTTTGGTCCTCGGACAACTAAATGCGAGGAGCCTTTCGCAATACCTTGTCCGCCTCGGCCTTGCTCTCAGGCAAGACATCTTCCTTGTGGAATAGCACAATAGGATCCATCCAGCTAGGACCCACCCTTATTTGATGAACTTGAACCACATCTCCTCTTACCTCAATAGGTTTACATAAGTCCTTCACAAGGATAACTCTAGGTAAACCTTGTGCCAAGGAGGTTGCCAGTGTAGCAAGAAAGTCCATATGTGTACTTCTACTTCTAGGGACTTGTAATAAATTAAAAGACTTGCATTGGGACTGTAAATGTCTAACCTGAGTCAAATATTCCTACATTCTAGGATCTCGGGCTTCCAACTCACCTTGGACTTAGCCTACTACCAGTCTTGATCAGAGAATATTTCCACTGCCTTTCCGCCCATCTTCTGAACCATGGTCATCCCAACCAAAAAAGTTTCATACTCAACTTCATTATTTGTGGCCAAGAAGCTTAATCTCAAAGATTTCTCAATTGTAATCCTCTCGGGAGATATTAGGACTAGCCCTACTCCGAATCCTCTCTGATTTGCTACACCATCAACGTATATCCTCCAAGGCAATGGTTCTTGCATGGAGACCATGCCAACTGATTTTTCATCTATGCCCAGATTCTCGGCACTATCTTCTATTGAAGGCTCAGCAAATTCAGCCACCAAATCAGCCAAGACCTAGCCCTTGACAGAAGTGCAAGGCATGTACTTGATGTCAAAAGCCCCTAGGATAGTAACCCAGTTTGCAATCCTCCCTATAGAGTCAGCACTTTGAAGCAGAGACCTGAGTGGGAGTTGGGTTAACATAACAATTGTATGTGCTTGGAAATAGTGGGGGAGTTTACGTGTGGTATGCACCACTGCTAGAATGGCCTTCTCGAGTGGTAAATATCGGACCTTAGCCTCATGTAGTGACTTGCTCACATAATAAACAGGCTTTTGTACATCATTGTCAACCCGTATTAACACCAAGCTTACCGCGTGGACGACCACTGCGAGGTAGGCAAATAAAACCTCATCCACCTTGGGCCTGGACATGATAAGTGGTCGAGAAAGATACTCTTTCAACTGTTGGAAAGCCAAGACACACTCCTCGGTCCATTCAAATCCCTTACACTTATTCAACAACTGAAAGAAAGGCCTACAACTATCCGCTAATCGAAATATAAATCAATTTAGGGCAGCGATCATCCCTGTTAGCTTTTGGACCTCTTTGGGATTTCGAGGTGGTTATAAATTATTGCTCGCCTTAATTTGGTCAGGGTTGACTTCAATTCCGTAGAGTGTGACCATGTAGCCTAAAAACTTTCCTGATCCGACACCGAAAGAACACTTGGAAGCATTAAGTCGCAACTTGTGTCTTCTTAGAATTTCAAAGATATTTTTGAGGTTGTTTACGTGCTCAGTTTCCAACTTGCTCTTCACTACCATGTCGTCAATATAAATTTCAATGTTTTTTCCCAGTTGTGGTTCAAACCTCCTTGTCATCATTCTCTGATAGGTAGCCCCTGCATTTTTCAAACTAAAGGGCATCACCTTGTAATGATAATTTCCAACAGGGGTAACAAAGGTTGTTCTTTCTTGATCGTCCAAGGCTAAAGGTATCTGATGGTACCCCTGAAAGGCATCCAAAAAGCTCATCCAAAGATGGCTTACAGTTGCGTCCACTAGCTGTTCAATTCGAGGCATGGGGAAGGGATCCTTTGGGCAGGCTTTATTTAAGTCTGTAAAATCTACACATACCTGCCATTTTCCATTCTTCTTCTTCACAACCATAGTATTGGCCAACCACTCAGGGTAGAACACTTCTTTAATTGCTCCAGCCTGCTTAAGCTTCATCACCTCATCCTTGATAGCATCAGAATGATCTTTAGATTAGCGCCGAGGTGGTTACCTCCTAGGGGTAACTGATGGATTGGCGTTCAAATGATGGCATATGAAGCTCAAATCCACCCCTGACACCTCGTAAGCATTCTAGGCGAACACATCAACGTTCTTCTTGAGAAACCCTACCAGCTTTTCCTTCTCTTGTGGTAGAAGCTAAGCCCCAACCTAAAAAAACCTCTCCGGATCATCACCTATAGTAAATTTCTCTAAATTCTCACATTTCGCATCCTCGGCTGGGCCATGGTCAAGTAACGCTAAAGACTTTAACTGCTATAGTCCCCCCCTCAGCAGATGCCGAGGACTCGGCTGCAGGTTGATGCATTATTACTACCACAAGGCATTTCCTAGCCATGTTTTGGCTCCCCATGAGCTCCTAACCCGATCTCCTGACGGGTACTTCACTTTCAAATGTAAAGTTAAAGAAACTGCCCCCAGGGCATGAAGTCAAGGTCTAGCCACAATCGCCGTGTAGGGAAAGTACGCATCCACCACAATGAAGTCCACTTCTACCACCTCTAAACCAGCCTGCACGGGTAACCTAATCTAACCCCTTGGTATGACAACCTTCCCATCGAAACTTACCAAAGGTGAATCGTAGGCTGTGAAATCCTCAGGTTTTAGGTTCAAACCTCTGTATAAGTCAAGGTACATTATCTCCACACCACTGCATCATCGTGCGGCTGGATGGTTCCCCTTATATCCTCGTTAGAAAACTCAGCGCTGGTTGGATCTCCACTCTAGCCCTTTTCGGCTCAACGTTAGAGTCCTCAGCAGATTATCGAGCTGCAGTCATTACCCCGGAAGGACCAAAACCAGTTCTCTCAAGTGCAATAAAGATGACATTAATTGTGCCTAACAAGGGTCTCGAGGAAGTGTTCCCTCAAACCCCTGGCCTTGATTGGTCTCCCCGCTCGTTAGCTGATACAAAAATTGCTTTAGTTTGCCATCTCGAACCAACTACTCCAGATAACTCCACAAGGTTCTACATTCCTCGGTGGTATGCCCTAGCTCCTGGTGGTACTGGCAATGAAGACTCTGATTATGTCTTGATAGGTCCCCACTCCTTTGAAGTATGACTCATTCTTAATCTTCTCCAAGACCTGATGCATTGGTTCTCGAAACACAGTGTTAACCTGAGTAGCTGTTAGACTAAGTTGTCCATTAAAATCCTTTTTGTGGTCTATTATTGCTATAGCGGTCAGACCTGAAATCCCTCATCTCCTGAGGGATAACCTTAACCTTTTCCTTACCCTGCTGTTGATCCTCCTTAACCCTTTTGTACTTATCAATCCCATCTATGAGCTGGCGTACATCAAAGATCTCCTTAAGCCATGCTCTGCAGGTAGGCCGACCATGAAAGTCCTGATGGCCACGTTGTCAAAGTTGCCATTTATCTCGTTGAACATCTTCCAGTATTTGTTCGAATACATTTTCAGAGTTTCACCTTCTCTCATGGATAGAGACAGTAAGGAATCTAACGGCCGAGGAACCCTGCTACAGGTTATAAAGTGGGACCTAAATGCCTGACTGAGCTCCTTAAAGGAGTCAATGAAATCTGCTCCCAGGTCATCAAACTATCTCATTGCCAGTCCCTAAGCTGGATAGCAATAACTTGCACATCAAAGCCTCGTCCTTGGAGTGTACAGTCATTCTCTGATTAAAGTGGCTTACATGCTCCACAGAATCAGTTCGACCATTATACATGGTGAACATGGGTTGAGTGAACCGCCGAGGAAGTGTTACTCCCTCAATTTTGAGTGTGAAAGGTGACCTAGAAATTTGGTGGAGTGCCCTACTCATAGCATCATTCCCCAAGCCTCTCGAAGACGAATTTCTGTTCTTGCGTTCATGATGGTGGTCTTCTTCGTACGAGAAAACTTTGCTAGGAGAGGTCCTAGATCTATGCCTATAGCTACTATCCTCTCTCCTGTCAAAAGAGAAGTCAGAATTGGAAGAAGCTCGTCTTCGCCACTCGTGGCGTAAGCCTCTCTTCAAATGATCAATCTCTAGCTGCATGGCTCTGGCTCTGGTATCTTTCTCTTGGGAAGGATGACTTCCGTTCCAAGACTGGTTATCGCTTGTGTGGGTGGTATGAACACTCCCTTCACGGTCTCCTCTCTACTCAAGGTTCAGGAAAGGATCCAGACGCTGGGACCCTCTTGACTCTGCCTAGTATGGCCCTAAACCTACCATAGTTGAACGTCAGATTCACTAAAACACCAGTCTTCCCACAGACGGTGCCAATTGTAAGAACCACTTTCAAGCTTTCAGCCCAAAAGATGAATGGACTTAGGCCCAAGGAGACCAAACAATGAATTTGTAGAGAATGGGTTGAAAAACTGGACTTTGGTAATTCAGACAACCATCAAAATGGATTCAAATGACAAATGAATGAAATTAGACAGATTTATGATCGAAGAAAATCAACCTTAGCAAAGTCTGAAGATATCTATTCTTATTTATTCCTCTCAGGTTCAATTACAAAGTCCACTCTTAATGCTACCATCTCTTTTCCCTCCGTTTCCTCTTTCTTTTATACTCTCTTTTCCTTTCCTCTTTTTGTTCCACGTGCATGTCAAATAGTTGGTGTTGATACTTGTCTCATCAGCACCACCCATGAGTCTTCACGTAGTGTCTGTAAAACTGATATCCACTGTTCAAGTATCACCTCCACATTAATGCGGCCAGAGAGTTAATTGTTGTGCATTTAATGCGGAGGCAGCTGTTTTCTCTTTAGATATTTTAGGACTTCTCCCTGTCTGATATTTCCGTAATGATTATCTGTATTAACAGAACTTCCTAGAACATTACCTGAGTTGACAGGCTACCTCTTTAGACCTCGGCTTTGGCTAGCCAAGGAGGCATTTGTCCTTAACCCATCCTGTTGAGCCATTATGACCAAAACTAATTTCTTTATTTACTAAAACAGTCTCTTCTGACATAAATTCCTCATCCTCAGACAAACCCTCGTCCTCGGCTTGGGCTACAGGCCCAATATACATATGGGTAATGAACTTCTGGGCCCAATATCCCTATACTTTCTATAACTTCTTTAATTAATATGTCATTTATTTTTTACTATTTCTACTAATGTTATTTTTTGTCTTCCTCTTTTCTTTTCTTTTTTTTCTTTTTTTGTTCCTTCAACTTGAATAAACTCATTATTTATTACGATTCTAAAGAAAAAAAAACAAACTCTATTTATTATTGGTGCATTAACTGCTATTCTTTGAACATAACTAAACAATTACAAACGATTCTCTTTTATCCTTTCATCAATAGGGGTCGTGAGTATCTTTAAGAGGAGTTCCCTATTTTAAATCTTATATATTTATCAATAGGGTTGTAAACAAGCTAAGCCGAGTTGAGTATTAAAAGTTCAAATTTGTTCATTTAACTTTATTTCAAACACAAGCCAACCTTCAACTCATCACCAAACAAGATTACACATTCAAGCTTAATTGTCAAGCAAGCTTGGGATTTTTCATGAGCTACTTGTTTAACTTATTATTTTAATCCTTCATAAATTTATGAATTTTTACTACAAATAAATTGTTTATGTTATGAATAAACTACAAATAATAATTTTATATCATAAGAACCAATTACAAACTTAAAAAACCCAATTTGAAATTTATATAGATTTATTTTTAGACAAGTATACATATAAAAATATAGTATTATATATAGTTAATTTGAGCTTTCTTGTTCACGAACATTATTATGTTTAAGCTTGGCTCGTTTAATAATTGAGTCTAAAATTGGAATTGAGTTTGGCTTGTTTACTAAACAAACGAAAATAAACAAGTTTTTTTTTTTTTTCAAGCAAGCTCGAGCTATTCATTAACAACTTGGTTCATTTATAGCCTTACTTATCGATTTTAGCATTCTTGTTTTAATTACATCTATTTTAGGGCTTGTTAGGTAAGAGCATAGTTGTCAAAACATGAATCATATTGTGAATTGATTTTTAATTTTTATATATTGTGTATTGAAAAATACACAAACACTTAATAAAATTTATAAAAAAAATTATAAATATACATATATAAAAGGTATATTCATTATAAATTTTGAATATATTCAACTAATGACTAATTTATTCATCACTTATGAAATAATATTTAATAAACTAACTAAATAAATCAAACTAGTATGTGTTTATAAGTGTTGTGCAGATAGCACCCCAAGACTCAAATCAATAACAGTAAATAAGCGGAAATCAAATAACAAGCACACACTAAGAACACAAGAATTTACGTGGTTCGGCAAACTGTCTACATCCACAGAGATGACGAAGAAATTTCAGTATAAAAAAATATGGAGATACAATAGTGAACAATAATACTCTCTAGAAACCCAAATTCTAATACACCCTAACTCTCTCACCCACAAGACAAAAAAACACTATTCTTTTTCTTTTGCGGCTGTTGCTAGGTTTTTTAGGAATTACACTCTCACACGGCTGCACTTAATACAATATGTGTGTGTGTGTGTGTGTGTGTGTGTGTTATTAACCAAGTCAGCAAGAGCATTCCTTTTACAATTAGGATTTGGTCTACTACGGTGACCAAATTTGGGCTTGGCAATTCAAGCCACACGGGCCTAATATCAACAAATCTCCACCTTGGCTTGAATTGATCAAGCTATATGAGCAAACTCCTCCATCGCCTCCACCTTAGCCCTTTAGAGAACATAAGTTGCAAACACCAATCAAGTCCGAGTAGTGCTTGAACTTGTTTGTTGGAACCGGCTTTGTTAACATATCAGAGGCATTCTCACTAGTGAGAATCTTCAACAAAGAAATATCACCAAATGAAACCCATTCTCTGATTTTGTGATACCGCACAGCAATATGCTTTGTTCTTGCACGATATACCTGATTCTTGGCCAAATGAATTGCACTCTAACTATCACAATGTAGCACCATGCTATCTTGCTTGAAACCAAGCTCATTAACCAATCCACTAAGCCAAACGGCTTCTTTTCCTGCCTCTGTCATCGCCATATATTCTGCTTCTGTAGTGGATAAAGCAACTACATCTTGTAGTGTAGACTTCCAGCAAATTAGGCCACCAGCAATCCTAAACACATAGCTTATCATGGACTTTCTAGAATTAAGGTCCCCTGCATAGTCGAAACTCACATAACCCACAGCTTCTGTACTAGCACTCTGATCAAATAGGATACCGAAATCATGAATACCTGTAAGATATCTAAAGATCCACTTTACTGTATTCCAATGCTCTTTGCTTGGATCTACCATATACTTACTAATCACATTGACTACATGAGAAATATCAAGCCTAGTGCACACCATCAAATACATGAGACACCCAACTACATTCGCATATGGCATTTTAGACATATACTCTGACTCCTCATCTGAACTTGGACACAACTGTGAGGACAATTTAAAATGGGTCGAAAGCAATGTACTAACAGGTTTTGCATCAAGCATACTAAACCTCTCTAACACCTTCTTAAGATATCCCTTCTAAGATAACCATAATTTACTTGCCCCTCTATTTTAGTGAATTTATATCCCAAGGATCTTCTTGGCAGCTCCAAGATCCTTCATGTCAAATTCACTACTCAACAAAGACTTCAACTTCACAACTTCTTTCTTACTCTTTGCAGCTACTAACATGTCATCAACATACATAGCAAGAAATATATAAGAGCCATCAGCAAGTACTCTAAAATGAACACAACATTCATACTCACATTGCATGTACCCATGTGTGACCATGAATGAATCAAGCTTTCTATACCATTGCCTGGGAGACTGCTTCAAGCCATATAATGATCTCTTCAACAGATAAACATAATCTTCCTTGCCAGGTTCTTTGAAGCCTTCGGGCTATTGCATGTAAATCTCTTCTTCTAAATCTCCATGGAGGAATGCGATCTTCACATCTAGCTGCTCTAACTCTATGTCATGCATTGTCATAAATCCTAGGATTACTCGAATTAAGGTGTGCTTCACAACTGGTGAAAAAATCTCATTATAATCAATTCCTTCTCTCTGTGAGTAACCCGTAGCCACTAACCGTGCCTTGAATTTTTTACCTTCCTTTTCTGACAATGCTTCTCTCTTATGGAATATCCACTTGCAACCAATAGCCTTCTTTCCTTTGGGTAATTCACTAATTCCCAAGTCTTATTCTTCTGTAGTGACTCCATCTCTTCTGACATTGCTACAAGCCATTTATCATTGTCTTTTCTATTTGCAGCCTCCTTAAAAGTAAATGGATCTCCACCGCTGGTTACGAGAGCAAAACTAACCATGTCTTCAAAGCCATATCTTTGTGATGCTTTGTAAACCCACTTCTCTCTACCTTCAACAATTGAATAAGACTCTTCTTGTTGCTGCTGTGGATCAATCTCAACATCACCATTATCACTGGGTGAACTATTCTTGTCTAGCTCCACCTCAACAGTTAATTTCTCCTGTGGACTATCATCACATGTCTCTGCTTCATTTTGTTTTAACACAAAGGCTTCATCAAATCTGACATCTCTGCTAGTCACCATTTTCTTTGAGATTGGATCCTAGAGCCTGTAGCCTTTAACACCTTTTTCAAAACCAAGAAATACGCATTTTCTTGACTTCGAATCCAATTTAGAACGCTCTCCACTCTACACATGCACATAAGCTGGACAACCAAAGATTTTTAGATTCGAATAATCAACTGATCTACCTGACCAAACCTCTTCTGGAATCTTGAAATCAATGGTTGAAGATGGAGATCTATTAATAATGAAGCTTGTTGTGTTAACTGTCTCTGCCCAGAACACCTTAGGCAACCCTACATTCAATCTCATGTATTTGGCTCTTTCTACTAAGGTTCTGTTCATTCTCTTTGCAACCCCATTCTACTGTAGAGTTCTTTTAACTGTGAAGTGATGAGTAATGCCTTCTAATTCACAAAAGCTTATGAATTCTTTATCTCTATACTCTAGTCCATTATCTGTTCTAAGATATTTTATTTTCCTGTCAGTCTGATTCTCAACCTATGCTTTCCACCTTTTAAATATGCCAAACACATCAGACTTATGCTTCACAAAAGAAATACATACCTTTCTAGAGTAGTCATCAATGAAACTGACGAAGTACTAAGCACCGCTATGAGAAGAAACTGATACTAGGCCCCAAACATCTGAATGAATGTAGTCAAGAACACCCTTACTTGTATGAGAGCCTGTCTTAAAACTGACTCAATGCTACTTCCCATACCCACAATACTTGCAGAAGTCTAGCTTCCATATCTTCACCCCTTTCAATAAATTTCTCTTATGCAACTCTAACATACCACGTTCACCAATATGGCCAAGTCGCATATGCCATAATTTTGTGTCGTTAGTGCTGGACTCTATAGGAGTGGTGACTGCAACTCTTCCTACAACCGTGTTCCCAATCAATCTGTAAAGCGTGTTTACTTGCTATCCCTTCATCACCATCAAAGCACATTTGGTAATCTTCATGTTTCCACCCTTTGATGAGTATGAATAGCCCAAATCATCCAATACTCCTAAAGAAATTAAATTGTTTCTAAGATCTGGAACATGTCTGACATTACTAAGAACTCTCATAAATCCATCAAACATCTTTATCTTCACGGTACCAATTCCAATTACCGGGCATGTAGCATCATTACCCATTTGGATCATACCACCATTTTAAGGCTTATACATGTCAAACCAATCTTTCTTTAGAGTCATATGATATGAGCATACTGAATCTAAAACCCAAGATTCCAATAGAACATTGTTACCTAATGAAACTGAAAGTAAATCTGCACCAATTCCACTGTCATTTGATGTTTCTTCAGCAACACTAGCTGATTTTTGGGGCTTCTTTCCATTGTTCTTCTCCTCTAAATGCTCTTTCAACTCTTTACACTAATTCTTGTAATGCCCTTTCTTGTGACAATAAAAGCACTCTACATCTTTCTTTGCATGTGATTTAGACTGCGATCTATTCCTGTTGGAGTTCCGTCCTCTTGACCTACTTCTACCCCTATTGCTTGACTCAGACTTTACAATAAGTCCATCAGCCTGAGAACCATCACCATCTTGCTTCATCTTTATGTGTGACAAGAGAGCACTAGTCACCTCCTCGAGTACTATAGTCTATTTTCCGTACATCAACGTAGTCACTAGATGATCAAAAGAAGTAAGAAGCAACGCTAATAAGAGTAATGATTTATCTTCGTCCTCATAATTCAGCCCAACTTGACAATTGGGTATTCAACATGTTAAACGTGTTGAGACGCTCCAACAGATCTGAACCTTCCTTCATATGCAAATTATACAGTTGCTTCTTCACGTACAACTTGTTCGTCAGATTCTTTCTCATATAAAGACCTTCTAGTTTTCCCCAAACTTCCTTTGCGGTCTTTGCATTATCTTCGTCCTCATAATTCACCCCAAAACTTGACAATTGGGTATTCAACATATTAAACATGTTGAGATGCTCCAACAAATCTGAACCTTCCTTCATATGCAAACTATACAGTTGCTTCTTCACGTACAACTTGTTCGTTAGATTCTTTCTCATATAAAGACCTTCTAGTTTTTCCCAAACCTCCTTTGTGGTCTTTGCTTCTAGGATGTTATGAATGACCTCATCACCTAAGTTAAGACAAATAGCGCTAGCTGCTTTCTCATCCATCTCTACCCATTCTACATCCTTCATCGTTTCCGGTTTCTTCTCCTTCCTAAGCAAGGCTTTATGAACTCCTTGTTGAATTAGGAGATCTTTTATCCGCCTTTGCCAAGGAGAAAATTTTCACTTACCACAAAACTTCTCTACATCATACTTTGTACTTGACATCTTTACTGTATCTAAAGGATTGAATCCTAACCTGGCTCAAATACCACTTGTTGTGCAGATAGCAACCCAGGACTCAAATCAATAACAGTAAATAAGCGGAAATCAAATAACAAGCACACACAAAAAACACAAGAATTTACGTGATTCGGCAAAATGCCTACCTCCACGAAGATGATGGAAAAATTTCACTATAAAAAAATAGGGAGATACAATAGTGCACAATAACACTCTTTAGAAACCTAAATCCCAATACACCCTAACTCTCTCTTACCCACAAGACAAAAAAACATTGTTCTTCTTCTTATGTGGCTGCTGCTAGGTTTTTTAGGAATTACACTCTCACACGGTTGCACTTGATACAATATATATATATATATATATATATGTGTGTGTGTGTGTGTGTGTGTGTGTGTGTGTGTGTGTGTGTGTGTGTGTGTTATTAACCAAGTCGGCAAGAGCATTCCTATTACAATTAGGATTCGGTCAACTAAGGTGACCAAATTTGGGCTTGGCAATTCAAGCCACACGGGCCCAATATCAACAATAATATACACATTCAAATTACTTAAATTCAAAAGTGATAATATATTACAAATGACCCAAAAATAATAATTTATTTTCATCATATTGCCTAAGCAACCTCATCTAAGTCAATTCTATCATCATGTTTATAATTTTGCAAACTTATTTCTTCATTAAAATTTTCTTCATTCGTCATTAACATTTACTATCTCTTCTTGTTCTTTTTATTTTAATAATTTTCTTATAATTTTTTTTTTGGCATTCTAATTTTTTGAACTTATAACAATAATGATAAAAATAAAAATAAAAATTATATTGTCAATTAATATTTTATTCATTGTATATAAAATAAATTTGTAAATATTAAAATGAATGGTGCGTAAGTGTGTACTATGTAGTCCAATTATATAGGAGAGAAAGGAAAAAAAAAAAAACTTATGAATATGTTATGTTAGTAGACTAAATTAAGTAAACTAATAATTTTATGTTAAAAACAAGTCTAACAACTTGTTAGATTCAAATAAAAGTATAAATTTTAGCAAAAAAAATCTCATTTTAAAGCATTTGTCTATGCATTGTACGATACGTATGATTTTACGATACGATTTATACGATATATACACTGTATTGTACGATTCATGAACAATTACGATACGTCGATACGATACAGAACTTTTTACACATGATACGATACATATCGTACGATACATATTGCGTATCGTGTGATACTGACAATTATGAGTAAGAGGATTTACATAAAAAATTTTGTTTGGAAAACTAAAAAATGGTGAGTCCCATAGTTGAATATATTGTTTGGTTAATATTGTTCTCTAGATATAATTTCATAAAATTGTTTCCTATTTTTCAGGTTCAAAACATAATTTTGATAAGATTTTTTTCAAGAAATCGAAAATGTTTTTAATGACAATTATAAATAAATTAAGATTCTATATCATGAATGCAGAAATAATACTATCTTCGACTTCGTAAGGAAAGTGATAAAACAAAAGGTGGGGACCCTAAATATATGGAAAATATAAAAAAGAATATCCTAACAATAAAAAATTATATTTTGGATTATATAACGTGTATGTCAATCTCAAAACTTGATAAAGGTTGGGAACAATATTACATTATTAGTCCCACCTGGGGTACCGACGGGGAATATGAACCACATCAATTAAAACCAAAAACTATAAGAAAAGGATATGCCTTGGAGAGATCATCCAAGTGCATGCGGCGAGCGCTGTATTATCGTTTGTCTGATCAATTCATGTCCTAATTAACGTTCCAGTATGAATATGAATAATTAGCTGTCTTTTTTCTTCTTTTTTTTTTTTTTTTTTTTGAGAATCAATTAGCTGTCTTATTGTTTGTTCAGTGATGTCCTGATAATATTCCATTAATCTTCCCCCTTTTGGTAAGGCTTTTTAACAAATTTGATTTGATCATTTTTTTAACAATATTTGGCATCATTATATATATATATATATGGGGAAAAAAAGAGAGCTCTTGGATGATTCTTTATTTCAATCAAATTTCTTATGAGAATGTCATTCTACTTAACCTCAAATGCAAGTTTTTATTATTTACCCTCTAAAAATTTATACATACTTTAATTTTTCTTAATTTATTCCTAAGCTCAGTAAAAAAAAAAAATTATACCTAAGAGTTTCAAAAAAATTCTGGTCTCCTAACAGTAATGGTGCTTCGCCGCTGCACTAGTCACTAGGAACTGGGCAAAAATCCAACTTGCCCAGCTTTGACCTGTGTGGGTTTAATGTTGAAGGGGCGTGGTGCAAGGCAAGTTAGGAGGCTTTGCCCTTTAAAATGGCGGGTTGGTTTGATGTATGAGTTGAATTTTTTTGAACCTGCCAAAAACTAACACACAGTAATATTGATGCGCATCATACTCAAAATCACAATTTTGTTCACAACTTTCATATGTGTCAAGCCACCTCATCACCTTGGGCCCACCAACATAACAAAGCACTTAAATCTTAGTTATCCTTCTTCTCCCACCGTAGCTTTATTCCTCTAGTCTTCTTCTCCCCCAAACACTTTCGTTAACAAAACCCATGAATGCAGGGACGGAGCCAGACTATCAAGGGAGGGGGGGCTAAAAAAAATCATAACTAAAATGCTTATTTGTTTTTTTTTTTTAAATAATCAAAATACTATTTTGTTAGTAAGATTGTTGTTAAGATTTATTATTTACCTAATAGTAATTTGTTGTCTCTTTGATATAAATTTTTATAAAGATGTCAAACTATTTACAAAAATAAAAAATAAAAAAATGACAAACTATAACAACACAACCATATCAATTACTCAATAGAAAACGACACTGCCATTGACCCACTCTACCACTACCAATAGTTTTCTATAAAAAACTACCAAAGAAAAATTTACAATTTTTTTTCCTTCTTTTGTTGCAACCCCAAAAAAAGGCACAAACTTTGAATATTCAAACAAGACCATCACCACGCACACTAAGAGAACTCAAAATCGTAATCCGACCCAAATCAAAATTAGAATAAACCCAAAACATAAAAAAATATAAAAATAAAAACCAAACTTACTTTTAAAGGATCTTTCACCTCAAGTTCAAGTTCCACCTTGACTTCCTCTTGTAGATCCGGTGGCATGTGGTGAGCAAAAAAACACTCAAACACACTCTTCTAATGGTAGTGTTGTGGCCTCTTATAGACTTTTTGTCACTATTCAACTGAAACACTCTCACAAGTATTTGAGTTTTTTTTTTTCATTGAAATTTTGTTGGGAATTACGGTGAGACTGACATACAAATCTATAGTTTTTATTTTTATTTTTTATTTTCAAAAGTCAAGGCTTTGGGCTGATTTTATATTGTTTAGGCTTATTTGTGTGGATCTTTGGGCTCTTTCACAGTTTTAAAGGGCATTTTGGAGACCAAATTTAATTTTTCATAGGCCAGGTTCAAATTTATGCATAATACAAGTGCTCTTTTTTCTTGTTGGGCCAGGGGGGGCAATGGCCCCCCCTGGTCCAAACATAGCTCCGTCCCTGCATGAATGCCAAAACGAATTGCTGTGGTTGTTTTAATTAGGTGGGAACCTTTACAATCTCCCCTATTTTATTTTATTTTTATTTTTATTTTTTTGGTATTACTCAAGAGAAGAAGGTTTTGGTTCCCAATTGTAATTTGCTTGTTTTTGTTTCAATGAAAGCAATTCATAAATCCAAACCCAAATTTTCATTTCCCAAACAGGTATGTCACCATTTTTTTTTGGGGGTGTTTTGAGCCTTTGGTGTGTTATATTAACTTTTTGAGAGTTTCTATTTTTATATATTTGAAAAAAAAAAAAAAACATTTGAGGTTGAAGACAGGGACTAAGGATTTTGAAGTTCTTTTGTTGCAATTTGTTAGGCATCTATTGGTACAAGTGTATGTCATTGTGGAGTTTTTATCTGTGTAAGTGTATGCATGTATCTGTGCAAATGTGTGCGTGTGAGTGTGCATAGAGGGCAGAACAGAAGTTAGTTAGTGTCAGCTAGATATAATTGGTTAGAGGCAGTTGCAATTGCCAAATGTATAAGAAGTCTGAGGCATTGTTATTGGACATACATTAAGAAATAATATCTTGATTAGGCTCTCTCTCTCTCTCTCTTTCTCTCTCTCTCTCTCTCTCTCTCTCTCTCTCTCTCTCTCTCTCTCTCTCTCTCTCTCTCTCTCTCTCTCTCTGTTTCTTCTCATTCTCTACAAATGGAGGCCTAGGTCCCCTCGAAGTGACCTACTCAAAATCCCAATTACTTCATAAATCTTAACATTGGTATCAGAGCAAGATTGATCCCAATTCACCACCATTACTGAAACACATTCTAATTCCCAAAATTCTGAGAGTATTGCAACTATGTCTAAGGTCCTCGACTGCCATGAATAAACATTACAAGAAATTCAGAAACAATTGCAAACCATCAACTCGTTTATGCAAAGAATAGCAGAAATTGAGGAGAAGCATATCCATTCTCCCATTAATGGGTCACGAGCTCTTCAAATTGGAAATCCCAACAATCTGGAATCTTCATCAGTGAGATCCATCAAGAATTTGAAATTAGAGTTCCTTCATTTACAAGGTGAAAATCCAACTTGCTGGGTTTATAGAACCAATCAATTCTTTTCATACCATAACACCCCTAAGCATCAAAGGTGATCATGGCTTCATACCACCTTGATGGGGAGGCTCTGATTTGGTTCCAAGATGTTGAACAAGCAGGAGGCTTTGCTAGCTAGGAGGTCTTCATCAGAGCTTTGCAAACTTGTTTTGGGGCCACGACCTATGATCCAATGGAAGCACTCACTAGGCTTAAACAAACTACTACTGTGGTATCATACAAAGGTAACTTTGAAATTCTTTCTAATAGGATTAAGGGGTTATCTGAATCTCATAAATTGAGTTGCTTTTTGAGTGGATTAAAAGATGAGATTAGATTACTAGTAAGGATGTTAGTTCCTAAGTCCCTAAATGATGCTTTTAGGTTAGCTAAGATTCAAGAAGAATACTTAAGGAGTAGCAAGAAGACTTACAAACCTGTGTCAAATATGGGTAGACCTTCTATCTTAGGTTTACCTAAGTTAGAGGGTAGAACTGATTCAAAGGTTAAGCTTCCATTGCATAAGCTAACCAATTCTCAAATGGAGGAGAGAAGAAAACAAGGCTTGTGTTATAATTGAGATAAGAAACGTCATTTGGGTTATAAGTGTAAAGGGGCAAAACTATTTTTACTGGAGGGTTGGGATGTGGAAGTTGAGCCTAAATCTAGTGTCCAATTGGTGGAGTTAGAGGAAGATGGGGTGGTGTTGGGACCTCAAAAGGGTGCGCAATTACCAAAGAGTATAGGTTCACTTGCTAAAATCACCTTGTATGCTTTGGTGGGCAATCCATCTGCTCAAACTATGAGGGTGAAGGGAATGATAAGGAATCATGAGATGGTGTCTCTCATTGATTCTGGGAACACACATAACTTTCTGGATGCTGCTGAGTTACCCAATCTAAAGTTAACACTTGACACTTCTCAAATTTTAGAAGTTAAGGTGGCTGATGGAAGAATTATCAAGACATTAGGGGTTTGTCATGGAGTTACAGTCCTTATCCAGGAGTATAAGTTTGTAGTGGATTTCAATGTGTTACACTTAGGAGGGTGAGTAGTGGTCCTTGGCACTCAGTGGTTTTATACATTAGGTGAAATCATCTGGGATTTCAAGCTATTGACCATGAGGTTTTGTTATCTGGGTAAAGAAGTGTTCTTGCAAATCTTGCATATGTCACCTTCAACCTTTTCAGAGGCTGACAAGTTGTTTTCTAGGTCTAAAAAGCAGGGCTTGGTTCTCCAAATTGCCACTGTCAACAGTGCTGCTTCTGGTGATTAGTCTCTGCTACCTGCTGCCTTATCTGACTTGCTGGATTTGTTTTCCAAAGTGTTTGAAGTCCCTACAGGGTTACCTCTAATCTGAGGGCATGAGCATCAAATTGTACTCAAGGATGGCAAACCACCAGTCTGTGAAAGACCTTACAGGTACCTTTATTTCCAAAAGTCAAAGATTGAAAATATTGTCCATGAGTTACTAGGACTTGGTTCTATTCAACCTAGCCAAAGTCCTTTTTCCTCACCTGTTTTATTGGTTAGAAAAGCTTATGGAAGTTGGAGGATGTGTATTGACTATAGAGCACTAAATAAGGCCACCACCAAGGATAAATTTCAAATTCCTGTGGTTGATGAATTACTAGATGAATTTGCAGGTTCCACCATTTTTTCTAAATTCGATTTAAGGTCAGGGTACCATTAGATACGTATGAAATCTGAAGATGTTCCTAAAACTGCCTTTAGGACTCATGAGGGTCGCTATAAGTTCCTTGCGATACCCTTTGGCTTGACCAATGCCCCCTCTACATTTCAAGCACTTATGAATGTAATCTTTAGGCCTTACTTGAGAAAATTTGTATTGGTCTTCTTTGATGATATCTTGGTATTTAGTTCCACTTTTTCTAATCATCTCTCTTACTTGAAACTGTGTTGGAGGTTCTGCAGTCTCATCAATTATATGCTAAGAAGTCTAAATGTGTGTTTAGTTGTGCTGAGGTTGAATATTTAGGTTATATTATCTCTGAGGAAGGGGTAAAGGCTAATCTTAAGAAAACTTTGGCTATGCAGCAATGGCCAGTTCCACAGAATGTTAAGGCTCTAAGAGGATTTTTGGGTCTCACAGGGTACTACAGAAAATTTATTCAAAGTTATGGGGCTATTGCTCAACCCTTGACTAACCTCCTCAAGAAAGATGGGTTTCATTGGTCTGACACTGCTCTTATTGCTTTCAATAAGCCTAAAGTTGCAATGGCTCAATCTCCAGTCTCGGCTCTTCCTAATTTCTCAAAACCCTTCATCATTATGTGTGATGCTTCAGGATTTGGGTTAGGGGCTATTTTGAAGCAAGGCCACAGGCCCATTGCCTACCACAGTCAAGCTTTGAAAGGTAAACAGCTTCATTTGTCCACTTATGAAACTGAGCTGCTTGCCTTAGCTACTGCTGTCAAGAAATGGAGACCTTACTGATTGGGTAGGCCTTCCTTGTGAGAACAGACCACCAGAACTTGAAGTTCTTGTTGGAGCAAAGAATTGCCACTCCAACTCAACAAAAATGGCTTGCCAAGTTGCTAGGATATGCCTTTGTGGTTGAATATAAGAAGGGAGTTGAAAATAAAGTTGCAGATGCTCTTTCAAGGAGATCTGATTATGTTCCTAAGTTGTGTCAGCAAGGTGAGTCTTCTAAGGCTAGCTGTTTGCTGCTACTTTCAGTCCCTAGTCCCACTTGGTTGGGAATCCTTAAGGATAGCTATTCTCAAGACCAATCTATGCAACACCTCATTTAGTCCATTCAAGCTAGTACCTCTCATATTGGTTTCACTTGGCAAAATGGGTTAGTCTTCTACAAGGGCAGATTATTTTTGGGTTCTTAGTGTCCTTTGAAGTCTCATGTTTTGCAGCTGGTTCATAGCAGCCCTATGGCTAGTCACTCGAGCTTCCTTAAGTCATATCAGAGGGCAAAGAGAGAACTTTTTTGGCAAGGGATGAAAGCAGATATCAAAGCTTATGTAAGTGAGTGTGATGTTTGCCAAAGAATCAATCTGAAACCTCTGCCCCAACTGGTCTGCTTTAACCTCTGGAGATTCCTATCACTCCTTGGACATATGTTAGCTTGGATTTTGTTGAGGGTCTACCTAAGTCCCAAGGATTTGAGGTAATTTTGGTTGTGGTGGATAGGTTAACAAAATATGTCCATATTGTGCCTATTTCACATTCTTACACTGCTGCAAAGGTTGCATCCCTGTATATGCAATATATCTTCAAATTGCATGGTATGCCAGCCTCCATTGTGAGTGATAGAGATGCCACATTCACTTCCCTATTCTGGTCTGAGTTATTTAGGCTGCAGGGTACTAATTTGGCTATGTCAACAGCTTACCATCCTCAGAAATAGGTTAAGTGGTTGCCTTTAGCTGAGTTTTGGTTTAACTCAAATTTCCACACTAGCTTGAAGTTAACCCCCTTTAAAGCTTGTATGGATTCCCACCTCTCACCTTACAAACTTATGTGCCTGGTACTACAAGGGTGGATGCTCTTGATTCTCTGTTGTGTCAAAGGGAAGCTATCTTGGTTACACTTAGAAGTCATTTGGCTGCTGCTCAAGAAAGGATGAAGGTCCAGGCTGATAAGCACAGGCAGGACAAATCCTTTGAGGTTGGTGATTAGGTCTATTTGAGGTTGCAGCCCTATAGGCAAAGGACTTTAGCTTATAAAGGCAAGTGGAAGCTGTCACCTAGGTACTTTGTTCCTTTTCAAGTGCTACAAAATTTTGGGACAATCTCATACAAATTGGATTTGCTTCTAAAAGCCAAGCTCTATCGTGTTTTTCATGTGTCATGCCTGAAATTGAAGCTTGGTCAGCAGGATCACCTTTTCCTTAATTTACCACTTGTGGATGAAGAAGGTCAGGTGTACATTGAACCTATTAGAGTGCTACAAACCAAGTCCAAATCATTGAGATCTCGAGTGATAACTGAAGTTTTGGTTCAATGGTCAGGGTGTTCCTCAGATGATGCCACTTGGGAGTCTTTGCCCAAACTTCAAATGTCATTCCCTCACCTTGTGGGCAAGGTGTTTTAAATTTGGGGGGGGGGGGGGGAAGGGGAGCGTAATGTTAGGCATCTATTGGTACAGGTGTATGTCATTGTGGAGTGTGTATATTTGTGCAAGTGTATGCATGTATCAGTGCAAATGTGTGAGTGTGAGTGTGCTAGAGGGCATAACAGAAGTTAGTTAGTGTCAGCTAGATGTAGTTGGTTAGATGCAGTTAAAATTTCCAAATGTATAAGAATTCTAAGGCATTGTTATTGGACATTCATTAAGAAACAATATCTTGATTAGGCTCTGTGTGTGTGTGTGTGTGTGTGTGTGTGTGTGTGTGTGTGTGTGTGTGTGTGTGTGTTTCTTCTCATTCTTTGTAAATGGAGGCCTAGGTCCCCTCGAAGTGACCTACTCAAAACAGAGGAGATGGTAAAGGTTTCCACCTAATTAAAATTGCCACTACAATTCATTTTGGTGCTCAAGATTTTTCATATATCAGTTTTGTTTTGAAAGTGTTAGAGGGAGAAGAAGACTAGAGAAGTGAAGTTATGGTGGGAGAAGAAGGATAACTAAGGTTTAAGTGTTGTGTTAGTGGGCTTAAGGTGACGAGGTAGCTTGCCACGTATGAAAGTTGTGAACAAAGTTGTGATTTTCGATGTGGCACTAGAATTATTCTTATACATATAAGGATAATACATATATATTACTAATATTAAAAACTTAAGGTTTTTTTTTTTTTTTTTGGTTATTCTTTTCATTTATTTGGGATAAAACAAACAACTATTTGAAAAAATGACTATTAAAAATTTAAAAATATTCACTAGAAAGTTCTATTTCATGCCTCCATTAGAGAAGTTCCAATTTAAGCAAATGTATCTTGTTAATCCGCATAACCTGCCTAGCTCGTCGAGTTGAAACATGGGTGAGGCAAATAGGCAATTGCCCAAGGCTCCTAATGAAAAAGTCCCTAATTTTTTGCCAATAAAGATATCTAAGTACCAGTGGAAGTATTAATTAAGTTACAAATATTCACCAATAATAAAAATTAGTTTTTTTTTTATATCAAAGAAAAACCAATTAAAGAAAAATCTTTTTGTTGGATGTGGCAATGACTGTTCATTTTTCTCAATTTTAGAGTGTAGAACTCATTAATGTCCCACACAAAAATGTTGAAAGAACTCATTAATTTCCCACTAGTTAATAAATTTATATTCGAATTTTATTTAGAGATATCAAATTTATAATTTTATTAAAATTTTGAATCTGTTGTGAAATAATAGAAATAGATAAAACAAAGTAAGAAGAAAAAAAGAAATTTATATTAATAAACTCTTGTATTCAAGTGGTCATCTACAATTCTTTGATATCTCTTAGATGTGTACAATAACAGTAAGGAAATCCCACATATATATAGAACCTTAGAATGCTTGTAGAGTTTGTGAGATAAGGTTGTAACAATGAGTACAATTATGGATATACATCTCCCCTATAGGCTTTACACATTTCAGCCTTTACACATCCAAAATAACCTTTTCATTGCCCAAACTTTACACATTCCAATCAAATTTTATTTCTAACAGAATCATTATTTTTTAGTATTTTTTTTTTGAGTAAATTATTTTTTAGTATTTGGTTGCTTTAATTAATAAATAGTGTTTTTTTGAGTTGTATAGTTATTGAATAATGCGATAAATTCATTTTAATTTGTAATTTTGAAATTTAAAAAATGGATTTTAAATGAAAAAAAAAAACCAAAATCTAAATAAATCTTTTATTAACATTTAAAATATAAGAATATGCCCCATTTAAAGTAGTCGCCTTAAGTCTCACAATGCCTTGAGTTGGCCCTAGGTTTGGAAGTGTCCGACTTGCCAAGGGCCGTTTGGCTAAGAATTTCAGCCCCAACTCAACAAAACCAACTCATGTACAGTATTATCGGTCAAATTATATCTTCAACCCATTATCAACAACGTGAATTATAGAGCCCATAATTCTATCTATTATGTGGATCCCACCGCCACATATTGGCAACTTTTTCCTTATAAATTGACAGATTGAGTAATTCTAGTACAACATAAAAAGTCACAATTTTTATCACAGTTATATTACATGTCAAATTATGATTGAATGCATATCACTTTTACTTGAACTCACCAATTTTTTTCTACCATTCACAGTCTGCTACATGAACAATTGTGGCTAGAGTTATGATTTATTATGTGGACTTTGAATTTTTGTTGACAAACAAGATTTCTTCCAATGGTAAAATTTAGAACTAACATGTTCATACATAATATACGTAATATACGTAGATACACACATTGTGCATGCATTATATGTAGTATTTATTAAGATCAATTTGAACAATAAAATGTCTTTCATTTAAATATCTTAGTATTTTAATGTTAGACTTGAGTGTATTTGGCATCAGTTATAAGAAAGCAAGACTTAGGTACAGTACTTAGGTGTTATTTCTTAGGTTCCCCTTTTAAGATTCTGCCTTGTGGATTTTTTCTCATGAGAAGGAAATGTATTTTTTAGTTAAGTAGCCACATGCCTGAATCTTAAGAGGAGAACTTCAGAAACAATACCTAGGGTACTGTACCTAAGTTTTGTACGTTATAAGAATGAAATGGTTCTCAAAAAAAAAAAAGTTATAAGAATGAATCTTTTGGGAGTGTTTTGGGGAAAAAAAACGACTCCAATGAAAACAACTTAATTGGTTTAGTTATTTTTTAGTTTTGTAACTTTTTGGCTAATAAAACTGACGTAAAATGGGACTAGAAATTCTAGCTTTAGCTAAAAATATACTTTCTCCAAAATCAAATTTCTAAATTTTAGTGTTTATTCCCAGCAAAAACTACTTTAAATTTTACATTTTCATAAATTGCCTATTAACTTTTACTGGTTTTGACTTGATTCTAGACCAGCTAGATAAAATAAAAACTTCAATTTTGAACTAGTGAGCCATGTATGATGTATCACTTATAACTTTTTCTATATAAAATAAAAACCAATTCAATTTTGAACCAATTAATTCTGTGGTCTACCAAACACTCCCTTTCCCCCCAATACTATATCACTAACTTTAACAAGACTAAGTGGTATAGCGAGTCATGTACCACACATTTCAAAAGCTTAAGATGATAAAAAATAGTGAATGTAATCATTTATTCAATATTTGAACATCCTCCAAGTGAACCTAAACTCCCTTTTATAGAATATTTCAACATGTGAAAATTTTAACTTGACTTGATATCATTTGTTACTTCTCGAAGATCTAATAGATATGCATGTTCTTATGTGGCCCTGATCGACTTTGATAAGGTAATAACTATATTTAGCATTTGAAACAAATTGAAGCGTTAGTGTGTCACTTCTTCCTTGTATGTTTATTTAAAAAGAGCATCTTAACTCTTAAGAATACGAGTTTTTTTTTTTTTTTTTTTTTTTTTTTACAACATGCTAAGACAACAAATTTTTTTATGAAAGTAACATTATTTTCATATGAGTTTACCATATATCGATAGCATTTTTATTGTATGTTAATTATATTAAACCAAATTAGCGATTGTACACCATTTTATGCCGATATATTTGTTTTTTGTTTACAACTTGTTTCACTTCACTTGGCCATTGCCCTCAGGCTCCAGCACCAGGTCCACGGAAGTATAAGAGCACTGTTGTTTGGGCTAAAATGGAAAAATTGAACTATGTAAAGCTTGACAGTCGATTTATCCAATGCTAGAGGAAGAAAAAAAAATTTGAAAATCAAATTTTTTTTTTTTTAAATGTGAACATATATCAAGAATCAAAGTAATTAGAATATGTCCCTTTCAAAGTTTTTTCCTTTGTCCGATCATTGTAACTTGTTAGTTATTATGAGATATTATAAAAGCGACGAGGCATAGACATGGTCATGTTCAAAAGATCGAGATACATAAGCCCTGGTCATGACTTTATTCGATCAGACTTGCTAAAGTCTCTTCTCAACAGTAAGTCAATACAAATTTATAAATACAAATTGACAGTAATGAAGATAATAGATAATTTTCCTATCACGTTTAGGAAAGATTAGTCTAATATAACACTAGCTTTATTAGGGTTTTTCTTTTCCACACACCCTTCACATCGATCATGGTGTTCCATAGTCATTATAAAACGCTTACCGCACAACATTAGTACCTTCCCAAGAAGATAAAATATGAAAATTCCACAATCACTTTTTCTTTTCTTTTTTTCAACTTTATTATGGATAAAGTTTATTTCTCAACCTACTGAGATGATTGGTTGTGTGTATAGTCTGTATAGACATCACTTACATACAACTTGTCATAAACACCATTTTTTTTCCTACCACTTATGTGTTACAATTACCACTTGAAAAAATTGTCAAACAATTTGTGACTCCAAAGACTTGTTTTTTTAAGGCAAAAAAATAAAAATAAAAATTGGTTGGTTGATTGTAAGATTGAGGGATCGAAACCTCATATATACAAACCCCATAGAGGGGACGCCTAGCTTTTTAACTCTTCATTTTTGGCAACCAAGGAGTCAAGTTAGTAGAATTGGAGAATATATCAAATCAAAACCTACCATATATATGGAAACCAACCCAACCTATTAATTAATAAAAACCAATCCAAGGCAATAGGTTTAGTGAGTTAGTTGCACACCCATAACCAAAATTACCAAAATACCCCATAGAAACTCCAAAAAGACTGAAATGCCACTAAAATCTCCCAAATAACCAAAATACCGCTTGAAACATCTAAAATGACCAAAATACCTTTAAAGCATTCAAAAATATCAAAATATACATATAACCACCAAAATCATCAAAATAGCCTTGAATCTCTAAAATATCCAAAATTCTCACCAAAAAAAAAAAAAAAAGAAAAATACCCTTGTAACCACCAAAATGAGAAATATACCATCAAAACTTAATATTTTTAAAAAATACACCAAAAACCTCTAACTTGACCAATTTTGACAGTATTTTATCCCAATAACAATATAATGAAAAAGTGAATTGGCCAAAAACTTGCAATTGATAATTAAATTGACCAATTTTGAATATATAATGAGAATTCAATAAAAAAAAATACAATAAAAATTGTGTAATCATTCACAAAAATTTTGGTCTTTTTAAATTTATTGGTTCTTAGGCTATTTTGGTCTCTCTCTTTTTTCTTTTTTCTTTTTGGTCATTTTAGAGGTTCTGTATTTTGGTCATTTTCGCGACACCAAATGCATTTTGATAATTAAGGATATTTCGAGGATATTTTGGTTATTTTAAAAGTTCTAAAGGTATTTCGGTAATTTTAGAAATACAAAGATATTTAGATATTAAGAAATTTTAAGCACATGCTCAAGTCAAAAAATAAAAATGAAATAAAAAAGTTTCAAGCACATGTTTTTTTTTTTTAACTTTAGATATGATAGGATTTTAATTTATGTTGTTTACTTCATGTTGATTATTCTTATCATCAGGTTAAGAAACCAATCAATTTTTGGTGTAAACGGGGTTCAAACCTCAAATCTCTTATTTGAAGATAAAAAACTTTACAAGTTAAGTTATAACTCGAAACCACCAAACATATGTTGTTCTATAAGTAGAATGAGAGGTCATTATACATTTATAATGTTAAGCATACACGTGTAAACGAAGTTCCACCTTGAATAAAAAAACAAGAGAGAGGTTAATATTATATAATTGGGCCCAAATTTAAAGATTTAAAATTTTGAATTAGGTAGTATTAATATATATTATGTAACTTACTCAATTGGGGAGTATTATCTCCCATGCACAAAATTTGAAAAAATTAAAAAAAAAAAATCATTAAACAGTTTCAACATTCAACCTTTGAAATTGAATTGTATGGTCGAATGCTTGACCGGAACCTTCGACTGTTCCATAATCTGCGTGCGGTCACGGGGTCACAGTAAACGTTGCCCCCACACGACTATGGCATTATTAATTAGCTAAATTTATTAGTATCCACTATCCACAAACTATCCAACCCTCCAAAGTCCAAAGTCCAAAGTCAAGAGCTCAAGCACCGCAAAGCAAAGTGTTGAGTCGGCTGCTAAACGACAAAAAGGTGGAACCCATAAGTAGAAAATAATCTATACTATTATTTAAGGGGTTTCTCTTGTTTGAATCCCTCATTTTTTAGTTCAAAAATGCAATTATACTCCTATGTTTAAGTAGAGACAAAACTAAAAGACAATTTGGTAAAAATGCAACTCTAACTCCCACTAAAACATTACCTAAAAATTAAGACCACTCTTCTATTAATTTTCAAATTGATTTATTCACTTATAAATTAAATTTTTAAAATAAAAATTATATATATATAAAATAAAAAACACAATTTTTTTCTCTACAAAATAGGACCACTAACAAAAAAAAAAAAAAAAAAAGACTCATTGCACCTGCGAAGAATGTGACGAGTCTAGTGTACTATTATTCGTGCTAATTTGTGGGCTGGGCCCTGGTGAATCCGTCAAGGAACCCAATGCATTAATTGATTTGGTAGTACCTCTCATATTTATTTTTTTTACTTTTTTTATAAAAATATCCTGAAATATCTCTTACATTATTTATAAAAAGTACATGTATATATATATATTATCATCTTAATTCTTATCTGGTATTTATAATGTAATAAAAACTGTTAAATATTTTTTTTTAATTGAAATCAATATATTAATCAGTTTTTAATATAAACAAAAATTAAATCTCAAATCTCTTACTCAATCATTAAAAATTTTACAAAATTAACTGGCTGAATAAGAGTTGAAAACGTGGTTTTAAGAAAATATAACAGAATATGCAAATAGTCAAATACTGCCGTTTTTAATGACTTGTTAATATATTTTTATTTCGTTGAGACTCAAATAATGATGTTTATTCTAATATATCATGCGTACAACTTTTGAGCATGCAAGGCTGGTGGGAAGTTCACGTTGCCTTAAGCAGATCGCTCAAATTAATACAGCTACCATCTAAGTGTAGGCCCTTACTGTATATGTAGTCCAGTTGACACATATCTTTGATTTAGCCTGGACCCTAGAAAGATTTGACTTGACTATTTAAATAAGAACAACTCTTAATTTCTTTGTCTTTCAATAGCCTCAAGGCCATTAATGCGAGGCCAATCGGCCGATCTCATGGTCCTGAGAAGCTTCCTTTGTCTATTTAAGATTTTAGATAAGCCGAAGCTTCCCTTGTCTATTTAAGATTAGATAAGCCTCATGACCACAGCCAATCTTGAAACCTTAGAAGAATTTCCTTATTTCTTTGATGTCACGGCTAATCTCGCGACCTTGTTCAACCTCATGGCATTAAAAGATTTCGATAGCTATTTTAGGTTGGTCTCATCATTTGTGACCTCAGCCAATCTCATAAAATTAGTACATTTCCCTCTTTTTTTTTTGAAGTTAGGTCAAGTCTTACGGTATACAACGGATCACAGGTCTCGATCAAACCATTGAATTAAAAGATATCATAAATCCCTAATGTATCATAGTCCTATTAGATTGAACTAAATATAATTGTGAGGTTGCACACATTTGATTTTTTTGGTCATTAAACATTAATGATTCCTCAATTATTATTGTAATTACCCTTTAAAAGGGGCAATTACAAAATAATTAAGGGTTATTAAGGCCCTCATAAATGTGATTTGGCTAAAAATAGGCTAAAAATCTCAGAAAATCCCATAAAATAAAAAAATTGTGGCTAAAACTCACTTCCAAAAAATCACATTTGCTCACTCTTTTATCAATATACCTTAAACCATTGCAAATTTTTTAATGAGTTTTTTATTATTGAAAAATATATATTCGGTGTTTCAATTTAAGCACAAGAACAACCGAATTTGGTTAAGAAAAGAGTGAGATCTGATTTTTTTTTTTTTGACATTGACCATGCTATCAGTCACAAGAAGCTATGGGGAAAAACCAAGATTTACTTGGCCCCCACTTACTTTTGCTCCTGTTGTTGCTCTTCACTCAAATAAAATCAAACCAAGCCATTTAACCCCCTCCAGAAGCTTCTCGTTCCACTATAAAAAGAAGTGAAATCCTTAATTATTCCAAAGCACCACATTTCCCTAGAACTCTAGAGGAAATAAGATTTTGTCTTGCATCTGGTATGTCTAAGGGTCTGTTCAGTTAGAGGAATGAAAAAGTTGGAGAATGAAAAATATTTAGTTTTTTCTCTTTTGTGTTCAGTTAGAGGGGTGGAAAGGTGAGAGGGTAGAAAACTCTTTTGTTTGATTGGAGAGAAAAAAAAAAAGATGAAAAATATAATTTATATAAATTGACTATTATACCTTTGTTACATAATATATAAGAAATAGATTTATTTGTATTCATTAAATAATATAAAATTTATCACATCATATATATAAATTTATATTATTATTTTTATTATTATAATGTAAAAATTAGATCAGGTCACGTTGAAAAGAGAGAGAGAGAGAGAGAGAGAAGCAAACGTTCAAGTCACGTTGAAAAAAAAAATGTCGACCCGAAGAGAAAACTTTTTCCCAGATTTTCTCTCCTTACTATTTTCCTTCTCCAACCAAACAGTGAAAAACAGCATTTTTCATCATATTTTCCTCTCTTTATTTTACATTCTCCCTATTTTCACCACAAACGAATGGACCCTAAGTCTCAAAGTGTGAGTGAGTACTTCCTTGCCTCTCCTTAAGAGGAAATTCTAGCATTTTGCCCTTATTTTTTAAAAAAATTTACTAATATGTCCTTATTTTGAAACTATTTAGGTCCATACCCCTGTTTTGAAACTCGATTTTAATAAAATCGAGTTTCAATCAAAAACTCGATTGGTTTAAAATCAAGTTATGCCAAATGAAAAAAAAAAAATTTGTGATACTCAAGTTGATAGAACTCGAGTTCCATATCTATAATTGTGTTCAAGGAGTCCTATAGTAGCGTTTAAAATGGAACTCGAGCTCCCTGAACTCGAGTTCCATGCAAGTTTTTTTTATTTTTAGTTTGATCACCCCGTACCTATAGTTGCGTTCAAGGAGTCCTATAGTGGTGTTTTAAATGGAACTCGAGCTCCATAAACTCAAGTTCCATTCAAGTTTTTTTTTTTTTTTTTTTTTTTTTTTTTTTTTTTTTTTTTTAAGTTTGATCGCCCCATACCTATAGATGCATTCAGTAAGTCATATAGTGGCATTTTAAATGGAACTCAAGCTCCATGAACTCGAGTTCCATGCAAGTTTTTTTTTTTTTTTTTTTTAAGTTTGATCGCCCCATACTCGATTTTCTAAAAATCAAGTTTTACGTTGAAACTCGATTTTGAGAAAATCAAGTTTCCAAAGAGAAACATATTGCTAAAGTTTTTAAAAAATAATGGCAAAATGCTAGAATCCCCCTTCTTAAGAGTCCATTTGGATTGAGGAGGGAGGGGGAGAGTGAAGGAGAGTAAAGTAGAGTAGAGTTGAGTTGGCTAAAAATAAGCTAATTTAGCTAATCCTACTTTACTTTCACTCCCTCTCCCTCAATCCAAAAGGACCTAGAATTCTAGAAAAACTTCCCTAAAACTCTAGAGAAAGCAAAGAAGTATTTGTAGTGAATCTGGTCTACCTACTTCCATAAAAAGCACACTTATTTTTCAATTCCCTTCACTAATCAGACACCATCACCATTATTGCATTCAAGTTCTCATAACATGATCACATGCTAGATCTAAGTTCATTACAAATCACACACAATCGCATGTTCCTTTAAATTCCAAATCATGTTCATCATCTCCATTCTTAATCTTGGCATTCAATTGATTGTTGGTGACATGATTATTCACGGCTATATTCTAGAAGATTGTTTTTTACAAGGTAAGGTGGGTGCCTAATATTTTCCTACCTTGTAACTTAGCCTTTGTACATAGACCCAAGGATCTCAAACTAGTTCTTGTCCATGTAATTTTACATCTTGTAGAATATAATTAGGAGCAAAGCCATGTAATATTTAGATGGTACCTAGGACCAATGTCTTGTATTTTTCTCCAATGCCTAAGTCAACAAGGGCATCTCTTTATTTTTCTAAACTCAAAAGAGTTTTAGAGAATTTATTTTTGCAAAACGTGAGCTTACCTTTTATGTGGATGTACAACTCTCTTTATATATAGTTGAATGGGATCTTTAATTTGGCGTTCTATCAAGGGTGAGTTTAGTTTAACTTTTTGCTTTTGGACTTTTGAAAAAGTGATTAGTTGCAATTCTTGTTAAGGGGATGCAACACGAAAATGCACTTTTTACGTTTACAAGACTGAAAATTTTAATTTCAAAATTTCACCAACCACCCTATTATTATGTTTTCAAACTACGAACCTGTTTTTAGCCCAAAATGCACCAAATGGGCACTAGGAAAGAATCGTCCTTTAATTTGCTCAATTACTCAACACCAAGAATTCTTGCAGATCTGGGCTAATTCTTGCCAATCATATAGTTCTCTTCCTCTTCTATTAACTTGAATATAGGCGGAATTCTCTGATAATTAAATCACCTCTTTCCTTATAAATTAATTTCTGTTTGAGTAACAGACTCTCTATGAGGGGACTAATTCTAAGCGCATCAGAATACTTTCTAGAATGACAAAATGTAATTCTTACTCTCCTCAGTTGTCATTTTCATATTTTTCCTTGATTTAAACTCATGACATGCTTTAAAATTAAATCATTGAATTCAGAATAAATTATGTCAAAAATAGCAAAATTTTCACCATGCTCCTATGGCAAGAAATCAAGCATTAATATTTGTGGGCTCTATCATTATCAAATTTCTTCTCTTTGCCGTAAAGCAATCATCCTAACTTTAAATGATAGTGACTCTCAAAAAAAAAATATATATATATATTTTTTAAAGCTTTAAATTATAGTCATTGTCCATAATTCATTAAAACGATAGCGGTCCAAAGCAAAATACTAAAAACAGCTGACTCAAAATATCATTTCAAAAAGGCTGTCATGTTCATTGCCATGGACAACTTAATGCGCATGTTAGCTGAACCGCCAATTAGTTGTTTCACCTATAAGCAAGTTGACAAAAAGCGACACATGCCAAGTGGATCAACATCTTTGAGGTTGCAAGTTGCATCCAAGGCAAGTTCGTTTGCTTGGATAATCAAAACTCATTTTAAACAATAATTTGATTTTAGAAACGCCAAAGTCAAAATTCAACACCATGTGTTTTTTGAAATTTCATTCTTGAATCTTCGAGTCAAAGACTTGGAATTTTATTTTTTTTTTACTCTTTCTTTTTTTTGACAAAAAGATTCTTTAATTGGGGTAAGAGAATGGACACGTATTATTATTATTATTATATGAATCAAAGACTTCGTATAGGCATCTCTAATATGCACGTGGTACATTTAATCGCCTAAAGTATGTAAAGTAAACAATTCAAGAATACATATATCCAAAAAGTTTTTACTCGATGGACTAGCATAAGGTTTCTCTCAGGTAAGGTCATGTCAAGGACGAAACCAAGAGTTTTCTTTTGAGAGCCCCACTTAAAAATGTGTCGACCTACTTTCCATAAAAAAATATTGAAATCTTATTATTATTTTTAAATAATTTTAATAGTTATAAGCTTAGTTGTTAAAAATGTGTCGATATGATGTAAAATTTATAGGAAAATTATTAATAGGGTAAATTGCAAATTATTAATAGGGTAAATTGCAAATTACAACCATAAAATTTGAGAGTGTTTGAATTTTATATCTTGATATTTCAGAATTTAGATTTTACCCCTTAAAATTTGAGAGTATTTAGATTTTACACTCTAACGTTTCAAAATTTAAAATTTACCCATTAAAGTTTAGAGGTGTTTGGATTTTACTCCCCAAAGTTTGAAGTGTTAAATCCTAACACTCCCAAACTTTAGGGGATAAAATCTAAATTTTGAAATGTCAAAGTGTAAAATCCAAACACCTTAAACTCCAGGAGGTAAATCTAAATTCTAAAATTTCAAGATGTAAAATCCAAACACCCCCAAACTTTAGGGGTGTAATTTGCATTTTACCCTTACAAATATTTATTTATTTATTTATTTAAATGGTATATTTATTATAAAATTGGAACATATGAAACTTTTTTTTTTTTTAGAAAAAGAACATATGCAACTATATAATTACTACCTTAATTATTAATTATGCTATAATATTTGAAAAATTAAAACAAATAAATAAAATCAAATGAAAATATATCTATAACCTCCATATTCAAATTTATCAAATGTAAAAGCGTTAATACATAATATATAAGTCAAAACCTTATCATATTCATCATTGCCTAATCAAATTCAACTCCATGGTCCAAAAAGAAGAGAGAGAGAGAGAGAGAGAGAGAGAGAGAGAGAGAGAGAGAGAGGGGCATCATGTGGAGTTAGAGAGCCAAGGAAAATAAAATTTGAAAGTGGGCAAATGTGTGATCTAAAATTTTTTTAGGGGAAAAAAAAAACCCATGCTAGGTCTTTGTATTGAGCTAAGGTAGTAGTAGCTTAATAATTTTATCTAAACACAAGTAGAAAAACATTTCGGCTCAACTCAAAGCCCAAAATTATAGTGAAAACCCTATTTTAAACCATATGTCATATATGTGTGCATTGGCGACTCCATGTTAGAGCCAGGGTTGTCATAGGACCACCCGAACCCGAACTTGGAAAAAAAATCATTATTATATATAAATTAAAAAAATTATGATTTTTTATACCCTTAAAAAAATGTGTGACCACACTAAATTTTTTTTAGGCCTGATATAATTAAACTTTAGACAAAGTTTAGTAATAAACTTGGTTGTAAACTGTTGATGCTCATCTTTGGAAGCCCAGCAGAAAGGAGAAGCCCAGCAATACAGGCAGAAAAGAGTTAGAAAATGGATAAAAAAAGTCATTAAGCCCAAGCGGCAGAAATAATGGATTATAAGTCCGTAAAGCAAACAAATGGACCTTGAGGGGGTAAATGGGCCTAAAAAGGCTCGAAAAGAGAGAAATAGCAAACCCATGGGCGAAATGAATGTAGAAAAAGTTAGAATGAGCCACGCCTGCCACGGCAGGCCCAAAGTAATATAAGTAAAGAAAGTAAGGGGCAATAGAGGATTTATAAGCCCCAAGGATGAAGTATGGAGTAGTTGAACCGATGAAGCCCAATGAATTGGTAAAAGCCCATGGGAAGCATGGAACTAGCAAGGGCCGAGGATGCCCCAAGAAAGTAAATGGGCCAAGGCCGCCCAAAAGGAATTAAACGGGACATGGAAGCCCGCAAACGAAGTGATGGGCTTATTAGGCCGTTAGAAAGGAAACAACAGCAAGCCCAAAGAAGCCCAGTGGCCCTGGGTCAAATAACATCATGGCAGGAATGGTGGAATAGTGTGGCAGGAGATAACAGTGAAGGCTCAAGGGTAAAACACGGAAAAACGTAAATAAGATGAAGCCCACAATCGGGTAAAGCCCAGTCCCAAGAAAGAAAGCCATAAAGAATGCGAAGTTAGAAAAAAAAAAAAAAAAAAAAGCTCAGGCCATAAGAAGTTAGGAACGGATGGCAGAATGGGCAAACAAACCTTCAGATCGCGGCGAACGCATGAGTAGCAAACAGATTTTTGGACGAACATAGAAGTGAGACACGCGCAAGACCCAAACATCACCAACCTGTACCTAGCCAATATAGGAAGTGGTGGGTCATAGGTCAGAGGTAAGAGGGCATGGTCTAGAGGTGAGGAGAGGGGAAAACCTATTTTGAGGTTCTTGCTCAAGCTCTTTTGGGGGAAGTGTCCTGCTAGGATGACATGTCACCCAAAAGAAGCAAGGCTGAGTTGGAACTACTAGGTGCATGCCATGAGAGACGAAAAGAAAGAGAAAGAGCGCCCATGCCGTGGCAAGTAAGAATGCCACGGCATGCAAACAAACAAACAAAATAGAACGTCTTCGCCTGGTGATATGGAGTGGCGCTGGCTGGGTACCTGACCAATCAATAATGGTCGGCAAGGACACACGAACTAGACAAAGACGGTTAAAGACTAAAATGGTAAAAGCCAGCCGCGGCAAGTATTATATAAAGACATTCACTATGCACGAAACAAAAACGGCAATGGTGGCCTAAACAGAGAGAATCACAATAACTAAGAAAAATAAAACAAAGAAAGAAATAACTAGAGAACAGAGAGAATGAGAGAAAATAGAGAGAATAGAGTGACAAGCATGCACTAAATAGGTTGATTCTCTCTTTCTCCCTCTCAAACTCATGTTCTCTGCCATCAGTAAGAGGACCTCCCTGGGCACAGGTCATTTAGGACCACTTCCTTAAAGCAATTAATTTCTCCCCTGGAGAGATTACTCGCGTTGAGGAAATGTTCCCCTTCTTGGCTTAAACCCCGTAATGTACCATGGCAGACTAATATTCATTTTGATTTAACAAACTTACTACTATTTCCCCTATATTCATTTTCGTTGTCGTCTCACTAAAATACATATTTCTTGCAATGATTCATTATTTACTCGTCTGTATAAGTGAACGAATCTCTTTATCATCTTTGTTATATCTACCTGCTTTAATCATTTTAAATAGCTCTGCCTGCCATAGGTATATAATCTAATTCGCGGTAAAGCGGGGCGTGGCTTGCGCATAAGCCAAACCAAGATGGGTTGCAATTGGACCGGTCCCAACTCTCTAATCTAGAATACTTTGGGCCTGACACGGCAAGAAGTAGTTCAGCCCAAAACTACACAAAAAAGGCCCACCACATAAACTAAGGTTACAACTTCACTCAATATTTTCTAATTGAATATGAATTTTGACAAATTCACAATTATATTACATTTTTTTTCTTATATCCTCCATGCTTATAAAATTCAAGAAGATCAAAGATCTATAGCTTATGTCATCAATCATATGTTTAATTTTGAGTTATTGTAGTCTATAATTATACGCAAAAAATAAGTTTATAGATCAAATAGTAAATAACATTTAATTGATATGGAATTTGACGTGTGTTTTAAAAACATAAAGCACATACAATTCAACGACTAGATTTTCAAAATGTAGTCATGTTAATTTGTTTAGTGAAAATTGTAGTCTTAGGCTACAACTAAGTTTGTAGTCAAACTTTGGTCTTTTTAACAATATATCAAGCTCTTACAAAAAAAAAAAATCTAAGGAAAATTATATTTAACTAAAATTTTGAAAGAGATATAGCTTGTAGCATTAATAATGAGATTAACATGCAATGTTTTCAAAAAAAAAAAATCGTAAAAGGAAATTGTTAGACTTTATGTATTTGGGTTTTTTTTTTTTTTTTGGCTTTTTTTTTGTTATCAATATATGAAAGCTATCTTTTTATTGAATTTTGTATAATTTAAATTTCTTAATGACTACCCTAACAAAATTCCTAAAACCGCCACGGTATGTACCATACAATTTATGAGTATTTTTAATATACCCTTATGATTCCCGGGGGGGGGGGGGGGGAGGGGGTGTTGATCATTTATTAAAAACACCAAAAAAAATATAAGTTAAATTTCAAAACTCTAGATGAAATCTTATAACTGACGTATCTGCGTAATTTCCATAAAACTAAAAATATCATAGTTGTTTGTCCAATTCTATTATAAAAATCGTTAGTTGGGTTTCAAATGTTTCATTCCATTTGTTGTAATAAAAAAGATTTTTTTTTTAATCCATGCATTCAAGAGTAGTACTATAACAGAGCGGGTTAATCATGGGATAATTATAATTATCAGGCCCTGAGCTGTGCCACTTCACCTTGAAATCAATTGGCGATAAAAAAAAATATTTAAATTTTTTATGGCATTTGACATCATGCCTCTTGAGCACGTTTTTAGAGCGATTATAGAGAGTCGAATTTTTGTCTCTCCAACAATCTACCCCTCACAATCACGTTTCTGTGACTTAAATCCATGACCTTGACTCTAGTTTGATATTTCAGACTATAAGCTGTGCGGCTGTATCTCAAAATCAATTGATAATGGAAAAAAAAAAAAAAAAAAGTACACTTAGTTCTTTTATAGCATTTTGACAAACTTGTTTTTAAAGCAGGAGTTGATTGTGGACAACAACAATCCCCTGCGCTCACAATAGGCAGTACTCTAATATGTTGGGCCCAAATCCTGGGGTAGTTCTAACTTCTTATCTTCAAAGAAAAACAATGGACGTATTGGCTGACGGGGTGGATAAAGAATCTAGCGTCACCACTGTACTCATCTCTATCCAATTCAAGAATTAAAGTAATGCTTTTTTCAAAAGCGACAAAGTTTTTTTTCCATTTTATTGTACCAATCCACATGAATCCATGCCTTGTTCTCAAATTAAAAATGCAAACAGTGCTTAAAAAAAAAAAGACATATTAACTCAACCTTAATTTTTAATTATTTTGAAGGATGTGGGATGCATTATTGTAATCTGAACCACATAAAGCTTTAGGTACAAGCCTGGAAGTAGCCTCTAAACTGATAGATTTGTTTGGGGGCATAAACTATGGACCCTCCATAATTACAAAGATACCGACAAACTCAGAAAAGATAGCCCACTTGCCAATATGATGCTTCTTTCCTCTATCCTCGAAGCTAATGTGAAACCCACCTTTCCCCCTCTCCTTCCTATTTCCCACACACAAAATCAATGCTCTTATATACCTTCACTACACTCCTTTTTTTCCACTCAAACCTGTTTTCCCATTCCTAGATTTGAATTTCCACACACAAACTACTCTCTCTCTCTATTAATCATCTCTCTCTCTCTCTCTCTCTCTCTCTCTCTCTCTCTCTCTATTAATCATCATCGTTAATCATCACACACAGCCACAACCGCAGCTAGATGGCATCTATAGATGAATCTTCAACCTTAGAACTCATTAGAGAACATCTTCTCAATGATTTTGCCTCCATGGAGAGTTTCATCACTAATCTAAATCATTCTATCTCCAACAATATCTCACAAAGCCAGTCAAACCAAATTGAAAGCACCAACACAGATATTGAAATCTCTGATTACTTGCTACCCAAAGAAGAACCAATCATCACCTATCCTTCCAACGATTCCAATCTTGAAACAAAACCCACAAACCCCCACTCATCAAAGCCTCCTAAAGGTCCAAAACCTTCGAACTTAAGCCATCGCCGTCCATCCTTGAACGTTGCAATACCTCCACCAACAACAACAACCTTTGTTGGCCTGAATTCATCACAGCCCATGTTGGTAACTACAAGTAAGCTCAATGTTTCGGATTCTCATAATGAAAGTAAGCATTATAGGGGTGTTAGGAGAAGGCCATGGGGGAAGTTTGCAGCTGAAATACGTGACCCCAATAGGAAAGGCTCGAGGGTATGGCTTGGAACCTTTGATACCGCCATAGATGCTGCTAAAGCTTATGATAGGGCTGCGTTCAAGTTGCGTGGAAGCAAAGCTATACTGAACTTTCCTCAAGAAGCTGGGAACTCTTCTTCTGAGTTCGATGTTGCTGATACCGCAGAAGTGTGTATTGGTAAGAAAAGAAACAGAGAATATGAGAGTGAGAGTGAGAGTGAAGAGAGGAAGGAGATGAAGAAAGAGAAGGTAATCAAGGCTGAGAGTGTTTCACTCTCAAGTTCAAGTTCAAGTTCAAGCACTATTTGTCCATTAACGCCGTCAAGTTGGACCGGTGTATGGGATTGTGATGGTAAGGGAATTTTCAGTGTGCCTCCGTTATCGCCGTTATCTCCGCATCCTTCAATGGGATATTCTCAGCTTTTGGTTATATGAGAGAGATATGATATATCAAATCTGCTAATTGTGGTGGTGGTATCACAGAGTTGGGAAAAAGCTGTTGCACATATGTTTTTACACACATTTCCTCACACTCGATAAAATAACTAAAATCGTGAGGAAATGTGTGTAATATATATACCTGCTCCATAAAATTTACTAAGCTTGGAAAACATTAGAAGAGTCTCTCATGAGGTGTGGGAAATCTAAATTGGTTTAGAGGATATGATAGTAGGACACTTGTGGTGTTGAATTTTTTCTATTCTTTTATGTCTAGATGCTTTTCTAACCAAGATACAGACTTGGGACTTTTATTTGTAATGGATGGTTGGAGCTAGAGTTTTACTTTTCTTTCCTGCCTCTTTGTTTTGGGTGGGTAATATTGTACATTTGGTCTTCAAATTTTAATCTCTATTTCCAAATTGACATTGTACTTTTCAATGTTTCATTTCAGTTTCTATATATTTTTTTCAAATGTTTTAAAAACATCGTGATTTATTGTCAATTAATGGATATAAAATGTTGACGTGAGAAGCAGAATTCATCTAATTCAAATCATTTGCATGACATTGGAGCCTAATGTCAAGAAGTGTGATTAAAGGAGGGAAAAAAGATGCCCCCAACAACGACTCTGGTAACTAAGAACTACTACACAAATCTGGTCATCCTCCAGACCAGCCAACTTCCCAAAATTAAAGACCAAGACAATGACCCAAAATCAAAGATTGTTGTTTCCATCAATCATAAATTTGCAACTGGAGATTATTAGAAAAGAATTTTGGTTTTGCTTTGGGATTATTGAGATGTGAATTTATATTTAAGATTCAATACTAAATTAATACATTAAAAAAAAAAAACTAAAATCTGTATTTTGTTAACAAAAAAATCAATACATTTCAACTTAATCATTTTGCAAGATGTAACTCAATTTTTTTAACCAAAACAATCTCCTATAATTAATTCTGTATTAAAATTCAATGAAATTTCTTTTGTCATATACTCTCTACCACCTAATTCCATATCTAAAAAATATTTTTTTAATAAGGGAAAAATACAAAAGACCCCTAAACTTTGGGTCGAAATCAAACCGACTTCACCACACGGGGGTGTAACTTGATGGTAGGAGTTCTCGTTTTGCACTCAAAGGGGTGCGGTTCGAGCGATAGCCCTAGTAAGGCCTGTGTGGTACACGTAGTATTATCCATTGCTGTCATGTAGTGTGGGGTCGATGAGCCCACACCAGAAACCCCCTTTTTTATTCAGCAAAAAAAATATAAAAAAATATTTAAAAAAAATAAATCAAATTGACTCCTTGCTCTTTATTTTGAAATAACAAGACTTTGTACTTTAAAATTTTTCTATTTTGATGTTTTTGTTGTTATTTTGTTTAAGAAATTCACATAAATTTTAAAATAATGTTTTCAATATGGAGGCACCATTGAAGGGGCACTACAATTTTTTTTTTTAAGAAGGGAAGGGGGTGTAGCCGCATAGGTGTGAATTAGTTGACTATTTCTATTTTTTAAGGACTCCTTTAATTGGCCAACTTAATTGTTAAGGGAAAATTAGATAAATCTTTCAAAAATTTTAAATTCAAATTTAAAATCTATGTATTCTAATTTTTTTAACTACATCTATACTATATATAAGAGGATTTCATTCTTTGAACTGAACTTTTATTTAGTTCAAAAATACTCTTATTAATGAATAATAACTTCTCTTAGAAATAGGGTCATAAATGTCAAATAATAAATTTCATTTTGAATTCAAAAAACTCCTAAATTTTAGGATTTTTTTTCCTTAACATTCATCTTTTTATTCCCTATAATTTATCATTTTTTTTCATAAGAATAAAAGTAAAACAACCCCAATTTAAAAAAAAAATTAAAAACTAAGAGAACTCTTAAAATTTAACATTTTCCCCTAAAGTTCATCTAAAGTACATCCTTTTTATTTGTTTGAAAAATAAAAAATATATATTCTCAAATTATAATAGATACAAATTATTAACCTTTATAAAATTAAAAAAAAAATTAGAAAAGCCTTTGAATACGTGCATGTGCTCAAAGGCTAATATATTTTATTAAGTAATTACTTGTGGGGGCATGATCCCTCGTACCCCACAAGTAGTTTTGTCTCTAGTTACCACTTACCAACAATATAAGAAGTCGTGAGGTGATGTGGTGACTGGTGAGAGAGTAACGACTGGAAAGATGTTTCATATGCAACTTTTTTTTTCTTTTTTTTTTTTTTTTACATGAGTTACACAAGAAAATCTAGTTTATCATGCCAATATTTTTATTCTATCAATTGATGACAAGGACATTTTTGAAACATTTCAAAATATATTGGGACTAAGATTATTAAACATTTAAAAGTACATATACAATTTTGAAATAAGGATAAAAATTAGAGAAGATAATTTAACCAATTTTCTTTGGTACATTGTTTCTTAACCCAAACTGCACGTGCATGTTCTAGTCTACATATTAATATTAGCAACCTGTTTGGTGAGGTAGTCTAAACAACAATTTTTAGTGTTTAAATACTGAAAATTATGGACCAAAAAAAAAAAAATTAACGCGTATGGTAAGGGATTTCTTTTAAGAGTGTTTGAGTTACGTTTCGTATTCTAGGGTATTTGAACACTGAATTTAGAAAAATTTTCTTACTAGTTTTCAGTTTTCAATTAACGTTGTTCAATGGCATTTTTGTAAATATGTTAAAAACCGCAAGTCCCACCTAATTAGACCACACTAAACAGAACTTCTTCTCTCTTTCATGCTCCCCAAGACTTCTTTTCTCTCTCTGTCTCCTACCATTCAGGTCTGGCTTCCCTCTAACGCCTGATGTGGTGCCTGGCCCAAGGTACTTGATGAGTTTTTGGGTCAAGCTCCCAATTTACTTGTTTTTGATGGGTCTAGAATTTTCTATAATGGGAAAACCTCCTGAAGCCAACCCAACGGCTCAAGAGAAGGTGCTTTAGGCCAAATTTGTATTCTATTATCCTGTGTGTGTGCTTCCTGAGAAGGCTCAAGCTAGGTGGTGCTAAGCTAACCCCTTTTTAGTCATTCCTTTCTTTTCTCTTGTGTGTGTCTCTCCCAAAAATTGCCAACCCCCTCCCTCTAACTATTGGCCTTTATTTATAGACATCTCTTAGTGGGATCGTCATGATGAAGGGGGTGGTTTTAATGTTGGTGGCTCTCTCTGGGACATATTCCTGACCAGATAGGACCCACCTCTCGTGACTGACATGACTCTCTTTAAACTTGCACCCATCACCAAATGGTACCCGACAAACTATTTTTCCTAAGGCATTATCGTTCTCCTCTGTTCGGGCCCTGACCTAGTATTGGGCCCCCGACCTTGTAACCTTGTGAAGGCTGATAGGCTAGGCCCCGACTTTATACTAGGCCCCAATCATGTAACCCTTACGGAGGCCAAAGGGCCGGGCCCTCGATTTGATGCTCGTACACCTCAATCTGTTTGATAATATTGTTGTCGGTAGTAGTTGCCTCTAGACAATCATATTTGGCAGCACTGTTGGAGCTAAAGAAGGGCATTGTAAATGACCCATTTGGGCAAGTGCATTTTTTAGATTTAAATAAACCTTCACAAGTTTACAAAACCCATCTCATAATAATAGTTATCAATTACAATGTTATGTGTAGAAGGAAAAGAAGATTATGGAGACATTAAAAATCCATTAACGTATAATTTAAAGATTTGTTCAAACTTGGATTTGCAATCAAATTTGTGGATTTTTAAAATTCAAACTAGAGTCTTTAATGCGTGGGTTTCGGCAAAGGCGACTTTCTCCACCTTGGAATGCTTTGATAGGGATGAGAACCACCAAGAGAAAAGGTCGAGTAGTGGGTTTTAAGGACACAAAGAAAAAGTAAAGAGGGAAGGAGTAGGTGTAACACCCCAAACTCATACCAAGGACTTAGATGTACGACCTGTTTTATAAATAATCAACAATAATATAATGAAACAGATCATAATTAAATATCCACAAATAAACTTCAAACCATCAAAATCTTTCCTATGAAATCCATAAAAACAAAAACTTTAACAATAAAGTCTTCAAATACAATCTCAAAGAATTCCACAAATGCCAAACTCACTATCCTAAAAAAATATACTAAAATAGTTCGCCAACTAACATAGCTCTAAAAGAAGTCTTCAATCTAAGGCTCCACTGATCTCAAGGGAGTCAATCTCGTACTGGTAGCTATACCGGTTTGGCCAGCGAAACAATATATTTCGGTACCGGTCAATATCGTTGTACCGTTTCAGGTTTACCGCTATTAAAAAAAAATTATTTGTATATATTTTTAAAATAAATAAATATCATTTGTATATTTATAACTTTAATTATTTGGTAAAAGTTAATTTGTTAAACAATTAAAAGTATAAGGCCAAAAAAGTATAAGGCCAAATTTGAACAAAGTATAAGGCCAATAAACTATTTATAAGTTTATTATAAAAAAAATGAACAAAGATAAAAATATAAGGCCAAAAAAAGAAAATAAAAAAAGAAAGGACAGTCGGTGAGAAATGAGGTATTACATGAGAGAAGGGCGGTAAAAAAAGATTAAATAATTAGATAAACTAAAATAGCGGATGATAAAACCAAAGAACTCAAAAAATTTTCCATCTTTCAAGTACCTTTTGTCAGCTTTTTACTCCACACATGTTAACTTACTGACTAGCACAACTTCCTATTTCACACCATTTAAACTTCCAAGACTCTCTCTTTCTCACGTGACTTGCTTTTCCCACCACACATATTTTTAGATTTTTCTCTCTAACATGAGAGTATTTCCCTTCCATTAGTAAAAACATGTTTTCAAATTTGATCTTTCTCCCTCTTTCTTAGATTAGGCATTCATCTCCGTTTCACTGCTTCAATGCCGGTGCGTTCATTGCCAGCCATATTTGCCATCACCAGTGTGAGGCCAAGGTGAAGAGATCCCAAATCGGTATCTAATTTCCAACCAAAATCAACCTCTTTTTCTTTTTTTTTTTTTTTTCCGGTCCGGTATCTAATTTCCGGCCGAAACCCAATATATATCCCGGTATAGGCAAAACGGGTCCGGTACAGTCGGTATTTAAATTAGTACGAAACACCACCATTTCTGTACCGGTGTACACACCAGAACGAAATATACCGGCCGGTGCGGTACGAAATTTTCTTCCTTAACTGATCTACCACCAAAAGACATTCCACTACTCTAATCTGAAAGGATGGAGAAAAGGGGGGTGAGCTAGAAGCCCAATAAGAGATTACATAACATGAGGATGTCTTTCAAAACAAAACAATAGTATCATTAACAAAATATTATCTTTAGAAAACTTTTACAAATCGTTTTAGCAATGATATCATATATTCTATAAAACTGTTAGAAAGAAAACATTTACTATAACACTATAATCAGTAAATAAAATATTAACCACTTTAATTAGCCAAAATACACTAAATAGGTAGAAACAATATATTATAGTAATAAACAATTTTTCCACTTATAAAGGTCGATAAGAATAAAACAATAGTTTGATATAGAAAACATTAACATTAGCCAGATAAAAACATGAGTTGCTAAACACTCGGTGGGTGATTCCCGTAGGGAACAATAACACTAACCTCAAAGAGGCAACACTGGCTCCAAAGAGCAAACAATAACACTGGCTCCGAAGAGCAAACGATAACACTATACCATACCATAATTCGGCCAAAGACCAACACTTAACCCTGTGTTGGCAAAGGTTGCAGACTGTCTAGCTGACCGTTTGAAAACATTCTTACTTTATTACAATATTCTCAATACCAATCATATATCATATAACAAATACTTTCTCAAAAATATAGTTTTAAGTCATTCTTAACATATACAATTTCAAAGTAATATACAAGAAATAATAAAATTCAGGTATGTATAAAGCATTGATAATGGTATAAGTTTTGGAAATTTCACTTTTGCAATTATGTATATATAAATATATTTTTACCACAAATATATATAGATATATACGTCCTAAGAGACGTCATGTTTTGAAATCCACTTACCTCTAATTGCTAATACTCGTAGTTTAAATCCAAAATCAACTGAGCTCTTCCTCCACACCTAAAAGTAAAGGAGTAACACAATTGTATAACCAATCCACCTTAACGTATACCATAAGGATGTAAGGGATACTTTCTAATAATTTACTAATCTTTAAACATCTCTACCTGTATGACATAGCAACCTATTGCATGTACTGACTATTATGAATTTAATCTAATATATATATATATATATATATATATATATCAACCTTTGTTGGACCAAAGGTCTTCAAATCCAACAGGTAACCAATATAATACAGCCCTCAATACATGCTAAACATGTATATAGAAACCTAAGAAAAGTTCAATGTACTATTCAATCAAATTAATTCTATGGGACATGGACGCATTATGATATTCCCTAACAATCATCCACCTTAGCCGATTAAGTATATTATCTATCCATATTAACATGCTATAATAGACTGAACGATCAAGTTCACCGTATAAAGAATCACCTCTACAGTTTTGCCCTCGTGAAGCTTAGCAATTAGGGAAATAGCAAACTGTTGCTCTCAAAATAAATAAAAGAAAAGTTCCTTTCACGTGGCTGACTTAAAAAGATCCAGTATGTATATATATATATATATATATATATATATATATATATATACCTCTAAAATAACACTCCAATTCAGCTGAGGAAGATTAATCCCACTCCAATTAGTACTCTTAAATAACACTCCTACTTGGGCTAGAGTTTAAGACCCACTAAAACTTAAATAAGCTTCCAAAACTTTGATTCCCAATTAAACTCAAATTAAGGTTGTTTAAATAGACTAAAACTCTAAAGAATTTCAATAACACTTAAACTCCTAATCCAAATAGATTTTAATCTCTTATCATTTTCCTTAACTGATAAGGAGCTTAAAAATTAAATATGAATAATCCACAAGAATAAATTTCACGTTACATCTTCTTTTATTTATTTTCTTTGTAAATATCATAATACAAAATACTATCACCTTCAAAATAAATTAAATAATTCATCAATTTCACTCTAGAAGCAATTAAATTAAATTTAAGTGAGGCAGGTGTTATAGCAAGGGAGAAAAGAAAAGAGAGAAGGAGGAGAGGAGGGTCCATGCAATGGTAAAATGAGGGACTTTCTTTCTCTTCAAATAAAATAAAAATATTTTTATTGTGCTTGTTAGCTTTAAAAAAAAAAAAAAACACAAACACATATCAAACACACAATTATATTTTTTCACATTTTAAAATATGTTATTTGAAACTCAGTACCAAATACATGTCTTGCATTATGAATACTTTAAATACATGTATTCACAACATTTTTTAAATTATAATTTTCACATCATTTAAAAAAGGAGAAAACCATATTTTCGTCCCTACATTTTCACGTGATTTCCACTTTGGTTCCTATCTTTTATTTTCACCACTTTTAGTCCCTATTTGGAAAAACGACATCCATTTTAGTCCTTTCTGTCAGCGCCCTAACAGCAAAATCCTACGTGGCAAACGGAACTATTAAAATAATAATAAAATTTTTTATTTTAGCATTAAAAAATGCCACGTTAGCATCTAATTAAAAAAATTAATTTATTAATTTTAACTAAATAAAAAAAATAAAACCAAAAATCACATTTATTGAGAACTAAGTATATCTTGAATAAGAACAACAAGAACACAAACTCGAATCTAAGAACACAAAATTAAAATCCAAAAATCACAAACCCAAAAAATAAGAACAGAAAATTAAACTATAGATCCACCTCTGATTAAACATGAACAAGAAATTAAACATGAAAACAGAGCGATCCCAGCCATGGCCGACTCTCATTCACTCTCAATTTATACTTCTTTTTCTTCGTTCTTTCCAAATCCATTACTTGCTCTATTTGTGTTTGTATCTTTGTTTTTCTTCTTTCTTTTTAGATCCATGACTCTCTCTTTCTCTCTCTCGGTGCTTGTTTCTTTTCAAATTTTGAATTTGTGATCTTGTGTTTATGTTCAAATATCAACAACTGATGGGTGTGGCCATGGGTCTCAGCCATGGGGTTCGGCCAAAAAAGAAAAAATAAAAACCCAGATCCATACATAGTCACAAACCCTAGAGGCGGCCTCGAACGACGCCGTTCGGGCAACCAACTGGCAAGAAGTGGTGCGATTGTCAATCTGCTTCTGGGGCTACTTGAGAACCTTCCAGGCACCACTTCGATGCTTGAAGAGAATAAACGCGTAGTCTTTGGACTTACCGGAGACGTGGTCGGTGACCGCCTTGCAATCCTTGATCTCGTCGTACTTGCCAAAGACGGAGGTGAGGGTTTCGGCGGTGGTGTCCTAGCCAAGGCCGTGGATGAAGATCTTGCGGTGGGCGAGGTCCGCATAGGAGAGCTCACGCGCGATTTCAATCAAGTCTGAGTGCTTGCTCACTCCCTTCTTGATTAGAGCCACGAGATGGTCCTTCGTGAATGGCTCTAGAAGCTTCTCCACGTCTTCGTCCTCATTGTCGTCAGTTGCTGGGTTTGTGTTTGGTTGACAAGGAAAATCTATTGCTGGGTTTGTGTTCGTGTTTTTGTTCTTGTTGGAAATCAGTTTGTGTTTTTTTTTTTTGTGTTTGGTTGACAAGAAAGGGCAAAAAAATGCTAGAAAATCTGGACATGTGTTCTTATGTTAAATCTGAATTTGTGTTCTTTAGAGTTCTTGTTGAAGATGAACTGGATTTTAATTTTGTTTTTTCTTTTTTTTTTTTAATTTTGTTTTTTCTTTTTTTTTTTAATTTTGTTTTTTCTTTTCTTTTTTTAATTTTGTTTTTTGTTTTTTTTTTTAATTTTGTTTTCATGTTTAATTTCTTGTTCATGTTTAATTTGATGTAGATCTATAGTTTAATTTTATGTTCTTATTTTATGAGTTTGTGATTTTTGGATTTTAATTTTGTGTTTTTAGATCTGGGTTTGTGATTCTTGTTGTTTTTGTTCATAACACACTTAGATTTCAACAGATTTTTGGTTTTTATTTCTGTTTTTAATTTTTTTTATTTAGTTAAAATTAATAAATTAATTTTTTTAATTTAAATGCTAACGTGACATTTTTTAATGCCAAAATAATTTTGTTTTATTATTTTAATAATTCTATCTGCCATGTAGGACTTTGCCGTTAAGGCACTAATGAAAAGAACTAAAATAGATGTCATCTTTCTAAATAGGAACTAAAAGTAATAAATATAAAATATAAAGACTAAAATGAGAATCGCGTAAAAATATAAGAACAAAAATGTAATTTTTACCTTTAAAAAATATTCTCGAAATCTGCCACGAAACGGGGATGAGAATTTAGAAGAAGGTTACTGAAAACCCTTCATCAAAATTTTGGTTGTGGGGTCCATGAAAGGACAATACATAATTGTGCTGTGTGCATATGAAAAACTTTGAAATAGCCCCACCGTTTGCTTACGTGTTGTAAGAGCAATTACATCAGTCCATGTAAAGTCTTGCAAAATAGAAAAAGTGGTGTTTTTACACATTTTAGCCCAAAAAACACACACATCAGCTCGTGCAAAATTGTACAAAAATGCACAATTGCTACAGTAACCGTGCATATATGCACGGTTTGTAGCGCTTGTATCCATTATTTTAATAGTTTTCCATTCGCACCATTTGTTCTCTCTCTTTTCCATTCACAACAACCTCAACCTATTCCTCTTCTTTCACCTCAGATTCACACAAACACACCCACACACAAACTCATCCAAACAAATCATCACAGAAACACACCCACACACAAACCAACACAGACAAAGACCCGGGAGGTTGGATCGGCCGGAGAAGGATCTGGGTCGAGAAGGATCGGCCGGTGAAGAAGGATCGGCCGGTGAAGAAGATCTGGATTGTGGATCGGCCGGTGAAGAACAATCGTGGCCGGTGAAGAAGATCTGCATTGTGGATCAGCCGGTGAAGAAGGATCGTGGCCGGCGAAGAGGTCTGGGTCGAGAAGGATCGGCCGGTGAAGAAGGATCGTGGCCGGTGAAGAAGGATCGGCCGGTGAAGAGGGTCTAGATCGTGGCCGGTGATCGTGGCCGGTGAAGAAGGCCTCTGGATCGTGGCCGATGAAGAAGGCCTCTGCATCGTGACCGGTGAAGAAGGATCGGCCGATGAAGGGGTCTAATCATGGCCGGTGAAGAAGGATCGGCCGGTGAATGGTCTAGATCGTGGCCAATGAAGAAGATCGGCCGGTGAGAAGGTCTGGGTAGGGAGATGGGTTTTGGAGTTTCTGAGAAAAAATGTGAGAAGTAGAAAATAGAGACAGAGAGGCAAGATCAAGAGAGAGAGAGAGAGATAGGCGAAATAAATCAAAACAACTGGGGGTAGAGTGAAATAGGGGTGCGCGCGAGTTGTTGAGAAAATAATAAAAAAATTGGATATAATTAATATTTTATTAAATAAATGTGTAGAATATATAAACTGATGTGGGTGTCTTATAAAAATGAGCGTGTAAAATAGAAAAAGTAGGTTTTAGAAGTGTAAAATGCAAAAAATTTTACACGAGCTGATGTAATTGCTCTAACCAGATGATGATGATAATGCGAGTAGATGCATGTCTCAATTAACTCTCTGTTCCCATCTCTATTTTGTCGCCCTTGATTATTCAGGCTTTGGATTGAGATGGTAACAGGCCCAATCTAGATGGTATGTCTTTGTTTTGCAGAAAATAAAGTTTTTATTCAGCAAAAAAAATTAACTCTCTGTTCCCTCAAAATAAAAATAAAAATAAAAATAATCTCCCTGATATATGAGTACTCTATGTGCAAATATTAGCCATCAAGGTGAAAATATTTATAAAAATAAAGAAAATGATTTAAAAATTAATTTCTTAATTAATTTATTTTAAATTATTTTAGTAAAATTTAAAATGATTTTGTTATTAATATATAAAATGAATTTATAATAATAAAACAATCTTATGCTATGTATATGATATTTTTTGTCACTCACAATCATAATCGACAATGGTTAGATAGAGGAATCAAAATTTTGTTTATGATATCTCATAGCAAGGGTAATACAATTAAATTGAGAGTGCACTGAGTTTATTTAAACAAATAAAATTTAACTTTTGATCTAAGCCATGGTAATACTAATCTTTTTGCATCGAAGAAGATTGAGTTAGCTATTATACCTTAAGATCCTGTTGTATTTGTTTGTTGAGTAATGCTACCGCCAAAAATTATTTTATAACATTTTTACAAATTATTATTATGGCTAATTTTTACTGATTTCATTTGGATCCATCACTAACATCACTTTTTTTACTTATTAATAAATACTCACCACATCAGTATTTTGTAAAAAAATTTGTAACTCTAGTATTTTCATTGTTCATATCTTAATTTTAATATGATAAGTCTCATTAATAATGTCAACTTTGTCAAGATTCTTTTAATTAGCTTAGTGGCATTGACTAGTCTCCCTTATAAGGATAGCCCGGGTTCAAATTCTCCTCCCCCTCAAAGGCCGCGTTGGTGGTTGACTTGTTTGATACTCTAGAGGCCGATGTGATAAAGTCAGTTCCATGGGGCTCTTCATATCAACTAGTCGGTTGGTTGGCTTGGGTCACCCAAGGAAGTCTTCATGGTAAATGTCACGGATCACTTGGCCATGAAGCTTTAAAAAATCCACAAAAGTTGGGGAGAGTTCTCATGAGCCGATGAGCTAACAACTATGGAATATGTGGATTCCACCAAAATTTTTAAAAAAAATTGTATATTTACAAAACCATTTTTAATTCAAAATTTAAAATTATTTGTATGGACACGGTTTAACAGACCAAGCTTAAAGTGTATGGAATCCTGGCCCAATGAGCCCAATACAATAAATTTGTAGAGAGTAGGTCAAAGAACTAGGCCCTAATGAGTTGAACAACGACTAGTAGGGATTCAAAAGATGATAATGCAAAGACAAAGAGAATAGAACTGAATCAATTCTATATCCGAGGAGGTTCCTCTTATACAAATCAGTCACAACTGAATGCAAGTATCCTTTTCTTTCTCCTTCTTTGTTCCTTTCTCTAGGATTTTTACACATTATATAGCCCCTGTGAGTCCATCTTGATCCTACACTTGTTGATCTTCTGAGCCCTCACTTGAGTACCCATCACGTCAGACACCCTCTTTGGTTTCTTGTGAGTTGTAGTAGCCAAGGCAGCACTGTTCAGGGATATTCTCCACATAAATACGACCAGAAAAGTAGCTGCAGTGCATTTAATGTGGTGGATTTCCTTAGATACTTTTGGATTTCCTTCTTTCTTGTGAGTTTATGCGGCCCGTTCCTATTGCCGAAGCTTCTATGAAGATAACCTACACCATTAGAATGCGTACCTGACCTGTATTTTTCATGTCCGAGGATGAGTCCCTCCTCGGACCACCTTCCACTCATCTCATACCCATAAGGCTCTAGACTGAAATCTTCCATACCTATTAATCCCTCTTCAGACCAGCCAACGTCCTCGGATAAAGCCCAAGACCCAATGTATGATTTTGGGCCCTTATCTTCACACTAGGTATAAGAAAATTCTTCAGTAACAATTGACTGCTCAAAATCACAATAGTTGTCCACCTATAGCAAAGCAATCATCTCCCAACAACCTTTTATGACTTTAAATCTATGCAGTTCCTATCAAAAAAAAAAAAAAATCTATGCAGTTAATTTGAAAAAAAAAATATTGGAACAACAAAGCAATAAGCTAAAGCCAAATACGGTGATAATTCACATACTATCATCAGGGGTAACAAAAAGCAATAAGTAGAATATCAACAAAGGTGGCTAACAATAAATCAATAAATTCAATAGATCTCAACATAAAAACTAAAGGGAAACAAAGAGAAAACGTGGTATTTACTTTAGATATATGAAAATGATTACTCAAATCATATAAGAGTATCCAGTTATAAGAAAATGTCACAAATACAATATTCAAATTGCCATGCCCTATGTATCCTAACAGGAAAGGCCATACCCATTGATTGCCCCATGGGTAGGATCACTGAAAAATAAAATAATTGTTAACCAAATTCACAACATCCACCCCCACAACACCAATTACATGATCTGAACTATAGCCCATGTATTTCTCTTATGGTGGAGTCACTAAAATTATTTCATGGCAAATAATTCAATTAATGTTACATACAAGCCCTAAACCTAACCCTACTTTTAGGATTTCTCTAATTCCAATATTAAAAGCAATAGGATTTGATTTTTGTTTCTTTTTCCTCCTTTGTTTTTTTCTCTTGTCCTTTTGTGGTTGTTTATCCTTTTCACTGGTTAAATGTTATGCACGAGTTGATGATGTGGTAGGTTTAACTCTAGCAACATCTTGCAAATGGTCACTTATAACTTTTCATAGCTTCTGTCTTTTCTCTTGTTTCCAAGAGTTGATTTTGCATGTTGACATAGTACTAGGGCCTATGGTCCCCCCAATAAAACAAGTTGCAAATTTCTTTGTCTCCTAACCTGTCCCCTTCCATGTACAAATGCACCCAACAATTACTTCTGGTAGCTAGATGCCAAATAACAACTTGGGATTCAATATTTGTTGTACTGTTGGTTGCTTTGCTTTCATTTCAATTCTAAGACACTCCAACTCATCTTATTTAATGATAAAGGATAAGATTACAAGTTCAAGTGGTGACATATGGAGTGAAATACGTGTGAGAAGCTCCTCTTAATGCATTGGACGTCTAGTACAACTCAATACATTATGATGATAAGTCTCACAAGAAAGATACATCCCCTTTGACATATATTGATTCTAGAGTGGACAGGACAATATTACCATTGCAAAATTGAAAAGTCTTGAGTCTTATATATAAAAAAGTATGGTACCCTATTCATCTGCAGAAGTGCTCTATATGTACCCTACTCTCTTTTTTTTTTTTAATCTGACAGCCAAAATATATTATATATTAAGCTCTCAAAAGTTTTTTGCCTTCTAAGCTCAAAAATGGCGACACCTGCTGCAGATGAATCCTCAACCATAGAGCTTATCAGACAACACCTTCTTGGAGATTTCACCTCCACTGAATACTTTATTAACAGCCTCAATTTCAGTAGTTGTCCTAAAGCCTATTACGCTACTCAACCTGTCAAACATGAAGCTCAAAGTCCCCCATCTGATTCTGAATCCAATTCTCTCATTTTGGACTCAAACTACCACAACCAACAAGCTTCTGATTTCGAAACAAAAGGCAATGGCATTGACTCAACTCCAAAACCCCACATTTCAAGTCCAAAGCACTTGTCCAAGAAAGCATGCATCGAGTCCAAAGTACCTGAAGTAGCTGAAGGTTCCAACAAGGAGTCAGATTATAGTGAGTGGAGGCACTATAGGGGAGTTCGACGAAGACCATGGGGCAAGTTTGCAGCGGAGATCCGGGACCCAACCCGGAAGGGGCATCGGGTTTGGCTTGGAACCTTTGACACTGATGTTGATGCTGCTAGGGCATATGATTGTGCTGCCTTCAAGATGAGGGGCTGTAAAGCCGTACTGAATTTTCCTTTGGAGGCCGGTGCGTCTAACCACCCTCCGGCGGTAGAAACCAACAGCCGGAAGAGGAGGAGAGAGAAGAGAGTGGAGACGCCGGAATCTGATGATGTGGCAGTGGAGAGTTGGGTTTTTTGGGAGGGGAAGGATCAAGAGGAGGAAGAGAGTGGTTGATGCAGTTCGACTGTCAACCTTATCTTTTTTTGTTTTTTTTGAAAATCTGTCACTCTTATCTTGAAGAATACTTGTTATCAGGTGTCAATATGTTACTGGTCTATTTTTAAGTATTTAAGGTCGATGTCATAAAAAATAAGTATATTATGCACCCAGTATATGTAAAGATTTTCTCACTTGTAGTGAGACTCACATCCATGAACTTAATGCACTCACATGTGCACATGTGAGTGATGTTGCCTTAATATAAGATACCACCTCTGAGTTCGATCCAAAATTAATGTTAATGCTTTGATCATAAAGATGATGCTAATTACACTGTTGGGTGGAGAGTGCTAAACTATTTAGTGGAGTATCCTTTGCGGCCTGCCGGATAAGGATTGGTAATTCAAGGCCAATATTCCAATGAGGGGTAGTAGGAAGAAAAAAAAAAAGATGAGAGGAAGAAATTAAAATGGCTGAGAAATTACATAATAAGAAGTTGTAGAAAGGATTGTGGCATTGATTCTTGAACTATCTGTAAATTATTTGAATTATTTCAGATTTTTCAATAATTGAGCAAAATTGAGAATGTTTTCCTGTGATAAGACAATTTTGTGAATAGTAATCACATGTTATATGTACTTTTCAAGGAAGCTGAGAAAGTTTATCATGTAATCTTGAGATGTTTACAAACCAGGAAAGTCGATACCGGCCCGTACCAGCCGGTACATACCGTACCGGCCTCGTACCGGTACATATACCCCCCAATTTCGTACCGAAAAAAATACCGGTCGTACCGGCCTCGAACCGGCGAATTTCGGCCGTACCGGATCGGAACACAAAATGCTGTGTTTTTTTTTTTTTGGGGTAATTGTGGCAATTTTTTAAGGGCAGGATAGTAATACTCATATATATTATGGTCCTAAAGTAGATCCTTTTGATGGATGTGAGTAGATGATCCTATGTAGTTTGTGTTAACTTAATTATTTATATTATTTGTTTTCTTTGTATGCAATGAACAATTAAATATTTTGTTTTTTATATTGTGTTTTTTTTTCTTTGTATGCAATGAACAATTGAAGTAATGTTTTATTGTAAACAGGAGGTAATATTTTATGGTAAATAGAGATTTTGTGTGTGTGTGTGTGTGTGTGTGTGTATATATATATATATATATTAAATATAAAAAATAGAGGTAAACCTGAAACGGTACACCGGTATTGACCGGTAAAAAAAATAAGATTACTCTTTTTTATTTTGTGTGTGTGTGTGTGTGTGTGTGTGTGTGTATATATATATATATATATCATGGCAAGGCAAAAAAATAAGATTACTCTTTTTTATTTTGGTAAAAGAAGAAGATATTTGAATGAAATTCATACAAAGTAAGCTCCAAGTTAGTTTTAAAAGAATGGTAAAATACTATTTTGGTCCCTAAACTTTACCAAAAAAAATTTTTCATTCTTAAGCCTTGTAAAAAGAAATTTTTTTTTTTAAATAGTTTAGAGGCAAATATATGGATAAATTTTTTTTTTCAATAGTTTAGGGACGAAAAACAAATTTTCGGTAATGTTTAAGGACCAAAAGTAAAACATTTTCAATAGTGAAGGGAAAAAAAAATGATCTTTTCAATAATTTAGAGATGAAAAACTAGCTTTTTAAAGTTTAAGGATGAAAAACAAGTTTTTGATAAAGTTTAAGAACCAAAATAGTATTTTACCATTAAAATAATTACTCACATGGAAAATTAATTATAGTCTTATGTATATGGATAAAATTTGGCTACAAACTTAGTTATAGTTTAAGGTTACAATTTCCACTAAAAAAATTAGCATAGCTACTGTAGGTACACAATTTTGGGATGGTTGGGCTCTCAAGCGAGATGAACTTAAGCCCAACACATGAACAGTATCCGTACAATGAATTTGTAAGAGAGTGGGTTCAATAAACTGGGCTCGAAAATGAAGTGGTTGATAGTCAAAGTGTGATTGTAAACTAATCAATAAAAGCAAAGTGCTAATGTTATATAAATTTGTCCTCAACTTGGTCCGAGGAGAGATATTCTTACAATTGTTCGAATGTCTATAACTTTCTATCTCTTAGTTGTTTTTTCTCTTTCTTTTCGGCTAGTTCCATACCTTCTTTCCTTGCGTTTAGCTCTATTTATAAGCCAGTTCTTCTCACATGCCAGCTAGGTGATTTTTTCTTGATACTTGTCCCATCCAACTTCCCTTAAAGTCTTTACACGGCAGCTGTAAAGGATGAAAGTCACTGTTCAGACATCTTTTCCCCATTAATGCGGCCAGAGGGTTAGCTGCAGAATAATAAATGCGGTGGCAACAGTTTTTCATATAATATCTCATTACTTCCACATGTCTCATTTGCTTGCACATAGAAGGAGAATCTCCTGAAATATCAGGGTAAACGTTGGAGCATTCACCTTGATCGTCCCTTTGATCATCCGAAGAGGTAGTACTCCTCGGACCATTCCTTTCCGTCTTCATACAAGTTACACCTCAGCGAAGAGTTAAACTATGTACCTTCCTCACGATTTGCTGTCCTCGGACTAACATGTCTCCTCGGACAGGCCCACGGCCCACTATCTGGAATTGGGCCTTTGACCCCTACAGCTACGTATTTTGAAAATCTAATCATTGAATTACATATTCTTTATGTTCTTAACACATATATCAAATTTTGTGTCAATCAGATATTATTTACTATTTAATCCATAAACTTATACATAATTTTATTTAAACATTTGGTTGATGACATAATTATTTATATTTGATCTTCTAAAATGAAGAATATAAGAAAAAAATGTAATATAATTGTAGATTTATCAAAATTTATATCTAATTAAAAGATATCGAGTATAGTTGTTTGTTGCCAAACTTTATCCTATGTGTATTATTTTGCATTTACAAATTAAGTGCCTTATCACATATGACATATGTCTAGTTGGAATAGTTTCTCTTCTATTATTATTTTTTATTTTCCTCTACTTGCACTAATTTTTTATATTAATTAGTCGATACAATAGAGCAGAGATGACACATAATTTAAAGTTCATTTTGTCTTAATGATATTATCCCATCGAAATGATATGTTATGATATGTTTGCGAATCTTTTTGCTTTACACTACCAGCAGTTTCTAAAGTTGAATATCAGGAGTTGTGATATTTTATTTCGCTAGTTCTGTGCCAGCAATAGCCTATGGAGATTCTATTACATGTCCCACATAATGAAGCCATGCCCGGACTTCAATCCTATCTTCTACAAAAACAAATATAAGCTTGAAAGTCTTCATGCATGTGGCTGCATACTTATATATCACACTATTTGAATGAATTGATTGAGTCACATGGTTTGACAAATTCATTTAGCCGATGAGAGGATAGAATATGTGGTTTTCTTAATAAGCCGCCTCATATGTGTCTGGTGGTGCAATAGCAACGCCTGGAGTTGCTATCAATCATCAATCTTATAGATATCATCATTATGTTTTTATTTGAGTTTTAATTTTAGACTTTTCTATTGCATAGCTATTTCAAAATCATGTGAGACTTATTATTCCTTGTGAAGTATTATATATGATGCAGGGCAAGTGGAAAAGGGTTTTAGGATCAAATAATTTCAGGTCTTGAAAATTTTGAGTGTGATGGTTCAATTGTTCTTGGACTTTAACTTAAAGTATTGAGGAATGACATAAAGTTAAGAAAATTGTGTGTTGAAATCTTGTTCTTAAGGGGGGAAAAGGCACCAGATTATTATTTGCATGGTTTAAGTAAGGTAGTCCTGACAACCAAGTTAAAGAGGTAAAGCAAGTCGAAATGAGCCATATGTCAAGTTAGCTACAATGTATTCCTAAGATAGTCTAAATGCAAAACTTAAGTCCAATTTCTTAGGTTTTGTCCTTCAGATTTCAAATTAAATTTAATTAGTGATTATGTGTGCGTTTAGATTGTACTGATGGCCCTTTTTGTATTTTACGTTTTAAATAAAGACAAACGAATAGATAGCATTATAGATAGAATATTCAACGGTATTACTATCAGTGATAGCTCCATGTCATCAAGTAATACTTCAAAATTATTTTTAGTGCAATATGTCTTGTCATGTCATGTCATGTCCATACTAAGACCAGTGTTTTAAAATTATTTTGCTCCGATATTTTCAATTTTTAGTTTTCAGCAAAATAAGCGATATCCAAACAGATCCACATATTGATCAATTCAGTACAAAAGAGGTTATTTCTTGGACTCCCACGTCGGCCGTCGCCTCAATTTATTACTTTCAACATGGATGAGGGTACATTAGGTAATCAAAATGTTGCAAGTGGAGGGGGGCCTCATTAGAATTATATATGGGTATTAGGTACAATACTTTTCAATAAAAATAGGTACTAGTACTACAACAAACAACATTGTTGAATTATGGGTATTAGATATTAGATATGGATTAAGCTTAGCATGGGGACAAGGTTATAAAATCTTATCTAAGCGGTAACTTCAAAGCTTGTAATTAATTGGCTAATAACTCACAATGTTTGAGCACTGGATATTTCTATTTTAGTTTGTGACTGTAGGAATCTATTAGCTCACGACAAAACCATCTATCCATGTCACGTATACAGTAAAGTTAATAGATGTGCAAATAGACTAGTAAAGAGGGTAAGAGAGCAATCAAGCATAATGAAAGAATTTGACAATTACCCATAATGTATCAATGTTTTATATGGGACATGATAGTGTGGACCTTTAAAAAATGCCACATGGTCTGCTAATTTTGCACGGACCCTCTTATAAAAACACCCCCCACCTTCTATGAAAAAAATAATAATTTTAATCAAAGTGAAACATCTTTAAAAAATTTACTAAATATTGTCCTACTTTGAAATATGGCACTCGACAAAATTAGGAAGGTGGATGGATGACTAGTCGGCTGTGATCTAAAAGTTGTTCTAGTCTAGTTGTTTGTCGATTAAGATAGAGCCGTAAAAGTAGTCGGTAGCCATTCCAATTTGGATGCATTGGATTTCAGTAAAAGACCGACAGAGAAGGCTTGGTGACAAGTTGCATTCACAGAAGGCAGAGCCGACCTAGTTGCAAAACTTGTCTCTCGGTTCCAGCGTAAACGTGCATGTATACATCATGCCAAAGCCTGCTTAGCATGCACCTAGCATATAAGGACGGACTAGGGGACCATCTGAATAGCAAATTGATGTGCTTGCCACTGTACCCTTACCTCTCAAGGACGGAAAAATACTTCTATGCACACGTTAGTGTACAGTGTACACTCTAAACACAAGATATATCTGTGTTTTTTACCTTTTTTTTTTTTTTTTAAGTATATTCACATTTAACGCATAAAATGGGCGAAGAGCACGGATGATGTACCACCACATGTGTGCACTAATCAAGGGTCCTTGAGGAGGTAGGCAGAGGGAGAGAAGTGGTGGTGTGTAATAACCACGAGTTGAGTTGAAACTCATAAGTCATATCTATTCCTAAGGTAATTATATTATGTAATCTTATCAGATTTAATCACATTATTAGTGTTTAATTAAATGAATATTGACTAATAATAGTTGGGTCTTCAAAAGACAAAACACCCAGTTAAACGTCCCTGTGCAGACTTAAGTACCTAAATCCAAATTGGAAATTCATGTGCGCCTGTCAATTTACTAAGTTGGCCAGCTTTCTCAGCCAATCTACACATTTCTATATTCAAATATCGTACTACTTTTTAGGCATTTGTGATGTCATATCCCGTTTTTTTTTTTTTTTTTTAAAAAAAAAAAAAGCTCTTCACAGAATAAAGAGAAGGTAGAGAACCTCACCCCCAATTTTGAAGAGGATGATTTTGGATTTGTAATGCCTCAAATAGTCAAAAATCTCTTCATAAATAATTTCCATGCTTTAAATTCTCTCATCATCACATAGAATTCAACGATAAGCCAACAAGTTCCAGATGGCACAAGTCCCCTATAGAAAGAAAACATATACTTTTCATTAGCAGCATTATGTATTTTTGTATTATTCTTGGTCAACATTTACAACATTTGAATCTAAGAAATCTTCTTATATATAACTTATCATCAAATAATCACTATAACTTAAATCGATGCTTGCAATACACAACCTAAGATGTAGCCTACAATTGATTTTGAGCCACCTATAACTCAATAAGATTCACCATATAAGGAGGGCAACCACAGAACCTGTTCAGAACTGCAAGAGCAAAGAGCTCTCAGCAAAAAATGCAATCAAGAAATGACGCTGATTGATTTGGATATGAACTCAAATCATAATTTCTAGACCGAAGTAATTTTCATAATGTTCATAACTTCAATAGGCTCTTGATCAACTTTTTCTGGGATCCCCTCATCACTGTTTAAGAAACTAGGTTGATTCGTTGATGCCAGAAGTCTAGCCCACATCCTATTTGTCAGCTTCACTATGTTTTGTGTCTCAGTCACACGCTGCAAAACCACATTATACCATTCATAATAAGATTTCTGATTCAACAATGTAGCACATCAATTATCGTGACAAAATTACATTTAAAAAAAAAAAAAAAAACTACATATACTTTAATGAAGTAAGAGCATACAAGAGGGCAAAAATTCACTCAAATACACATACAGATAAAAGGGAGAAACAATCAATCAAATACGCAGAAGAAATAACTCATTAGCTCAAATTCATCATCATCAGTGCAGACCTGGAGAGCAAGTGATCCAAACTTCAAACTCTGTCTCCACTTTACTTCCTATTTAAAAAATTAAAAATTGCACATATTGGACCTCATTTATTAAGGGGGAGACTACATGTGAGAGTGTTAAAATAATGGTTAAATGATTGAATTTACCATCCTAACAGTTTAACTTTTGGTACAAGTGATAGTTTATCAAATAGCATAGACATCAAGATACTATGCCAGAGAGAGGGAATGTGAAGAGCATGTCAGCTGTAATGCAGTAGCCAATAGATTAGTGTGTGTGTGTGTGTGTGTGTGAGAGAGAGAGAGAGAAAGAGAGGCTGCTTAATGACATATTTAGAATTCTAGCCTCTTTGAATTGCAAACCCCCCCCCCCCCCTACCCGGCCAAAAAAAAAAAAGAAAAGAAAAGAAAAACAACCCTCCAAATATAAATTTTCATTTTACATATTGAAACTCCAACCTTTCCTATATGCTAATTCTTCTCTCATCCCCCCCACCCCCTCCCTGCCAAACCATAAGAAAATCTACCACTCCAGTGCAATGCAGCAAACCGAAGATATATTTATTTACAATCGATGTTGCAAATATATAGGACCATGATAAGGGTTTAACACTAAAGAAAAAGACATGCAACAGTATGGGAAACAAAATGATTAAACCCCTATGAAGTCTTTAACTGTAATGCAAAAGCCAACAAATAATGTACAAATTTTAACCAAGCACACAAGCATCCTTAATGTAAAGGATTGTGTCTAAGCACTATTATTTCACTCCCGCTCATGTTTGTCTCCATAATTTTACCATTACTGTTAGAAAAAAATTATGGTTGTATCAGTTTCTTCGAGTCCAGACTTTTACCACATATATTCAGAGGACATTTACAAATGAAATTAGTCAGATTCTATGAATCTCCAACTGTTAATTATAAAGTTCAATCACCAACTAAATTAAAAATAAAAACATATAACTAATGAGATCTACTTCAAATGGTACTTTCTCCCTCCATAAAAAATGAGGTAGAGAATAAGGTAGTGGATTAAAAAAACCCATAGGATGTGTGTGTAACTAACAATTATAATAATTTAAAATAATAATAAAAAATTCAGAACAAGGATAGGAAGTGCTTACAGCAATTGGAATATAAGCATGTCTGCTGTTAACAGGTCCGACTGTAAAACCAGTGTATCCAGCCATGGCCCCGTGAACTGCACTATGAGCAAGAAGAGTACAGTACATATTGTCTGATGCATTACTTGGAATAGCTCGAATCATGTATGTAGGATCTGTGAAAATCAAGTCATATAAAACTTAGAACAGCTTCCATTTTTTGAACAATTTCAACTACACTATGAACTTCAAATTTATATATGAGACTGGGATGCACATGGTTCATCTTGTTGCTTAAAAATGTACAGAGACCTTCATACCACTAAATTAAAAGATAGTAAGTAGTTAAACATAAGAGAACCCTTGTAAGGAACACCATATAGCAGTTGCAAAAGATACCGAATAATGATCTTTTTTCTCATTAACAGAAGGGAAAATGAAAAGTCTAAAAATGCAAAGTAAAGCTATCAGAAAGAGCATGTCAAGAAAAGCTTATATTATCAAGGTCATCTTCGCTTTTTATATAATTTGAGAGAGCTTATGTGCAATGCTTATAATGTAACACAAAATAAAGCAGATCTCCCATCACATGGCTAATCCTTTCAACATAACAAGAAAGAGAGTTGGAGTTTATGAGGTGCCTCTGTCTTGTATACTCCTACAGTTTACAGGGGTCTGCCCCTAGGAATTTCCTTCACTAACTTTGTTTATCAAGGTAAAAATAAAGTTCCACACAATACAAGTCTCATCTTGAAAGTAATTCATTTAATCAATTGGGATATAAGTGTCCCATATCACCAACAGATGCATGAATTTACTCATTATATGTCAGTCAGCGGTCATGCCATCTGCTCCCATTAACTCAACGAATCCATACATTTACTGCACTTACAACTGCACAATTTTTAGTTTTTCGAGCACTGGAATTAAACTGCACAATGTATCACACAGCATTTCTAAGTTTTGATGCATATAGGTAGGCTATACAAATCTTTCAAGTGTGTTCTAACATACTGCCCAAGCACCACAAATGAAAATTAGGTTCTAATGAAATACAAAAACAGTGAAAAAGTCCAGCCAAAGCCTGATAGAAACTAAGCTATATTTTGGCACAAAGACGTCAGATGAACTGTTTGAACTTTTAAATGGCTAAGTTTTCCAACTCTTCCCAAACTTTCCATAAAATATAAACCCTTGACTGGCAAACATAGTTTTAAGACATTCCATATCATCAATGTATAATTATGCTAGGACTGATATTAGGAGATGTGAAAGCCAACTAAGATTACAGTGCACTACAGAAAGTAAATAAAAAATCAAACACCATTATGGAAGGTACCTATATACTTCATATTTATCGCCATCTTCTTAAAATTTGTAAAATGATCCTGTAACAAATGTGTTATATAAATAGACAAATAAGAATGTAAGCATAAAAAAATTAGAGGAAAAAAATCATTGACCACTTAATTAAAATGAAAATAGATGTCAAATCAAACAAAATGATGGTTGAAGTGGACAAAGTTGACCAAAATTACTCATCAGGCTAAAGAGAAGATGCAAGTTTGAGACTCAGTACAGGATGCAGTCGACACAATATCCATGACCAATTTTCTAGTTTTCGTATTTCCATTCTCATTCTTATTGGCATTGATAAAATTTAAAATATAATAATAATAAACGTCAGGCTTTTTCTTTAAGCAATTCACCATATCAGATGAGCAGAAACCATATTTGCTTGCAGCATTCACAACAGCAAGTAGAAATCACTCAGGAGAGGACTAGACTACCACCCAAACTTATATAAGAAAATGATCCTGGCCCACACTCCGTATTAACATGATTCTAGTTTGTACATGCAATGTTACTGAATTTTAAGATGCAATGGACAAAAAGTTTTAGGCTATATCTATTAAATGCAAAGTCATAATCAATTTCAAACATTGATGGAAGTGACCCCAAGGAAACTTTTTTTTTTTTTTCTTTTAACAGAAATATATATCCATGAAGTCTCCACCATCAAATCAGTTTTTGAAATTAAATGTCCAAGTCCAACCAAAAAAATAAAGGCTAGAGGCCAAGAATAGATGTTTGATTGAAGAATTTGGATTATGACTGCTTTACACTGCAATTACAACCCAAAAGCCTTAAGGACGAAGCCACAAAAGAGGATAAAACATGAGGCAAACAAGAATGTAAAAGTTTTAACTTCACCTTGATCTTATGAGACAACCATAGACCAACATCTAGTAATAGCCTGTTTCCTGATGCATCTTTCTCATCAACCTGATGCAAATCCTGAGCAACATATTCCTGGCCTGCTCCTTCTGCTAACACAATAACTATATGTCCATTTTCTTTAAGTCGCTCTTCAACAAACTCAAAAAGCCCACCCCGGCCTTCCAAATAGAATGGAGACTCTGGAATCAAACAACAATCCTGTTACATTCCAAAGCCCATCATTAGATCTTGCTATACCAATTACACCATGAAAGCTTATTTCCAACCACCAAATCATTTGTTTACTTTTGAAGAAGTAGCCAAAGAATATATTGGATAAATGGCAAAAGAATATATTAAAAAGAGACAAAAATGTAAATAATCTCTCATTAAAAAAAATCCACCTCCTGGTGATTAGGAAATCAGCCCATAACTTCAATTGCTGTATAAATGAACAGTTGAGTTGCTTAGATCTACTATCGTCAATTATTTCCACAAACTCAAGTGACAATTCAACCACTAATTTGCACAATCCTCTAAAACAACTTTCCCCTCAATTCAAGCCATCCTTATCATTCTCATTAAACAAACAAACATTTAATTGTAGGTATAGGCAAAAATTATCAACCCACTAAGATGTCAACCAAATTGGTTCAGTTCCAAAACTATTCAAAATTCTAAGCAAGAAATATTTCCTTCTTCAATAATGTATAACTATAGTTGTCAAAGTTTCTCACAAAATATTCATTATTTATTATATAAAAACAAAAGATCTCATAAAGAATCTGACTTCTTAAAAAACCTCATAAATAATTAACCAATACAGCAATATAATTTTTGCAAAAGATATGCAGACTTTTAAAACCAACCAAGTCCTCTTCACCCAAACCTTTCATTCCTTTTGTTTCTGTTCTCATAGTAATTAATGAATTCTTAAAACAAAAAAAGTGATGACAACATTGAGCCTTGACATTTAGGCACAAAACTTCTAACATATTTGTTTTAGAACATAGGTTTTGACCATAAGCTCTTACTTTCAATGAGCAAAAGCTAGATTGATAGGTTTTGAGTCTTTTGACTGTAGGATCACACTTCCTATCAAGTGAAAACTCAATTTTCAATTACAACTTATAAGAAGTATGCCTAGGTCTTAACAACACCCCCCCCCCACCCCCGCGCGGTTTTTCTTACCAAAAATAAAGCCAAAAAAAAATTTGCTTTTGCTTCATTGATCACATGTACAGAAATATTTAGTCTATGGTTACAAGAGAGATAACATTAGAAGATTATAAAGAATGAAAATTTTTCTTTTTCCTGAATTTCTCCTTTGTATACCCATCTGCCCATGATTCTCCATATGAATGCTGCAAGGTAAATTGATTTTTTTAAGCAGAAAGTTGATCTTTCCCCAGTAGTTTCTCTCTCCACAGTAAACTTTTTAGCCCTTTTCTAAAGTTAAAAAAATTCCTATTAATTTTGTAGCAGAATTTTCTCTCCTTTCTTTTATAAATAAATTTCTATCTTTATGTCAGAGTTTTTACCCCTCTTGTTCCCACTGAATTCTTTCACTACAGCAGAATCTTATCTCTTAGGTCCTTTTTTTTCTTCTTTTTTTAGTCCCTTTTGCTAACATTTCAGCCTCTTTCTATAGGAAGAAGCTAAAAGAACTTAATCAGGTTTCAACATCCCCTCAACCAATCAGATCTGTCCCAGAATTCTGATAGTTCTTATCACATTTTCCAGTTTAATTCTTATAAGGAGAATGGACCAACAAAAGACAGTACAGATGCTCCTTTTTAAATGCTCAATAATCTTAATTGGTAAAAGAAATCAAGTCCTTTAATGCTGGAAGCTATTTTCAAATCTTCAGCCAGCAGTAGCTTGTACATTGTATAAATTAAACTTCTTTACTATAAGACCAGCTAAGCTCCTTGGTATTGAATGTTGGGCTATTAAGAAGCAAAGAAGCAATATGTTCATAAAATGAGTGTACCTAAATGAGATTGTTATGATGGATAAGAGGAAATACAATGAAAGACAAAATTCAAAATAAGAAAATTCACTTAAAGATAGGGTTGGCCTTATTGATGAAAAGATGACCAAAATTTGCTTGGGATGGTTAGTCATGTGCAAAGGAGAGCGATCAATGCACCAATGAGGAAGACTAAATTGATTCAAATCGAGGAAACAAAAATAAGGTAAAGGAAAACCTAGTAGAAATAGTATTTTTTTTTTTTTTAAAAAAAAAGACACGTTAAGTAAGAATGTGACAAGGAGATAGGATAGAATGGCGGAAAAGAAGACATATGGCCAACCCTAATTAGTGTGTTGAGGATCCATAACCGACCCCAAACTTTTGTGATTAAGGCTTGGTTGTTGTAGTTCTTTACAAGTATTCCATTTAAATCAAACTTGATGAGACCAAATCTGGAAGCAGGGAGGACCACATGTTTCCATATAGTATTCCGTAAGTCACTTCCAAAGAAAGAGTTCTCTCTGCTGCCATATTAATTTCCATATTATCTATGGAATTATAGGACCATAGAAGCCTGCTTTCAGGCTGAACTAGGCCCCATTTTTAGCCTGCAAATAGAGAGTATTATGGAGCTTCCTTTTAAGAAGCCCATAGGGGTAACCATATGGCCATTTTTCAGCTCTTGGCTCCTTTTTTAACTGTTTTGGACTTCCTCTTTTAAGCTGTTGGATCTCAGCTGCCAACAAGTCAAAGCAATTTAAACAATGATACAGAATTTCCAATTGACGACTTAGTGATGAGAAATAGGACATAATTTGAAAGGGCTACCCCATCAGATCCCCACATACCATAAGTCAACCTACTCAATACTTAAGTCAGGAACTTATTTCTTTGTCAATGCATAGCAATATCTCCAACTTGTGCATTTAGCCAAGTTTATCATTAGTAGATTGTCATCAGCTTCTCAAAATTGCTTCAGATTTATCCATCGCTTAAAATGATACATTTGAATAGCTAAGAGATTTTATGCAGCAACTCTTAAGATCAAAAGTAGACAATTGTTTACTGTGCAGTGGGGCTAGAATATTACCACATCTCGACTTGCCAAAGTTGCATGCATGGCAATGAAACCTGCAAAATGAAAATTTATAAAGCTTTGTGACAGAAACACAAAAGTATGACACTCCTTTTTATCACTATCTTTCAGGTCAGAAGAAAGGGAAAAAAATAGGATTAAAAAATCCTATAAAATGCCCTATATCATAATTATATACAGCTCAATCACACATACCACTGTATCTGCCCATAAGTTTAACAATTCCAACTCCATTTTCCACGCTTTCAACCTCCACATGTGCAGCATTAATGGCCCTCTGAGCTTCTTCAACAGCAGTATCAAAACCAAAAGATTTATCTATGACCTAAAACCAAACATGCAAAATCAACTAATTAAAAAGAAGAAAAACATCTTTTTAAAACAGAATCTTATTTTGCTATTAGAAAAGTGCATGCAATTCCCATCCCAAGTGAAAATATTTGATAGAGATTCATATGGGAACCACATAGTGGGTTTTAACTGCTTTTATTTTCAGGAAGACTCAGAGAAAATAAGCTTGAAGGGAACTATAAAATATATGGCCAACCAATACACAATCTTTTTAATGAGAACACAAAAGGAGATTATCAAGCAGCCATTGCAGGTTTTATTCTCTTCTTCCAATCCATCTTCTCATAAGATAATCAATGATCCCATTCACTTTTAGGAGTAATTACTTCACCAAATAATGACTATATGACAGAGAAATTTTAAAAATAAAATTCACCATTTAGTGGAACTATTTGAATTTGGACACTAAATCTAAGACTTCAGCAAATCATTTGACATTATTATGAGTTAATAGCAGCATGCATAATTACCTAAATAAGGATTGGTTAATATAACTTACAGCAATATCATTATCAATTGTCTTGGGAATCCCAGCAACTGCCACTTGAAGACCACGTTTCTCAACTTCCTTGACAAAATATACTCTCGTTACATCTTGCCACAACATATCCAGATTGACAGACAGTAATAGAATAGAAGCAAATTATGCTAGAGAAACCAATCACCTTGGAAATTAGAGCTGCTCCTTTTTGGGTGCCATCACCTCCGATAATGTACACCTAAAACCCCAAAAGAGATCAAAATTTTCATGCCAAACCTCTCTTTTTTTTTTCTTTTTTTCTTTTTATCAAATCTATCAATAACTTAAGCATTGCAAATAGTGAGAAAAAGGGATCATATGTCCACCTGATTTATTCCCCGATCCTGAATGTTATCAACTATCTTATGCGTATCATGACCTCCTCGTGAAGTGCGAAGAAAGGTGCCACCACGTTTATGAATATCATTGACAACTTTAGGTGTCAATCTCATGGTATTCTTAGAGTAAAAACCTCTATATCCTCCCTGTTTCAACAGTACCATGGGGATGGATATATGTGTTATGTACTAATACAGCAATAAGCAATGCATGTGACAATGAAAATTAATTGTTTTAAAGCATAAGAGAAAAGTATTATATGAAACTTTGGATACCATTAAAATGAAAATGAAATCCATACGACCAAATCCTTCATTCAGTATTCTTTCAATTTCTCACCCTACAAATGAACGAAACAGCAAGCAAACAGCACTCTTTCACAAAGCAATACCCCTTATACAATCAAAGCCATAAAGAAAAATACTCTTAAAGAAAGGATATAATTAAAGAAAGAAACCATAATTGTGCATATGCAAGCTTAGTAAATGGTCTTTCTGGTTGCCAAGGTACTAGCATACGTGCCATAGGAATTGCCAACGAAAATGCACATATAACATTCTATATAAAGAGAATGAAACTACACTATTGTTTCTAATATGCCACTAATTACACCTTTCAAAGCAGAAACTTCCATGCAATGAAATTACAAATAGAAAACTATTTCCAACCATTACTACTGGTATGAGACAACTACATCTAACAAAAAACTGAAAATCAAATGTATAGTAACACTAGCGTAAGAGGCACATAATCCGCACTAAACACACCTCGATTCCAAGTATGTCATCGACGCCATACATAACGTTCAAGCCACATACAATCTCTCTTATCACCGTATTGATTCCCGGACATAAACCCCCACATGTCACAATGCAAGCCCGCACTTCTTCTGACTTAAAATAAACCTAACATTAGGGAAAAAAAAAAAAACATTATCAGCCCTTTTATTTTTTACAAGAACATCACATGGTGGTTTTAGCAGCAAGCAAATGTACCTTTTCTCGAGGCCCCGCCCGCCTAAAATGTACTCCTCTAGGACTATCTTTCTGAACAACAACCTGACGACGACAATCCAAGATATATTATAGTAAGATAAATACAACATATCAAAAAAAAAAAAATTTTTAAAATTGTGTGTAAATTTGGTTGTAAGAAGACAGAGAGGTTACTTACTTTTTGTGCAACTACATCCTCAGGGTGTACAAAAGTTTGCCTAGCAAGATATGAAATTAGATGACCAAGAAAGCACAGTTGGATGGTACAAAATAGAAAGAAAACCCTAGAAAGAAGTAAAATTACCTGACAATGGCATAAGCTTTACTGTTTTGTAATGGATTTGGATAGGACTGAAGGGAAAGGAATTTATTATTAACTCATTCGTGAATTACTTTCTTGGATAATAAGATTTTGAATCACATGCATATATATAGCAAAGGAACATTTACACAGACAAAGAAAATAAGGAAGGAAAAAGAAACAATTAAGAAATAGGGTTACTGACCGGCAAATCGGGGAGGAAATTGGTCAAGTGAGGGACGTCTTCGAGGACAAAACCGTCATTATAAGCATTATTATTATTGACATTGGGGGTTTGAGCTCTGATTCTGATTGGACATTTTTGGCGCGAAATCAGAGGCTTCCTAAGGAAGTGTTTGGATTTGGAATTCGGGAACAGTGTGAAATTGAAAGCGTGGGATTTATTATTGTAGGGAATAATACTAATAGGGGTTGGAATTACAGACTGAAAAAGTGAGAGATCCATCAATGGCCTCCTTTTAATTTCAATGTCTCAAAAAAAAAAAATTATAATCTATACAGAGAGAGAGAGAATTGGTGGGAATGATGAGATGAGAGAAGAGTGTACAGCGTTTGTTTGTTTGAATGATTGAAAGAGGGGGGGAGTTTATCAAAGTGGTGGGATTTCGATCATTTGCAGGCAGTGTTTGTAAAAAAGATGATCGTTGATGATAAACTGGGTTTTTTTTTTTTTTTTGACTTTTTATTTTGGCTTTGACCGGTACAGACAACGGACCAAATGGCGGCAACGCAACAGAGAATAATTAATACAGTTGGGCACGTGGAAGAGATTGGATGGTTCCACGAAGAGCTCTCCCCCAACAGCCCAGGAGAATTTTGACGTCTGAAGAGTGAAGATGCTGTTTGGCGTCCGTTCGTTGATATCCTCGTTAATAAATTATTTTAAGGAAAAATTTTTTACACAGTTTCATTAAAATATATATTTTTTAAAAAAATAAATAAAAGTGCCAAAACAATTAATTACAGTATTTTTTTTTTCTTATAAAAAAATTTTAAAAATACTTTTTAAATCAATCTCTTTAAGAGATCCATTAATATTTCTTTTATCACACTCAACATCATTATAGCATTTAGCATTTTGGTTCACTTTTGTTCATTTGGTCCACTATGGTCCTTTCAGTCCATTTTAGTCCATTGTGGCCCATTTCAGTCCCTTTCATGTTTCAACTCATCTTCTTTTTGCCCATTTCAATCCATTTCGGTCCACTTCAATCCAATTTATTACTAAACAGTTAAAATCTTGTATTTTTTTTTCCTTTTAATTTAAGCAATGAATTTAGTTATATCTTATTCCTCTTAAGGCCAATCAAGACGTATTAGAGGATGATATGTTTGTAAAACACACTAGAAACAAATTCTAATCACATATTACATTATTTACAAAATATCTCCTAATAATTCAATGTAAAATGTATTATATTTCCTTAGAAAAAACTTACAAAATTTAAAATACTTTAAAATACATAGATAGCTTAGTTTATAAAGTTTAATATATTGTATCAACTATATTTTTATAGAATATAATCACATCATTTTAAGAATGACTTAGAACTAATACTTAGAAAACAAGTATAGAATAAAAGATGTGGAGTTTGAACTCCACATCCCCACCTATCTCAATAATTAATTAATGTCTTGGCATAATAATAAAAAACAATCATCATAAAGTAGATGTTATAGATTGAAATTTTACACTATTTATCAACATCAACAATAACAAAAAAAAAAAATTATAGCATAATAAGTACAACAAATTAGAGGGCATATGTTACATGTGGCGCATGCGTGTGTGTGAGAACCCTATTCTTTTCTAATAGTGAAAAGTTAACAGCCACTCTTTTTAATGTAGGCACTTTACCAAACAAGAAGGAAAAAAAATTTTGTGTTGTTCCTCTCAATTTTTATGTGTGAGAACCCTATTCTTTTCTAATAGTGAAAAGTTAACCGCCACTCTTTTTAATGTAGGCATTTTACCAAACAAGAAGGAAAAAAAATTTTGTGTTGGTCCTCTCAATTTTTATTTTGGACAAAATTTGGTTACAAAGTTAATTGTAGCCTAAAGATACAACTTTACTCAATATTTTTTTATTAAATATGAATTTTAACAAATTCAACATTGAACTACATTTTTTTTCTTATATCTTTCATACTCGCAAAATTTTCAAAATTTCAAAGATTAATAACTATGTCATTAATTAAATGTTTAAATTTTAAGTTTTTGTAATGTAAAATTATGCATAAAAAATAAGCTTATAGATGAAATAATAAATAACATCATATCGGCATGAAATTTGACAAGTATGCTAAGAATATAAAAAAATATTAAATCCAACAATTAAATTTTTAAAATATATAGTTATGTTAATTTTTTTTTTTTAGTGAGAGTTATATAGCTTTAGCTACAACCAAATTTGTAGCCAAATTTTGTCATTTTATTTTTCACTACATTTGCAGATAAGCAATGTGCCTTTTGTGTCCTACAAACTATGAGCAACGTGAAATAGGTCTCTTGTTTTTTCCTTTTTTCACAAACTTGCATTGCAGCTGAGGCTAAGATCTGCCTTTCGACCCTTGAATGGCCTACAATACAGTCTCATAATCTGCTTTGTTCTCTGTATTCTCGCCTGACTGCCTTGCCCTTTTATCAGCACATGGAAGATAAACACAAGCGCTTCTATTTATTTTTAATAATTTGCTAGTTACAACAGGGTGGGGGAATTTGGACACTGAATGTCTCATTTGAAAATTCCAAGAGGGGCTAGTTGAGCTAAAAGATTCTTAGCAAATAAAACGCTTGGTAGAATTAAAGAATTAGTGTTTGATATTCAGCATTGCTTGTTCTTGTTTTTGCTTTCCGTAAGATATGTAAGAATGTAACTATGTAACTTAGTTCGAGTACCATAGATAATGACCGTGTGAGACAAGCCAAACGATTTAGTTAGGCTGAGCAAGTATCCAAAATTCTTCCCAAGCACCAACTACAACTTTTTATTGATTTTATTTGGGTTATAATGTCTTAAAAATTTTGGATTTTGAAGTCAGTTTCCTCTTGAAACCGATTCTCTGAACAATAAAGCTTCAATGGATTTTTTTTCCCCCTGATAATTCAAGTTAAAAATTTTAATCAAGTTGTTTTAACTCGTTTTGACTGTTCTATAACTGTAAAATAAAAGCAGGTATCTCATCAGTATCAAACCAAAAGTTAATGAGAATATTGTTTTAATAAATTAATCTAGATACAAATTAAACCACTTGGGTTTATTGATATTGCCTGTACATATACATTGCAAGGATAACAAATAAGCAAAACTTCTCTAATTGCTTCCATAATCACAAATTAGGCAGAGCTTGCCGTGTAGTGAGAGAATTGATCACCTTCAACCTACAGACAACGGAAATTCACACATTTCAATGTGGCAGATTTAGTGGTTTTGGCAGCATCTCTCTAATAGCATACCTGAAGGAACCTTGCATCCCAGGCTGTCATGCATTTTCTTCTAGGAGTGAGGCTTCTACGTGAGAAAATGATCAATCATATGACGAATGACATCTGCACCTTCTATGTGCATGCTTTGGTTTTTGACCTGTAAGATGCCCAGAGTAGCAATTTGATCCTTTAGAATGACAAAAGTGTTCTACAATTCTTTAAAATAATGTGGGTGTCCAGTGAAAGATCAGTGCTTCCGAAACAGCTAATCAGCTCTTTCTGAAGCACATGAACTAAAAAATGCATAACAAAAGGCAATCAAAAATTTAAGTTCAGCAATGCAAATTCATTCAAGTCAAAAACCATGAACAGCTGTTTATGCTCTCTTATTTCCTTTTTATTTCTCCACATTTGAGCACAATGTTTAGTTTCCATTTTTGTGTGATCCTTACAAATTAACTATGTATGGTTACATAATACACTTCGTCAGACTAGTAGGTTGTTCTCTTCAGCATGGTTTTAAGTGCTTTCCGTCATTCTTGACTTCAGCTTGCATCTACTATCTAGTGTCAAGTAATTTTTATTTTTCTTCAAGAGTATGATTTTCTTTTCTTTTCTTTTCCTTTTTGGAGTTCTAATGTGAAAGAACTTCAGCTTTGACAAGCCACAAAGTAATACCTAGAGCCATGTCTAGCACATATTTACACAATAGATTAACAGGATCCAAACAAACTTTAGAATTCCATTTTCCTACAAGGCTCCTCTTGTTTCTATTAGGATCATCTTCCAAGGGACAGAAATACCTAATACATCAGTTACCATTGCAATGAGTCTATCTTAAGGTGGGCAACACATATTTCTTGGCACAGGTTTAATGTGGCGGGTCTACCAAGTAGGCCTGCTGATGTAAAAAAAAAAAAAAAAAAAAAAAAATCCTTTAGACTTGGATAAGATACAATTCATTTACAATGGTTGAATGAGGGGGAAAGAGAAGGGGGAGGGGGATTGGGGGGGGGGGGGGGGGGGGGGTGGTTGGTAAAAACCGAGAAACAGGTCCTGCGTTCTATATCCTTGACATGGGAGGGCAGTGGTGAGAAATATTTTCCCCCTTTTTCCTCCTTTCTCCTGTTCATCTCCACATGCTTAGGACAAAAAAAGCATAAGGGATGGAAGAAAATATCAATGAAAATTTTCCAATTTTAGAGCTTCTGTTTTTGCATACAGAAACTGACAACACTGTTATTATCTAAGAAACAATTCCAGCTTTGATATATGTGACCAATAGAAAATACAGTGCCACAAAGCCAACAGGAAAAAGTAAACATACATGTAGACTTGCATATATACCCACATGCATGAATAAGTTCATGAGTCTGATTGGGCGGGTGATTGTGTGTGTGTGTTTTTTTTTTGGGGGGGGGGGGGGGGGGTGGGGGGGGAGAGGGGGGGATACCTGAATGACACTATGAGCAGCAAACCTCTGTCTGCTACCATGAAAGCTGACATCTACTTTCTCCCATGACACGCGAGATAGGCCTGTCACCAGTTCCTCTGCACATTTAAGTCCAATCAATGAGCTAGTAAGATTGCAAAGACATCGAAAGATACTAATAGAAAACAACTTAGGAAACAAAGCATGCTAGCAAATGATTACATAATAGCCATGAACTGGTTCTCCAACTATCTATGTGAATCTAATCACTAAAAGAAGATGATTTTATTAACGCGGCAATGGTTGAGATAGAAATAAAGCAATAACCTTAGCCTTCACCAACCTAAAATGTTTTCAAGCATGAAATGATGTTTGTCTTCTCATCCTCATTTCCTCCATGAAAGCATTATAACTCACAGTAGCAAATGTTTTTAATTAAAATAGTGCTAGATTTAATCCAAAAGCGACCCAGAATTCCAGTTTCTGGCTAATGAAAAATTGCAACAAGATACGGGTAGTCCTGCCCATAAATTGATGAAATTACAAAATTTTAATTCTTACATCTAGAATACATTAGGGAATGATCAGGGTTAATGCACTGGGACATACTTAGAGAAACCATAAATTCTCTGAAGGAAATGAAGCTACAATATTTCAAGTGCTGAACTGATTTTTACAGCTTTGCCTTTCACAAAATGGAGGGGAAAAAAAGAATTTCTAAATTCTCAGAATGGATAAGAAAGCAAATGTTAGTGTACAGTCTCAAATGTCTTGAGAGGATGTACTATATACATCCCATGGAATGATTCTGTCGGTCATAATAAGATTTTCATTACTTCAAAAAAAAAAAGTGTAAAAAAGTGTCTGGTAAAAAAGATACCCAGTAACACACTATCCAAAAATGTAGACCCAGCTCAATCAATCACCCATCCAGCAGAGAGAGAGAGAGAGAGAGATCAACCATATTTTTAGTTGAAGAATTATTCAAAGCCGCTTCATTAGAGATACTAGCAAGCCTTTACTTATGATGCAGCCATTGAAAATTGACTTATTAAAAAATGATGCAGCTATTGAAAATTAACTTGTTACTAATTTGCAAATTCATCAATTTAAATTTTATTTTTATGGGGCCCATGTGTGAAATCCAATTGAAATAAAAATCATGTGGTTTTAATAGTACAATTATATGTATCCTACGGTTAAAAACACTTTATTCAAGAAGTTAAGGTTAATTTTGTATCCAGGGGCAAAACTTTAATTAATGCAACCCCGCAAATTTAGGGATTTTTTTTTTTTTTTTTTTTTGTAGAATAGTTATTCTAGAATATTCTAGGAGACCCTAATTATCTTAGATTTTATTTTCTTTAGTCTTATATTTGTTATTACCTTATTAGATTTTTAGTTTACTAGTCAAACTAGGAGTCCTAATACTACCAGCACAAAAAAGAGTCCTTATATACATTTATGCTAAATGTACTCGAGGAATAGATAGAATTGATTAACAAAAATTTTGAATGTTATTATTATTGAGACACTTTGGCCTTCTTGTTCCTTTTCTTCCTTTCTCTGTTCTCATTTCGTCTTCTCTTTCTTGTATTGGGTTCTATTACTATAGAACTAACACTATCAATCTCTCTAATTCTCCTTATAACCCAAAGTCAAGCCCTCCCTCTCGCCTATCAAAACCATAAAGCCCCCACGAACTTTCTCTATCAAATAGCCAAAAAAAACTACCAAGCTCTAGCCTATATGAAGTCATAATCCTTTATTCTATAGCTTTAATCCCTAGATCCACAAACCCTTCTAAAACCTTAACCCACCACAAGCACAAGTAGACAAATTCCACAATTTGTAGAACGTCACCTTAACATTTAGTTCTTAACTGACACCAACTTGCATCTTTCAGCTTGACAGTTGATTGTTTTCTGTGTCTAACTATCCGACTATCCCAACATATGCTCATTTATGTTAACCTCATCTAAAGACTATATAAGCAGTTTTAGCCAATTCAACATTCCCAATCTTGGTGATGCCCCATGAAGATACACCTCGGTTGTCCAACTATTAAACCAAAGATGAATGCCAATCAAAACAATACTACCAGTCCTTGCCACATCTAGGACCATCATCTAAATAGGTATGCAAACGGACCCCCACATTTTCTCATTAAAATACAATGAAAAGAAAGTATTCTTTAGCGTCTTAATTATCAACTAGTTTTATTGAATTTATTGCATAGACATCATCTCTACAATTTTGGCCCTTATTGTTTCAACACTAATAATTTCGGCATTAAAATTTTCACTGCTAAAATTTCAGCTTTATCAAAAAATCAACCCTAACTTCGAATAAGTTAGTCAAGTTACCCACACCTTAGTAACATGCTAAAAATATAAGAAATAAGCACGTAAATGGTCACATTCAAATACATGAAACAGACAAAAACAGGAATAAAAGCCAATGGAGCAAGATCAACTGAAAAGCATGCTAAATAAGCATAGAAGTAAGCCAGTTATAACAAAAGCGACTAGCAAAAACAATCAGAACAGAAATTTCTCTTAAAGTCAAGTTATAAACCTTCTAGCTTGTCAGACCCATGATCTTCAATTGAAGTAGCCTCATACTCCTCAGCTTCATAAGCCTTGCAATGTTCTTCATATACAACATGTGGATATTTTTCATTAAGAGTATCCTCCCACTGATGAATCAAAAAAAAATGATTTGGTTATAAAATTGCAATCAGAATGTGCAGTACCTAAACCACCTAAATCACAGTTACAAAATTCAAGTGAACAACAATACCTTCGGAAGATCACTATTACGCCTAATGCATGATGTTCTCCAGCCCACAATATCTTTACAATGTTTCATAATGGAAAACAATGGTGATAAATTGAACATAAATGTTCAAAAGTATAAAATAGTAAGAGCCACATCTTATGTGAAAAAAGGATACGGTCATAGCCCACATTTGAATATGCCACCCGACGTTTGAATGTACGCAACGCAGACCTGCATGAACAAGGTATTTTTTGGATAAGTAATTTAATTTATTGGAGAAAAAGACTGCCTCATGTAGAGAAGTAATACACAAGATGCCTAAAGAATTACAAGCAAATGAAGGAAGTTCTAAGAGATCTTCAATGGTACATTATATTATTCAATAGCTTCATATAAGAAAAGTGATGCAAGTACATACATGAAGTAACAGTCACCATCATCTTTTATCATACGTTTAAGCAATGGTGGCTTTCCTTGGTCATCATCAACAAGAAAAAGATGTTGACCTGTTCTCCTAAAAATCAAATGAATAACAAGAGTTGCAGCTTTCTCAAAAGCAGGTACACCAAAAAGAAATGGTACCTGCACAAGACCAAGTTTGACATGATCTGAAAAACCATACTGAACAACAACGTAAGACTGCAAAAATCAAGAACAAGTCCCTAAAACGGACCAGTCAACCCATAAAAGCCATCTAATTTAAATACCACTAGAAAATGTTCACCAACTGATCCAACCAGTAAAACCAATGAAATATTTGTGGGTTGAATAGCTTTGAAGGTTTTTGTCCCAAATCACCCATTCTCAATCTCCTCCTCTCATTCCCTCTCTCATACAATGAAGTCAGGTATCCTAAACCCAAAATCATCTCAACATCTCCTCCTTTTAAAGATATCAGAAGCTTTATCATTATCAGCTGCATCATCACTCAAATCAAAGCCCTGGATATCATCACCGTCTGGCTAGCCACCTTCACCATCCAGCATTGCATAAGAAACCATATGTTTCTCCCTTTATCTTTGGGTTAACTGCTGCTTTTGCTTTATGGCTTTCTCACATAGAACTTTAAATACACCTAACAAACACTTATTTCTACTCACAATCAATATTATAGGAAAATATGGTAAATATGACACTAAGTGAGACATATTTAGATTATGTTCAGAGCTGCTGTAAATCCAGAATAGTGTAAGCATTCGTTTCTATTTCATGTACCAAACTAATGAATGTCATAATCAAAGTTGAAAAAAGTCACAACAATGCAATGAATTCAAACCCCCCACACCCCCAAAAATGAAAATTCTAAAAAGGATACACCCACTTCTTTCCTGTTATGAGTGGACTTAAAATCACGAATATCTAACATCAAAGGTTGATTTCTCCCCCCTTTAGCACGTCCACAAGTGCAATGGTAGTAACCACATATGGAAAGTGGGCCACCATTTGTCCTTGTCTCCAAAAACTTAAACAGCATATTCTACTTTCATCAGTGCCAAGCCAATTTTTAAGAAGTCCTCCACTTTTTCATTAATAAAAGTCTAACAGCCTAACCAAACAAATCGCATCATTTAATGATTCAACTTCTCTATCTCAATGGGAATCTCAGCTCAATTATTCAACGTACTCAAATGCTTTGTCAAGCAAATCTAATGAAGCTATAATTTCCCCGTCCCACCCCCAAGCCATTAATTGCCTTGCAATGACAACAATATCTAATTTATTCCTGATCACATAAGCACTAATATTTGAGCATTATTAACTTCAGAAAATATAAGCTACTTTTTAACAATGGACAATGATAAAATTTGTAAATCTCAATGAACAAGTTTCTCCAGAGGAAGAGATAAGGTACCTGCTTATTACCCCTTGAGCCAAGGTGAGGAGTAGCAACAGTAATGAAGTTCATAGCCTTCAAGCCACCTATTGTGGCCCTTGAATCCTCTTCACATCTATTAGCAGTGGAATCCTCTACATTTTCACTCTTAGGTGGTCTATAAAGTCTTCCAATTGCATATCTTGCCACTAGTCCTCCCACAGAGTGTGCAACAAAGGAGATCATGGATAGGTTAGGCTTTCTCTGAATAAGTTCAAGGACCTAGAATTCAAATGTTCTGTTAGTTACAAAATTGTGTGCAGTCAACGATTCTTGTCAGAAAAGTAAAAAGATTTGGATAATTTCATAATATCAGGTAGAACCACAGCTCTAACAATACTACCAACCTCCTCTACTAACCGCTCTCCCATCACATCCACCCCATCAAGAGTCAACTTAGACACATTTCGTTCACTACCTGCAAAACAAATCGAACCAACTTAGGTAAAATTGGGCAAATGTTTCTCAATGCTGCAAAAGAGATCCCATGAACTTAGTAGCTTAAATATCAATATTCTATCAATTTAATGTATATCAAAGCAGTTTTGACTATCAGAAAAGGGCACAAGACACTCAAACCCTCAAATTTCTGACAGCTCAAACAAATTAAAGCACTAAATTAACATGTTCCATATCAAAAGGTACAATTATTAATTGTAGACCACAAAAGTCAAATCTGCAAGCCTCATCAAGGATAATCCTGGGTCAAGGCAGTATCTATGTCTAACCACAAGTATTGGTATACAATAGTCCAGACTATGGCCATCAGAAAAATGAACACTCCAGTGACCAGTTGCAGTAATATATTTACTGTGCAGTGGCATGTTATTAAAATTTAAAAAAGAGAAAAAGTGAGAAGGGAGGAAGAAGCAATATTTGTAAGGATACAAGAAAGCATGAAACATAGCTTTAGAAGCAAAAAGGGAGTAAGAATGATTTGTTATTAAAATTCACTAATGGAAAAGTTGGAGAAATATAAAATAAGCATGAATTAGAATGGAGGAAAAAAAAATCATGGTAAGGAAAGAAGAGAGTTGCAAGCACGCACCGAAGTTTGGGAGGAGCACGTAGGGGAATCATGAGTCAAAAGTAGTTAGTGTGCAGGTAAAAGAAAAAGGAAATGACCTCCTTAGAGGTTGAACTATTGCCATGAGGTTCTTTTTGGTCGTTAATTTAACATACTTCAAATTCTTGTTAGAGTATCCATCTATGATTTGTAATTCAAAAAGATTTCACCATTTCTTCAAGGTCTAGAAAATCTCAACGCTAACTTCAGCAATTTTAGGACCCAAACATACTACAATGTTGAGAGCCTTATGAATATAATAGTTTTATCATTTCCCAATTCCAATTAGTGGCATGGAGAACAAATCCTGATTAAAGAGTTAAAAAATACATTGTCCCAGTTCAAATAAGACTTATAAAACATGATTATAGGCTCTCTTTCATATAATTCACCCAATCTTCCCTACATTACAAAAATAGCATTTAAGTGAAATGGACAGGCCAAAAGATTGAGATAGAACCTTAAACAAGGTCAAATAAAAATGCATTTGAGTGATTGATAACTATAACCCAACGAAACTAGTAATGTGAGGACAGAACAAGAAGTTTTGTTTTCAACTTGAAAGCATAATTATATGCCACTTACAATGAACAATCACTTTATCAGGGAGCATTTTAACAAACTGCTCTGCTGCAAACTTCCAATCTGAGGTTCTGCACAAATATATATCAATTACTTTCAGCAATCTACAGAAGTTATAAATTTTTCAAATAGAATGCAATAATATTTTTGGTTGTTGAAGGTAAATTAAATAAACTTTCAGTTTAAATAATATACTCTACACAATAACAGATAGCAAGACCATTAAGCATTATTGAGTTAGACTAGTTCAACCAAATGAAGCATTAAAATGATAAATCAGAGAAAACCCAAAACAAAAGAAGCCAAAATTTTAACTCTTACAACTAAATAGCCTTCAAGAATAAACAAATTGCCAACAAAATTCTACTAACAATAAAACCAAGCCTTAGTCCCAAAAATTTGGGGTCAAATACAGATCCACAACAAAGTAGTTAGGGTCACCACATGTATTCTTTTCTGCCATTATATTCTATCCATAGTCATTTTTATGACTTCAAGTAATGTTATTTAAGTCTACCTCTACCTCTTTTCATTCCTTAGACTTAATCAACTCACCATTTCTCAATGGTGAATTAATCATTCTCCTATACACATGACCAAACCATATCAAGCCACTCTATTTCATCTTTTCATCAATATGGATCCACTAATCTTTAAGAGAAATATCCTCATTTCAAATCGTATCCTACTATCCTTGCATTTCCAATTTTCCCTTTATTCATATTAACATTCTCATTTCAACTATGCTCATATTATGAACATTTTAATTCTCACAATAGTTACAGCTCATCATATATATCCTTAATAAACTTAATATACTTTATAGGAACTCCTTTCTTTTCTAAAATCCATCACATAACCTCTCTAAGGATCCCATGAAGAAGTTTACAAGCCTCTCTATATTTTTCCATTAGAGATCGAATTAAAAAAATTGCATCCGTGGTAGATCACCCTCACATAAAACCAAATTGATTCTCCAATATTGTTATTGCTCCGTGTCTTTACCCATGTTCAAGAGAGCAACAAAACGTAAAAACAAACAAAACAATTTGCCCACCAAAACTGACAAAAAAGTAGCAAAAATCCTTTAATTTTTAACGCATGCTCTAAATTATGGAGCTGAATTCAGAAAAATAGAAGGTTTCAAATTATTAATAAAAACGAAATATCATCAATCAAAGAAGTGAAAATTGAAATGCCCTACCATTTCCGAATAAAGCATACATTTAATAAGACATTAAAACTACATTTACAAAATGAAACATGAAATATCAAATTTATGATGTGCTCGGGAAAAAAATAATGACAGAATTATTAAAAATCTCTTAAAATTCAGAAATTACACGTTTTCAAATAGTAGCAGAATTAATTAACCAAAAATAAAATAAAATTCACTAGGCAAAAAATTAGTAAAAATTGGATCGGAGCACCTATAATTTAGCAAAATAAACAATTCAAACGATTATCAAAACTAGTGGAAAATCTACAAAAACGACCAAAAAAACGAAGGTTAAGCTATCATCAAACAGAATCAAAATCAAAAACAACAAATTCAAGTGAAATTCTAGATTCTAAAAATTTGAAAAGTAAAAATTAAACAAAAATAAAAACAAGAATTCGAGCCAGACCTGCCGAGAATTCCATTCACCATGACGACGAGATGATTAGCTGGAGAAGAATCAGAGTCCTCGCAGCTCCAAACGTCGCAGCCTCCATTAACCGACTCGGAGGAGCAAACTCCGTTATGTACGGCACCGTTTTCCATATCCAAAATTCGGAAAGCTCAGCTCTGCTCAGTCAAGTTCAGATGAAGCGCATTGATCAAAATATATAGGGAATCGGAACCGAGTGGGCGATCGAGTGAGACGAGCACGAGTGGAGTTCGTGGCGGGGACAGATTCTCGGGAAAATTTGGGAGAGAAAGTGCGAGAAAGTGAGTGAAAATGAAACTGGCGTGAAAGAAAAAAAGAGAGGGAGGTGGGTGGGCGTGTTGAGAGGAAATGAAATGAAACGAACAGAGAGAGAAAAATATAAAAAAGTCTTTTGAGCGAAGGAAACCGAAACCTTGCCGATTATTTTTGGGAATTGAAAATTGTATTTTGGATAAAGGGGCTTAGCTTTAGTGCTTTGATTATACACTACGGTGCCTTGGAGTGACCAATTAGTTGTCGCCACGTCACCAATGGACAAGATTTGTATCCGCAACCGTAAATTAATTCTTCAAGCTTGTATTAAATTGTGTTTGATCCTTTGCTTCTAAGGATTGCATGTTTGCAAGAATTATATATTATCAATGTCATAAATTTGTCATCTTCACTTTTCTATTATTCAGCCAAAAAAGATCTTCGCTTTTCTATGTTTTTCTTGTTTGTTCTCTTTGTGGTAAAAAAGTTATAAAATATAATTAGCATGAACAAAAGACATGGTACCAACTAATTAATGTCTTTTATGGTCATGATTATGTTTATATTATGTTGAAGAGCGTATTCAATTATGAGAAATGTTAACACGCATGGTGTACGTTAAAGATGATTTATTATGAAGTTCATTTAATAAAAAATTGGCTTAAATAAATTGATAAAATGAGTAAAAATAGTATTGAAATGACAAGTGAAATTCAATAAGTTGATTTTATTGGTTCTATACCCTATAAAATTGGTCAAAAATCTAACAAAAAATTGACTTTATTGACATAAAGCTGTTTCTTAATGGGTACCTTGCGGTGCCCGTTAACACTACCCTTCAATTATTAGTTACTCTTATTCAAGATTATTAAGTGGGTACCAGTTTGTTTCTTAAAAAAAAAAAAAAGTTGAGTCTTAATTAACTTAATTGGTAAAGTTTTTAATTGTTAAATAAAATATCTAGAGTTCAATCTTCGCCTATACCAAAAATCAATTAGTGTCTTGGTCTAATAATAAAGAGGACAATTATCAGAAACAAACATCATAAATTGAAACTCTATAAAAAGAAAAATTGATTAGCCTTTAGGTATCACCAAGCTAAAGTATTGCTTAGTCATTTTAGTAGAGGGGTTCATCAAAGAAATCAATCGGTTTTTTTTTTTTTTTAGTAAATCATTTTTGCATCACATTATAAAATCAGTTTCTCTAAATTAAGAACCAACGTCACACCGTAGAGTACAAAAAAGTCAAAGTAGGCAATGGAGGTTTTCCATCAGCATGGTCGAGATGTTGCTATTAAGTGTGCATTTGGGAAGTGCTTAAAGTTATAGCTTATTATTGATTTTAGCTTATTTTTGCTACTATTTATGAGCCTCACTGCACTTTTTGATACTATTCATGGGTCTTACTATACTATTCTGAAAGCTCGAAAATGTATTAAAACACAAGAACTTATTTAGACCTCCAATTAAAAGATTACGGCTCGTTTGATTTTACTCTAACTCATTTAAGCGCAGAACAAGAGTAAATGAATCACAATAAACCAATAACAACTCTAGTGCATAAACATGAATAACAAGCAATAAAAGTAAAGTACAAGAGTAAAGGAAGAGAAAATGCAAATACAAGATAACACCACGATGTATTATCGAAGAGAAAATCGAAGAACTCGACGAAAAACCTCTCTACCTCCTTCCAAGCAGTAAATCGATCCACTAGAGAATAAAGTTAGAGTACACGAATAACAAAAGACCCTCCAAACCTAGTCTACCCAATGTACTTGAGGCCTCCAAGCTCCTACTACCAACTGACTTCGCCAAGCCTTGTCTTCTCTAGTTCTCCGGATCCCGCAATACTCCCAATTGCATTTGCCAAGCCTCACCGGCTTCTTTTGGCAAATTTTCAATGTTTCCCAACTCCAAAACACTCCCTACACTCTGAAAAGATGTGGGTTGTGTTTGGGTACAAATCTCCTCCCAAGGTATGACAATGGGAGAGGGAAGGAGAAGAGGCTAGAATGATTTCTCACTAAGAATGAGTAGTTCTCTCTCAAAAAGATAGGTGTGTGTGTGTTGTAAAAAACCTATCTAGGGTTTTTCTCTCTGAATGGCCTTCTTTTCTTTTGTGGGTAATGAGGGTATATATAGTATGGGTAAAGGATAAGAAAGTCACACTTAAAAATCCTCTAGGCAGAGAGTCTCGCGGGTATTTCACGGGAAGGCCTTACCTGCGAAATACTCGCGAAATTGACATCTTGGCACGACTCTTCAACTTCCAGTTATGTGCTTTTCACATGCCCTTTTCGCGGGAACCCTTCCCACGAACTTCTCGCAAGCTAATCGCAAAATGCACTGATCTTCATTTCATGCTCGATTGTTCACCAACTTAATACTAAACCCAATACAATAAAATTTCACAAAATACAAGGAAATAAATTAAAGCACTTATAACACTTTTTGTTATGGAATAAAGCCAACATAAAACTTAGTTGTAAATCACAACTTTACATATTCAACTTATTTTTAAACTTTTTTTCTACATTTTCAACAAAAAAAATATTCAATTTTAGCTAAATAAACTGTTCCCAAACAGACGCTTAAGAGTAAAAGAACCTTATACATGGTTTTTCAATGTGAATTTCTTAATTTGGGTGGTGGATCATGAGATTTGACGATTTGTGGTGGTGGATTTGGAGTTTGTGTGGTCAATCTGTATAGCTTTGATTATTGGACATACTATAATGTTAGACTTAGGTGGCTGACCCAGGGGAAGGGTCGAAACAAATTTTGCATGTGTTGGTTAATGTACTTTTATTGACTTTTCGAATCTCTTGGAGATGATTAAATTATAGGGATCCATTTGTCAAAAAAAAAACCAACACCCACCATTGCCAATACCATCAAAGATTACTAAAAGTGGTTTGATCGAGTGTAGTTACGGTCAATGATGAAATGATTTTGAACAACCCTAACTATGAGCATGCTCAATCTCTAATAGAATTCTTGAACGTGTAGGCAACTTGTTTCATTATACAATCACAATTGTGTGGAATTTACGCTTAGCTATCAAAGTTGTGGGAGAGGATCCAATTGTATAAAAAGTTTGTGTATAAAACGTGTGAAAAGAGAATTATGGTTATTAAGAAACCAATTACATGTTTTGTCTAGTTTTTTTTTTTCCCCTTAATACAAGTACTTTAATAAAAGGTGGATGTGTGAGTTCCAATTATTTTAGCTAGTAACATACAAAAGAGGATGTGTAATCAATTAATATTCACTTTGGTGTATACAATATAAAATCAACTTCTTGAATTTCCAAAATTAAAACAAAAAAATAAAAATAAAAATGCTCTGAGGCTCTACTCTTTCGTGAGTCTTAAGCTGATCCTGTGTGGTTGTGTCTCATCATTAGTCAGTGTTTAGGCCACCCTCAAATGCCCCTAAGGAATGGCATTAGTCATCTAAGCTTCTCCTGCACCTAATGGTTGGATTTTAAGGTTGAAGCTCTAATAATTGGGTGGGTTCTTCCTCTTGGCTGCTGTGGGGGTGGGCTTTCTCTCCTATATATATATTGTTTTCCTGAGTATTTATTTATTGTGGCTTTGTGAAGGACATAGGACATGGGCTGCTTATTTTTTATGTTTGTGTTGATATATGCCTTAGTTTGTTTGAATTAATTTGGTTTGTAGTCTCCCACAAACTTCAGAGACTATATTGCATTGTATGTTATTTGTTTTCTGCCAAAATTGAGCAACATACTTTTTTTATTTTTCCAATGATGAGATGGCAGGATTTAATTGGCAAGCTAATCATCTCAAAAGAGAACAGCGTTGCACAAGATCCCAACCCATTGACAATGTCGAAAAGCGCGTCGGCTATGCGCGCGTTAAAAAGGTCGGTACTGAAATGGCCGTTTGGCTCCGTGGAAAAGGATGGCTCACAAGTTCAACTTCAGAATTCAAAGATGCTAGCAAATTAAATTCCTAAAAAGTTTTACATTTCATAAAAGGTAAAAACAAGAACAAAGGCCTACAAAATGCCAGAAATGAGTAACCCAAAATAAAATGGTAGACAAAAAATAAAGAAATAAATAAATAAAATGGTAGAGACTTGAGGTGATTAACTTTATATATACATATATATATATATATATTTTTTTTTTTGGCAATACAAAATGTAGGGTTGCAGACAAGCAGTACATATGGCATATAACTTATATTTTTATTTATTTATTTTGTTTAAAAATAAACTGTGTAAAAATATAATTAAGATCCGGTTAATGAATGTTGTTAGAGCATAAAGTATACATTAATTATTCATTTTAAAAAAATTTCATAGAAATTTGAAAAAATTTGTCAAAAATCTAATTATTTTTTCATAAAAAATTTCTTTAAATAATTTATTAGGACATACATTACTAAAACTCATAAAATTATACTTAAAAACTGCACTTTTTCGTAAAATAAATTGTGTGTACAATAAAGTGTGTAAATTAATAATTACCTTTTTTTTAAAGTTACTTCCTTAATTTCTAGATCTTTTAGTGTGCTTTAAAAAAAATAAAATAAAATAAAGTAGGCAACAAGGTTACAAGGGTGAGCTGGGGCATATGATGCTTTGTTGGTCATCGAGACCAAATGCAGCCTTGGTTTCAAATCTCAAAGTCCAACCTTCAAGGTCGGTATAAAATAAAATTTTAAATAAAAAATAATACTTCTCATCCTAACTGACACCTGTCCATTTGGATCAGTTCAATAATTCAATAAATAAAGACACGTTTGCACAACTTCTAACTTGTTTTAAAATGGACATATTACCGACATTGTGACAAGTCAAATCCTTGTAGGTGTGTTAGAGAATTTTCTATTAGAGGATGGATATATTATAAATTCCACTCCATAAGTTTTATATACTATAAATATTCTATAAAAAGAGGGTTGAGCTTGTGTCCAATGTTTAGTTTTACTGGACACATTGAGACATAAACACCTATAAAAAATTGTATCCATACTATTCTTATATAATATGACACTAATAAAAATATATTATTAAAGTCCGTCAATCACTTTTTTATATATAAAAAAAAAATCCATCAGTTACATTTATTGTTAAATCCGTTTATAAACTTTATATAACAAAATTTATAAAAATTTAGTATTCTTCTTTTCTATTTTAGGAAAGTGAGTACAATGACATTCAAATAAAGAAAAAAAAAAGGCTGTATAAAAAAAAAAGGCAGTTAAATACAAAGGAATTACAGTTTACAAAGAATGAGGGGGTGGTGCGAACATCATTGATTATTTCGAACTCTCTCAGAGTTTTGTTTGGTTTTTTCAAAATTTTAGGTGTAGATGATCTAGCTATTTTTTAATAATTCAAACTTAATTCAAGAAAAAACTTGTTTATATTTGTTTATTTAGTAAACAAGTTAAGCTTGATTATTAAAAGCCTCCATCAAAAAGATTTTAGGTCATCTGCTTAAATGTTTTTCACGATTTTTATTTTTATGAGTCTCATTAGGCATAGGAAAAAGAAAAAAAGAAAAAAAAAAGTTATTCAAGAGCATCTCTGTTTTAGATTTTGGATTGAGCAATGATAATCACATACTCACTCTACACACAAATTGCCACTTGACTAAATTAGTGGCGATTTCACAATTTTAACTACTATAATGTTTAAAAACACGATTTCATAGTGAGTACAACGTGTGCAATAAAAGTCTGACTTATCTAAAATACTTTTTTAACTGGAATCATCTTTTGCAATAAAACCCACTATTACTTGTTATTATATATTTAAAACAAAATGATATGTCCAGTTAAAAAAGTATCAAGGTAACCAAACAGGTAGAATATATAGTTAGTAATAAGATTTTCCTTTCGTGGGATTCTATTTATTTAAAAAAAAAAAAAAACAACAACAACAAGGACGACGACGACGACATAAGGATGAGTTCAGGAAGCCTGTACCAGTACAACCTAACAGTATGACTTCATTCTTGCACAGACGAATAGTGGCTAGCAACCTGGCACATGATCATATTTCCCTGGTATCTGGTAATTGAGACCTGACCAGTCCTTCATGAAAGATCTTAATAATTATTGTACAGTTTACCATTTTGGATCAAATAATGCAGTTAGGAGCTAGTTAGCCAGCACCTATAGGACAACGAAAAGTACCTAATTTGTTGTCTGTAGTCTACGGTAATATCCCACATATGCATTATTATTGGAGCCTCTCTGCCTGTCGTTAATGGTTTCTGCTCATCTTTTGGTTGGAAGAGACTGCAGCTTTCATTAATCAGGGTCTACGTGAGAAAAATGTCTGTAAGATTGTTCCCAGTTGCCAAACATGTGAATTTATATCATCACTGACTGGATATTACTTATTGTAGTGAAAGTGAAACACATCTTGGACTGTGTTCATTATATACGAAGAAAAATGGCATGACTTGACTTAGGTTCAGTACACCAAACCTGGTCAGATGGTGATATGTATTTAAAAGTGTACACATGTCATCATAGGTTATGTATCACTGAACATTGGACTTAAACTTGACCCAAAATTAAATAGGTGGCATTTGTCATCTTAAAATTTTAATTTTAATTAAAATCTCTTCTAAGAGATTTCATATCTTAGTTTATGGAATATTGTTTATAACCATTTCTACGATTATAAATATTTTCCTTGGGGAAAATATCCAAAAAAAGGTTTTTTTTTTTCTAAAAAAATATCATAGTCTTATGGCAAGAAGTAAGAACCAAGTGTTTTATAAAAGTTATAGTATACCTTGGATCCATTTGGTTAGGTGTTGTAGGAGCTTAAATAAGCGTTTTTAAAATCCAAAAAACTCTATTTCGTAATAGTAACTCATCATTGTTCTTTTTACAAACTCTGATATTTAAACTCTTCCTTTTACAAATAATTTTTTAATTCAAAACAAAGTTTTGTAACAAGTTATACACAATTGCAGCCGTAATAATATTACTCAGTAAATTTTTTCTCATATATTTGGATTACAATTTCCATAGTGGAAAGTGGCAAGGATAGAATCATTTTTTTTTTTTTTTTTGGCTGGGTAATTACGGGAGATAGAACCTCCAAGCTAATGATTACAACGAAACCGAATACCCCTAGGCTACAAGGCCAGTGATAGGATAGAATAAATATAATTTTTTTTTTTTTTTTTTTGAGGAGAAACTTGTATTTCATTAACACAAGAAAAAGGAGTACAACAGAGGCCAAAAGCTAAAAAGAGTTATCCCAGGTCTGATTGGATTACATGGACTAAGAAGGGTGGGGTAGTACCCTTCCAAAGATTGGAAGCCTGAGAATGTTTAGCAAATTGGGCCAGCACATGAGCAGCCCTGTTGAAGTCCTTTTTCACGTGATGGAAGGAACAGCAAGAGAAAAGGGATTTTGCTGACTGGATGCTTTGTACCAGATGGCCTAGAATGCCACCATTACATGCATGAGTAACTGCTGAAATAACTGAGGAAGCATCAGATTCAAAAATCACATGGGAAATATTCATCTCTTGAGCCAAGAATAAATATAATTACCAACTCATAATATAAATATATATATTATTACCAAAAGTGGTGCCAATTCAAGGCGGTACCTCCACTTATTTATTTATTTATTTGGTGCAGCGGAAAGTCCCACAAATGACAAACCTACCCGACAAACGTAAGGGCTGGTCCTTCCTCCAGGACCAGAAGGCTGCAAGTCATTTATTATATGCTTTTTGCTGTCAATAAATTCCGCATTTCCGCGGCCCGTTTTGGCGTTTTTTTTTTTAAGCCCCGCATGTGTTACTATTTATTGGTCATGAACAGTGATTTCATGTCAATGAACAGTGATATTTACTGTAGCAAATAGAAAAAAAAATATTTTTTTATTTATTTTTTCAGTTTTCAGTTTTCAGTCTTCAGTTTTCAGCAAAATAAGCGGTATCCAAACGCATACTAAGTGGCTTGGTCCAGTTGAAATATACATGATTACAATGTTAACCCACAGCTCGAAATTTTTTTTTTCCCTAAACTTTCAAACATTTTGTATATAAAAACGTGTCTATTCAGCTATAAAATTCTTAGTGAAATATTCATAATTACATCCACCTGTCATAAGGACCATTTTTACTATTTTCTTTAATTGTTTGACCTATAGACCAATGCAGCAGAAAGAAAAATGACATCTATTTATTATTATTATTATTATTATTATTATTATTATTATTATTATTATTATTATTATTTTGTAACCTATTGCAATGCCAATGCAATAACATTAATATTTTTATTTTGGGAAGAACATTAATATTTTATTGGTTCTTTGTTTCAATCAAACGATTAGACTCTGTCAAAAAATATTATATGGGTTTTCTTTTTTTAATTTTGGCCTAAATAATATATGAGTTTGGTGAATGATGAAGAACATTTAAGATAAAACTATAGAGCAAGTGAGCAACAAAGCCAAAATTAAAGACCAACAGAGGAAAAGGTAAAAATACTTCAGCTTCTCTTCAGATTTGGCAAAAATACACAAATCTTCCTCATATTTTCTCCAATATGATATCAGCACCCGCAGGCTCCATTGTTAAAACTATCAGTCTATTAGCACAACTGCCTCCACACGAGAAGAATAATGCTTATCACTTATCCAACGGATAAGGGCAGGTTTATTATACACTACCCTATTACACACAAAGTACACACACGTTTTTTTTTATTTAAAAAAAAAAAAAACTTGTGTGCACAGCATACAACAAGTAGTGTACACTAACAATTAATAACTAATTAAGCTTAATTAGCGCCAAGGTTGATGATGTTGTCAAATTGACAATGATAAATTCACAACATTGGTTGTAGTGGCTTGAGAGGAAGAGGATGAGGTCCTAAATGCATGGGCTAACAGGCATGTACTTTGTGACCCAATGGCAACAGCTATCCTCTCGGCCTTAAAATCAGCAGAAACAGAGAATTTGCATAAGATCATTGTGGAGGGTGATGCTAAAAGTTGTTTTGATACTTTGAATTTAAGCTTGCTAAGCTTTAGTAGTCTATACCTACTATGCTTATACCTGAAATGTTGTAGAGCTTAGTTGTTGTTTTGATGTCTGTGCATTTAGTTGGGTTAGAAGGGACGTTAATAATGCTACTCATTCTCCACTTAAGTTTGCTTCTGCAAATAGGTTTTGTTTTACAAGTTTTCCCTCCCTCTCTCCTTTGGTATTCAAGGAAGTGATGAAGATTTTTTTTTTTTGTAGGTTTTCTCAATAATGAAGCCGTGCATTAATTTATAATAAAAAAGTTGTTATTATTATTATTATTATTATATTTTTTAAATGGGAAGGAGGAGGAGGGGGAGGTTGGATACTTGGATTCCTCCCAAAGTCGCACCAAGGATAGCCAAATAATCTTAAAAACAAAAAAGTCCCTTACCCTCAGATGTAGCAAAATATAAATGGTATGCCATGGAGGTTTATGTTCATTTGATAAAAAATAATTTGTGGAGGAGTTCGGTAACATAGGTCTTAGGGTGCAGAATATGTGGAAGGATCTCAATGTGTTGGAAGTTATCGAGGATGGTCGTGTTCTTTTAGCGGAGGAGAGTATGGAAAAGGGTCAGATTCGTAGAGAGTTAGAAAAAGCAACCTTGTTGGAAGAAATCTGCTGGAGGCAGAAATCTAGGGCTCTTTTTATTAAAGAAGAAGACAAGAACACAAAATTTTTTCACCGTACTGCAAATTCTCATAGAAGATGCAATACCATCGATAGGCTTATGGTGGATGGTGAGTTATCCTCGGATCAGGGGACCATTGAGGGGTGCATTTCTCATTTTTATAGGCAGTTATACTCGGAGAATGAGGTCCTCAGGCCTCTTTTGGACGAAGTTGCTTTTTCTAGCATTTCGGTGGAAGATGCCATTTGGCTGGACAAACCTTTTGATGAGGATGAAGTTTTTAGAGTGGTCCTTGATTTCAATGGTGATAAAGCGCCAGGTCCAGATGGTTTTACAATGGCATTTTTCCAGTCTAGTTGGAGCTTGATGAAACATGATATTATGAATGTGTTTCATAATTTTCATACCCATGCGGTGTTTGAAAAGAGTCTCAATGCTACTTTCCTTGCTCTCATTCCTAAGAAAAATGACGCTGTGGATGTTAAAGACTTTCGGCCTATTAGTTTGGTGGGAGGGTTGTACAAAATTATTGCTAAGGTGTTAGCCAGCCGAATGCGAAGGGTGGTTCACAGTCTTATTTCAGAATCTCAGAGCGCCTTTCTGAAAGGTCATCAGATTTTGGATTTTGTTCTTATCGCTTCTGAGTGTTTAGATAGTAGACTGAAGGCAGGGGTTCCGGGGGTGTTATGCAAACTGGATATTGAGAAAGCCTACGACCATGTGAATTGGGAGTTTCTCTTGTTTTTGTTACAAAAGTGTGGCTTTTCCGACAAGTGGAGAAGATGGATCAGGTGTTGTATATCAACTGTCAAATTCTTCATTTTGATCAATAGTTGTCCGTCTGACTTTTTTGAGAGTTCTAGGGGACTGAGGCAAGGTGATCCGTTATACCCTTTTCTCTTTGTTATTGTCATGAAGGCTTTGAGCCGTATGTTGGATGCAGCTTCTGCGGCAGGTCAATTTTCGGGCTTCTCAGTGGGGAATGCATCTGGTTCCTTGTTGACAGTGTCTCATTTGTTATTTGCGAACGATACTCTTTTTTTCTGCGATGCTGACAGAAACCATTTAACAACTCTGCGTGGGATTCTCTCCAGATTTGAGGAGGTGTCTGGGCTAAAAGTTAATCTAGGAAAGTCTGAATTGGTTCCAGTTGGGGATGTACCTAATCTGCATGAGCTTGTGGAGATTTTAGGCTGTAGAGAGTCTGCGCTTCCTCTGAAATATCTTGGTCTTCCGTTGGGTGCTTCCTTTAAAGAGAAGACGGTTTGGAATCCTATCTTGGAGAAGATGGAGCGAAGGCTAGCTGGTTGGAAGAGAATGTATTTATCTAAGGGTGGCAAGGTTACTCTTATTAAGAGTACTCTCTCTAGTCTGCTCACTTACTTTCTTTCTCTTTTCCCTATTCCAGTTAAGGTGGCCAAGCGGATAGAGGAATTACAAAGAGACTTTCTTTGGAATGGTATTGGTGACGTTCGTAAACTTCATCTAGTAAATTGGTCGAAGGTTTGTAGGCCAGTGAAGTATGGAGGGCTAGGCATTCAGTGCTTGAGAAGGTTTAATTCTGCCTTATTAGCCAAATGGTTGTGGCGTTATGGTGTGGAGATTGATGCCCTTTGGAGAAGGGTCATTAGGGCGAAGTATGGGAATGAGTGGGGTGGTTGGTGTTCAAAATCCGTGTATGGGGCTTATGGTGTTTGTTTGTGGAAATCCATTAGAAGAGGTTGGCTGATTTTTTCTAAGTTCCTTCGGTATGATGTGAGTGATGGTACTCATGTGAAGTTTTGGGATGATGTGTGGTGTAGGGATCGTCCTCTTAAAGAGGTTTTTCCAGATTTGTATAATATTAGTAGGACAAGGGATGCTTCGGTCGCTGAGGTTATGTGCAATGCAAATGGGAGCATTTTTTGAGACTTACATTTTCGCCGATTAGTGAATGATCAAGAGTCACAATCCTTGGATTCATGTATGGTTTTGATTTATTCCACTAAGGTGCGAGGTGTTGGTTCTGACAAACTTTGTTGGAAGCCAGCTAGCAGTCGAGGTTTCACGGTGAGCGGGGTTTATAACTCCCTATCCCCCTATACCACCATTTGTTTCCCGTGGAAAATGTTGTGGCAATCGAAGGTTCCCCCCAGGGTAACCTTTTTCTCTTGGACTGCTGCTTTAGGCAAGATTCTAACTATTGATAACCTTCGGAAGAGGCATTTTGTTGTTCTTGAGTGGTGTTATATGTGCAAAAGATGTGGGGAATCTGTAGATCATCTCCTCCTTCACTGTCCTTTTGTTATGGAGATGTGGAGTACGGTCTTTTGCTTGTTTGGTATTAGTTGGGTGATGCCATAAAGGGTAGTGGATTTGTTGGATTGTTGGTCTTGCAACTTCAGGCATCATCGTAATATAGGTATTTGGAGGATGGTGCCGCACTATTTGATGTGGTGTATCTGGCGAGAAAGGAATGCTAGAAGTTTTGAGGGTCGCGAACGGTCCATTCTTGAGTTTAAGTCTTTTTTCTTTTTTTCTCTTCTCGATTGGTGTTTTGTGTTACCTTCTTTTTCTTGTTTTTCTCTTCCTGTTTTGTTCGATTATTGTAATTTGGTTTCCTGATGTTCTTGCCTTCCTCGTACATTTCCTATGTACGGGGATGCGTTCTTCTTTAATATATATTTTGAGTTACTTATAAAAAAAAATAATAGGTGAAGCTGAGAGAAACTCAAATTAAAGTAATTTTACGCCATGTGTTTTAAATTATTTATTCTTAAAGAGTTTTATTTCTTAATTTTAGAATCAAATTTGAGACCATATCATAAATATTTATCTAAGTGAGTTACTAAATACAAAAACCAAATAGTCTAGAATAAATTAATCGTAAAAAAAAATGCTTCACAATAGTTTAAAAAAATAGAAAAATTATATTTTATACCTAATAATATACTTACAAAATTTTTAAAAAAGAGTTAACAAAATATAAAACTAACTATTAATAGTATTTAAATTATATATAAAAATTATATTATGCATCTTATTGTATATCTTTAAATGTATCAATGCATATGCATGATGTTACAAACTAGTAATAATAAACAAATAAAACAGTAATCAAAATTAAAGTATCTTTATTAACAAAAAACAAAGTTAGAGACATTGATAGAACCTAAAGAACAAATACCTTCCTTTTCAGCGGTCTTGACCAGTAGGGTAGTAATACAGAACTGAGTTCAAGACAGATTGGGATACCAATAAATACAGTTTTTTGCTTTTTTTTTTTTTTTTTTTTTATAGTAGATCCATTTGGTTAGGTGTTGTTGGAGCTTAAATAAGCGTTTTTAAAATCCAAAAAACTCTATTTCGTAATAGTAACTCATCATTGTTCTTTTTACAAACTCTGATATTTAAACTCTTCCTTTTACAAATAATTTTTAAATTCAAAACAAAGTTTTGTAACAAGTTATACACAATTGCAGCCGTAATAATATTACTCAGTAAATTTTTTCTCATATTTTTGGATTACAATTTTCACAGTGGAAAGTGGCAAGGATAGAATCATATTTTTTTTTTTTTGGCTGGGTAATTACGGGGGATAGAACCCCCAAGCTAATGATTATAACGAAACCAAATATCACTAGGCTACAAGGCCAGTGATAGGATAGAATCATATAAATATAATTACCAACTCATAATATATTTATATATATATATATATATATGTATATATATATATTATTACCAAAAGTGGTGCCAATTCAAGGCGGTACCTCCACTTATTTATTTATTTATTTGGTGCAGCGGAAAGTCCCACAAATGACAAACCTACCTTAACAAACGAAAGGGCTGGTCCTTCCTCCAGGACCAGAAGGCTGCAAGTCAATCTATTATATGCTTTTTGCTGTCAATAAATTCAGCGGAGCGTGGGAATCTAAGAATAGTAAGTGGCTTGGTCCAGTTGGAATATACATGATTACAATGTTAACCCACAGCTCGAAATTTTTTTTTCCCTAAACTTTCAAACATTTTGTATATAAAAACGTGTCTATTCAGCTATAAAATTCTTAGTGGAATATTCATAATTACATCCACCTGTCATAAGGACCATTTTTACTATTTTCTTAAATTGTTTGACCTATAGACCAATGCAGAAGAAAGAAAAATGACATCTATTTATTATTATTATTATTATTATTATTATTTTGTAACCTATTGCAATGCCAATGCAATAACATTAATATTTTTATTTTGGGAAGAACATTAATATTTTATTGGTTCTTTGTTTCAATCAAACGATTAGACTCTGTCAAAAAATATTATATGGGTTTTCTTTTTTTAATTTTGGCCTAAATAATATATGAGTTTGGTGAATGATGAAGAACATTTAAGATAAAACTATAGAGCAAGTGAGCAACAAAGCCAAAATTAAAGACCAACAGAGGAAAAGGTAAAAATACTTCAGCTTCTCTTCAGATTTGGCAAAAATACACAAATCTTCCTCATATTTTCTCCAATATGATATCAGCACCCGCAGGCTCCATTGTTAAAACTATCAGTCTATTAGCACAACTGCCTCCACACGAGAAGAATAATGCTTATCACTTATCCAACGGATAAGGGCAGGTTTATTATACACTACCCTATTACACACAAAGTACACACACGTTTTTTTTTTTTTTAAAAAAAAAAAAAAAAAACTTGTGTGCACAGCATACAACAAGTAGTGTACACTAACAATTAATAACTAATTAAGCTTAATTAGCGCCAAGGTTGATGATGTTGTCAAATTGACAATGATAAATTCACAACATTGGTTGTAGTGGCTTGAGAGGAAGAGGATGAGGTCCTAAATGCATGGGCTAACAGGCATGTACTTTGTGACCCAATGGCAACAGCTATCCTCTCTGCCTTAAAATCAGCAGAAACTGAGAATTTGCATAAGATCATTGTGGAGGGTGATGCTAAAAGTTGTTTTGATACTTCGAATTTAAGCTTGCTAAGCTTTAGTGGTCTATACCTACTATGCTGAAACCTGAAATGTTGTAAAGCTTAGTTTTTGTTTTGATGTCTGTGCATTTAGTTGGCTTAGAAGGGACGTTAATAATGCTACTCATTCTCCACTGAAGTTTGCTTCTGCAAATAGGTTTTGTTTTGCAAGTTTTCCCTCCCTCCCTTCCTTTGGTATTCAAGGAAGTGATGAAGGTTTTTTTTTTTTTTTTTTTTAGGTTTTCTCAATAATGAAGCCGTGCATTAATTTATAATAAAAAAGTTGTTATTGTTATTATTATTATTATTATTATTTTATTATTTAAATGGGAAGGAGGAGGAGGGGGAGGTTGGATACTTGGATTCCTCCCAAAGTCGCACCAAGGATAGCCAAATAATCTTAAAAACAAAAAAGTCTTACCCTCAGATGTAGCAAAATATAAATTGTATGCCATGGAGGTTTATGTTCATTTGATAAAATAATAATAATAATAATAATAATAATAATAATAATAAAAAACAAGTAAAACCGTAATCAAAAAAATTAAAGTATCTTTATTAACAAAAAACAGAGTTAGAGACATTGATAGAACCTAAAGAACAAATACCTTCCTTTTCAACGGTCTTGATCAGTAGGGTAGTAATACAGAACTGAGTTCAAGACAGATTGGGATTCCAATAAATACAGTTTTTTTTTTTTTTTTTTCTTCTTCTTTCCCCCTTGAAAAAATACACAATTTTGAAGAAAGGCCTTCAAAATTGTACAAGCAACCAAGATCTACTCTTAACTATTATAAAGATCTTAGCCTCTTAGCCTTAGGTTTGGATGGAAGGGAAGAGAGGGAGAGGACAGGGAAAGATGATCGGGCTGTACTAAAAAATTAAAAATCAGTACATTTCGACAACCTTCTTCTCTCCTCTGTTCTTTCTCAATCTTTTCCGTTCCAAAGATACCCATAGCCATAATATAATTACTAGTGGGAAATCTATCAAAATGCTGATTCTTTTCTCAAAGACCATAGTTGTCCTTTGGTCCAATCAATCAAGCACCAAATAACATTTCTCTAAAAAAGTGAAAACGTAAACAAGACAAAATGCTGAATAACCACCATACAACATGATTTAATAACACATCAAAACTGTCTGATACACCCCACTACATACAACAAATACAGCTACGCTTGCAGCAACCCAAGATTCAAACCAAAATCATAACAGCAGTCGCTAGGTTCCTAACTATAACTAATGGAAAACCCTCCAAAATAAGGCATTACAATGAGAGAGAAAGAGAGAGAATTCAGAACAGCTCAATTGATGGAAGATGCCCGAGTCATCTAGTCTAAGAGGAAGAAAAAAACCTTTATTCATCTGAACTATATTCACTAGATTCTGGCAGTACAGGTACAGCAGCGCAGCAGAATGACTCCTTATCCTTGAGGAGAAGACAGCTACCATCAGAATTCCATTTCAGATCAGTAATGGTAAACTGCGGCAGAGGAATATTCACACAGTAAGCACCTGAAGGGGTCCACATGTACAAGTGAGAGCTACCAGTGCAAAGAACAAGACGTGCGCATGTAGGGTCCCAAGCAACTGCTTTAATAGGATCTTTCTGCACTAAGATTGCAGCAATTTCAAGATGGCGAATGTCCCATATCCAGAGAATAGTTGGCATGCTATCATTTCGAGTACAGATATACTGGCTATCATTACTCCATGACATAAGACCTGCAACAGAAACTAGGGCTTGAGCCATACGGGTCACACTACATATCTTAAGTTCTCAACCAGATTGGACCTTCATATAGAGCCCAATGGAAACATATTAATCGGAACTTGGCACTCCAGGCAGTCATTTCACTTAGCAATTCTACTTACAAGTTGATAATATCTAAATACAACTTATAGTCATCACTAAACACAATGAACCCATTAATCCAACGAAAAGTGGTTATGACATCTACTTACAAGTTAATAATATCTTAATACAACTTATAGTTATCACTAAACATAATGAACCCATTAATCCAAAGAAAAGTGGTTATGACATCCTAGAGGGCTAATAGCCTAAACAGTAAGTACTACCTTGCCACCAGAATTTTTAATGTTCTCATCCATTAGACTTTATTGTAGGCGAATAAACCTTCAAAATAACATTCAATATTAACTCCACCTATTTCTAAGTGTTCATAAAGAAAGAGAAAGCTTGTAGTCTACAAACATCCATAATTTCTACCTTCAATATGTGCATGTCATTTGGGGAACAAGCCCCAGACAATGATGAGTCCACTAACAATAGTATATTAAACTTCAACAGAATTGAATAATGTAATTGGCTGAATCCATCTAGCCAATGAGATCTAGCTAAAATGGAATCTCATTCCCTTTGTAAAAGCATGGTGGAGAGTGAGATTGTAGGTTCAAGACTCAACAGGTGCATATGTAATTATCAATTAAAAAAAATTTTGAATCCATCTCATACGAAAAATTATGTGAACTTAATATGTTTATGAGAAATTTTTTGAGCAAGAGAGTTTAATTTCTACCGACATATGTAAAATTGAATAGCTGAATTTAGTTGATAGAAAAGGGTACTCTGTTTTTTGGGGGGTGGGAAGGGGGGCGGGAGGGTTGCAACAAATGTTGGTTACCAAACAGTTATGACTTAAGAATACATAAGGGTAATAACTCAATAATAAAATAAATTAAAGATCACAGATGCCTTTTTGAAAAATCTGCAATTCAAAGGCTAATATGCAAGATCATGAAGGGCAAGGATGCCTTCATAGCAGTTCCAATGGTCAGGAATATCCACAACAACAAATTTGACTTTAATGTTAACATCAAGCCTAGATATATCTAGATTTAATCAGAAGCCAAGTCTCCTTATAATTGCCTCGCCACCTGATGAGCCCTATTAAGGAAATCAATCGAGTCTCAAGGATGATCTCATCTGATGGCCGGGCTAATGTATTATGAGCTGACCCTTCCTCTTACAGTGAAAAGAAGAGTGTATAGGTAGCTTCTAAGTCATATTCTCAGTTGCTTTTCCAGAAAGCCTTGCTTAGCAAGCATACTGTGTGAACAATATCAACTATACTATCCTAATTAAGGTTTGAAAACTTTTTCTGGACTGGGCGGTCAGACTGATTAAACTGCTGACCAGCCGCTATTTGTCAAGAATAGGATTGATCATGTCCAGTCGTTGCCCCGCATAAAAACTTCTAGTCTGTCTGGTTCATTTTGGTTTAGTTTTGTAAAAAAAGAAAATAATAAATAGAGTTGGCAGGTATTCAACTTAAGACATGGGAGTAGTAGCATTGAAAGTCTTTGCCACCAGGCTATCAAGGTGTTTGCTCAAGTTTTGTACTAAAAAAATGCGTTTTTCATACAAAAACCTCAAAACTGCATTCCAACAACCCCAAAACTCCTTAATTTTATTAAGTTAGTAACACCTCCACTAGCCAAAGATTCCTCCACTGTTGACTCTGTCTTCAATTACATGTACACAGAATTCATATTTATTTACTAATTAGTGTTTAACTTTTTAATATATTAATAATGTCAATGCTCAAGAACAGTCAACCCAATGGTTGAACCTCTTACCCTTGACCATTTCACCTTTCTGTTTTATTGAACAGTCCATGTTCTAAAACACTGATTTTTGGCATTCTACCCTTGGATTTCATACTACTGAGTGCTACATCAAATGGAAAACATAAAATTTGCACTTATCGTCATCATTATGGCAAATGAGGAAGCAGGGACTTACCAATTCCTTGTTTAGGGTTTGGTTTGTCTGCAGGAGGCTTCTGGAAAGGCAAAGTGACAGGTAACTCCATAACCTCATATCTGACTCCAAAATGTCCTTCTGAAGCATCTTCTTTAAGATTAAAAAAAGAAAGAAAGGCCTGATCAAATGAGTGAAACACTGAATTTTCCATATCAAATATTAACTAATGGATCAATTGTGCAAAAGAAGGATTCCTAGTACACCAATGACAAGCAAGAGAGACAAAAAATGCTGCAAAACCCCAATAGAAATAGAATGAAATACTCTTATCTAGTACGAGCTGTGAAGTCCTATGACTTGGATCTACATCCATGAATACAATGTGAAATTAAGTTGGTGGATGATATTAAGATTTTTTTTTTTATAAAAAAAAAATTTATAAGTAAGATTTGACCCAAGGGGAGAGGGAAGGGTATTCATTAAGATTTTAAGATTATCACACCCCAAATTCATTCTATGCAATTACAAAATCATGATTAATTGAAACATATTATAAATTACATTAAAATTTATATGGACATGGCATGAGAAATGTATCAACTTATATTTGCAATAATTTTCATATATAAAAGTTCATTAAATAAAATGTATATCTTGCCAGAATATAGAAAAAGAACATATAAAAACTGAGGCAAAACCATTGATTGAACTTAGGATTTCCTATCTTAAGTCAATTGTTGAGAGAGACACACTTCCTTGACAATTGCAAAGATACTGAAAATTATAAAAAATGCTGCAAAGCTAAAAAAGACTCCATTTCATGTGGTGTCCAAATGCTCCTTACCATGTCTCTCTCCAAAAACCATATGAAGACCATAAAAATAATAAAAAACTAAAATTTCATAGAAAAGTATCAATGGTTATAGAAGCCAAGATGCTATTTCTTTGAGAGAAATTCAAGCTAAAAGCAGCTTTTGCAATTAATAAATGAAGTAAAATTTAGCGGGCTGAATCTTTACATAGACTCAATGAAATAAACAATTGAAATGGTGAAGGCTATTGCCAAGTATCACCTCAATATGCAAACTAAAAACATGTTGAAGGTAGTAAGCTAATTGCCAATATTATTTTATTTTATTTTTTTTTGTTCTTTTAATAGGTCAAAATACACATACTAAGAATGACTAAACAGGAAAAATCCTCACTTATCTATTTTCTCTCTTGGCAAGGTAACTAGACCATTACTTCAACAAAAAAAAAAGGGTAATTATATCACCGGTGTCCTATAATATACAGTTCTTTTGGTGGGTAGACCATATACAATCTGATGCAAAACATGTTAAATAAGACTTTTTATGAACAAACTTGAACATCAAAAGTGGAGCATCAAAAACGAATAGGAACATCACATCCCAAAAAACTCAACTAATATCGTGCTTACCATTCTTGTTTTGTATAAAATCATCACTCAAACATAACTCAGACATATCAAGTTGCAAAGGTTCATCGACCTCCTGGAATTTAAGAGAGAAGAGGTGAGATATTAACATATAAACCATCAATGTGTTTGGCTGCATAGAAAAGAATGAAAAGCAAATACCTTGAATAGAGCAGCACAACAAGGACCACGAACAGTAGATAGGTGTGTAAATTCAGCAAAAGTTTTCCAAGTCAGGTGATTTAATACCCGCAACATCTGGTCATAACTGCCCACTGCAAGAAACTGACCACAAGGAGACCATGAAACACTCTTTACACCCAATCCACTTTCATATGCTTGATACTTAAATAGGCATCTTCCATCTGGAGAGTAAATTAGAACCTGTATCAAACCACACCAACAATAAGCTTTTGAGCTTTCACTTTTCAGCAAGAACAGTTACAAATAAACCTACAGGACAAGCAAAATTAACATACATCCTAATGCATTAAGTAGCCATAAAATTGGAGATACTCTTGTACTGATTGGCACAGCCAAAGCTAGGCACAAATCTATTGATGCATCCACAGATATACACGGAACAGGCTTTTCTGCTTAGTTCTAATGCGCAACCAGATGTTCAAAGTTAAGTGATTAAGTTACAGTGATCATACATGTGGCTTACCCTGACTAATCTATTTAGGATCCATAGCCGAACCAAAATTTTGGGACTAAGGCTTAGTTGTTGCTGTTATTAGCTTAATTGCTTGTGTGTAGCTTTTTAAAAGCTCCCTTTTCTAGCTACAATTGTACTTTTTGCCCACTTTCAACAAATTAGCAAATCAGCAAAAAGCAAATACAGATGCCCACAAAGAAATTACAGATGCACACAAAGAAATTAAAAGGACTAATTCCATTACCTTATATTCAAGTGGGGAATCCCAGATGACTATAGCACTATCATCTGGTGACCATTCTATATCAGCCAAATCCAAAGTGTCAACAGCAAAAACACCCATGATCTCCCAGGAATGACAAGACAAGAGATTAATATAGTCCTTGCAATCACGCCTGGTGCAAATGGCAGCAAATTTACCATCTTGGGTGAAAGAAACCCCCTTGGAACCATGCTTTGGCCACTGCACATGCACACATGCTGTGTTGACAAGTGACCAAACCGTCAACCGCAATTGGAAATCCGAAGTTGTGAGTATATGACGACTATCTGGACTCCACCTAGCATAGGCAATACCAGCAGGACCTTCATCTATCTTACATGTCCATTCAGGTTGGGTCAATGACCATGCTTGTATCATTGGTCTTTTGTAAAGACCACAAAGAATGTATTCAGAATCAACTGCCCATTCAATGTAGCTTATCTTGTCCAAGCATGAAAACAACTGCACAACCTGCATTACAAATTCACAAATTTAAAAATGAGCATAAATTGCTTAGCCCGCTAGGGGTATATGCCCCTAGATTACCCATTTTGGCGAGTGTGATCAGTTGCACGTAGGTCCTACTAGCTAGAGCCCAAATGACTCTTCTAACTTACCTACACTTGCTTAAGTACAGTATATTAGGTTCCCAGTTAAATGTGCATTGGTCAATGCAACACATGTTTAAATTTAATACACAATTGCTCTTAGGCACAAATGAGCCGTTTTGGCAAGTGGGATCAGTTGCGGGTAGGTTTTACTAGCTAGAGACGAGTCCAAAAGACTCTTCTAACTTAACTACAGTTGCTTAGGTACAGTACATCAGGTTCCTAGTTAAGTTCGCATTGGTCAATACAATGCGTATTTAAATTTAATCGGAGAATCTAAAGTAACCAAAAATGTAACTGTAACTAAGTTTTGGTCATACAATTTATATTTTAAAAAAAAAAACATGAATTGAATCGAAATTAATGGAACGAGAAAAAGAAAAAAGTGAACCTTAAAGGAGAGAGTGTCGCGAATGACGAGGCGATAATCGACGGCGACGGCTATGAAGCGAGAATTCGGTGAGAAACAACAGGGCCCAGTCTGCTTGTAGCTTTCAGTGAACTCCATCGATCCCAGTCACTGAATTTTTCTCGAATTCATAGATCAAATGCTAGACTAATAAGACTAGGACTAGACCAATTACTATTCCTAATTGCTAATTCTATGTACATTACATTTGGATTCATTCGTAGTGGACTTGGTTCATTGCTACCAGAGAGTGAGAGTGTGTTCTTTTTTGTAGATCTATGAATGAATGGAATGTGGTTGGTTGGTTGAGCCTCTGGAACTTGGAATGTGATTTTAAATTTTGAAAGAGAAAGGACCATTTTTTGCTCGTGAAATTACACTTTTAATCCTGGGGATTTTCAATTTTAAGGATTTCTTTCCGACAACCAATTGAGGGACAACAAGGGAAAGCTGATTAAATAATTGATAAAACCATTTTGGGGGCGAAAATGGGGCTTTAACCCCATTTTCTTAACTATTTAGTTAGTAGTTTGATTTTACAAACTATATTTTTTTTTAGCATCTCGAGTCTAAGAGACTCGATTTTGGCCTCTAAATCGAGTCTTTGATGCTCGATTTTTATGGTCTAACAACGTCTGATGTGGCAATTTTTTCCACGTGTACACCTAAAAATCGAGTTTCTAATACTCGATTTCCTTATCACATTAAACCCACGAACACCGAACACCATAAATGAAGAACACCATTTTCTCAACGAAAAAAAAAAAGAAATGAAGATCAGAGGAGAAGAAGAGCAGATCGGAAAAAAAAATGAAGATCGGAGGAGAAGAAGATCAGATCGGAGAGAGCTCACCTGGGCTCCTTTGCAAACGAACTCCATTTTCTCATCAGAGAAGAAAGAGATAGGGAAAAAAAAAGATAGAAATGAAGATCGGAGGAGAAGAAGAGCAGATCGGAAAAAAAATGAAGATCGGAGGAGAAGATCAAATCGGCCTCGGCGCGAGCGCGACCTGGGCTTGCGGGCGACCTCGGCGCGCGCGCGCGCGGCCTGGGCGTGATCGGAGATGGGTTCCTGATCGTCCGATCGGAGATCGGATGCGGCCTCGGCGCGCGCGCGGCCTGGGTGCAGCGCGGCCTAGGCGTGATCGGAGATGGGTTCCTGTCGTCCGATCGGAGATCGACTGCGGCCTGGGCGTGATCGGAGATCGGAGATCAACTGGATGAAATAGTTGAATGGAGGAAGAAGGTTTTGAACATGTGCACTGGACTTAGATATGTTTTTGTTGATATTTTGGCTTTGAAATCGAGTCTTAGAGACTCGATTTCCAGGTGGACGCCACCTGGGCAAAATGCCACATCAGACAAATCAGAACATGGAAATCGAGCCTCAAAGACTCGATTTATAGGCCCAAAATCGAGTCTCTAAGACTCGAGATGTTAGTAACCAATATAGTTTGTAAAATGAAACTACTAACTAAATAGTTACGAAAATGGGGCTAAAGCCCCATTTTCGCCTATTTTGGGCTCACAGTTAGTTTGGTTTTTACATTTTAGTAGTAATTAATTTAGTTCTGTTATTTTTAAGTTACAGTCAATTTGGTTTCTATCGTTAGCTCACTAAAAGAAAATGGTTACATGGCAAATGATTTGCATTGTTTGCACACACGTAACTAATATAATAATATAAAACTAAATATTTAAAAAGCTACCCAAGCATTTTAATTTAAAACAAAATCCATGTCAGGAAAGAAAAAAATTTGAAAAGATTAATTGAAAGAACAAAAATAAAGAATATTATTTTTTTTTTTTAAATCTTGAATTTCTTTAGTTTTCTTTCCCATCTAGACAAACACAATATCCAACAACACCACAATTTGAAACCGAAAATAATATAGGGCCCTTTTGATAAGAGATTTCTAGTAATGTTGTTTAAGTGTTGTGAAAATACTTGTGGATGAAAAAATGTTGTGAAAATACGTGTTGTATTATTTAAACAACAAAAACTGGTGTTTAAATAACATTACCAAACGGACCCATAATCTTCTCTGCCTTACTCTCTATTAAAACTACAAATGGCAGTGTAGAGCATCATAGCAGAATTGGTGAGCTAAGGTGCATGAGTCAAGCAGCAACAAAGGAAACACCTAATGAGGAAAGGTGCACGAATCAAGCAGCATGGACAGCACTAGAGCATACCTGGGCTAGCACAGATCTTTTAGAAGTAATTGAGGAAGTTCCTTATCATGAGCTATTCATCCATAATTTTAAGGAGTTAGTTCCACGAAATTAGGCAGTTAGAAAGTTTGTTACTTGTGGATGCCACATGTAAAGCTTGGATGGTTCTAGTAACTGATTTTCCCGCCAGATAGGGGAGTTAGTTATTTTGCTTGTTCAAATTGTATATAAGTAGGATTAGGCTATGTATTTCAACTCAGTTGCTTGTATACTTTTCTTTTGATTAATGAAACTCTCTTAGTTCTATTTAGAATGATTCTTCTAGAAATTTTACATGGTATCAGAGTAGCTAGTAGAATTTTACTAATTTCCTAGCCTTTCGTTCTTCTTTGATTCTAGAAGTTTCTTTTCTCTCCAAACAGAAAATTTTCCTGAGAAAATTTTCCTTTTTCTCTTCAATTCCAAGAAACTTCTTGAGAGATCTTCTTGTTTTTTGATCTTGAGAAATTTCCTTGTTTTTTCATTGATCTTAAGAAACTTTTCTGAAAAAGTTTCTTGCTTTCTTCAAATTCAGTCAATTTTTCCCCAATTGAGGTTCCATTAAAGCTTGTGAAGCTCATTAATGGTGTCTGCTGAAGCAAGCAATCATTCTGATTCTACTCACACTCAATCTACACAACCAGGCTCAAGTTCTAATATTGAGTCTAATTCTCCTAATCCATTCTTTCTCAATGCTAACGAGAATCCAGGCAATATTTTAGTTACTCAACCATTGCTTGGGACAAAGTACTATCAATCTTGGTCTAGAGCTACGGTTTTGGCTCTCACTGCCAAGAAGAAGAAACGTTTTGTGAATGGAAAAATTCTAATGCCTGATGTTGATTCTCCTCTGTATAAAGATAAGCAAAGTTGCAATACAATAGTTCTCTCTTGGTTGATCAATTCCATGCTCATTGATGTCTCTAGCAGCATTATGTATTGTGAAACAGCAAGAGAAATGTGGATTGAGCTGAAGAATCTTTTTTCTTAGGGCAATGGTCCCAAAATCTACAATACACAGAGAGAGAGATCTCACATATTTCTCAAAATAAAATGTTAGTGATTGAGTATTACTCCAAGTTCAAGAAGCTTTGGGATCAATTGATCAATTATGAGCCACTACCAGCATGTTCTTGTGGAGCAATGAAGACTCTAAGTGCTGCACATGAGAAAGCCTATGTTATGAGGTTCTTGATGGGGCTAAATGAGAATTTTGAGATTGTAAGGAGTCAATTCTTATGCCTGAGCCTTTTCCCTCAACCAGTAAGGTGTATGCTTTGGTTCTTCAAGAGGAATCACACAAGAGTATTGGACATGGTGCATCTTTCTCACCAAGGCTTGATTCAGTTGCAATGTATGCCAACACCAAAGGCAATTATGGAAATAAAGGTGGTAACAAGAAGGGGAGACCTTTGTGCATTCACTACAACATGCTTGGGCACACTGTGGACAAGTGTTACAAGCTTCATAGGTATCCACCTGGATACAAGCCCAAAGGAAGGTCCAATGCTAATGTTAATCAGGTTTCATATAACCAAAGCAATGCTGTTGAGATCCCTTCAAGTACATCTGTTCAATGTCCTATTTCTAAGGCACAATGTGAACAACTACTGCCTTTTTCAACACTAGAGCTAGTCTTTGTGACAGTCATCATGCTGCCACTATAAGTGCAAGTGATGGAGTTTCTGGCTTGATTTCTAGAGCTTCTGGTGTGTTTGCTGCTGCTGGTGTAGCTTTCACTTCTTCCCAGCCATTAACTAACACCAATTTCATTGATACTATGTTAGGTATCATTTCCAATTTATCTTTCACACCTACCTTAAAGCATTCAATTTTCTCTACTAAAGTAGTTAATAAAGAAGTTTTTCATGCCATTGATTGGGTCATAGACACAAGGGAAATTGACCACATGATGCATTTCATTTCATGCTTCACTTCAATCACTACCACCTTGAATACTCATGTTAATCTACCCAATTGTGAAGTTTCTTTGGTCACACACATACGAACTGTCAAAATTTCAAAAAAACTTACTCTTTATAATGTTCTATGCAAGGTTTTCAAACCCAGACGGTTCATTAAACCGTAAAAGGGAAAGGTTCAAGGTTTTTGAGGTCGAACCAAGGTCAAACCGTGATGACGTCATAATTAATTAAAGCCTAAATATAGATATTAAATTTATAAAACTAGCAAAATTGACTAATATATCTATATATGTGAGGGAAATTTAATGATTTTCAAGCATATATTTAATAAAATTGTGTTAAGTTGTTTTTATAAATAAAAAAAAAATTGCTAAGGGGTTGGACCGCACGGTTCTTTGCCACCAGTTCGTGCAATCCAACCCCAGTTTTAGGGATTCACGGAATTAAAAAAAAATCCGGTTCTTTATGCTTAAAAAACTGATTTTTATCCTGGTTTTCAATTTTCACGGTCCGACCTCCCGGTCCGGTTCGGTTCTGAAAATCTTGGTTCTATGTGTTCCTTCTCTTAGGTTCAACCTTCTTTTAGTCAATCAGTTAGCTAAATTCACATTATGTTGTCTTATCTTCTCTAGAAATCTGTGCTTTATCCAGGACCTTGCTCTCTGGAGCACACTTGGTCTGAGTAAGGAATGCAATGGTCTTTATTTGTTAGAAAAGAGCAAATCAACTTCACCTTTCATTTCTGTAGTCTTTTCTGTAAATAGAGTTCCACCACATGTATGGCACTCCAGATTGGGGCACTTGTCAAATGCCAAATTGGCTTTGATGAAGAATAATGGTGTACCTCTTTTCAAATTTGTTGAAACTTTTCATTGTGAAATTTGTCCTCTTGCCGAGCAAAAGAGATTACCCTTTAATGCAAGTTCTCATTTCTAATGAATGTTTTGACTTAATTCATTGTGACTTGTGGGGTCCCTTTCAGTTTCTACTATTGATAATTGCAAATATTTATTGACTATTGTGGATGATTGCTCAAGATGTACATGGGTTTATTTGCTAAAACATAAGTCCCAAACACAACTAATTTTAGAACAGTTTTGCACTATGGGAGAAAGACAATTTTCTAAAAAGGTTAGAGCTATAAGAATTGATAATGGCATTGGGTTTATCATGAAAGTTTTCCTTGCTAAGAAAAGGATTTTGCATCAATTAACTTGTGTTGAGACTCCACAACAGAATGTTGTTGTAGAAAGGAAACATCAACACATCTTAAATATTGCAAGAGCTCTCATGTTTCAATTTCATTTGCCATTACATCTTCGGGGTCATTGTGTTCTTAATGTTGTATATTTGATGAACAGGATGCCAACCTCAGCTCTGTCACACAAGACTCCTTTTGAGATTCTCTTTGGACATGTTCCTAGTTATTCACATTTGAAAGTGCTTGAGTGCCTATGTTTTGCCTCCACTATATCTCATAACAGGTCCAAATTTGCTCCTAGAGCTAAAAAATGTGGTTTTTTGGGGTATCCTTTTGGGGTGAAAGATTACAAAGTCCTTGATTTGTCAACAAACACCGTTTTCATTTCGAGAGATGTCATCTTCCATGAAGATTCTTTTCCTTTTGCCACTGTAATTTCTGATGTTGCAGGTCCTTTTATTTCTCTTTCTGAAGTTGATGTTGCTACTTCTTCCACAGTTGGTAATGATACCTTTGTCACTCCTATTTGCGTTCCTAAGATTTCTAATTCTTATTCTTCTTCTGTTTCTACTCACTCATCAACTGGTTTACTTCCTTTGATTTCTTCTAATCTAAACCTAGTACACCCTTGCCATTGCTGCCTCATGATCCCTTTCCCAATGATGACCTCCTCACCACTGATGCTGCAGTGGATCCTTCACCATTACCTACACCAGCACCACCAGCGCCTCTCAGGAAGTCTGCTAGGGACACCAAGCCACCTGCTTACTTAAAAGACTATACTTGTACTGCTATTACCACTGCTTCTTCTACAGCTACCCTTCTTAGTGCTCCTTGTCAGGGGTGGAAAAGTCTTCCTTCCGACAAATGAGATTTGTGTTGGGTTGGGAGCCTAAACTGAAACTCGACAATGGGCTTGAAGCACGGCCCAAAAGCTATAGATGAAGTTTTTGAAGAGTTCACCCCTTTTTTTTAATACCTTAGGCCTAGGACAGAACTAACAAGGGTTATGAGATGGCCTAAAAACACTTCCTACAGCAGGCACATTAGCACAATTAAAAGCATACTACAATAAAAAAAATAACCCAGCAGTAAAATATTTCAGTAGTAAAGTATCCCAGTGGTAAAGAATTCTAGCGGTAAATGAAACAGAACAGAATAAACCTCTAGCCGTTAGCTTTTTCACAAATTAAGGAAAGTATCTACATCTTCAAACTCATCATCCATTGGCTCTGGAGAAGAGTCTTCTAATACAATAATATGAGAGAAGAACTCTATAGTAACAGTCACATCATAACCTTCAATAGTAAATGAATAAACAAATATTACGGGCTCCATTATAACAAATGAGGAAAACTTAGTGTGAGATGAAGGCAGAGAGAGATTCCAGCTAGCGCAGCAAGATCATTATGATGCCAAGGTATGCTCTTGGATATAGTATATGTAGCAAGTAATGAGGGGCATTTCAGGTAGTATGAGTAGAGAGAGAGTGTGTGTTTAGTAAAACTGTTGGAACTTTCTATTGGGGATGAATAAAAGCTTATAAGTAAAGGTGTGAGAGGTATTTGTGAGCTATGGGCTGAAGAGCTTAGTTTCTAAGCTTGAAACTTAGAACTCAGCGACTCAGGACCTCACTAAGGGCTTTTAGATAATTAGAAAGCGAAGAATAAAGAAGTTTGTGAGAAAGTTCTTCTCTATTGGTGTGTCTTAGAGAATTGTTCCTAAGATTTGGCTAAGAGCGATAAGCTCAGCTTTAGAATATTCTTTGCTGTTTTGGGTAATGGTAGTTGGAGTTCTGACCTAGCATTAAATGCTGATTGGCTTTAGCTGATGGGATTAAAGTAGGTATTAGGCTAATAATCTTGGTTTTGTTGCTGCTAGAATCAGAGCTCTCTAGGGCAGATTGCATCACCCCAAGCCAGGTGTCAATCTTGGAGCCCTTTGTTGGGAACTCTGCTAGAGATCCCTTTGGTGTCCTCCAAACCACATTTCCCTAAGTTTCCTTATTTAGGGTTCATGTGCTTGGTCCATAAACCAGAGAGTACATGTTTTTGGCATGATAATGAACTGATTTTAAGTTGTTTCAGAAGCTTTCATGGCCTGGTTGGCTGCCCTCAGTCCTTGGCTGAATGGGTTAGAGAAGAAGGAAAGACAACTGGCTGAAGCTTCTCAGCTTTATGTCGTGTCATCTTAGCTTTGTGTCATATGAGAAATGATGGAAATCAGCTTGGCAAGGAAGGGTTTAACCCCTGCTGGACACGTGTCCTCTTCTGATCTGATTGGACAAGCTGGAACTGATGGCAATAGGCCCCAACTATTAGGTTGTGCTGAAACTTGACTAGTCAGCTCATGTGAGCTTCAACTGCTGGGATCCGTATGTGAGCTTGGCCATCCCTACAAAATGAATAGTTTTACCATGGGTGATATATATGGGCTTTTATAAAGTTTGTAAGAGAAGTATTTTTTGAGGGATGAGTAATTATATTTCCCATGAGTTAGGGACTTTAGCATATATAAAATAGGTGTCAAAATAATATTGGTCTTTGTAAGGTAGAAGTCAAAATAATATTTGGGCTTTGTAAAATAGGTGCCAAAATAGTATTTGGGCTTTGTAAGATTTTGCAAAAATATTGCCGTGTAGCAACGGGCTTTTAAAGGTGTCGTGTAGTAACGGGCTTTATAAAAGAGTTTTGTTGGGCTTTTTGGGTTTTTCCCACAAATTAAATGATTTTGGGCTTTTTTTGTGGAGATAGTGTAATTTTGTGGCCTAATTTTGGTAGTAATGTGATAAGTATTTTTGTGAAAAACCTAAGTTGGATCATATGTAAGATATAATGGGTAGTATTTGTGAGAGGACCCAAGGTAATTTATGGGGCTTATATAGAGAATATTTGTGAGAGCCCAAGTTGGGCAATAATATGGAGAATATTTGGGTAATATGTGGGAAATATTTAAGTGGACTTAAAATTGTTTATGGGCTTGTGTGGGTATATTTTCGTGAGTGGGCTAATAAGATTAGGGCCCTAAAATTTATACCTCAACACTCCTTATGTCATTGCTCAGTCCCTCACTAATTCTTATTTGGAGCCATGCTATCAATCCTATCTTCTGATAGTCAGTTCTTGTCCTCAAGAGCCATAGCACATCTACTAGGCTGTCAAAAACCCCCTTTAAAGAGAAGCTATGGACAAGGAGATCCAGGCTCTTGAGAGAAATCACACTTGGGAACTTACTACTTTACCTCCTGGTAAGTCACCCATTGGGTGCAAATGGGTTTATAAGATTAAGCTGAATCTTGATGGCAGTGTTGAGAGGTATAAAGCAAGGTTAGTGGTCAAGGGTTATACATAGAAGAGGGACTTGATCTCTTGGAAACCTTTTCTCCAGTAGCTAAGACTGTTTCTGTGAGGGTCTTGATTACCCTTAGCTTTGCCAAAGCTTGGCCTTCACATCAATTGGACATCAATAATGCTTTTCTTCATGGGGACTTAGATGAAGAAGTCTACATGAGTTTACCACCTGATTTTCATAGTAAATGGGAGTGTGTTTCCTCCTCATCAGCTGCTCCTAAGGTTTGCAAGTTGGTTAAGTCTCTTTATGGCTTAAGACAAGCTTCTAGGAAGTGGTATACTAAGCTTTCAGCCATAATCATGCAACTTAGGTTTGTTCAATCTTAGGCAGATCACTCACTCTTTGTTTACTGTAAAGGATCCTTGTTTACTGCATTACTAGTCTATGTTGATGATATGATAATCACAGGCAATGACCCTGCTTGTGTTGCTTCTTTAAAATCAGTCTTAGATCAGAAGTTTGGAATCAAAGACCTTGGCTCACTCAAGTATTTCTCGGGGTTAGAAATTGCAAGGAATAAGAAAGGAATTAGCTTAAATCAGAGGAAGTATGCTCTTGAGGTTCTTAAGGAGACAAGAATGACAGGTCGTAAGCCAGCCAAGACACCAATAGAACAACAATTGAAGTTGTCTAAAGGCAATGGAGAGTTGCTTCCAAATCCTGGTCAATATAGGGGACTCATTAGGAAGATGATGTATTTGACCTTGAGTAGACTAGATATCACATATGCAGTGCATAGGCTTAGCCAGCTTTTGACATAACCTAACTAGGATACTTCAATACATTAAGGGTACACCAGGGCAGGGAGTTCTCTTTCTAGTGGATTCTGATTTGCACTTAAAAGCCCATTGTGATCCAGATTGGGCAAGCTGCCCTGATACAAGGAAATCTCTCATTGGTTACTGTGTGTTCTTAGGTGATGCTTTAATTTCTTGGGGGTCGAAAAAGCAAAGCATAGTTTCAAGATCCAATTGTAGAGGCATAATACAGGTCTATGGCTACAACAACTTGTGAATTGACTTGGCTTTTGTACTTGCTGAAGGATTTACATGTTCAACATAACAAACCTGTGTTAGTGTACTGTGATAACCAAGCTGCACTCCATATTGCTGCTAATCCAGTGTTCCATGAAAGATCAAAACATAGCTGATTGTCTCATAGTGAGGAATAGAATTCTAGATGGGACAATCAAAACCTTTTATGTGTCAACCAAAAATCAACAAGCTTATGTGTTCACTAAGGCCGTTGGGGTAGAAGACTACTTGAGGCTGATTAAGAAGTTAGGCATCATTAACATCTTTGCTCATAATGTAGAATATCCTCAAAATACTGCACTAAGCCAAGAAGTAAGAGCTTAGCTCTTGAGGGGGAGTGTTAAAACTACAAATGGCAGTGCAAAGCATCATAGCAGAGTTGGTGAGCTAAGGTGCATGAGTCAAGCAGCAACAAGGGCAGCACCTAATGAGGAAAGATGCACGAATAAAGCAGCATAGACAGCACTAGAGCCTACCTGGGTTATCACAGGTCTTTTAAAAGTAATTAAGGAAGTTCCTTATCATAAGCTGTTCATCCATAATTTTGAGGAGTTAGTTCCACGAAGTTAGGCAGTTAGAAAGTTTGTAACTTGTGGATGCCACGTGTAAAGCTTGGATGGTTCTAGTAACCAATTTTCGCGCTAGATAGGGGAGTTAGTTATTTTGCTTGTTCAAACTGTATATAAGTAGGATTAGGCTATGTATTTCAACTCAGTTTCTTGTAAACTTTTATTTTGATTAATGAAATTATTTGAGTTCTATTTAGAATGATTCTTCTAGAAATTTTACACTTTCTCATTCTCTCTCACCCACACAGAGAAATCCAAATCTATTTCCAATAATATAAGCTTCCTTCCCCGCCTCTCTCTCTCTCTCTCTCTCTCTCATTCTCTCTCTCACACACACAGAAATCCAAATCGTTATTTCCAATAACCATGGCTGAGCATGGTGAAGCAAGAGGAGACATCAGTGGCTTCAGGCAAGGCTTCAGCAATAGATTCCCAAGTGGAACAGAGGACGTGGAGGACGAGCGACACAAGGAGGAGAAGTGGGTCTTGTTCATTCCAATAAATCACCAGAACAGATCTACCTCCACTCACTCTGTGATGGGTGATTGGAATTCAATATCGGCGATAATGATACGGATCTAGGCCTTGCAGATTTGAATTTGTTGTTGGATTAGAAATAGCAAAACTGATTTCTGTTGGTTAAGGGGTTTCGGTCTTGGTGGTTCAACCTTCAACAGTTTGGATGTTGATGGTGGCTGTAAATGGTCTAATCTGTGATGGTTTTGATAGTTGTGTGAAGTTACTAGGAAACTAGATAAAAAGAGAAGATTGTGAAAAGAAAATTGGTCTTAATAAATATATATTTTTTATAACAGAGTCTTAATAACTATGTTGTGTTGCTGGGAATTATGGTTGGTAGCTAAGAAAATGGTTTAAGAATACAGAAGAAAACATAAAAGAAATTTACAATTTTTATAAATAAGAAAATCCTTTTTTTTTTCTTTCAATCCATCTTTTCAATTTTTTTTTATTTGACATGGATTTAAAAAAAAAATTAAAATGCTTAGGTGGTGTGGGATATAGAAATTTAATATGATACTAGTACCACATGTCATACTTGATATTGAGGAGGTCATATCCTCGGACGACAAGGTCAGGGAGGCGAGCCATGGCCACGTCAATGGCACATCATCAGAAAAGGCATCATTGTAAAGGAAGAACTTTAGAGAGGGGATTAGCCTTGACATAATTGGAGGGATGATAGCTGTCACCACATTTAATGCACCCTATCAAACCCCCTAGCTGCATTTATGTAGAGAAGACCCCTAAACAATGCTGTCTTGGTTGCTGTAACTCATAAAAGATCTGGGAAGGGAGTCTGATGGGACAATCACTCAAGTTGCGTCCTGCACAATTAACAAGTGAAAGGCCAAGATCAGTTGAAAGATGCTATATAATGTAAGAGTTCCCCTAGGGAAGAGGGGGGGATCTTTGGAAATTCTATAGAGAAAACACTGTAGCAATAAGAGCTGAAGTTGTATCCAAGTCTGAAAGAAATATATTCAAGGATCACTCTCTTCGGATTTAGCCGAGGAAGGATTTCTTTGCATAAAGCGTGTTTTTATTTGCTCTCTTATTGTCTTTAGTCCACTGTGCACGCTGTTCAATCCATTGAAACTTAGTTTTTAAGCCCACTCTCTACAAATTTATTGTGTTGGGCTCTTTGGGCCTTAATCCAGTTACATCTTAGGCTAAGGATCCAAACTAGGCTGTTATAATTGGCACCATCGGTTGGAAAGGCTCAAGCTTTAATGGGATCAACGTTCAGCAATGGTAGGTTCAGGGCCTAACCGGGAAGAGTCTTTTGGTTTCCAACATCAAGATCATTTTCTCAATTTTGAACGAAGAAGGGACCGGGAGGTTAGTGTACGCACGACACACACCAGTAGGAGCCCATCTCGAGGTGGGAGTCACATATCTCATGAGGAAAACACTAGAAGCTTGCAGCTGGAGATAGATCGTTTGTGAAGGAGATTGCACCGCGAATGACGTAGGGGAACTCTTTCGAGTTCTAGCCATTCTTCTGGCGATGATAGTGATAATAGCTACCGGCCTAGATTAAGGACTCCTCCCAATGAGTCTTATTTATGTGATGAGAAGCGCCATGGTAGGCGGAGAGGGAAGAGTCCGTCTCGTAAAGGCCTGGGCAACGACGCTATGAGTAGGGCTCTGAATTAGATTTCTAAGTCATCTTTCACTTGTAGGATTGAGGGAGGAAAACTTCCTCAGCGGTTTGCTCAGCCAACGTTCATCATGTATAATGGCAAAACGGACACTGTAGAGCATGTTAGCCATTTCATCCAAAGAATGGCTGTCCACTCAAAGAATGAGACCTTGATGTGCAAGGTGTTCCCATCCAGTTTGAGGCCCGTGGCGATGAAATGGTATGATGGTCTGACGGAGGGCTCTATTAACTCCTTTAAGAAGCTCACAAGAGCCTTTGGTTCTCAGTTTGTAACTTGCAGCGGAGTTCCTCGGCCTTTTGACTCCCTATTGTCTATGACTATGAGGGAGGGGGAGACCCTAAAGACTTATTCTGACAGATACTAGGAGATGTTCAATGAGATAGACGGGAATTTCAATGATGTGGCCATAAGGACATTCAAGGTCGGCCTACCTGCCAAGCACGGTTTGAGGAAATCTTTGACTGGGAAACCTGTTAAGAGTGTGCGTCAGCTCATGGACCGTATTGATAAGTACAAGCGGGTCGAGAAGGATCAACAGTAAGGGAAAGGGAAGGCTAAGGTGGTCCTTCAGGATATGAGGGATTTTAGGTCGGATAAATACAACAATAACCGTCCTCGAAGAGATTTTGCTAGGTAATCTAGATCTACTGCGGCTCAAGTGGTGAATACGGTGTTCCGAGAGCCAGTACATCAAATCTTGGAAAAAATTAAGAATGAGCCATACTTTAAATAGCCAAATAAGATGGGAGAAGACCCCATGAAATGCAACCAAAGCCTTCATTGTCAATACCACCAGGAGCGAGGACACACTACAGAAGATTGCAGGATTTTGTAAAGCCAACTAGAGCAGCTGGTCTGAAGTGGAAAGCTAAAGCAATTCCTGCACCAACCCAACAGACAAGGTAGTCAGGCAGGGTCGAGAGCTCAGAGAGATGCTTCTGCAAGACCACCTTTGGGTATAATCAGTGTCATTCTTACTGCTCTAGGGAGGACTAGCTCTCAGCCATTCAGGGTGATTTCTATAGCTCGACCATCTACAAAGGACTCGCCCCCTGATTCGAAAAGACGTAGATTGGAGGTCCAACTAGTTTTGAGCTTTTCCAATGAGGATAAATTTGGAACCTTGCAGCCACATGATGATGCCCTAGTAGTTACTCTTAGGATTGCAGGGTATAACGTGAAAAGGGTACTGGTGGATCAGGGTAGTGGTGTAGAGATCATATATCCCGACCTATATAAGGGGCTAAAGCTCAGGCCCGAAAACTTGGCCTGCTATGACTCCTTTCTGATAGGGTTTGATGGGAGGATTGTCTTTCGAAGGGCCAAATCAGGCTACCTATTCAGACAGGGTCAGAAGTCATGGAAGTGAACTTTATTGTGGTAGACGCGTACTCCCCCTATATGGCTATTGTGGCGAGACCTTAACTCCACACCATAGGGGTTGTGCCTTCCACCTGCCCTTAAAGGTGAAGTACCCGTTAGGGGACAGGGTCAAGGTGCTGGTTGGAAGCCAGTCTATGGCCAGGCAGTGCTTAATGGCTGCAATTAGGCATCAGGCCAGTGGTGAGTCCCCGGCTGCTGCTGATCAAGATTTATAGCAATCAAAGGTGCCAGTGTGGACCGCGAATGTGGTGGTAGGAAAGGCAAGATGTGAGGAGCTAGAAAAAGTTGTTGTCGGCGATGATCAGGATAAGTTCTTCTAAGTAGGAGTCCAGTTACCCCTTCGAGAGAAGAAGGAGCTGGTGGCATTCTGATGCTGTTAGAGAGGAAGTGACCAAGCTCAAGAGGGCAGGGGCTATCAAAGAGGTGTTTTACCTCGAGTGGTTGGTCAATACAGTGGTGGTGAAGAAGAAGGCTGGAAAGTGGTAAGTATGTGTGGACTTTACGGATTTGAATAAGGCCTACCTAAAGGACCCATTCCACATGCCTCGGATAAACCCGTTAGTAGATGCAATCATGGACCATCCTCGAATGAGCTTTTTAGATATCTTTCAAGGGTACCACCAAATACCATTAGCTTTAGATGATTAAGAGAAGACAACTTTTGTTACTCCTATTGGCAATTACCACTACAAGGCGATGCCCTTTGGATTAAAGAATGTAGGGTCTACCTATCAGAGGATGATGACCAGGATGTTCGAGCTACAACTAGGCAAAAATCTTGAGGTTTATATAGATGATATGGTGGTGAAAAGTAAGGCGGTGTCCGAGCACGTGGGTGACCTCGGAGATATTTTTGAAATACTGAAGGGGCACAAACTGCGCCTCAATGCTTCCAAGTGTTCTTTCAGCGTTGGCTCGGGTAAATTTCTGGGCTACATGGTCACTCATCATGGAATTGAAGTCAACTCTGATTAGATTAAGGCAATTAACAATTTGTAACCCCCTCGGAATCTTAAAGAAGTCCAGAAGTTGACAGATTTGACTGCTACTCTAAACCGATTCATCTCTCGGTCAGTAAACAGGTGTAGGTTTTTCTTTCGATTGTTGCATAAATGGAAGGGATTTGAATAGACCAAGGAATGTGCCCTGGCCTTCCAGCAACTGAAGGAATACCTTTCTTAGCCACCTATTATGTCCAAGTCCAAGGAAGAGGAGGTACTATATGCTTACGTTGTTGTAGCCTCCATGCAGTGAGTTTAGTGCTGATACGAGTTGACAGTGGAGTGCAGAGACCAGTTTATTATGTGATCAAGTCATTGTATGAAGCAGAGATTCGTTACCTACTGCTGGAGAAGGCCATTTTGGCAGTGGTGCATGCTATACGCAAGCTCCCTCACTACTTCCAAGCTAACACAGTTGTGGTTCTGACCCAATTTCCTCTTCAATCCCTGCTTCGGAGAGCTGATTACACTGGAACGATTGCCAAATGGGGGACAATCCTGAGGTCCTTTGATATCAGGTATATGTCTCGTACCTCTGTTAAAGGCCAGGTCCTCACAGATTTAGTAGCTGAGTTTGCTGAATCTCCACTAGAAGAGGAAAGGAATGAGCAGAACATAGATGGAAAATCAGTTGGGATGGTGTCCTTGCAAGAACCTCTAACCTAGAGGGTATAAGTTGATAGGCAACTAATCAAAGGGGATCTGGAGTAGGGCTAGTTGTGGTGTCTCCTGAGAAGATCACTATTAAGAAGTCCTTGAGGTTATGCTTCTCGGCCACAGACTCTCTTGACACTTTCGCAACCTCCTCAACACAGAGTTTGCCTCGGGTTATCCTAATCGAGGATTTGTGTAAACCTTTTGATTCAAAGAAGGAGAAGGCTCAGATTCATTAGGCTAGGGAAGAAACTAGTTGGTTGGATCCTATCGTGTTGTTCCTTAAGGACGAAGTCCTACTTGAGGAGAAGGTGGAGGTAAATTAGGTGCGGAGAAAAGCTCTTCAGTTTTGGTTATCCGAGGATCAGAAGTTGTATAAGCGCTCTTTCTCTGGACCATATTTGCTATGCATCTATCCTAAAGCTGTAGAGCCACTCTTAGAAGAATTACATGAAGGGATTTGTGGAAGTCATACAGGAGGTAGATCCCTATTTCATAGGGCATTTACTCAGGGCTATTGGTGGCTAAATATGCAGAAGAAAGCCCAAGAATACGTGAAGAAATGTGACCAATATCAGATATTTGCTCCAAACATTCATCAACCAGGGGGCGTTCTCAATCCTCTGTCCAGTCCCTGGCCTTTTGCTTATAGGGCTTGGACATTGTAAGGCTCTTCCCTAAAGCAGCAGGAAATAGAAGATGGCTTTTGGTCGACACTGACTACTTCACCAAGTGGGTTGAAACTGAGCCACTAGCAAATATCAGAGATGTGGATGCGAAGAAGTTTATGTGAAAAAATATTGTCACTCAATTTGGGGTTCCACACATCCTCATTTCGGACAATGGGTTTCAGTTTGATTGCAAAGCTTTCAGGAGGTATTGTTGTGAATTGGGTATTAAGAATAGATATTCAACTTCGGCTTATCCCTAAGGGAATGGACATGCCAAGGCTGTCAATAAGATCATAGTGAATGGGCTCAAGAAAAGATTGGATGATGCGAAGGGTAAATGGGTGGAAGAGTTGCCACATGTGCTCTGGACTTATTAGACTACCCCTCGTACATCAACAGGGGAAACCCACTTTTCAATGACTTATTGGGCCGAGGCTGTGATTCCTTTGGAGACTAGAGACTGCATTCCCAACGCTGAGGACAAGCTTGTTCACTCCAAACAGTAGTGACAACCTATTGGACAAGAGCTTGGATTTGATTGAAGGACAGAGAGAAAATGTCATGGTTCAGTTAACATATTAACAACAGAAGCTCAAATAGGGGTATGACTCAAGTGTAAGGTTAAGACCGTTAGCCCCCGAAGACTTAGTATTGAGAAAAGTTATGGGTACTGCAAAAAACCTAGCATGGGGAAAGTTAGGGCCCAATTGGGAAGGGCAATACCATATTACCTCAGTAGCTGATATAGGTGCTTTTTCTTGGAAGACTTAGATGAAAATGCCATACCACGTCCCTAGAATGTAAGTAACTTGCGAAGGTACTATTATTAATGAAAGGCAGCTCTGCCATGATCTTATTTCTAACATTGTGTGTTGTCTTTATTACTTGTTTGAATATTAAACGGAACCTTTGTCATGCTTGGCTCCTTGGATCACATACCTTAGGTAAATTAATATTCTTGTTTATTTGTTTAAGTGTTAAACAGAACCTTGGCTATGCCTGGTTTCTCAGACCATTTGTCTTGGGTAAATTAATACTCTCCAGTATTTGTATGAATATTAAACAGAACCTTGGTTATGCCTAGTTCCTTGGACCACCTGCCTTGGGTAAATTAATATTCTCCATTACTTGTTTGAATATTAAACAGAACCTTAGTCATTTCGGGCTCCTCGGACCACATACCTTGGGTAAATTAATATTCTTGTTTATTTTTTTAAGTGTTAAACTGAACATTGGTTATGTCTGGTTCCTCAGACCACCTGCCTTGGGTAAATTAATACTTTATATTACTTGTTTGAATATTAAGTAGAACATTGATCATGTTTGGCTCCTCGAACCACATACCTTAGGTAAATTAATATTCTTGTTTATTTGTTTAAGTGTTAAACAGAACTTTGGTTATACCTAGTTCCTCGGACCACCTGCCTTAGGTAAACTAATACTCTCCATTACTTGTATGAATATTAAACAGAACTTTGGTCATGCCTGGCTCCTCGAACAACATACCTTGGGTAAATTAATGTTCTTGGTTATTTGTTTAAGTGGTAAACTAATACTCTCCATTACTTGTATGAATATTAAACAGAACCTTGGTCATGCCTGGCTCCTCAAACAACATACCTTGGGTAAATTAATGTTCTTGGTTATTTGTTTAAGTGTTAAGCAGAACCTTGGTTATGTCCGGTTCCTTGGACCATATGCCTTAGGTAAATTAACACTTCTTTGGTCAAGGGAGTGCCAAGCAGGACCTCAAGCATACCTGGTATCTCGAACCACATGCCTTGAGTGAAATAATACTTCACGATTTCACCAAGGATGGGACCTCGACATATACGTGCTCAAGAGAAAACAAGGACTCATCCTGGATTCCGGTTAAAGGATTCTAAAGGTACATTTATCAAGTACTCTTAAAATAAGCAACCTCAAACACCCTGTTTCTACTAAGTGTTTCGTTTGTCTTTAAGGACTTAGGCATTCCTATTGATTATACTATTTTTAATACTAACACTTAGTTATTCTTCTCACTATTTACATGGACTTAATTTGCTTGAACTAACAACAGTTCATTATTGTTAGCTTTTTGTTTAAGTGTGGGTTTTCACCTTAGAAACATCAGCAATCTAACCTCTCAGAAAAAGACTGAACAAAAACTACAACCAATCAGAGAAAAATATTGCAAGAAAAGCAAAAGTTCATAAAGCAAAAATTAATATCTTTTCATTGAACAAAAAGAGGAATACATCACAAACCATGGCAAACTGCCACAACTAAAAGAAAAAGTACAAAGAAAGGGAGAAAAATCCTAAGCTAAGCCTTGGCTGGAGGAAGATCTTCTTTACTGACTGGCTGGGAGACAGGAGGATCAACAACCTTACCCAACGTAGCCTTCTTTTCCTGGGCCACGGCCTGAGGCTTGGCTGGCTCAGAGTCCTTTATCTTAGGAGCAGCTACCTTACCTTTGCCCTTGTCCTCTAGTTGAGCTCTACCCTGGCTAGCCTCCTTGCCCTTGACCACTTCCACCCCATAACCTAGGTCACCAGCCTTGTCAGGCCCTTTAGTGGCCTTCGGAGGAAGAAGAGAGGCCTAGGTGGTAAGAGGCTGCTCAGGCGCAGTCGCAGTAGGGGCGGCATCCGCCCCAAGGCCCAGAGCTGCCTTAAGAGCTTCTTGGAGGTCTTCTGGATAATAAAAGTTCTCAGCCTTCCTCCACTCCGAGTCAGCGGGAGCTCCAGCCACGTTCAGGGCCTCAGTCCACTATTCTAGACAGCAATCCCTGCAGACCCCAGCCAACTCATTAGTCAACCGGAGCTCGATTTCCTACACTCCAAGGTCATAGAACTTTGGCCCTACAGCATCCGTGGCTACTTGAGCTGCCTAGGCAGCCTCCTTAGCCTTTATCAGCTCCGCCTTCAAGTCCACCACCTGCTACTTGTCTGTGGCCAGCTCTATCTTCGTGTAGTGGAGCTTTTGACGCTACTCCTCTGCTTGCACCTCAACGGTCCTAAAGCCAGCCTTGGCGCTCCTCCAATCCCTATCTGCAGTAGCCAACTTAAGAGCCAACTCCTTATTCCTACTTTCGGCGGCGGCGAGGGACTTATTTGTTTCTGTGCGGAGGTTATCCGCGAGTCTAGCCTTGTTTCAAGCATCTTTCACCCATTCCTTGGCTGTGAAAACCTTCTAGATTGCCTGCACAAAAACGACAAAGAAACACCCTGTCAGTTAAGAAAAAGATGGCCTAGCATGAAATCAGTAAGGCATGTCTAGAAACTTACCAAGGCCAAGTCCCTATTCAGGGACATAAAGAGATCTTGCTGCCTCACGTTCTTCAAAGCATACATATCCCTAGGCAGCGGGAGGGGCCACTCTAGAGCGACGGCCACGTAATGGGCGTTCCTTCTCTGGAACTTCTTGATGGAAGAGTTCCAAGGTATCGCTATGCCATCCAACTCCAGCTGAGGGTTCCACGCTGGATTCTGGAGGCGCACCTCAGCCACGTGCTCGGTCTCCTTGCTCTTGACCGAGGAGGCCTTTCCTTTGCCCTTGGCCTTCTTGGGCAGCTTGGGAGGAACCCCCTCGTCTTAGAGGACTAACTCCCCCTCCTCAGCCACATCCTTGTCCTTTTTCCTCTTCTTAAGGTTGGCAATCGCAAAGGGGTTGACTAAAGGAGGAGGAGGAGGAGGGAGAGTAGGAGGGAGCTGAGACGCCAAGGCGTTTTTGGGCACCAATCCCTTGGCCCTACCCGCAAGAAGTTCACGAAGACCCTTCTTCCTCTCCAGCGGCATCTCTTCTTCTTCTTTCTCCTGAATTGCTGACTTTGCGCGCAACGACGAGTTCGGAGGGTCAGACACCTGAAGATCTGTCAAGCTCGTCTTTCGAATCTGAGACTTGAATCACAGGCTCTCCCTGCTCCTCTCTCTCTCTTCCTCAAGCTGGAATTGGTCTATCTCCACCTCGAGTGACAAGCATGAAGAAGTTGTCTCTTCTCTTAGAACCGCTACTTCGCGAGGAGAGCGATGGGAGGACAATTCAACTTGCACAGTGCCTTCTCGGGCTATGAATTCAGGCACCGAGACGTCGATCTAAGCCAACCGAGGGTCTTCTGCTTTGATCACGTTGCCCACGACCTGAAACTTGTCGGACAGAGGTTTGAAGTCAAGAATGAGGTTGGCAATTCTCAGTTGTCTCTCCTCGCTTACGAACACCTTAGATCTTAGCATTTTATTGAGATCTGAAAGGTTAACGAAGTTGAGATTGGAAGCCACATATCTTTTATATGCAAAAAAAGGCCGAGAAGCAAGACCACAGTTAGAAAAACAAGTTATCGGTTAGAAGAAAGCAAACTACTAAGGAATTGAAGAATGAAGCAAACTACAAAACTAATTCCCATGTTATAGGACCTAAACCTAGGGTACCCCACCTGGTGCTCCCTCTTGGGTCGGGCAGTAAAGACCGTCATGCCATTCACCTGAGATAATCAAAAAGTCATTTTTCATGCCCTTGTTTGATTTAGGGAGACACGAGATAAGCCTAACGTCAGAAGACCTAAACTTAAGGTAGTAGCCAGAGTCTGCAAGCAGATGGCACTCGTACATCCAGACAACGTCGTGCCAAGTGTGGCCCAATCCCATTTGCTCATTAAGAGCGTCTACGCTACCTAAAACTCTAAACAAGTTGGGTGTGCATTGGTGAGGGCAAATCCTATGGGCAATCAGGAAGTCCCTGGTCACTATACCCATAGGGAGCCTCATTCCCCCTTTTATGAAGGCAATTATAGGAATGACGATCTCCCCTTTCTTTCTGTGAGTATGCCAATTACCCAAAGGGCAATACCGCAAGGAGACCCCCTGGAGAATACGATACAGGGCCCTAAACCCCTCCATACCTGCGGGGGTATCTACTAAATAAGCCAACCTACCCATCTAAGCAGACTAAAGAGGAGTGAAAGAGATGTTTGTGAAGAAAGAAATAGAAAACAATAGGTCGAGGAGACTGGCCGAGGAGAAAAGAACCAAAGAATGGAAGAATTTACGAAAATAAAGACAGGGGTCACTTCAAGAGCTTCTTGAAAGTTCAAAAGTTCAAAATTTTTGAAAATGGGAGAAACGAATCCTCCAGGCGCTTTATATAAGAAGTAGATTTTGGCAGGGGTTACCCCGCCCAAACTTCGAGGAAAAATACCAATCGTAGGATCTTTATCTCTCCGTAGGGCGTGGGAGACAAGGCGCCTCCTGGAGCATTTAATGAGACGTTACGGACTCCAAAGCCCCATGAACGGTTACGAGGCATGTGAAGTGATGCTCCCACATGGAAAATTCAAAAAAGTGTGTGAAACCAATTACTCAAGATCAAAACCCTATTTTTCTCCTCGGACATGAGGGAAAGAAAAGTGGAGTTTTGAGGGGTTATTGTGGGATACAGAAATTTAATATGGTAATAGTGTCACGTGTCATACCTGATGCCAAGGAGGCCGATACAGCTCCGAGGTGGCCATATCCTCGGACGGCAAGGTTAGGGAGGCGAGCCATGGCTACGTTAATGGCACATCATCAGAGGAGGCCTCACTATAGAGGAAGAACTTCAGAGAGGGGATTAGCCCTGACATGATTGGAGGGATGGTAGCTGCCACCACATTTAATGCACCCCACCAAACCCCCTAACTGCATTTATGTAGAGAAGACCCATGAACAGTGCTGTCTTGGTTGCTGTAACTCACAAAAGATCTGGGAAGGGCGTCTGATGGGACAATCACTCTAGTAGCGTCCTGCACGATCAACAAGTGGAAAGCCAAGATCAGCTAAAAAATGCTATATAATGTAAGAGATCCCCCAGGGAAGACGGGGGATCACCAGAAATTCTATAGAGAAAACATTGTAGCAACAAGAACTGAAGTTGTATCCAAGTCTAAAAGAAATATATTCAAGGACCACTCTCCTTGGATTTGGCCGATGAAGGATTTCTTTGCATAAAGCATGTTGTTCTTTGCTCTCTTATTGTTTTTAATCTATTGTGCGCGCTGTTCAATTCGTTGAAACCTAGTTTTTAAGCCCACTCTCTACAAATTCATTGTGTTGGGCTCTTTAGGCCCTAATCCAGTTACATCTTGGGCTTAGGATCCAAACCCCGCCCTTACAGGTGGCTTTTTAAATATTTAAATATTTAATTTTATATTGTTATGTTAGCCGTGAGCGCCAACAATACAAATTGTTTGCTATGTAAGCATTTTTCGTTAATAAGTTAACAGTAAGGACCAAATTGACTATAACTTAAAAATAATATGGATCAAATTAACTGTTGTTAAGATGTAGGGACTAAATTGATTGTGACTCCAAAATGTAGGAACCAAAAATGTGTTTTCGCCTAAATAATTTTACTTTTTTAGGAAGAATTTTATTTTAATTTAAAATGCTATAGCTTTCATTCTCTAAAAAAAAAAAAAAAAGAAAGAAAGAAAGAAAGATGCTATTACTTTCTCAACAAAAAATAAAAAGTTTAAGATGCTATTATTATTTGTTATAAAAAAAAAAGATGCTATTATTATTTCAGAAATATTACTTTTAATTTAATTATTAATTTATTAAGTTTACTACTCCATTAAAGTTGGGAAAATGTTTATCTTGCTCTAACTTAAGATGTAGCAAATGAAGAAATTATCAATGTACAGTTTTAGTCATATAAATTTTTTAATGAGTCATGTAACTTGTTTAATAATATATACATTGATCTTATGCATAATTATTAAACCCATACCAGACCGACTAGTTAGACTGGAAACTGGATCACCTGACATCTAAACTGGTCCAAGAGTTTAAATGGGTCGTTTATGCACAAACTTGGTTAAAATGCTATTACTTGAATTTTATTTTAATTTAAAATGATATTACTTTCTTTCTCTCAAAAAAAAGAAAGAAAGAAAGAAAGATGCTATTACTTTCTCAACAAAACATAAAAAATTTAAGATGCTATTATTATTTGTTATAAAAAAAAAGATGCTATTATTATTTCAAAAATATTACTTTTAATTTAATTATTAATTTATTAAGTTTACTACTCCATTAAAGTTGGGAAAATGTTTGTCTTGCTCTAACTTAAGATGTAGCAAATGAAGAAACTATCAATGTGTAGTTTTAGTCATATAAATTTTTTAATGAGTCATGTAACTTGTTTAATAATATATACTGTAAGGACACAATTTCGGACTCCAGCCCAAAGACCGGCCCAATACCAATGAATTTATAGAGAGTGGGAAAAGTAAGCTGTGCTAGAATGGATTAGGCAATCAACATAGCGAGTTAAAGGTATGAGAAAGACAAAAATAAACGTTACACGTGCAACAAACTGTCCTCAGCAATAATCCGAGGAGGCTAATTCACTGTTCTTAATTCTGATAAAAAATCTTCTTCCTTTCTTTTTCTCCCCCCCTTTTAAGAGGGGTTCCTTTACATTATATAGCTATTTTTAGAGCATCCTCACCCTACACTTGTCGATTATTTAAGCTTCCATTTAAGTACCTGTCCCATCATGTATCTTCTTTGGCTTTTTGTGAGTTGCGGTGGCCAAGATTACACTGTTCAGGGTCTTCTCCACATAAATGTGGTTAAGAGAGTAGGTGCGACACATTTAATGCGGGGGTGGCAGCCTTTTCTTAGTTATTTCGGACAGATGCTCCCTTCGGTATTGAGGTCACTCCTCGAACAATCCTTATCTGTTCCAAAAGCCATGGGTTACGATCTGGGATCCTACGCACTCATCTGCATCTCCTCGGACCTGATCTCGTCCTCGGATCAGGTTGGAGGTTCAGTGCGGGGATTTGGGCCTCTAGCCCTACAAGGCCCAAAGTAGAGCCTTAGGGTCTTAACCCGTTTAGGTCAAAGGTACAATCTTGGGCCCCTGTCCCCACATATACATTGATCTTATGCATAGTTATTAAACCCATACCAGACCATCTAGTTAGACTGGAAACTTGATCACTTGACATCTAAACTGGTCCAAGAGTTTAAATGGGTCGTTTATGCACAAACTTGGTTAAAATGCTATTACTTGAATTTTATTTTAATTTAAGATGCTATTACTTTCATTCTCTCAAAAAAAAAAAAAAGATGCTATTACTTTCTCAACAAAAAATAAAAAGTTTAAGATGCTATTATTATTTGTTATAAAAAAAAAAAAGATGCTATTATTATTTCAGAAATATTACTTTTAATTTAATTATTAATTTATTAAGTTTACTACTCCATTAAAGTTGGGAAAATGTTTGTCTTGCTCTAACTTAAGATGTAGCAAATGAAGAAACTATCACTGTGCAGCTTTAGTCATATAAATTTTTTAATGAGTCATGTAACTTGTTTAATAATATATACATTGATCTTATGCATAGTTATTAAACTCATACCAGACCGACTACTTAGACTGGAAACTTGATCACCTGACATCTAAACTGGTCCAAGAGTTTAAATGGGTCGTTTATGCACAAACTTGGTTAAAATGCTATTACTTGAATTTTATTTTAATTTAAGATGCTATTACTTTCATTCTCTCAAAAAAAAAAAAAAGATGCTATTACTTTCTCAACAAAAAATAAAAAGTTTAAGATGCTATTATTATTTGTTATAAAAAAAAAAGATGCTATTATTATTTCAGAAATATTACTTTTAATTTAATTATTAATTTATTAAGTTTACTACTCCATTAAAGTTGGGAAAATGTTTGTCTTGCTCTAACTTAAGATGTAGCAAATGAAGAAACTATCAATGTGCAATTTTAGTCATATAAATTTTTTAATGAGTCATGTAACTTGTTTAATAATATATACATTGATCTTATGCATAGTTATTAAACCCATACCAGACCGACTAGTTAGACTGAAAACTTGATCACCTGACATCTAAACTGGTCCAGGAGTTTAAATGGGTCGTTTATGCACAAACTTGGTTAAACTCAATCAATTTTATGTTTCTGGCTACATGTGTAACCCAAATGAGTTTTTTTTTTTTTTTTTTATTTATCATCTGGCTAATTTTGTGAAATTTGTAAAATTGTATCTATAGATCTATTTTGTTGACTTCTTTATTGTTTAATGTGTTATAATATGTTAAAATTTGTAGTGCTTTTTTTTTTTTTGGAAACAGGGACCAAATTGATTGCTGTTAAAATATAGGAACCAAATTGATTGTGACCTCAAAATATAAGAACCAAAAAGGTGTTTTTGCCTAAATAATTTTATTTTTTTAGGAAGAATTTTTTTTTTAATTTAAGATTCTATTACTTTCATTCTCTCAAAAAAAAAAGAAAAAGATGCTATTATTTTCTCAACAAAAAATAAAAAGTTTAAGATGCTATTATTATTTGTTATCAAAAAAAAAGATGCTATTATTATTTCAGAAATATTACTTTTAATTTAATTATTAATTTATTAATTTTACTACACCATTAAAGTTGGGAAAATGTTTGTCTTGCTCTAACTTAAGATATAGCGAATGAAAAACCTATCAATGTGTAGTTTTAGCCATATAAAGTTTTTAATAAGTCATGTAACTTGTTTAATAATATATACACTGATCTTATGCATAGTTATTAAACCCATACCAGACTGACCAGTTAGACTGGAAACTTGATCACCTGACATCTAAATTGGTCCAAGAGTTTAAATGGGTCGTTTATGCACAAACTTGGTTAAATTCAATCAATTTTATGTTTTTGGCTACGTGTAACCCAAATGATTTTTTATTTTTTATTTATTTTTTTATCATCCGGCTAATTTTGTGAAATTTATAAAATTATATCTATAAATCCATTTTATTGACTTCTTTATTGTTTAATGTGTTATAATATGTGTGGGTTCCAATTAGCTCAACTGGTAAAGTCTCTGATGGTTGAATAAGAAAACTGGAGTTCAATCCCCGCCTACACTAAAAACCAATTGGTGTTTTGGTCTGTAGTACTTTTTTTTTTTTTTTGGTTAAACCCAATTTCCACACTTATTGACCTAGAAATGTCTTTCTCTTTTATCAATTCAAAATTTGCCAATTTGATTTTATTTCCTTACATGGAGGATGCAAGATCCAAACTTAAATTCTTCCTAGGTAGAAAGCCCAAATCTTCTGTCCCACTTTTCCTGCTCCACTCTATGCTCTACCAATAAAAACTTACCACGTGTTCACCTAATTAATTAAATACTATAATTATTGACTTATTAATATTGCCATTGTTAATTAATAGTGTTATTTAATTAATTAGGTAAATACATGGCAAATTTTTATTGATGAAGTATAGAGTGAAGAATGAGAAATAGAACAGAAGATTTGGACTCCCCAAGTAGATGAGGCCTGTAGAATTAAGTTAACTCAAATAAACCTTTCATAAACAAAATATTTACTCAGAGTTTAGCAAATATATATATATATATATATATTTATATATATTACTCAGACACCCGGGGCATGCATCGCATGCGTGCAACAAGATTTGTTGGAATATTTTTATATAAAATACAATAGTTTAAATATTAATTAATTGCTGATTTAAGTGATTTAATATTTATACTTTTTAACTTCAAAATCTGTCTTTGATAGCTTTTATCTTTTGTGCCCCTTTAGTTGCTCAATTTAATGAGCATAAAATGCTTCAACGGTTTATCACTTTTATGGCTAGAGAAAACAGGCTATCAATCCTTTAGTAATTGTCAAACGTTTTGAATACAAAAACGTCAGAAAGTTTAATTTGATATAAACATGTTAATGACCAGTTGGCACATATTATTTTCTATATATTCAGCCTTATATGTCCGGCTATATGCACATACAATAGTGACATAGGAGAGAAAACTATTATTCTCATGGGCACTATTTTCATGTAAAGCTCTTTACATATTTGCTGAGTCAAAATTCTAGTTTCATGAAAATAATTTATCTTTGTATATACTATATTTTTGGAATTTTTTTTCTATTTAACTTTATTATTAAAAAAATTTTGTTATTTGACAAGATGCAAAAGAAAGTGGGAAACTAGCATCTCGAGTTTTAAAAACTCGAGTTCAATTGCAAATCGAGTTTTAAAAACTCGAGTTCCAGAATTTTGACAAAGTGATGTGGAGGAAAACTCCACGTGGAACTCGAGTCTCTGAGACTCGAGTTCCAGAGCAAAAACACAAAGAGGTCCACAGGGAAGAAAAAGAAAAGAAGAAGAAAACAAGAAGATCCGGATCGCGAAGAAAAATAAAAGAAGAAGATCTGGATCGCGATCGCGATCTGGGTTCGCGAACCCGATGCGATCCCGATCGCGATCTGGGTTCGCGATCTGGATCGCGATCTGGATCGCGGATCGCGATCTGGGTTCGCGATCCTGATCGCGATCTCGATCGCGATCTGGGTTCGCGATCTCGATCGCGATCTGGATCGCGGATCGCGATCTGGGTTCGCGATCCCGATCGCGATCTGGATCGGGATCGCGATCTCGGTTCGCGATCCCGATCTGGGTTCGCGATCCCGATCGCGAACTGGATCCAGATCGCGATCGGGATCCCGATCCAGATCGCGATCCCGATCATCGGTTCTTCAGTTCGCAATTCCGATCATTGGTTCTTCAGTTCGCGATCCCGATCATTGGATCCAGTTTGCGATCCCGATCGTCCTCAGATCATTGTTTCTTTCAGTTCTTCGGTTTCAGTTCTTCCAGTTCTTCAGTTGTTCAAGTTTTTCAGAAATCGAGTCTCTTAGACTCGAGATCTACGTGACATTTTCTGTCCACTTCATCAGCCCAAAGGCTTGCAAAGCGAGTATTTGAGACTCGAGTTTTAATTTGGATCTCGAGTTTCTAAAACTCGAGATGCTACTTTACTTAATAAAAAATTTTTATTGTTAACTTACTATATTGTCCTCCCTCACATGATTATTCTGCCCATTCCCCCATATTTTTGGGTAAAAGAAAAGTATTATTGAAAGTTTCCTTCCCTACAAGCAATGTAGGCTTGATGGATAATCAACGAAGGTAGTTGAGTTGTTGTATTTCGGGACGGCACACATAATGTTTAGTTTACTATACCGAAAATCTCGTAAACGTGTGTATCGTTTCAAGACAGTGACATGGTTCACGCCTCAACCTCATCATATAAAAACATATATGAATTGACAGTAATTTGCTTCTAAATTTATGAGACTACTTGAAGCATCATCGAGGTAATATCTCTCCATTGTTCTCTAATTTTATGGTAAATTCTAATCTATGTAATATATGATTATTTAATTGATATTTTGAAGATTATTTATTTGTTAATTATTGTTCTTAGGAACAACAAGATTCAAGACGACGGAACCATAACATGTATATAACAACATTAAGCTAACAATTGATTTGAGTCTCAGCAAATAACAGTACTAAATTTCATATAGAATTGTCCATTCCAAACATCAAAACAAGTTCCTATCCTATAAAAAAAGAAAAAAAGGAAAAAAAAAAAAAAGAAGGTTCCTATCGAAAAGATAAATCCATCCCTCAAACAAAGGGATACATGCTCCAAGATAACAGCTCCAGCTCAAAGATGTAAAGGGAAAAACCAAAAAAAAAAAAAAAAAAATTAAATATAACACATGCTCATAATTGTGACGTCCTGATAGACTTTTATACACGAACAGCTAACCTGAGATATTGCATATAAACAACAATAAGCTAATTTTTTAGAAATAGGAGATGTATAATATTAAAATTTTTCAATATACTTTAAATTTGTAGCTAGCGCTTATTTTTGAAAATGTAAGCATTTAAAAAATTCATTGCATTACAATAACATAAAGGAGACATAATCTTACTATAGAAGGAAATATACATATACAATACTAGTCTTTACGCACGTGCAACATGCTTACTCAATGGCTTTACTATTTTCCTATATAATAAAAAAATAAATAAAAAAGGCTTTTCTGCTTGTCTTTTTTATAGGACAAAACTTTTTACCAAAATTGGGAGTGATGAATGTTTAAAAAGTGAATAGAAAAATACCTTTTTTCAAAGAAGAGATGGTGTGTAATAAGATAAAATTAGGGACAATCAATGGAGTATTATACTTTTTTTTTATTGGCTAAAGTAACGTTTGTAAAATACCACTATAGGTCTATACCCTGCTCTAGGTCTATTTATTTATTTTTAGCAAGTTTATACCCTATAGTGGTGCTTGTAAAACACTGCTATAACCTATTTTAAAAAAATAAAAATCGGTCTATAGCAATGTTTTATGATCGCCACTATTGGCATGACCTATAGTGGTGTTTCTTTAAAACGCCATCATAGATCTATAGTCATGGTACAATAGTGACGTTCATAAACACCACTATAGAAAATGAAACTATAACCCAAAAGGATCTATAGTAGTGTTTATTGGACCTATAGTGGCGTTTGACGAACCCCACTATATATCCAATTTTTTATAGTGAGTAGTGGGAAGAACCTAGAAAAGGGAGATGAAAGTTATGAGACAAAAGTAGATAATAGGAGATTAAATCAAATATGAGATTATTTAAAAGAAAAGGAAAATACAAATTAATAATTAAAACAATATCGAAGGAGATGTACCTTTCTTGACGAAGAAATAGTGATGAATTGAAAAAAGAAATTGAGGAAATCAAAGTATGTGTGAAAAAATTAAAAACTGAAATGTGATATATATACAAATAGAGCATGGATTTTAAAGCTTGTAATGGCTGATCAGATGGGGGGGGGGGGTAAGAAATTTGAATTTAAATAAAATAGGTGTTGAATTCAAATAAGAAATTTGAAGATAGGGAGTTTTTTTTTTTTTTTTTACATTTGTTTGTAATTGATTTATATATATATATATATATATAATTCCTCTTTTTTGTTTAGACGAGGGATTAAGAAATTTGAATTCAATTAAAAGGTGATCAACATGTGTGTGTTGGATTGTATTTGTAGGAATCTATTTCTATATAGAGATATAGAGAAAAGATTGAGATATAGATAAAGATAAGAAATTTTTTTAAGGCCTAGTATTTGAATTTAAATAGAACACAGACATTGAATTGGAACGGATGAATTGGAATGGATTGTGAGGTAAACAATTTTTTATGTGTTTTTTTTATATGAATTTGTATGTATTTGATTTTTTTTTTTTTTTTGGATGAAAAAAAAAGGGAATCCAATTATAGTTATAGATAATATAGATATAGAATCATAGATATAAATAATTAAAATAAAAAATTGTCAAATTATATTCTTTTCATAGTAATAAATATAGACATGCACATAAAAGATGAGGGGGGCAGTACGAATCACTACTAAAAACGCGGGCCTAAGGCCGCGTTTTTTGGGCCGCGTTTGAAAAAACGCGGCCCAAAGTTCACTGAAGCCGCGTTTTTTAAAACGCGGCTTGAGTTCCCTAGTTGGGCCGCGTTTTAAACGCGAGGCCATAGTCCGCGGCCTAAAGCCGCGTTTTATTCCGGTAGCCGCGTTTAAAACGCGCGGCCTAAGGACCCGCATGTTTCAATATTTTTGGGAAATGTTTTTTCTTTTTTTTTTCCTTAACGAAGGCCGCGTTTTAAACTCGCGGCTCCAGTATTCCTAAAGCCGCATTTTTTAGACGCGGCTTTCAATTTGGCCTGAAGCCGCGTGTTTAAAACGCGGCTTTATATTTTGTCTGAAGCCGCGTTTTAAACACGCGGCTTCAGTTTGCGATTGGGCCGCGTTTATTAAGGCGCGGCCTCAGATTTTTCCTGTAGCCGCGGGTTAAACCCGCGGCTATAGGATTTGTATATATTCCATTGGGTCAAAATTGGCCGGCCTCTCCCACACACTACATCGCCTCTCCCACACTACAGCACTATATCGTCTCATCCCATCGCCTCATCGCCGATCTCAGCCCTCATCGCCGATCACCGATCCTCGCCCTCGCCCTCACCCTCACCCTCCTCCATCTCCGATCATTGATCCTCGCCCTCACCCTCACCCTCCTCCATCTCCGATCACCGATCCTCGGCCTCGGCCTCACCCTCACCCTCACCCTCTTCCATCTCCGATCTCCGATCCTCGCCCTCGCCCTCACCCTCACCCTCGCCCTCCTCCATCTCCGATCCTCACTCTCACACTCGAAGCCTTCATCTCAGATCCTCACCGTCCATCCGTCACTCTCAAGCCCTCACTCTCCATCGGAGAGATATCTCTCCGATCCCAAGCCCTACCGTCACAGTTTTGTGGCGTGACCCATTCTTCGCATTTCTCTCTCTGCCTCACTTTTCTCCTTCACAGTTTCGGTAAGTTATTATGCTCACTTTTTATTTATTTATTTGAATATGGTATGGTGCCTTTGATTTTTGGGAACCTGGGTTTTGAAAACTATGATTCATTCATTTTGCCTCAGGAACCGGTGCATCTTCACTGGCCGATCTCGCGGTGTGTACCAGTTCTTCCGTATGTCTCGTATCGTGTTTCGTGAACTCGCTTCAAAAGGTGCTCTTGCTGGCATTAAGAAAGCTTCTTGGTAGACGCAAAAAAAAAAAATTGTTGTAAGTTTTGGGTTATGTTCTGGTAGATTGAAAAATAAAATTTTTTTGGGTGTTTTTGGAATTGAAATGCCTTTTTATGTTGATATCTCAACAAAGCCTTTTCCCTGTGATCCTTCAACTTTGATGTCAGGCTTCGAGACTAGTATATTATCTAGAAGGTTAGTCACTTCTTGATAGTATATTATCTAATTCAACTTAAACCTTTTTTTCTTAAGATCTGGTACAACCTTTCTATAGGACTGTAAGACAAAGGCAGTGATGGTTACCCTTATTTTGCTTCTCATTTTAATTTGGGTGAATTGAAATCTTTTGTGGAAAGTAGTGTTAATAAGGTTAAATGTGCAGGGCCAGGTGAAAATGTACGAGTTAGACATATTGTCTGGGGTTGAAGAGGAGGACATATTGTCTGGATTTGTTTTGTCAAGCATTTGGATGCTATGAAGGAGTCGCGCATCCCTGCCTTTCTTGCTTCAGTATGTGCCTTGACAATTGTAATTGATTTGGTGTGTTTTGGTGGGTTGAAGGACCATTATGGTGTAACTTTTTATTGACAATATACAATCAATTCATGTTGCAGTAGTAACTTTTATCTATTTTTATTTTCCTAATGTTTTTGACCTCAATCACCATGAAAAATATGTGCATTGGTTCTAGGAATTTTGGTTGAAAGATATGACAGGTTTGAGAAAGTGGCTATAGTTCTAGTCTATAGCCACGTTTAAAACGCGGCCATAGGCTAGAACTTATAGTAGCAATTGTAAAAACTTATAGCAGCGTTTGTATGCATTTGCGGACTTATAAAGACAGGACTTATAAAGACAGGGAAAAGAAGGGGGAAAAAAATTAAAAAAAAAAAAAACTATAGCCGCGTTTTGTAAACGCGGCTATAGGAAAATTCAATGTGATTTTGCGGTGGTTATGGCCGCGTTTAAAACGCGGCCATAGGCCCAACGTTAGGCCGCGTTCAAACTGCGGCTATAATATCAGCATTTAGCCGCGTTTTGAACGCGGCTGAAATGAACATACAGGTGCTGACCTCAATGCCTGTGGCCGCACTTGGTAAAACGCGGCCATAACGACGGGACTTAGGCCGCGTTCGAAACGGGGCCTAATAGAAACCATATAGCCGCGTTCCAAAATGCGGCCTACGGCCCGTCGTTATAGCCGCGTTTAAAACGCGGCCTTAGATGAGATATATGGCCGCGTTCAAAACGCGGCCATAACCCTTGTACTTAGGCCGCGTTTAAAAAGTGCGGCCATAGACCCCGCAGGGCTATAGTTGCGGGGTTTAGGCCTCCGTGAGAAACGCGGCCTCAAAAACCGCGGCTATAGTCTATAGCCGCGGTTTTAGTACCTTAAGCCGCGTTTTAGAAACGCGGCCTAAAGTCCTTTGTTTGGTAGTGAATATTAAACCATAGCCAAATGTGTTACTCGTGAACTTAGTTTAATCATGGATAAAATTGAAGTATGGTCGATCCTCGAGATCATGCAGACCATAATGCAAAGCTGGATTGCTTTTGTTTCGAGCTTGAAGTGTTGTTCACATTTATTTGTACATTGGGTTTTTGATTTTTCCATTTTTAACTCGGCTTTACGTTCTTGTTTTTCATGAGGGTGAAAGACAGGTGAAGATGGAAGGCTAGAATCTAGATCCAGTGCTTAATTTCCATTATAATTAACACAAGTACAATCAAAACCATCACCCTTTCTATTAGACTAGACTTCCAATGCCTACACCTATAGCTATAACATTCCAAAAGAGCTCCTACTAATTGGAAGTGGATGTAAAACTATGATTTATAGGGTTCTTTACGTTCGAGTGTTGCAATTAAGTCATAATAGTTTGAATTTATCAAAAAATAAATAATAGGTTGAATTTTTAGCCCAATAAATTTTTTATTCAATATAAAATTTTTCATTTAAATAAAACAGTTTTAATGAATAGTGATTATTGGTGAAGTGTGGAGCTTTTAATTAGATGAATTTAGTTTGAAATCATGTCTCTTGACAAGTGCCATGAACTTTGTAAGTTGTCATGCAAGAATCTACCACTAATTTCCCAAAAGAAAAAAGTTCAGTGGACCTAAATACTGACATTAACTTTAGAGTGTTAATGTTAAGGAATAGAAACATCAAAGATGTACAAGTACTTGCTACATGTTATCATTAACATATTCAATTCCATGATTTGATCTAACCAAACACTTCACACATCCAAATTCATTAAGAACCATTTTCAATACAAGAATCTAGATAAGTTTAACCATTTGAATATCAAAATCCATGTATATTCATTTAAAAAATCTAAAAACACATTATTATCATTTATTGTAATTTAATATGATCTTATGAATCTTTAAAAATCATTTTATTATAAATAGCGAATGAAATATTAGAACACTATTTCAAACAAACAAAAATTATGAATACTTGACAAAATCTTCCTAATGACATGTTGGTGGAAATATTTTCAAAGGTGGGAAATGATTCAGCAACACAATTGAGAAATATCAAGTTAAGGTATAACAAAACAACTTTTTCAATGTATATATACTAATTTATTTCCCTCTATATAAGTTATACAATCTATTAATTTAGTTCTTTCCTTTTTCTTAATCAATTGCAAAAGCTTCAACAAATTAACAGAAAACAAATTGGTCCTCTAAAGAATTTGACTCACTCCATATTTCGGTCACCTAATCCTACTAGATGACAAAAAAAAAAAAAAAAAAAAAACTGAATGTTTCATGTTATGAAGCAAAGAATCCCTGTACACTACTCATAATGGGAACATACAAATACTTCTTGAATCAAAAAATCGTTGAAGGAAAAAGATTGATTGAAGAAGTTGTTGCATGTGGCGATTTCATTGCAACGTATATTCATGGAGTCATTATGCTTTGTGAATCAAATCCTAAAGGCATATGTAACCTTTTGGAAGTTTTGGATGATGAACATAGGCTTCTAAAAGGTTACCTATGCCTTTCGGATTTGATTCACAAAGTAGAATGACTCCATGAATATATGTTGCAATGAAATCGCCACTTGCAACAACTTCTTCAATCAATCTTTTCCCTTCAACAATTTTTTGATTCAAGAAGCATTTGTATTTTCCCATTATGAGTAGTGCATGGGGATTCTTTGCTTCATAACATGAAAAAAAATCAGTTTTTTTGCTTTGTCATCTAGTAGGACTGGGTGATTGAAATTGGAGTGAGTCGAATTCTTTGGAAGACCAATTTGTTTTCTGTTAATTTGTTGAAGCTTTAGCAACTGATTAAGAAAAAGGAAAGAACTGAATTAATAGATTGCATAATTTATATAGAGGGAAATAAATTAGTATATATACATTGAAAAAATTGTTTTGTTATACCTTAACTTGATGTTTTCCAGTAGTGTTGCTGAATCATTTCCCACCTTTGAAAATATTTCCACCAACATGTCATTAGGAAGATTAAAGTATTCATAATTTTTGTTTGTTTGAAATAGTGTTCTAATATTTCATTCGCTATTTATAATAAAATGATTTTTAAAGGTTCATAGGATCATATTAAATTACAATAAATGAGAATAATGTGTTTTTAGACTTTTTAAATGAATATACATGAATTTTGATAGTCCTTTTTTTTATTTTGAGAAACCCATAAATTTTGATAGTCAAATGGTTAAACTTATCTAGATTCTTGTATTGAAAATGGTTTTTAATGAATTTGGACATGTGAAGTGTTTGGTTAGATCAAATCATGGAATTGAATATGTTAACGATAACATGTAGCTGGTACTTGTACATCTTTGATGTTTCTATTCCTTAACATTAACACTCTAAAATTAATGTTAGTATATAGGTCCACTGAACTTTTTCTTTTAGGAAATTAGTGGTAGATTATTATTATTATTATTATTGTTGTTGTTGTTGTTGTTGTTGTTGTTGTTGTTGTTTTCAATAGGGATAGACATTATTTTAAGCATGAGGAGGAACTTTTACCATCATGGTTTCCCTTGTTCTCATTCTCAAAGTATATTGTTCTGTTCAAGTAAGATCCGTGATTAGTCATATTAAAAGGTTATCGTGATTAACATATATTGTTTGTAATTTATAAGCAAAATTAAGATATTTAAGTAATTGTAATATTTTATCATTCGATTAAGTATATTCAATTATAATTAAAAATATCAAATGATTTTTTTATATTTTATTCGTGAAATCATCATTAATGACTAAGGCTACGTTTGGTTCGATATAAATCGAATTCTGAGTGTAAAATGAATGCAGGGGAAAATGAATTACCGTAAGGAAATTAAAATCTGGGCGTTTGGTTGTGCAATGAAAAATAGTCCAAAAAACGATTTTCAATGTTTGGTAATATTCTGAAAAATGCTATTTTCCTACAGATTTTTTCACATTTTCTCAACCATTGTTCTCGGCTTCCAAAAAAATTTTATATCAGAAAATCCACCAGCACCCACAGAAAATCCACTATTATCCACACAAAACCCACCACCACACAACACAAAAACCACCAAAACACCACTACCCACACCACCACAACAAAAAAAAAAATTAGAGATCAAAGAGAGAAAGCAGATCGGCGAGTGACCATGATGAGATCGACAGGACGATCTAACCCAAAGGGCGGCGGCGACGAGATCGAGAGGCGATCTAGAGGGCAGCGGCGGCGACGATCAGACCCGGTTCAAAATCAAAACAAAAATCAAAATTGAAAGGGAGGAAGAAGAGAGAGTGATCGCAAATTGAGGGAAAGGGAGAGGGACACAATCTCGACGGGATGATTGGTGCACGAACTCGACGGGATGATCGGCGGCGCAAACTCAACGGGATGATCGGCGGCGCAAACTCGATGGGACGATCGGCGAGACAATCTTGGAGTCGCGAACTCGACGGTGCGTCGTTGACGGCACGATCTGGGCTTCAGACAGTACCACTCTCTCTACTCTCTCTCTCTCTCTCTCTCTCTCTCTCTCTCTCTCTATGCGTCTGTGAGTCCAGAAATGAGAGGTGTAATTCATTTGAAGGTAAAACACAAGCTGAATTGGTTTTACGCCCAAAATGGCTTCTTTTACGGTCAATGAAGAATTCCATTTCCGTTTGACCAAATTTTCAGTACCTACCAAACACACACATATGTGTAAAAGTATTTCCAGAAATGCTTTCAAGCCAAAACAAATGCAGCCTAAGGCTTTTTAACTTACAAAAGACGGGAAGATGGCCTCTTTGTACTGAAAAATGGTGTGGAATTAGACAACCGATATGTAGTCCCATACAATATTGACTTACTGGTGAAGTATCAGTCACACTTAAATGTTGAATGGTGTAATCAGTCAAAGGCCAGCAAATAATTTTTTAAGTACATTAGTAAAGGTACCGATCGTGTTATTGCTATTTTGGAAGAAAATGTGGTCTGCAATTCAGATGATGGAACAAAATCTATAGTAGAAAAAGATGAAATAAAAACATTTCTTGATTGCAGATATATATATCAGCATTAGAAGCATCGAGGGGAATTTTTAGTTTGATATTCATTAATAAAATAAAATTTTTTCACTTTTTATTTTTATTTTTAATTATTTTTTTGATACAAGATAGATTTTTTACTCTAGCTTAATTTAAGTGTATATGTATGTGAAGCTCCCTCTTGGATACCTGAACCTCGGCCCTTGCCCTTGCTAATTTAAGTGAATGGCCTCTTTGTACTGAAAAATGGTGTGGAATTAGACAACCGATATGTAGTCCCATACAATATTGACTTACTGGTGAAGTATCAGTCACACTTAAATGTTGAATGGTGTAATCAGTCAAAGGCCAGCAAATAATTTTTTAAGTACATTAGTAAAGGTACCGATCGTGTTATTACTATTTTGGAAGAAAATGTGGTCTGCAATTCAGATGATGGAACAAAATCTATAGTAGAAAAAGATGAAATAAAAACATTTCTTGATTGCAGATATATATATCAGCATTAGAAGCATCGAGGGGAATTTTTAGTTTGATATTCATTAATAAAATAAAATTTTTTCACTTTTTATTTTTATTTTTATTTTTAATTATTTTTTTGATACAAGATAGATTTTTTACTCTAGCCTAATTTAAGTGTATATGTGTGTGAAGCTCCCTCTTGGATACCTGAACCTCGGCCCTTGCTCTTCACTACACCCCACAAGCAATTATACTTGTGGAGTGACCACCACACCAAGGATGCACGGTGGTTTTATTTTTAATTATCAAATTTAATAATTATGGTAAATATTAATAGGTATTTATTATGTCAATGTTTGTATATGAAATTTTATACTCTACTATTTAAATAAAATATTATTTGATAAGATTTTAAAAGAGAGTTTAAATGTAATTAATTAAAAATATATAATAATAAACAATATTTATAATTATGAGACCTTAAAAATTTCTTAGACAAAATAATATGAGATAAATCAAAAGTCAAATATCTTTGGCTTTATATAAATTATAGATTTGAAATTCACATTATGATTTAATCATCTATAAAAGCAAAGATATGACCCAATATAATTAAAACATCCATTTATGATGCTAGAAGATTATGCTTTGAAAAGAGTGATAGTAGTCAGTTCTTAGAATCTAAAATCAAATGGTGATTCAATTTTTCAGCTATGCCCCCATGAAATTTGTAGCATACTTGTGAATGTCCTTGCCTTCAACCCCATCAATTTCAGTAAGGGTCTTCAATAATGGACAAATATGAAGTGAGGTTGGGCTCTCTGATACGGGGCTCATAATGGGGATAAAATCGCAACAATGGAAATAAGAACAAAATTTAATGAACAAACAAGGAAACTTCAATGGCTTGGAAGCGCAAAGGAATCATTTTTCCTTAAACAATATTTGCTCCCACACTCGAGTTGATATTAAATTATTGCAAACTTATTCAATACAATTAGGCCTATTGGGTTTTATAAATAGCAATTTTGAAAAAGACTCACAGGGCTTTTAACATTTTTGAAATTTTTCATTAGGGTGAATAATGAAAGTATAAGCAATTTATAGACCATCAAAATCCACCGATAAAGTGTTATAGTTGATAACAAACGGCAATGAAAGTATAAGCAATTTATAGACCATCAAAATCCACCGATAAAGTGTTATAGTTGATAACAAACGGCTAAAAACAATCTTCAAATGTTCCTAAACGTATAACAAACGGCTAAAAACAATCTTCAAATGTTCCTAAACGTATAGATATCTAAAATGGTCGCTTTTGAAGAGAATTGTAATTTTTTGCATAATTTGTAAAATGGTCGCTTTTATGCCCCTGAAGTGATTACTTGGTAGTCTTTTAAAACCACACATTGCCACAACATGCACATGTGTCAACTTCTTATTATATTACTTCATTAACATATTGATCAATAACAGTAACTTGGTAAAAAGTACTCCAATCATCACTTAATACATGTGCAAGTTGTGATAGAATATATGTTCCTAGACTTTCCCTTGTTGGTTAAGCCATGCCATCTCTAAGTATTTATTTATTTATTTTCAAATCCAAGTTTTTCCCCAAAATTATAAAAAAAATCACATGATCCAAAGTCGAGCCACATTTTTAAAAAAGAGAAACAATGTGGACACAATTTTTGCCACAACCCTAATGAGGCTAATTGCAAGTAATAGATAAAAAGTTATAAGCAATCATTCACAAACACAGTTTGCTACCTTAATTGTGATATTAGAAGAACTCATTTTTAAGTGAAAAGTTAACAAATGCCTTTTAGAAGATCGATGTATGAAATACTATATAAAATATATAAAATTATGCGACTTCTTGACAGCTTTCTATATTTTCTATAAAAATAATATTAAAACTTTTTAAAAATAGTTCATTAACTGATCTCTCTTTTCTTTCTCAAAAAAAAACTTATCCCTCTTTTAATACCAAAGTAAAAAAGATTTCAAAAAAATAAAACCAAAGTAAAAAAGAAAAAAAAAAAGACCATTCGGCAGCTCGGGCATATTAGACCCGACCCATTGGGCAAATACCTTAGGATTTTTTTTTTTTGAAAATAACTATAAAATTCAAACTATATTATAGTTAGCCAAGGTTTAAAACAAATTTGATATCTAACAAATCGAGTCCAAAGGGCTCGATTTTGGGGTTATAAATCGAGTATATATCACTCGATTTTCCTATTGCGCCGACAGCTGAGCTGGACAAGCTGTCCACGTAGGCCTGGAAATCGAGCCCAAAGTACTCGGTTTTTTTTTCGTGGAACTCGAGCCCAAAGTACTCGGTTTTCGTTCAGCAAACACCACTTAAAACATCACTCAAACACACGCTCAACATATCACTCAAATACACTCAAACCCAAACACACTGAGTCCTCACAATCTCTCACTCTTCAAACCTCGCGCAACTTCGAGTCCTCACAGTCTCTCACTCTCACTCTTCAAACCTCGTGCCAATTGCTTAACCCTCATCACTCTTCAAACTCTCACTCTCACTCTTCAAACCCTCACTCTCATTCAAACCTCGCGTCGCGCCACTGCTCGTCCTCATCACTCGTCACTCTTCAAACTCTCACTCTCACTCTTCAAACCTCGTGCCACTGCTTAATTTCAATTTGAAGGTAGGCACTCGTTCTCAATCTGCTTGCTTTGATTAGATCAAAATAATTTTTTATTTATTAATTTTTTTCTACATGTTTCTCTTTAATTAGATTGTTTGTTGAATATATTTTTGTATATGGGTATTATTGGATTCTCCGTTTCATTTTTTTTTTTTTTTTTTTTGGTTTACATGTGGGTTCGTTTGGATATAACTTATTTTGTTAAAAACTGAAAACTGAAAACTGAAAACTGAAAACTGAAAATACTGTAGTAAAATAATTTTTAAATATGTGAATAGTGTCGTGAATAATTTAAATGTGTGAATAATTTTTAAATGGCATATAGAGAAAAGTGGGTATGTACTGAACTACTGATTGAAAATGGTATCATAACTGATAAAATTTCATTACTCACTTGGATACACCACACAACACCCTACTTGACTGTTTAAGGCATATTACTCCACACCTTGCCCTCCGAGAGATCATAAGTAATTTCTTTATGTCGATCATGGAAGTACACGACAAGTTTCCTCCAAGTGAATTCAAGCATTGCAGCAATGGGCAGGCTATGGGCACCTTCAAGTACTCCATTGAAGCATTTTGAGACATTGGTTGTCATAGCCCCATAACGGTATCCACCATCATGTAGCTGGGTCCACATGTTTAAATTCTCTTTCATTAAATATGTGTATGGCATGATTGATGAGTCGGGTTCACTTTCCTGCCGCCCGGTTCTCAATTTCTTCCTAAGGGCCTCTATCTCGGCTTCCTTGATAGCTTGCATGTACAACTCAAATTTAGCTTCCTGAGTAGCATACCCCGCTTTCAAGACTAATGACTTTAAAGTGGCGTCCTGAAAATGTATGTTGAAGTTGCTAGCAACATGTCGAAGGCAATATCTATGAAATACTCGTTCTCGTCCATCATCATCTCTAGGCCAGTTTGTAATTGCGTTTTGAATACCCTTATGTTGGTCAGAAATTACACAGATGTCCTTATCTGTTGTCATATCCCCCAGTGAATTCCTGAGGCATCTTAAAAACCACCCCAAACTAGGCCTTGACTTTTTGTCCACAACGGCAAAGGCGAAAGGCAAAACCTTGTTATTGGCATCGGTGGCCATTGCAATCAACAACATCCCTCGATATTTACCATACAAATGGGTCCCGTCAATACTGATCACTGGATACCTTACAATGTTTGAATCCTTCAATGTATGGAGCGAAAGCCCAAAATACATAGCGCAATAGTGTATCACCAAAACTTCTCCCTGGGTATGGTGTGATGCCAGTACCGGGTGCCAGTTTCTTGGTCCAAGTATGCTAACAACAACTTTCTCAACTTTTGGTAAGACTCTTCCCAACCCCTGAATATCTTTGCAATAGCCTTTTGTTTCGCATTCCATATCTTATACTAAGAAAGCTTATGATTATAATACTTCACTTTAATGAAATCTCTGAGGTGATCAATTGTTGCAGTGTGATTTTCTTGCAACAATGGAACAAATTTTGCTGCAAGAAAATTACAATCCATCATTTCACCATCAAGGGACGTGCCAAGGGTTATACAACTATAAGGACCCCTATAAGATGTGACCATCCATAGTCCATGTTCTGGCTTCACGACTGCCCCAACGTATCACTTGCATGACCTATCCATGCTTTGCGACGTAAATTGTTAATGCACGCTTCACTGCCTCTTTATTCGCAAAAATCAACTCTTTCACAAAATTCATATCCGCATTCCAAGAAGAAGCAAATGCTTGGTGAACTTCAAGATCAACCATATTTTCCTAAGTATTTGCATAAAATGATGAGGCAGGAGGTTCATAAACGGGGGTCGTATTTGTAACATGCTGAACTCTAATAGTAGCGTCCGCATCATCTTTATCATATTCAGTCATATCATCAACATAAGGATTGTGAGTAATTTTATGGTCATTAACACCCCTGTCAAAGTTTCCTCGCTCAATCCTCTCTTCGTACTTATCTCTATCGTCAAGATCTTCATCTTCAACTACTGGAAGTGTAGAGGATTCACCTCTCTGTGTACAAAATTGATCTTCATATCTATTTTCAGGTTCGCTCTCAATTGTTGTTGGTGTCTCTTGAAAAGGGGGTGTATAGCCTCCCAATGTGGTGCATTGATCATCTACGACTGCAAACTATAGAGATGTAGCTGTTTGTACAATTTCCTCTACGCCGACTTCCGCACGCCGCTCTAAAGTGACGTACAACTCAAAATTTGCTACTTGTTCCCATTTATGCATCTTGCTAAACATAATCTTCACATATTTGTCTTCTGTTATCGCCATATATCTGTAATTAATGCATTGATTGAGCACTTCATGTGGAGAACGGAAAGTAATATGTATTTGATGCAAAGCGGGTTCATTTGCAGCTCTTCCATAATTTTTATTTTCAAATCATTCAGGGTCTTTAGCTTACGGTGTATCATCATATAGTAGCACTGGATACCAGGACCTTGAAATGGGAATTCATCATAAGGGTTGGCATTGCTGAGGGGTCCACCGTAGTATATATTTATATGGATCATTGTCAACCTATAGATCATCAAGTGCAATTGTGTTAGTGACAAATTTATTACTCTCAATCAACATCAATCACAAAACTTTACGTATGAAATGCCAACAATACTAACCTCAACCAAATTTGCATATACTCACCTCAGGTCACATACAAAAATAGTCATTACCAATTTCATATTCTTTTAAAATTCAAAATCATTCTAGGGGCATGACTTTCAAAACTCATTCAAATAAGTTATGATGAACAAAAATATTATTTGAACTAGTTATCCATTGAAATCTTTGTTACAAATCTTAAACAAATATATCTTGAAATAATTTATGCTAAAAAGACTAAAAATACTATCTTAGGTATCAAACTCATAATCCATTTCATAACCATGATAAAGACCTATCAATATTTAGTACTAAATATTCCCAATAATTAATCACAATATTAATTTTTTAAAAAACCTAGCATATTATTAATCACAATATTTACACTAACAAAAAAGAAAAAAAAAACAAATATTCCCAATATGTTGTGACAACATAATTAATCACAATATTTGGTACTAAATATTCCCCCAATACTAAAAATTCCCAATAAGTAATCACAATATTAATTTTTTTTTAAACCTAGCAAATTATTTAATCACAATATTTACACTAACAAAAAATAAACAAATATTCACATATGTTGTAATAACATAATTAATCACAATATTTGGTACTAAATATTCCCAATAATTAATCATAATATTAATTTAAAAAAATAGCAAATAAATTAATCACAATATACTAACAAATAAATTAATCACAATATACTAACAAATAAACTAATCACAATATACTAACAAATAAATTAATCACAATATACTAATAAATAAATTAATCACAATATTTTACACTAACAAAAAAAAAAAATCCTAATATGTTCTAATTTTTTCAAAAAAAAAAACCTAGCAAATAATCACAATATTAACTAACTAAAAAATTTCCAACATTGTAAAAACATTACCTCTGAGATGAGTGTTGTGAGAGATTCGGAAAGTTGTGAGTGAGTGAAGAGAGGGTCTGAGAGATGAAGAAAGGGTGTGAGAGCTGAAGTGAGACGGGTAAGGAGGAAAACAGGTCCCTAGTTGGGACTTAAATGCCACATGTGGAGGACTGGGGACCATTTATGAAAATTGAGTCCAGTAGACTCGATTTCCATCGAGTTCCACGTGACCAGAAAGAGAGCATGCACTGGTGGGACCATACTAGAAACCGAGTCCAGTAGGCTCAATTTCCATGAACAAAAACCGAGTCCAATGAACTTGATTTTTGAGCCTATGTGGACAGTTTGTCCACCTTAGCTGCTGGTGCAATAGGAAAATCGAGTGCAATATACTCGATTTATAACCCCTAAATCGAGTCATCTGAACTCCATTTGTTAGAAACTCAAATTGTTTCAAATTTTGCCTAACTAATAATATAGTTTGGGCTTTATATTTATTTTCAAAAAAAAAAAAAAAAAAACCCAATACCTGGCAAGAAAACAAACAAAACCCTCCACCTTTTCTTTCATGTAAGTTTAGGGTTTAAGTGCACCCTCCCACACACACACACAACACAAATACAAAAACCAGAGACCGCTTCTCTCTCTCTCTCTTTCGCTGTCTCTCTCTTTTTGTCTCCGCTTTCTCACTTCTCCGGCAAACTCCAAAACCCTCTTCAATGGCGATGACCTCTCTAGCCGCGCAGTTACAAGTCATAAAATCGTTCGTACCAGGAGACTCTCAGCCTCTCAAGCGCCCTTTCACTCGCCCTTCCATTCTCTACGATCCCAAAGAAGCCGCCGACATTGATGTCGATACCATTCTCTCCATTGCTCTCCAAGGTCCCCCCCTCACTTTCCTCCAACAATTAGTTAGATTTTTCGGTTATTATTTTCAGTTAAAATAGATTCTCATAATTCAGTTAATTTTTTTTTTTCAGGTTTGGAGGTTTTGATAGATACAGATGAGCGTTTCAGAAACTACAAGAACGATTTGTTTAGCCATAAAAGCAGAGAATTGGATAGAGACTTGTTAGGTATAGAGGAAAACAATCGAATTAACGCCTCAATCGGTTCGTACTTGCGGTTATTGTCTGGTTATTTTCAACTGCCTTCGGCCCTCAAGACACTTGAGTACTTGATTCGCCGATACAAGTAAATATTCCGCTTCTTCGATCATTGTTGCTTCATTATGATTCTAACTTTATTGCTTATTTATTAATAATTTGGTTGGAATTGCAGCGTTCATATATACAATTTTGAGGAATTGATTTTATGTACTTTGCCATACCATGATACACATGCGTTTGTTCGAATAGTACAGTTAATCGACACGAGGTTAGGAAGTTACTTTCAATTTATTGTATGTGCTTTCGTAAATGGCGGTTTAGTTAAGCTAATGGAATCTGATTGTTTACACCTTATGGTGATTTAGAAATAGTAAATGGAAGTTTCTTGATGGTGTGAAGACCACGGGTGCACCACCACCTAGAAAGGTCATAGTGCAGCAATGTATTCGGGATAAGGGGGTTCTGGAAGCTATATGTGACTATGTGAGTATTTTCTTCGGATATGTATTTATTTAATTTTTTTTATAACATAGGGACCCTTTTTGAAGAAGAGCCCTTTGAACTCATCTATGAGCAAATCAGTTGCCTGAGTAAGCTAGGGGCATTCACCCCTGATGGGCTACCTTGGATGTAGTTGATTGTTTGATTACTTGTTTATTGTGTGGTTATATACTTGACTGTTCTACTGCAGGCAACTCCGTCAAAGAAGAATCAGCCTTCAAGGTTTGTTATCAGCTTTTGCACAGCAGTTGTTGTAGAGGCTTTGGGTTCCATTACAACTGTTGAAGATGATGTTGTAAAGAGAATCCTTCCGTTTGTAGTTTCTGGACTTCAGCCTGGCACAAAAGGAGGGTCAGATCACAAGGTGGGATTTAAAGGCATACTGCCCTTAAATGGGAGTAGACACTTTTGACTTTTGTATCTGTTATCATTATGCATAATGTTTATGAGGCAATGAAGATAATTCTTTCTGAATGATGCCACTCAATTTATGAAACACCTTTGTGATTACATCTGTTTCAGAACTGGATAAATGAAAAACCAGCATGAAATCGAAGTCCTTATTGTGTTTTCTTTGATGTGATGGATTTGGAATTTCGTTGTTATATTGTATGCGTTTGTTGTTATTTTGTGAATATTTTTCAAAATTGTGTTTTGCGTTGATCTGTATTTTGCAAATATATTTCTCTTCCTTAGTCAATTGTGAATTTCAGCTGCATATTGTCTAAGTCAGCATGGTTTAATTTTTGATTTTTGTTCTGCCTAGATCTGCTCCCTCAACTCTTGGGTTGTGGGTTAAACATGTGTTATTGCTATTAAATTTTTTATTGAAAGTTCTCTTTCATATGTAGGCGGGTGCTTTGATGATTGTTGGTTTACTTGCAAATAAAGTTTCATTGTCCCCTAAACTTGTGAAGAGTTTGATTCGGTCAATTTCTGAGCTCGCTCGAGAGGACGCAAAAGAATCAACTGATTTGCAATGGTTTCGGTTGTCACTTTTGGCTTTAATTAACCTTGTTCAGGTACCACTGTTTGTATAGTCAGTTAGCATTCCAGTTGCATGAGCCTAGAAGCATCAGTCAATTTTTCTGTAGTTATGCTCTGTCCCTTTCTAATTAAGTTGCGATAATCTTCTCATGTTTTATATAGTCATTTAACATTCCAGTTGCATAAAACTTAGAAGTATTAGTCAATTTCTTTGTACTTATGCTCCTTCCCTTTCTACCTATGTTGCGATAATCTTCAAATGTTTTATAGGTTTTTTCCGCAATTCTGATATGTGTTTAGCAAAGTATACCACTTTTTTTTTTTTTTAAATTTTTTTATTACCCCTGTACCAAGTGGTATGACTATTGAGTTCGGATCTTGTACCTCTTATCTAAAAAGTTAAAAATCCTATATGTTGGTCTTTACTTATTTAAGGGGAGTCTGTGCCCACATGTGTGGGGTGAGTATTTAGAGTAATTTTTAATGATTAAATTCATAATTTTCTAAAATCTTTATCTTTTGGGACAAGTAGTTGTTTATCAATGGTCCTAATGGGTTCTTTTTCAACATAGGAGCTGAATGTGCCTTTTATTGGAGACAACTGCCAATTTTGTTGTGTCTATTTGAGAGTCATTTTTAAGAATTACACAAAAGCTTTTTGAAGTAGTCGTATGTTTGCTGAAGATCAATTTTTTGTTCGTGGTTTTCCTCACTTTAGTTTGCATAAAATTTGTCAGATGCAAACTTTTGATATGTTTCCAAAGAAGGCTTTGGATATTTTGAAGGATATAAGGTATTCCTCACTACCATAAACATGCTTGAGCTTATTAAGTGCTTAATATTTTTGTTGATTTTTCATTTGTGCTTTCTAAAATTCTTTCCTGCTCCAATTTGTAGGGATTTGGCTGTGATTCTTTTGGGATTGTCTAAGGAGTTCAATATTGATAGATTCCTTCATATGCTTTTGGAAGCCCTGGTTGACTGCAGGTGGGAAATCGATTTTTTTTTTTTTTTTTTCCCAATTGTCCTTATATGTCACTTTTTTTACTCAGTATTTGAAAATGATGATTATATGTTTGCAGTTCTTCTGATGAATTGTGCCGTCTTGCTTTGGTATCAATAATAGAGACGGTTCCTGTAAAAGATTTAGTTTTCCATGTAGTCAGTAAGGTGCTATTGTCCTGCATGAAATTGTCACAAAAAATTGGCGATCCAGGATCATCTGAATCTGGTATGCTATTATCATACCACCTTTTTTGGTGTTTTTCTTTTACAGCACTGGTGTTTATTGTAAAGACTCAATTATTTGATTGCCTTTTCATCTTTTGTCATAATTTTTTCTATATCATTGAATGTTTGTTTGGTGATTACTTCCTCAGATATGTCACTTTGTTTTTGTGTAAAAAAAGAAAGTGATTTTGGAGCTACTTCGAATATTTGTCATTTGCTAGTATCTTTAGGTAGTTGGCTCTTATTTCTCACCACGACTCTGAATTTTTAATTAGGAAGCTGGGCAAAGAGAATTTTGGTGGTTGTGAATAAGCATTATCCATCTGAACTACGTGCAGCAATTCGCAAGTTCCTTGAGGTCCATTGACCACCTTCTCTCTTTCTCAACAACCACCCCCCCCCCCCCCCCCCCCCCCCCCCCCTCTGATTTTAGTTCCAGCTCTAATCTTTTGGCCATTTTCAATAGGATACTAAAGCACAATCTAAGAAAGGGGAGTCAACATATGAGATATTGGGGAAGGTGTTGGATACAAATTTGGATATGTCACTGGGTATATCAGATTCAAAATTTTGGTTGGCATTGCATCATCCAAAGGTATTAGTTATTTGACATCCTTTTTTGGGGCTGGGTTTGCTAATGCTTTTACTTTATTTTTGTTTGACACTTTTATCTTGTCAACATATGGCATAGGCTGTGGTCCGATGTGCTACATTGTCCCGTTTAAACTCCTCTGGCATTCTGAAAGTTAAGGCTGTTGATTCACAGGTAGTATCTAGTGCTATATGCATATATGCACACACAGAAATACACGTGTGTGAGCCTTTTGCTTAATTTACATTGTTATAGGGTTTTAAAATATCAAGAAAATGATGTGTTATATATATATTTATATATATATATATATATATATATAAGACAACAAAATTCCAGATTCAAAATCTTTGGTTCTCAATCATAATTTTCTTCTATTCTCTTGTGACTCAATTATTTTCTAATAAAGTTTATTACTTATAAAGAAAAATTAAATCTTCTCTTGTGGACTAGTCTTGTAACTATTGAAGTTCTGGTTCTTATTCATACTTTTTTCCCCCCTATTGTGTAATAGAGTCTTGTAACTATTGAAGATGCCATATTACGACAGCTTCACGATGATGATCTAACTGTGGTTCGGGCAGCTCTATCTCTAGATGGATTGTCTGATATGATAAGTTCTTCCGATCTTCTAAAAGAATTGCAATATGTGCTTAAAAGATGCATTGGCATTCTAATGTCAAGTGAGTATGAAGATATAGTGAATGCTTTACCCTAAATATTTTTGTTCTATATGCTTCACTATTTCTGCCATTGCACTAATATGCTTCCGTTTTTATGTTAAAAATGAAAGTCACATGATGAATATGATGGTGTTTTGCACCGTAATTAGAATGCTTTGCCCTGAATCTTTTTATTCCATATGCTTTCACTATTTCTGCCATTGCACTAATATGCTACTCTTATTATGTTAAAATGAAAGTCACATGATGCATATGATGATGTTTTGCATCATAATTTTACATTTTTGTGCATCATAGTCAATTGACATCTTACATTTATCAAATATAGTTAGAAGGGGCACAGCTTATATCTGGGTGCTATAGTTCATGAAATTTCCATGATGGCCTATTGTTTTCTGGAATCACATTAGTTTAAATGGGTGGTTCTGACTCTTTTTTTTCCCTATTTGTGCAAGTTTGGATATTGCTCCCTTGTACCCAATGTCATCTGTTGGTCAATATTTGAATTACAAATGGCCTTATATTCTGTATTAGAAGGCTGTCTTAACGTCAAAATTGTACCATTCAATAAATTTAGCTTTGAGTTTTAGGGAGCCGGTGAGTAGTTTCTTGTTTCACTTATGGTCTGTTTGGTTGGGTGGAAAAAGGGGAGGATGAAAACTGTGGAAGGAAAATGGGAGTTTTCCATTGTTTGGTTGGGTGGATGGAAAATGATGGGTGGGGATGTCTTCCACCCAGGCCCACCAAAACTTATACTCCCAAGTTTGAAGGAAAATGGCAATGAAAATGTGAGATTCAAAAGGCATTATCACCCCTATTACCTCATTATTTCAAACTAAAATAAGGGCATACTAATAATATAATTTCTATCCTTTCACTTTTCCTTATCTCCTACCAAAAAAACATGGTGGAAAACTAAAATCTTTTCTAGCCAAGAGCCCTGTAGCTCAATTGGTTAGCACCTCTTAGTTTTTCCAAATGAAGACATCTAAGGTTCAAGTCCCCCCTCCACTAACTATTGAATTATATAAAAAAAACTAAAATATTTTTTATTCTCCCAACATTTTCCATCTTCTTACTTTCCATTTTCCCAACCAAATAGAGCCTAAGGGACTTTTTGTTGTTATGACAGTTGATGTTCCTTTAAAACTTTATTTATCTATTTTTCTCCCTGTTGGAAGAAGAAGGTTGATTCAGGAAGCATAGAAGAATCAAAGGGGTAAAGGAACTTGTAATGAGTGGTCTGCCTATAAGAAAGGCATAGGGAATCAACTTGTTTTATAGTTTTATTCTGCTTAGAAGGAAATTGCAGTGTAGCTTTTCTGGCCAAGATATTTGTCCCCTATGAGGACATGTAATGAACCCATGCTTTTGTTTATTTTTTGTTCATATTATACATCAAATTATAGAATTTGAGTCTGTGGTGCGCATGCCATCAAGCAAAATGTCTGAGCAATTACGAATTGAAGATATACATAAATGCTATGCAGAATAGGTCTGTTGAGCTATAGCTCAACTGACTTCCTCCTCCCATAATAATGGATTGGATGGTGAGGTCGTGGGCTCAAGACCTACTTGGTGCATGTGTAACTTACTAATACAAAGAAGAAAAAAAGAGGCAGAATAGGCTTATTAAATAATTGGCATTAGGAAATTCTAAACTAGATGTCCAGTCAGAGAAGATTCTCATGGAAATTCTTGAAGTATTTATCAATCTTAGATTTTAGTGAATTCTCTACCTAAATAAGTAAAACACATTAGAAATATTCTAGCAGACTAGGGAATAAAAAAAAATTGCTAAATTAAATTTCTTTCTTTGTTGTCTAGTCTGTTGTAAAACATGTCTCATTTGTTGTTCTGTTTTTTTTGGCAGGTTCATCAGATAAAAATAGTCTAGCTACTGATGTAGCTATTTTATGCCTGGAGAATGCCAACTCAAAGTATTGTCATGATGATGATTATCTGAAGACATTTGCTGCCATGCTGTTTCCTTTACTCTTAATTCTACCAAAGGTTTTTTGTTCTTTATCTTTGACCTTATGTTTGATTTTCTAATATTTCCATTGTGGCATCAATCATGCATCTTATAATTTTTATTTTTATATATATATTTTTTATATTTTCATTTTGTTTGGTTGTTGATTCTTTTATTTTTTCTTTTTACTATGTACAGACACAGAGGCTAAATTTGAAGGCTTTGCAGTTGGCCAAGGAAGTAAAGTGGCCACTTTACCAGAATCTTGCTGTTGCCCCCAGTGCAGAAATGGTAAATTATTTTGACTTGTGAGATACTGTTTAGCCCACTATATTGAGTTGGTCTATATATTCACAAGAACTCCTTTGTGTAATGTTTGATAGATTATCTTGATCTTCTGATCATTCTTGGGTTTCCATAGAAAAGGAAAATATTAATAACTTTCTATGTGTGTGTATTGGCCATAGTCAAAAGGGGGTTCCTGTATGTTCGTGTGCCCTTACAATATAATCTAAGGTTTGTAGTTTTTAATTCATGAGTGACTAGTAGCACTGCCAAATATCATGCTATGAACGATTTATATATTTCTGGAAAAGGATTACGTGATTGGTGGATGAGATCAAGGAGCAGCAATGTAGTAGGAAATTGTTCATTTAAAATCAATCTAAAGAAATATTAAATGTTATGTGGAAATCCACTTAAGACATTGGCATTCAAATTGTTGGTGTGGATAAAAAATTGCCATTGCTTATATGCATTAGGGCCAGCTACTTTGATTTGTGTGTGTGTTACCATGAACCTCGATGAGATGGTTGGCTTGACCCATACAACATGATTTTAGGGTCATGTCGGTGGATAGTTTAGCATTCAGTTGTTATTCTACTTTGTCTGATATTTTAATTTTATGGTCCATGTCTGTCGGATATGTTTTTATGTTGGTTTATTTATTTATCTCCTTATTTATTTATTCTCCCGTGAATTATGAAGTTGCATTTGAAATGCAGACATTGCAATCTGGAACCCTTTCTTCAATTAATATGAAGACGGTTACTAGTTTGGCTGAGGCATTTTTGATGCACCCTGAAGAACATATGGCTTGGCTTAACAAGATTAATGATGATTTTCAGTTGTTAAAGACACACTTACTCTTTATGCTGATGCAGTCATTTATTATGATGAAAAATGGTGTGTTCTCTTTTTTCACTTTAATCGAGAATTGGTTTATCTATTTTTTCTGTTTTAATGGTTGTGATCCTCTCTCTTTTTGAACTTTGTACACATGTTTATCACACACTGTATTTTAGAAGGTATTTTATTATTAATTTTTTGTTGAAAGCATGGTATATTAAATATATATAGATTTTTGATTAGTAATGGTATATTAAATATTTTTTACGCTCGCTTTCTCTATGTCTCTTTCTCCTTGCTCCTATAAAACCCCAACTCTGTAATTTAGCTCTTCTCTTGAAAATTGTGTGAGAGCCAGTTAAATAGCAAAATCATTAACCATATTTATAAGTTTGTATTTGGGACATTCTTATTTTCTTTCCCTCTTTTGAAAAGTAATTTGGGTCTAGCTCATTTAATCGTGGTGGGATGTAGGGTTTCTTATGTGATTTAGAATAGTAATCCAAGTTTTTCTTTATACTATTAAACTTAATTTTGCTGTTTTTACTTTTGCAAGTGGTAAATTTATTAAAAAAAGCACATTGTGCTAGCCTATCATGAATAAATGGTATTTTATCTAAAGGTGGAAGAGTCACTCTGATTAATACTATGCTTTCTAGTTTACCTACTCATTTATGTCATGTTTACAATTTCTGTTCGTTGGATAATCTATAGGAAACACCACAAAGGGATATGTTGTAATATGGATTGGAATATGGCGTTAAAAAGTGACAACCTTTAATCAATGTTTGGTGGGGGAGTAGTTTTGGTGTTTTGGGGGTGAGCAGAGTCATCTTTGGAGGTGTGATGTTGATATGAGATGTGGAAGGACTTGGGTCTGTGGTGAGAGGGTCCAACACTTTGAGATTGCAGACGAGCCCAAGGTGGTTAAATTGGGAAGAATTTTTTGGATATTTGGAATGTTACTTTGCTTTGTTTGATGTGGCTATTGTGGAAAGAATGTTATAGTCACACTTTGAGGATAGGGAGAGACCTCTGGATCAGCTGAAATCCTTGTTAATCCGCACTTTGTTTAAATAGTCTCGTGTGTGGGGTTTTACTCATTTTAACTTTATTTTTGAGTTCCAAAATTCATTCTCTTTCTGTATTTGTTGTAATTTTTTAAGATTCTTTGTGCTCATTGCCGTGTACATGAAGTACCTTTTTTTTCCCTTTCAATATAATTTCATTACTTAAAAAAAGAGTGTGAGGGGAGTGTGAGTTGGTAGACTATTTTTCACTTCATTGTAGGGTGGTGAGAAATTTATAGTTCTTAGCGCCAACTCTTTTTGGAGTATGTTGGGTGATGCATAGGACATTTGCAGAGGCAATTACTTGTGGTAAAGGGTCTGTTTGGCTTAAATGTGAGCTATGAAATATGGGTGGCTGCTGCACAATGGATTGTGACAATAACACAACTTTAGATATTGGTTTCTAGAGTCGGTGTATACCTGTTGTCTGCTTGAGTTATTCTTCTACCTTGTACTAAAATTTATTAGAGTGGAGAGGAGATGTAATTTTCTTGCAGGAGATTAAGATGGATCTGTTTCAACGGAGATGTTAAGGATTTTATTATGGGGCGGGAGGACACTTGGAAGGCAATTGAAGATTGAAAGTCCTTATGAAAGTAACTTTCTATTGTTGCGTGAGCCTCTTGGCTCAGTGGAAAACTCTGGTTTCCACTCCCCTCTCAACTCACAAGGGGAATCTGGGGTTCTTGATGGGGATGTTCTGAATTACCAATAGCAAAAAAAAAAAAAAAAAAATTGTGTTCAGCAGCATTGGGGAATTTTCACAGTAGACAAACCTTATCAAATGGGGAATGTTTATAGTGAATATGTGGTGTGTGTGCAAACAATACCGTGAGCTTGTTCTTCAAATGCATTGCATGAAGCATAATGGGACCATGTTTTGAGTCATATTACTCTGGTGCCTACTAAATTGCATCCAACATGCCAAAAGATGCACAATAATGCCTTTTCTTGATTAAGACAATCTAAAAGATTATTCTACTGAGCTACTATTGGTGCTTTTTTGGTTGTACTTAACTGTTGCCTTTTTCCCTGTTGCTGGGGTGTTGCATAGCATGGTATGTCAAGTTGTTGAACTCTATTATTCACTTTTGTGAGACTGCCTTTATTATTACCTTGATCCTTGCCTCTTATACTTATACTGCTTTGATTCTTTGAATTATGATAGTAGGATACTAAGTTTTGTATTTTCTTGCATGTTAGAAAGAGGCCAGTTTTCAATACTCTTTGAAGCTGTCTTTCCATTTCTGAAGGGAGAGTGGGAAGCATTTGAATCTGCGGGTGATGTTTCTGTGGAAGAGGTACAATTGTACAAAGGGAAATTAGCAGCAGATGGGCATTGTTTTCTCTGTTCATCTCGACAAAGCAGAGTTCTAATTATTTTTTCAATGTCTAATGTTTGTCTTTGGTGTTTGATTGACAGTTCAAATCGGAAATTCAAAATTGGGATGGCAAAAGATTCTTAGAACAGCTATCTGATACTAAACTTAGAGCATTAAATACAAATATCTTGATTTTCATATTTTGGAAGTTACTGGAGGCATTATCAGAAATACCTGGAGATGTTTTAGTGGTTAGTGAATTTTTTGGGTCTATCTATCATATCTTCTAAGACTGCTTTGGTGACTGGTCATTGACATTGTGGCATGACTTTTTGGTCTCAGCTGAATGTATAACTTTTCATTATTGCAGGATGATAATGGCAAATGGGTTAGCATTCTTGAAGATTTGTTCATTTTCTTTTCTACCTCTCAGTATAAGCATGTTTTCAAGGAACACCTTCGTTACCTAGTCAAAAGCTGCAAGGTTATTGCTCCTGCCTGTTTTCTGACCAGATTTTTTACGGAAGAAGGTATTTACCTCGTTTTCCCCTTCACCACTTGCTTTCTTATTCTTTTATTTACCTAAAAAACATACTAGGTTGTTTTTTGTTTTTCTAGAAATGCTTACCTTGGCTTCCTTCTTTGCAACTGCCTTTTCATTCTTCAATCTACCTTGAAGAACAATAAAACTTTGTTGTAGATGCTCAGATTCCAGGCTCAGATAGAAACCCCCTAGGGTGGTGCTTGGCCATGATTCACACTGCTGAGCATGACAATCATCATGTGCTGAATCAGCACATTGATTTTTGGGCAATGTCATGAAAGAATTATCTTAAATTTGTACAAAATAAAATTTTATTTCTGGACAATTTGTCAATTTGCATCAAATTCCATAATGATGGGGCATTTTTTTTCTGTATTGAGCACCTTTGCAGTGACTGGTAATGGGCTTAGGGAGAGACATGTTTGGCTCAAGTAAAGATCTTGCTGGTGGCTGGTTGGTCGCATAATGCGTGTAGAGATAAAATTGAGGGTTGACTCTTTTTTGTGTTTTATTTAATATTTAAGAATTGAGAGTTATTTTTTCATTGAAGTGCAAGTGTTGGATCATAAAACAGCTGAATGATATGTGTCAAACTCTGAAAATGGGTGTGTTGTCCACCGATGCATTTTTTAGTGATTGTGTAACAGGTTTATTGGGTACTGTTTTTTAATCATTGTTTTTCAATCATCTGAATGATGAACATAAAATTTATTTTGTTTCCTGGAAAATTTCACTTTTTAACATATATTTTATATTTCAGAAACTTGTTAATAACAAAAAAATTTATTATTATTATTTTATTCTATTTTATTGTTGTTCAGTATCAGTTTACATTCACATGATATGATGCTGTCTATTACTTCTTGTAGGTGGTCCCGTTGCTGTCAAACTTGAGAGTCTCCGCTGTTTTTCATTTCTTTGTTCTCATCTACAAGATAACTTGTCAATTCAATTTTTTCCTTCGGTTCTTGTTCCATTGGCTAGTGATAATCAGGTACCAATGCAAATTATTATTACTTTTTCTTACTTTAATGGCTTTTGTGGCCTCTTCAAAGTATTGGGTTTTAGAAAAGGTGATTCCTAAAAGTTCTCTTTTGAAGTGAGGTGGTTGTTTATTTTCCTCCTGCAGTTGTTGCATTGTAAGTATACAGATTTTTGATGTTTGTCTTTACTTTCAGGATATAAAGATTGCAGCGATGAACTGCATTGAAGGATTACAAGCACAGTGGGCTCGTGTTGACTTTTCTAGCAAGAAAAATGGTATTCCTGCTGTCATAATTACGTGTTATATGTTCCCCTCCTTGGTTATATATATTTTTTGCTCTTGTATGGCTATATTCGTAATCTGTTAATCAACAGGGAGCAGTGCAATTTGGAGCCATTTTCTTCATGAGCTTTTGGGCTTAATGGTTCAACAAAAAAGGCTTATATTATCAGACAAACAATTTCTCCCGTCATTGTTGGAATCTTTGATCAGCTCATCTTGCAGTAGTCTTCTAGTGCCACAAAATATTCAGCAGAGGTATTTATAATAATGTTTTTTTTAATGCTTTGTCATCTCAATTCATCCTTCTCATCACTTGGAAGATTTATGATATGCTATATATGAATTGATCCTTCTCCTGCTTCCTTATGTTATATTAGTTTTATTTCTTTGTTTTGCTGCTTTTTCACTTGGCTGTTGGAAGTTGGAACAGGTCTTTATATGGGGGTTTCTTTTCACTTTTCTCCAAGTGTACATTGTACATCTCTGACCATACTTCATGTACAGTATGGATATTTATAAGCTGTCAATGATAAGTATTGTGTGTGCAAATTGGTCAATAGTAGGGATGGTTTAAGTAAGTACTACGGATACTTAACATCCAAATTTTAATGATTTAATAAACAATTACCTCATGGATTTATAAAAGTTTAGTAGAAATAAATAATTACCTCATGGATTTATAAAATTTTAGTAGAACCCTCTCCCTGAAGAATTTGCTCAATTTATTATAGATGATTATATTTGATTGAATCAGTACCTTGTTATGTTGGTAGCTTGGTTGATATAGTCTGTTTGTAGAGCCTGATTCCTGAACACTACTGTCAAATGTCAGTGAATAACAAGGAAAAAAACTTCAATTTTAAAATCACACCTTAATAACTTAAGTACGTCTTCATTAATGTTTCTTGCCTTGTGTTTCTGGCTTCATCATAATGCCTTCTGAGCTACAGGGCCTTATAATTGACACACAAGCTCTCTCTCTCTCTCTCTCTCTCTCTCTCTCTCTCTCTCTCTCTCTCCATCTATTGCCTTTTAGCTTCTTAATGGTTTTTTGCCTGGAAATGAAATTTTTTTGCATTTTCCATGTTTTATGGTTTCTCACATCTTGGAAACCTTCAAGTTCCTCATTCAGTTTTTCTGTTTGATAAATTACCATCATCATCTTAGTAGGTCCATTGTGAAACTTGTTGAAGTGTTTGATGTTATGCTTACGTCTATTATTGAGTATATGAATTTTTCTTAACCTTTTCAGTTTTGATCAATCTACAAAAGAAAAGATTCTCGCCTTTCTTTTGCGTTCTGCTCTAAGCATGTCTAATTATGGAAAGGTTTGCCCTCTATCTCTTTTCAGATATTTGTTTGTCCACACACTAGAACTTTCCTATATAAGTTTGGCAGGAAAACAAGGTTAACTAGAGTTGATGTCTTTTGCAGCTAATGATTCTATCTTTACTCAAAGGAATCGGCAGTACCATTATGGTTTATAAGGATGTTTATTCAGTTTTAAGTTTACTTTTGGAAAGACGCAGTCGATGTTACTTTGACTTGGATAAGTCATGCCAGAAATTGTCAAAATCTGAAATTGAAATGCTGTGCCTTCTGCTGGAGGTAAGTCCATGGATGTTTTTGAATGATTGTTTCGTTTGTCTGGTAATTGTGTTTAATTTCACTTCATAATGTGCTATATTAGATCTGTGCTGTGCCCTCTCTATCTGGTGGATATGCTCTCGAAGACCATTTATTTCAGGCTTTGCGAGTAAGAAGTCACTTGCAACTCGTACAGACATTATTCCAATTTTCTGGACTTTGATATTACCTTGTTTGTATTGACATCTTATTTTGGTCTCTTCAGTTGGACAGTATGGGCTCAGAAGACCCTGCTATTATACTGCCCTGTATCACTGTTTTAAAGAGGCTCAATGATGATCTATACACTGAGTTGAAGAAAGATATGCAGGTGAGCTTTTTTAATTAACCAGGACTTCGCACAGCATATTGCTTGGAAATCATGATTCTTGAATGTATGTTTTGACATGCCACTACCAGCTAGTTATTATTAGGATGATAGTTCTGGTCCTTCTGGAGTCTGGATATGTATAGATACAAATGAAATTCTGGGAAAAAGGAGAGAAAATAGTTATAAAAAAAAACTTTCAGGTGCCATTATTTAATAAAAGAAAATAATATTACTTTAGGCCAACAGTTAACGACATGGTTCATGTACCCATGATAGGCTTTAAAATAATGCATGCCACTTACAGCTATAATTAGAGTAACATAAAATTGTCACTATGCAATATACAAGCGATTGTAATGATAGAAAAATACATTTTTGATTTATAAATGCTTGAGGTAAGTGATTGTTGTATCAAGTTTGTATGTAATTGTTCTATTTTTGTATCAAGTTTGCATGTAATTGTTGAATATTTGTTCATAAATCATAAAGAAAAAGGTTAAAAAGTGATTTCTTTTTTTAAATTAAAGAGACTGAGTTGTAGACTTTATGTGTTTAAAATGCATTAACTGCATAACTTTTTCCCTTGCCCTTTTTACCCCCAATCTGTATTTTAAGTTTGTTCATTAAAATATTTGGAATCTGCCAGAATTTATTTTTTTAGCATTATTTTTTAGGATATAATTACAATTTCTGGACAAAAAAATTGTCAAGAATGACCTTGTAGGCGTGAGTTTTTAATTACATGGGAGTAATCATTTCTTTGAAACACTGAATATTTCTAATTACTCCTGTTAAGGGCTAAAAATTTCTCTCTTCTTTTTTGGTCTGAGCAGGATCTTCTGTTTTATCGGCTCGTATTTTTATTTCGGAATGCTAATGGTGATGTACAAACTGCAACCAGAGAGGCCCTGCTGCGCCTAAATGTTTGTCTCTTACTCATTAATTTTTTCAGTGTTCGGTTGGAGAGAAAAAGGGAAGGATGGAAAATGTAATTTATATAAATTGACTATTATACCCTTGTTACATAATATGTAAGAAATAGATTTATTTCTAATAATTAAATAATATAAAATTTATCACATCATATATATAAATTTATACTATTATAATGTAAAAATTAGATTAGGTCACGTTGAAAACAATATTCAGTAACGTTGAAAAGAAAAAAAAAGAGTTCTCAGTAACGTTGAAAAGAAAAAAAAAAAAAAAAAAAAAAAATAAAACAACATTACTGTTCAGTAATGTTGAAAAGAATTAAAAAAAAAAGAAAAGAATTAAAAAAAAAAAACGTTACTCTTTAGTAACGTTGAAAAGAATAAAAAAAAAAAAAAAACCACAGCAACGTTACTCTTCAGTATCGTTGAAAAGAATAAAAAAAAAAACAACGTTACTGAACTGAGTTCAGTAACGTTGAAAAAAAAAAAACAAAAAACAAAAAACAAAAAAACGTTACTGAAAACGTTGAACAGAAAAAAAAAAAAAATGTTCAGGCAACGTTGAGAAAAAGAAAAAGAAAAAAAAAGGAGAAAGTTGAAAAAAAATAGGTGGGAAGAGGGCATTTTTGTGAAAGTGCTACTATAGAACTTTTCTCTCCAGATTTTCCTTCTGATTTGGAAGGAAAAAAAAAGTGGGTCCGGAGAGAAAACTTTCTCTCGAGTTTTCCATCCTTCCTGTTTTTCTTCCCCAAACGAACAGTGGAAAACAATATTTTCTATCCTATTTTCCTCCTTTTGTTTTCCATCCTTCCTGTTTTCACTCCAAACGAACGGAGCCTTAGAGTTTTGAGAGATATTTATATTTGAATTTTAAGATGGTGACTATTTAATTCACGGTTTTTTGAGCTTTTGGGATCAGATATATACAAATAAAACATATCCCAAACAAAATTGTTGTTTCTATGTCAAATTTTTTCGAGTGGCCTGCCAATCTAGACTTTTGTTTTGTATCCATAATTGTAATTTAATCTTCTTGAAAGCTTTCTACAACGTGAATCACGCTAGATGTTTCTTTGTTTCTAGAGTGACAGACTTTTCCACCAAAAACATCACACCATACCTTTTTTATATGTTTTGGGTGTGGCCCAAGTAGGGTGTGTGTGAGGGTGATTTTTTGGGTAAAAAAATTGGTGGCTCTAGCAAAACTCTCTCAACTTTTTGTCTTGTATCATCTAGTTAAAGGATGGAAAAACTTCAAATGTATTTTCTGTGGGGCTTAATGGGCAGTGCCTTCAAGTTCATCTAGTTAATTGGGATTCTTCTTGTGCTCTAATTAGCCAAATGGGGTTGGGTATCAAGAAACTCTTGGGCTTAAATAAAGCCTTGTTGGGAAAATTTCTGTGGTGTTATATGCCCAAAGTACTGGCATTGTGGAGAAAGTATATTCTAGGCGGTTGGGACAACCTCCTGTAGTTCATCAGATATGATATTGGCGGTGGCTCTAAAGTTTGGTTTTGGCATGATTAGTGGCAGGGGGAGGCTCTGCTTAAGGAGAGTTATCCCAACTTGTATTGTATTGCGAGAAATAGTGAGTCTACAGTTGCCTCCTGGGCATGAGGATAAACTGCTTAGTCCGTCAGGGGTGAAAATCCCCTGGATTACCTGTTAACTAGTTCTAGAGGGTGGGGTCAATTTTTTTAATTAATGAATTATTTACTTATCAAAAAGAGAAAAATACCCTCAAAGTTTTTGCTTTTTTGTTTGTTTGAGTAATGTAAACATTACTGATGCTTTAGATTTTGCAGATTTCTTGTTCTACTGTTGGGAAGATGCTTGATTTTGTATTCAAGCAGGAAAGTCTTGCAATTAGTTCAGTGAATGGCAAGAAAAAGAAATCAAATGTGCATAGTTGGTCCAATCTGTCTCCGGATGTGATATGTAAAGGAGAAGATGCACTCTCTTTTCTTAGCTCTCTTCTTGATTTTTTGCTACTGAAGAAAGACATAGCAGATAGGTATATGCTTTTATGAATGTGTCTAACTCTGGATTTTTTAGGTCATGTTGTTGGGGTTGGCATATTACTTGCCACTTCTAATGCCATGACCTTGTACATTCTCATACTAACTGGTTTCATGTTATTCGTTTCAGAGATTCTCTTATAGGACCCTTATTCAAGCTTCTTGGAAAAGTTATTTCAGATGAGTGGATAGGTGGTACTCTTACTCGGGATGATAAGTTGGTCCAAGTATCACCCGGCATTTCTCAGTCCATGTCCAGCACAATATGCTACATTCAACAGACACTGTTAATAATCATGGAAGATATTTGTGCTTCACTCATCAATGCTGTTCCAATTAAGGTATGCCACACATATTTCTGGATTTGGAAATTTAGGATGATTTCGGCTTCTGTTGGTCGGCCATTTTAGTATTAATTCCTGTTTATTCTAATTACACGTGATACATTTTCATGGCAGGATGACATCTTAAATGAAATCAACATTAAATTGTTGGTTGAGTGTGCCCATTCTGTGAAGGATGGAGTCACCCTCAACCTTGTATTTTCATTAATTTCCTCTGTTGCAAAGGTTGTCCCTGAAAAAGTTTTGGAGCATATATTGGATATTCTTACTGTCATTGGAGAATCTTCTGTCTCACAGGTTTGTTGATATATTTTCTTTCCTTGAATTGGTTTTAATGTCTCACATTTTTGTGTGTACATAACAGTGGTGTTTCCTGTTTGATCAATGTGCTGGTGTTCAACTAGAGGTGAAAACAATTTAAAATTTATCCTAGAGACAATGAGCAGCTTAGCAGATATTTTACACAAGTATATCTCTTTGGGATAAGATTCCCTCCCATTGAACCCTCCAATTTTTATTTGTAAGACATTTGGCATTTAAAAATCCAATAAATGTCACAATCACCTGGCTGAAAATGGGGAGTAATTGGAGGGGATCATTTCCCTTGTACTTCAATTATGGGTTAAGACTTATGGCCTGTTTGGATGGAGGGGGGAAGGAAGGGGAGTGGAGGGGAGTAGAGTAAAGTTGGCTAAAAATAAGCTAATTTTGTGCTAAATCTACTCTACTCCCCCTCCCTCTCCCTTAATCCAAATGGAACATTAAGAGTGATGCAGGGCAGTCTAGGTTTCACCACCTAGAGCAGCCTGAAAACCTTAGGCCTCACCACTGATGGTTTGCTTGGAATCATATTTAAAAAGCACCACCTGGAGCCTTTTGTAGAGTTTCCAGGAATAAAGGATCATGTCCCATTAAGCTCTCAACTAAAGATAATCTAAAAACTTATTCCTATCTTGAAAGATATGAAACCTAATACCTGTTTGAATTCAAAATAAAATGAAGTATAAAATAATCCAATCGCATAAGATGAATTAATCCCTACCTAAAATATATATATATATATATATATAAAAGATGAATTAATCCCAAAAAATGTGGTGTTTGCACCATAGAGTGTCAGTTGCCTGATGTTAAATGTCCCTTTGTCCCCCCATTGGGTAAATTGGTAAACAAAACTTATGCACCCGTATGGGGTTGACCCATGACCTCAACCTTTACCCCTTATTTATGGGGGTAGGAGATTCCGTTTAGTCCAATGACTATTGTCTTAAATTCAATTTCATTCTTGGGATGACAATTCTTTGCCTTAGATTTGTACTAATCCCTTCAATCTTTCTATAGATTGACAATCATTCGCGGCTTGTATTTGAGGATCTTATATCTGCTGTTGTTCCATTTTGGCTATCAAAGACGCACAACGTGGAAAAATTACTTGAGGTAAACTTCTCACCTTGTTGTTTAGCATTTGCATCTCTTCTACAGCATTGGTCGTAGTTGTATGTAAGCTAGTTTTCTAATTTGGTTGAGTTTGTCTTTCAGGTTTTTATGAATGTGTTGCCTGAAGTTGCTGATCACCGGAGGCTGTCAATTGTTGTCTACTTATTAAGGTGTTGTCAAGTTGTTATTATTTTTTTTAACTGTACTTCTCTTGTTGGTTCTTCATCTCTTGCTTACGTTAATGTTCTTATCCTCAGGACTCTGGGAGAATGTAGTAGCCTGGCTTCGTTGCTTGTCCTTCTATTCCGTTCATTGGTTTCAAGGAAAGGATTACCTTGTGTTAAAACTTTGCAAAATCCAGATAGTTTCAAATCATTGATGCATGGAGAGTGGGAGTACGTCTTTGCAGTGCAAATTTGTGAGCAATATTCATGCCAGATATGGCTCCCTGCTCTTGTTATGCTGCTTCAACAAATAGGGAAAGGTAATCTGCGCCAAGAACTGTTTATGGAATTGTTGTTTGCCATGCAGTTCACTTTGCACAAAATGCAAGATCCAGAATTTGCATTCAAGCTTGAATCAGGGGAATGTTCTGATGACATTCAGGTATGTGTCTTTTACTCTCTTTCCTCTAGCTTTGTCAATTATTAAATGTTTTTATTTTTGAAGGCCTTGAGTTGTTTTCCAAGAACTTGTTGGCTAGATTATGTCCTGTTATCTGCATCCTTACATTATTGTACCCTGCTATCCTGTTAAATGATAAAACTGCAGGATTCCTCTCAAATTGTCACAACAGATGTTGTATTGCCATTCTGATAGAAATGTAGTGCAAAGGGAATCATCTAGTGGATTATAACGTTATACGTACTTTAAAATATGTCTATGAATAAATAAAGTTCTTGGAGAAGGGATTGGTTGATCCATATTTATATGCATGTCACTAGATGTGAGTTTTTTATTTTTATTTATTTTTTTTAAAGACGTGAGATATAATTCACCTCTCAATTTTTTTTTTCTGAATTTAATGAAATCGTCCACTTTTGATCTGACCGATGACACTAATATAGGCTCATAATGCGTGCCTTACCATGCTGCTTTCGCTTTGTTTATTTGGAGGGTGATGAATGCTAGAACTTTTGATGGTCTAGAGTTATCAATATTTAGATTGATCTCTAATTTGTTTTCTCGAGATCTCTATAGACAGAATGAAGTCATTTGGGGGATTCCATTCTTTCTCTTTATTGGATTTTTTAGATCATTGTAATTATATGGATTGATTTTGTGAATCTTCTCTATACTTCCCACATACGACAACTGTATCTAATTATTACTATTATTATTATTATTATTTCTTTTTGTTGATCTTTTGGGGAGAGGAAGGAGTGGGTCAAATCTGCCACACAGTGACTGGGGACTTTTGGTGGGTGGGGGGGGGGGGGGGTGGGTGGGGTGGTGATGGTAGGTGCCAATCAGACTTCAAGTCTGTTGGTGTCTTTTTAATAATAAATTGCAATTAATTATGCCAACAGCATTATAGCTGGTGTTATCAATGGAGGTATCCAGGGTTCAAATCTCCCATTCTTTGTTGTAATTATTGAATTATCCAAAAAAAAAATTGCGATTAATTATTAAAGAATGTTATCTTCACTACTTTAGTTTCCCATTTCCTTTGTGTTTATGTTTGAGCTAACATGAGAGTGAACGTATCTTTAATTTTTTGTAGTCTACATAAATTTAATTCTTTTTTACAATCGACATGTTTAGTGACCACTCTTTTATACATAAATTTTTTGTGGTCATCATTTTACATGTTTAGTGAATAAAGCAATCGACATTTTTTTTTATCCTTTGTGTTCATCATCATGTACGTAATTTTTTTTTCTTTATCAATAAAATTGCATTACTTACCTTTAAAAAAAACATCTTTTATATATGTCAGAGTATGTCAAAGTATGTTTGAATGAGTAGGGGAAGGTTATTTATAAGTATGATCAGGGGAGGATACTGTGACATTGAAGTCCGCTATATCTGTTGCTATCTTTATTGCACCCCTTTTTTTGTGGGTATGTATGATAGTGAGCACTTATAATTTCAATGATGGTGATTGGTGCTTTAATTTCAGAGGAAACTTGAAGATCTCATGGAACAGATTGCTCCTCTCTTGCAACTTGTGGATGAAAGTAGGAAGCAAATAAGTATTCCTGTTGCTATCAGGAAAGAATTAAAGGAGTGTATGCGTGTTGTCTTGAGGACTATTACCATGCGTATGATCCCTTCAGCATACTTCAAAGGCATCATCAAATTGCTTGGCCATGCAGATGGAAATGTTAAAAAGAAGGTATTTCCCATGATGCCTTTTGTATATAAGATAATTGAGAAAGATGTAAATTTGGAACTGTGACTGGAGTGCATCTTTTCTTGTCTCTAGTGGACCAGAGATTGCTGACATATAGGATTCTCATAGAATACTTACTATGCTTCACTGTAAATCAGTTGTATGCCTATATATATATATATATATATATATATATATATTTTTTTTGGTTACTTTTGTTGCAATTTTGGAAATATTTGAGTGTTATAGATTATCGTGGATTGGAATTCAAAATCAAGTGCATCTTTCTTTATTAATATGCGTTACTGATCCCTCTTCTGATATCTGGTAAAAGTGAAATACCAATATGAAACAATTTGAGTTGTTTGTAAATTGTACTAGTCTTTGTGAAAATGAAGTGGAAAAAGGAAAGATCGTAAGAGGACCCAGAAGTGACAGCAGTAAAATATGTTAACTAGGCACCATATATCACACCTATACTGCTATTTTATTTGGACAATTACGGTCTAAAAGTGGTTCTGCTCTACCTTATATTTGTCACCAATGAGTGATATGTCAACTGGCACATACTCATCGCATAATAATTGGATGGAAGGTGAGGTCATGGGTTTAAGACCACGGGGTACATGTATAACTTATCATTTAAAAAAAAAAAAAAACTTATATATGTCTATTACGGCATATGCTCAATAATAGTAAAATCTCTTTACATAATAAATAATACTTTCATGCAGGTTCTTGGACTTCTATGTGAAACAGTTAGGGACCATGACACAGTTAAATTAAAGCATAAGGGCAGAAGACGTCTCAACCCAGTTTCAAGTAGTACTTGGCTTCATATGGATGAGAGTTCAGTTGAAACATTTGAGAAGATGTCTTCAGAAATTATTCTGATAGTTGATGAGTCTACTGACAATTCAAATGCTTCCTTGAAACTGGCAGCAGTTTCAGCACTAGAAGTTTTGGCCAACAGGTTTCCTTCTAATTATTCCATCTATAGCATGTCCCTTGCTTCTGTCACAAAAGGTATTACTTCGCACAACTTGGCTGTATCTTCTAGCTGCCTTCGCACAGCTGGTGCTTTGATCAATGTGCTTGGGACAAGGTCACTAGCTGAGCTTCCTCGGATAATGGAGAATTTGATAAAGATTTCTGGCGAGGTGTCTTCATGCTCAGGTCTGAAAACAAAATGTGATGATGACAACACCCCTGTTGCAGTATCAACTTCCAAAGATTCTCTTATTTTGTCTATTCTTATCACATTGGAGGCAGTTGTAGACAAGCTTGGTAGTTTTTTGAACCCATATCTTGGAGATATCATGAAAATTTTGGTGCTTCATCCTGAATATTTATCAGAGGCAGACCTAAAGTTGAAACTGAAAGCTGATGCAGTCCGAAAACTGCTCACTGAGAAAATCCCAGTAAGCCTTTTATCATAGTCTGATATTTGACCATGTTCTGAAAGCCCATTATGTTGAGATGGTTTTTGTTTATTTTTCTGTATCAAACCTTGTTTTTCTTGTCCAGGTACGGCTTGCACTTCCGCCTTTGCTAAAAATATACTCCAGTGCTGTTCAATCTGGAGATTTAAGCTTGGCAATTGCTTTTGAAATGCTTGCTAACTTTATTGGTTCAATGGATAAATCATCTGTTAGTGGTTACCATGCAAATATTTTTGACCTTTGCTTGCTTGCTCTTGATCTACGCCGTCAACACCCACCTTCAGTTCAAAATATTGATGTTGTTGAAAACAATGTCATCAATGCAATTATTGTTCTGACCATGCGACTTACTGAGACCATGTTCAAGCCTCTTTTTGTTAGGAGTATTGAGTGGGCAGACTCAGATGTGGACGAAACTGAAAGTATGGGAAGTTCAAATATTGATAGGGCTATAAGTTTTTATAGCCTGATGAACAAACTTGCAGAGAGCCATCGGTGAGTAAACATCTTGTATATGCTCTTGGTGTTGCTCTATTTATGGTTACCTGGTCTTTTAACACCCAATCTATTGTGTTGTTGGTTGAAACTTTTTGCCCTAGATTTGAATTCAGTGGGATCAAAATTATGATGCCTTTCCAAGCACCTGATATAATAATTTGTCCCTTATTGTGTATGTAATTGAACATATAGTTGGGTGAAATATAAAATTAGTTAGAGATGAACAGTTAGTTACTTTGGCTTGTAGTTTTCACTTTGCATCTTTTCTTTTTCTCTTTTATCCTTTTATCTCTCTTGAATTCTAGTAGTTTTAAGTTGATCTTTCATCTGCCAATTGTATGATCAAACATCTATCGAGTTTCTTTGCAAACATTCTCCATGTTGGTTTCTTTTCCTTCTGCTTCTTCCCTCTCTAGGCTCTGAAAGGATTAGATTGTGTGTGTGTGTATCTAAATGGGTTTTTTTTTTTATGATAAGTAACAATGCTTCATTGATGAGTGTGTATGTAAATGGTACAAGTTTTGTACTACCCTTGGTTTTATCTTCAAAACATAAGATAGCTGCATGTATGGGCTTGTCAAAAATCATAATCTATTCTGAGTTACCGCTCCCTCCTCTCCCAACCTCTCTCCCTCTTTTTCCTTTTTTTCCCCTGCAAGGCTGCAATTATCATTAACATCTCTTGTACCATGGTTACTCTGTAAGTAAATTTGTGGTTGTTAATAAGTCTAAGGGCTAGCACAATGGTTAGGGACCAGGCCTCATAAATTGGAGGTAATTGGTTTAACTCTCCCCCCTCTTTGACCTATTGGGGCCACTCATCAAATAAAATATCTGTAGTTGTTTGTAAGTAATTTTTTTTTATGTCAGAGTTGTTTTTGATTTTCAATTTCTGAGAGCTGTGATGGGGAATCAGTGGACCACCTTCTACTTCATTGTAAGTTCTCTCATGCCTTATGGTGTGAAGTTTTTGCAGTGTTTGGGATCTAGTGGGTAATGCCAAGGTCAGTCAGCTCTTTTTTCTTTATTTGGAGAAACTGGCTTGGAAAGCATCTTTCAACCAATTGGAATATGGTCTAGGCATGTTTAATGTGGTTAGTCTGGCAGGAGCGTAATGCCCGCATTTTTGAAGACAAGGCGAGAACATTAGAACATCTAAAATGTCTACTTTTTCGTACTCTGTTTCTTTAGGCTCGTGTTGGGGGGTGTACTAACTGTACTACTATATCTGATTTTTTAGTTTCTATTTCCTTTAGCTCTTGATCTTTTTGTATTTGTTTTCTTGTTCAAAGTGTTCACAATCTTGAACATGATGTTCAATTTTTTCTCAATAAAAGCTTATTACCTATAAAAAAAAAAAAAGATTTTCAATTTCTGAGAGTATGAGGGACAGAGACTTGTAATTTTGATTTAATTAACTTGTATCTATCTATCAATTCTTACATTATAAGCAGTCATCTCAATTGTACTTCTCTATGATGCAGGTCTCTATTTGTTCCTTACTTTAAATATTTGCTGGACGGTTGCATACGGCATCTTACTAATGCTGGAGATGCAAAAACTTCTGGTTTGACGCGTAAGAAAAAGAAGGCCAAGATTATGGAAGCAGGCAATATGAACGAGGAAAACAGTGTGTTATCGCTAAGAAATTGGCATCTTAGGGCATTGGTCTTGTCATCATTACATAAGTGCTTTCTTTATGATACTGGGAGCAAGAAGTTTCTCGACTCTTCAAATTTTCAGGCTAGTCAATTTCTACTTAATTCTCTGACAATTTTCAAGACTGTGGAATACATTTTTAACAAACAAAAAGCAGCTGCTTCCAGTACTCTCCAAATTTAGATATTTGTTTGGGAATTTTTGAGTTGCATATTGTGGACACTAACAGTAGTTGTTGCAGCATTGCTTTTAATTGCCTATATGTTGGGATTTTTCCTCTATTGACACTGAAGCCACTGTAGTTCATGATTGAGTTCTGGAATGTCTTATCACTTGAGTTCTTCTCTTGTCTATTGGTCACACATAATAAAATTTTCAATTTCACAAGTTTAAGAAATTGAAAGAAAAAAGTGCATGCGCACATGTTCGGTAATGATAGTTCCTAATGTTTCCAAGTAATTGTTGCAACCATTGTGGTATTTGTACTAGTGGGGCCTGGATAAATCATTTGTTGGTCTATTCATCAAATACACAAACGCTTTTACTGCCTGGATAAAGTAATTTCCATGCATTTTAACCTTGAATGAGTGTTGTATGTTTTGCATTATAATGGTTGTTATACTGGGCTGATTAAAGCTTTATTCCTATTTTTTCATAGATCATACTAAAGCATAATAGTTAGTTCGAGATATGAATTACCTGATTCCGATCCAATCCTCTGAAATGTTGGACCAAAATTGGAAGCAATAAAAAATTATTGGAGTTTTTATTTTTAACATGTCCTAATTCTATTGACATCTCATTTCTTGGTTGTCTTTTTACTGATTCATTCTTTAAATGCCTTTTCACAGGTTCTATTGAAGCCCATTGTTTCACAGCTTGCCATAGAACCACCCTCTTCTCTTGAAGAAAATAGAAATGTACCATCCACAAAGGAAGTTGATGACTTATTGGTTGTTTGCATAGGTCAGATGGCTGTAACTGCAGGAACTGACCTTTTGTGGAAACCCTTGAACCATGAGGTGAGTTTACAGGCTATTACACTTGTCTGCTGCAATCTCTCATTGGCTTTCATAAGAAAGCTCAGGGTCTTGAGTCTAGCTTCTTGGGCTTTAAATAATTGAGTTTAAACGCTAAAAATTAAATGCAAGACATCTTATGTATTAATTGCACAATTGGAGAAAGATGTGCTCAAATGTGGTCGTCATCTTATATTTTCAATTACTGGTAATATATAATTGCGATGTCTCTTAACTAGTTAGGAATGTTCTTTCATATTGGAATAAAATTTGGAACAATAGTTTGCAAACTCTGATATCTTTTTGCCTTTCAAAAAATGTTATTGCAGGTTTTGTTGCAAACTCGTTCTGACATGGTGCGGACTCGAATTTTGGGCCTGAGAATTGTTAAATATCTTCTGGAGAATCTGAAAGAAGAATATCTAGTGTTATTGGCTGAAACCATCCCCTTCCTTGGTGAATTACTTGAGGATGTAGAGCTATCTGTTAAATCTCTAGCACAGGAGATTCTCAAGGACATGGAGTTCTTGAGTGGTGAAAGCCTCCAGGAGTATCTTTGATGTTGTACACTAGCTGAGAATGATTCTCTTTTTTCCCAAGGGTTGACATATTTGGTATAGCAGATATGGGCTTGGGGCTTCAATTTTGGTAGGGTTTTCTAGGAAAGCTGTAAATTGTAGAATTTTGAATTATAGAAGGCTGCTTACAACCAACAAGCTCAAGATAATTAAGTGTTAGGTGAGGGTTTGCTAAGAAATCATGGCTATAAGCCCTTGTAATGAAATTACAGTGTTGGAGGAATTGTCACATTTTTGTTCTTACGACCATATCTAGATTAATATACGCAGTTTTAAGGAATCCCTCTCCTGTTGTTACAGTAGTAGCAATACAGCTTATATTAATCAATATTCTATTAAAGCTGATTTTGATCTCGGTGTCTCTGATTTTGGTGCTATCCCTATCAAATTCAATTTTGCCAAAGCTGAGGGTCATGTAGCTTACAAAACGTCTTTACAAAACCCAAGGATTCATTAACGAATTCCAATTGTCAGTTCAATGCGAGCACACTTTTTGAATTTCTTGAATCAAATTACCAATGATAAGAAAGGATAATTGAGTCCATCTAAAATTTTAATAGAATTTGTAAATAGTACATTTAGGATGATTGTGAGTGGTGGAAAATTATTTTTATATGAATTCATCACTTTTTGTTAATCACGCACAATCTGTCCATTTTTAGAATTGTGATGCAAAAGCTGTGTTTTTAAATTATTCGTTTGCAAATTGTAGTCATTTGGAGCAACAATTTGTTACATATGTTTTCCCAATAATTTTTCAAACTTGAAGATTATTGTCTACTTTTACATATATGTATTAATTAATGTATTGTATTCTCTTATCTCATCCTCCTTCCCCTATGCGTGTGTGTGTGTGTGTTTCTCAAAAAAAAAAAAACTTAAATAATTCTAGGATGTCGTTATACATTATAAATAGTAGAATGAAATGAGAGTGGATTAATACTTCTAAGTTAATTAAAATATAATTTTAAAAAAAATGTTTATTTTTTCTGATTTCTCACACACACCCGCGCAAGGCCACCGCCCCCCCCCCCGGGTCGCTTAGGCTAACGCCCTTTTTTTGGCTTACTTTGATAGTTGATTCAATTTTGGGTAACACCAATGATATTAATGTCCCCATTTCAACCAAAAAAAAAAAAAAAGAGCAATGTGGTTTTAATTTGATGGCGCCACGGGTCGCGACTTCCTTGCTGCACTGCACTTGACAAAGGAGCCCAACGTGACCGCAGAAGAGAAGAGAAGTCAAGTGGGACTGTGCCCAGGGGTATTTTGGTCTTTTAACCTAAACTGAGTGAACAGATTTAAAACACATGGTGGAGGACCATCAGACATGGCTGATATTGTCCGCACCGAATAAGTTTTTCTCCTGGCGTAAGAAGAAATAATAAAACGAAAGCTAAAAAAATGGACGGAACGGAAGTGGCAGAGAATTCGAATACGTGGATCCCGATCAGTCACTTCACTGTGCCGTTAGAATCGTTAACTCCCTCACTCTCAGCCTAGTAGTAGTAGGGTTTAACCGTTAAAGACTCACTCTACCCCAAATCATTCTATTTCGCCAACACTTTCGAAAATCATTTTCAACCAGAATCCGCACAAGGTAAATCGTCTTATTATATATATATATATATATATATATCCTTTTTTTGTTTTCAATTTTTTGGTTCAGAAGTGAAAATATCTGCTTCCAAAAAACACTTTTTTCTGTTCAGAAATGAGATTCTTCACATTAGTTGTTGATGTGTTTGAAGCAATGTTTGTTCGAATCTTTGTTCGTTGTAGGCAATTCGTGATGTTGCCAAGGTGGAGCCGAGCCATTGCTAATCTTTCGAGAGCTGGGTTGCAAAGCAACTTGAAGTACGGAAATGACTGCTCCAATGTTGTTTTGCACCGAAGCTATGCCAAGGTTGCGCCAACTGCTGCGGCTGATTCGGTTCAAAAAGGTTTCCCGAATCAACCTTCGGTATGATTTAACAACCTAAAGTTTGGTTTTTTTTGTCAATAATATATATATATATATATATATATATATATCTAAAGTAATTTGTTGTTGTCATTTGAATGTGTTTCTTTTAAGGATTTTACTTGTGAATTTTTTCTGTTCTCTTGTGGTTGCATGTGCGCGTGCATTTTTATGATCATGGTTTTGTTGGGAATGTAGAATGCAAAGTGTTTGTATTGTACTACTTTTAGTAGCTGTACGTTTTTCTGTTTCGGGTTTAAGCTCTATCAATGTGTAGCTCATCTCATTAGATTCATTGGTTAGCTAGTTCATATGGACTAGGTCTCTGGCTGTAAATCTATCTTGTGCCTGTGTGTGGCTCTTGTGTGTCTCATTTATGCTGGTGGCTACCGTACCGTATTGTGCTGAATATTCACAATAGCCTCTTTGCATGTGATTAATTTTTGTAGCCACTAGTTTGTTCTTTCAATATCTTATCAAAAAAAGTTTGTTGTTTCATGAGGTTTACAATGTTCTTAAAAGCAACCTTGATGCGAGTCCAACTTTTGGTTTGTGCTCAGGCTCTTTGAGATTCAGTGATTAAGTGCAGCTTGAGCCTTTCATACTACCGGAACTGCTGTAATCCCAATGATATATTATATTATTATCTGTTAATCATTTGATAAAACAAATATATTCAGTTATTGTTTTTCAGAAAGTTACTGTTGTTGCCTTTTGTTTTCCGTAACCCATATATCTTTTCCTCTTTCCTTTTGGATTTATTATCTATGAGAATCTGGAAAATCGTAATATCTGATCTGTGTCTATGCAGACAACTTGAAGTTTCTTCCCTAAAAATGTCATTTTATCTCAAATAGCATATGCTAACGTGTATTGCTACTACACATTTCAATTCATGCTTTTAATGTCATTCTGCTTGCTTAGCTTGTTACTGAAGGTTAGAGTAACTATATCCAACAGATTAATTTAAATAAAATGTTTTGGTCTAAGCCCTGTTCATTGGCTTTGGCCACGGACTCCCCTCTGAGAGTTGAAGAACCAAAGTATGAGGGCATTAAGCATACTATCTTCAAGCTGTTGCTGTTTTATAGTAAACAAAGCCAGTCTATTCGAGGGGCAAATGTGGTATACAAGAGAATCATTTCACAAGTTGACAAACCTCTCATTTATGAAGGTGAATCCTCCCTCATGTTATTGCTTATGATAAGAATATCATTAGATTTTTTTTCTTTTTTTCTTTTATTTTTTATTTTCCCTTTCCTATTCTTCCTCTTTGGTTTTTTTGGTTGCTCCCTGCCCCTTCAAGGCACTTTGAAGAATGGACTAGTATCTTGTAATTGACTGCATTTTCCATAATAAATAAACTCCTTTTGCTAAACAAATCAATGTCATTGGTTTAAAAGAAAATGAAAACAAATTATGTTGTTGCACAGAATTGTTTCGTGGTTCAATTTTGTATCTTCTACTGTACATTTTGGGCAAATGGTAGGCAAATTTTGGTTTACCAGACCTGCCAATACTATTCTACGAAAAGGTTCCCTCTGGTCCTGTTGCTAGAGTTCCAGTCTTTGGCTTTGGTTCCAGTCTCGTCTCACATGCCAGCAAGTAAAATCATTTGCAGTGTCCAAAGTCCTTGATTGATGGTCCCTAGTAGCTATCAAAAAATGGCTTTCTTTGATGGTCCCCTTGATACAATTACCTTAGACCATGCGTGTATGTTGTGTTTGTAATTTCCCTTGCTCACAGATGTTAGCCTAATGTTCACCAGTACATTGGGCAAATATAGTCTCACTTTACTTTTGTTACAAATGGTCTCCTTTAAAGAACATATCCATGTATCTTTTTCCCCTCTCTCTATCCTTTTTTATTTATTTATTTATTTTTCACTTTGATTGGTATGATTTGAATTTAAGGTCTAGTCTACCCCTACCACCCCTTTTTCTACCCTTGCCAAGGCCCTGTGATATACAATCGATTTCTTCCTTCCACAGGATCCCATGTTAAATTAAGGCATGGATTTTTACAGTTTTAAGTCATCATAGATTCACAGCTCCAGACAACAGCAATATGTCTACATGGCTATGGCCCAATCAATATTTTCAGTCTTTGTTTCTTCTTTTTTCTTTTTGGGGGTTGTCGTCTGCTTATAGCACATGCACTTATAGACATACTCCCACCCTCCCATGCCTACACCCTGACTCTCAAAAGCACATTTATACATACATACATACATAGCAAATACACAGATACGCCCCTATACATTTGTGAACAGCCAATCTATTTTGTAAACTCGGTATATGGTTGTGGACTTTGTCATTCTGCTGCAAGTAAAAGAGGGATTTAGGAAATTGTACTGCAAGTCACTTTCGCATATAGCCCTGCATAGGAAAGAAAGGGATTAGAACTGTGAACATAAGATCTTTGCTCATAAAGGACTTGATTTTTCTTAACTATGAATTTGCTATTATATACCAACGAGATATTTTGATTTATGCATGCTCTGCTGTGTAAATCTGAAGAAAATAAAAATAAAAAATAACAATAACAAATCCTTAGTCCCACATTCTTTTGGGGTTGGCTATGGTGAATTCATTCATAATAGAGTCTTTATGCTGGCTCTCAACCTACCACAACCTCCCCCCTTTTCCGGGCTTCGGACCGGCTGTGAACAACATAGGCAGAGTTGAAAAAAAAGAACTAAAACAAAAACTCAAAGCCCTTGTTATGCTAAATTTGAATTTATGGAGAATGTTGTTATCATATTTCATCCAGAATCCACATTTAATTCCTGATAACTATGTTACAATTCTGTAGTGTCTAATTTAAACTCTTCTCTTTCACATGCAGTATTTAACTTGGAGAAAACATTCAAAACAACGTTCTCTTTGCTTGTACTTCATATGTGGCTTTGCTTACGCCGCTTGAAACAAGAGGGAAAGGAAGGCGTTGAACTTGGGCAGTACTTGTATGAAATTTACAATCATGATGTGGAGATGAGAGTTTCAAAGGCTGGGGTGTGTTATAAAATTTTCATCTTTAATATTCTTTGGAATTTAATATTGTTTGTACTTTATTACTTTTTTTGATTATATTTTGATGGTAATTGAATTATTCTTCATGTAAAGTAGATCTATTCAAAATTGAAAATAAAGGCAAAGATCAGATTGCCATAACTATTCTTCTCAAAAAAAAAAAAAAAGAAAAAAAAAAAAAAGATTGTCATAACTATTCATGTTTAACATTTGTATGCTTTCAAAAACCATAAGGAGTTGTTTAGAAAGTATCTCGTTAGCTCTTGGCATCTAAGATTTGACAGATGAAAACATGGCATGATATTAACATCTATGTTCGGTTGTTAGTCTTGGGGCTAATAGTTTTTATGCTTGCATTGGTAGAAAGCTTTGGAGGCAGAATATTTATGGGGATCATAACTGAGCCTTTATTATGTCTTGTACATAACAATATAAATGCACTTAATTGTTGAAAAGGCTTTGCATTTGTGATACGTGCATATTGATATATATGTTTTAAACTGCAGGTTAACTTGCTGTTGCATAGATGGATGAAGGATCTGGAGAAAATATTCTATGGAAACATTGTTGCCTATGATTCTGCAATTCTTCCAGAGGCTAAACAGGATGAGCTATCAAATGTGATATGGAGGTTAGACTCATTAACACCTGGTTCTGCCATTGCTTATTTATCTATTTATTATAACAGTGTTGAATCTGTTGATTGTAATTTTCTGCACTTGTTTAGGAGTTGAAATGACACTGACGTTTTTATTTATTTATTTATTTTTTGTTTTTTTTTTTTTTGTTTAAATAAAAAAATAGAAAACATTTATGATTTAGTTCTTCAAAACCTTTAAAATCTGTTGCAGCAGTTATACTTTTTCGCTTACAGAGTCCTAACTCGGTTTCAAATAACCCTGCTTTCTTTTCTCCACTGTGTGTGCAATGTTATTGTTGTTATTTAAAAGAGCCCCACTATCTTTCCTCAACTTTGTGCAATGTCACATTTTCTAATATTTTTATGCTCCTGCCCTTAATTAATTCATTATTCTTACAATTCATATATGCAGCTGTTAAAAAAAGAAAAAAAAAAAGCTTATATGGCTAAAAATACTAGAAATAGCAAGAGAAATTTTTCCCCCATTAAAATAGTACTGAAAATTGGAGTACCAATACTTTATTGGTGATATGTTGTAGGGATACTTGATAATAAATTAATACTATTGCTAAACTGTGCAGTAGCTATTGAAAGCCAATGGGCTGCTGAAGAGACACCATTTCTGATGGTAGATGCTAAATTTGCTCTTCTTAACAGTTGCCACTTGTGTTGATTGTGTGCAGGAATATCTTTTCTGATGATGGTTCATCGCCACCAAATGATGCTGCATCACAGACAGTCCAGGCATGTTCTCTTTTAATTTTATTACTGTAAATCTGTGATAGTGACCAGGAATACACACACACACATATATTATATTCCTTCCTGGTTGTTGTGTAAGGACTGTCTCCCACATATCTGAAATTAAATTTTGTTTTTTTCTTCTTGAAACGCTACACACATGTATGCAGGCATGTCCCCGGAATATTACTGTCCTAAACGGACATGGCAAGGAATTTTTCATATCTATGCTTCTCCACATATGCAAGATGTGAAATCTTGGTTTATAGTATTCACTGGGAGATGCACCAAATAAAATGTGTTATTCTTGAAGTTTAAGATGGTTAGAAGTGTCCTTTTTCATTTTTTGAGAACATGAACAGTAACAAATTCAGTATTTCTGTGCCACATTGGAAAACTGTAGTGGTCATTGATCGCAAAGAAAAAAACATGGTGAGAAGTTGGTAGGCGGAGCTGTTATGCCTTTCATGTTGGTTGTGTATTTTGTCTTGCATATACATGTTTCTCAGTGTAAAGTGGTGTTTGAGAAATATTAAAATCCTCCAGCCTTTTTCTCTCCTATATTGATTGCTTAACACCAATAAATCTTTTAATGTATCTGCAGGCAATGGCAAGGTATGCTCGCCGGGAAGTTAGCTGCCTGTCCTTAACCGGTAGTGTACCCTTTTTTTAATCTTCTTAATGTGTACCGTTTAAGTTCTTGGGGATAAATATTTGTTGGTATATCAAATTAAAAGTACAGGAATATATGCAAATTCTTGAGTTGGCTCAAGTAGTAGATGCATTGCACTCGCAATGCAAACAAGGAAGAATCCCATTCTTATAAAGGGAAAATAAGAGTAGTCCAGGGACAGTTTGGATACCAGAAGAATACAGTTTGCTGAATTGTTCTCTAGATAGGATGGCTTAACTTGTTGAGCAACCAACTTGACCTGGTACCAGGTTTTAAGAATGTCTTGTTTGGAGCAATTTTGGTGACAAAGCATACACAAGTGCAAGCACTCACTAACACACAACACCAGGTTTTAATAATGTCCTGTTTGGAGCAATTTTGGTGACAAAGCATACCCAAGTGCAAGCACTCACTAAGACACAACACAAACACACAAACTTTGTCATGTCTATGTTAATATATGTAAATCTGTTTCGTATTAGGCACTTGAAATGTTTGATATTTGACTCTATTTGTATTGCACAAACGTGTTGGATGTTTTTACCATGGTACAATTTAGGTATAATACATTAGGTTCTTCACCATTATGCTTCCTAGTATTTCAGCTTTGACAAAGTTGTAGAATTTGGATTTGCAGACAAAGAAGCTATGTTTTCCGGGAACTTCACGTTTACCACGTTAGAGACTGAGAAGAATTCGAAGGGGCGTTAAGTGAGAATGCATTGAATGATTGGATTAGAAAAAAAAGAAATCTACAGAAGATCCTATACATTTATATTAAATAACAGTTGTAAAGCCCTAGCTGAAAGGTATTGTTTTTCTTTATTATTTCATGTAATCTTCTCACCTAGTTATTGAGCATGTAGGGGGCCATCGATTCAATTGTTGGTGACTTTTTCTTTTTGATAGACTTGTAGAAGAGGAAGTAATAAAAGGTTGAAAACTGAAGTCAATTTTCTATCTTTGGCCACTAATTTGTTAGTATTAAATGGGAGGTAGTGGAGAACTTTTGGCTGCTTTTGTTTCAACAGAAAATATATTTCGGAATTTTTTTTAGCAGTGTTTGGTAGGGGTGTGCGCGGTTCGGTCGGCTCGGTTTTTTTCTAAATTTGTTACCGAACCGATAGAGATCGGTTTTGTAATAATTAAAACCGATGCATACTGATTAGGGTCGGTTTTTAGACCTATAGCGGTGCGGTTTGATCGGCTCGGTTTAATCGGTTTGCTCGGTTTGATTTGAAACATTAACAATCTTTTTTTTTTTTAATTTGTTCAACCTATAAAAAAAAATCTGTTCACCTAAGCATTAATGATCCAAAACAAATTACACCAAAAACATAAAAACAGAGAAAGTAAAAGTGTTAGAATAAACATAAAAAATAAAAAACATAAAAAAACAGAGCATTTATGCTCATCACATTAAACAGTTCCGAAAAGTGTTAGTATAAACTCAATACAAATAGCCAATAGGTAACAGTGTTTTTTTTGGTTAAAACTTAAAACAACTCTTCCGTAGCATGTTTCTCAAAAAGAAAAGAAAAGAAAAAAAAGAACTCTTCCCTAGCATTGTCCTGTCATTTCCTCTCCCCTGTTTTTGTTGTTTTCTTTTTTTGTTTAACGTTGGCTAATTTGAAATCTACCAACAAACATGACTAGCAGTGGCACCCATGGCCATGGACCTATAAACCAACTCAAACAGATGGTTTGTCGCGGGGTGAGAGAAGAGTTCATTGAAAAGTGAAAACAGAGGAGCTTAGTGGCTTACCGTTACCTGTAGCTTGCCTCGATGAGCACCTGTTGGGCACTGGTTGCTGCAGAGGCGAGAGGCGAGAGGTGAGAGGCGAGGGCGAGAGAAAGAGTAAAGGGACCTCTGGCTTAGAAAGAAAGAATTTATATTGAGGGAAAATTAGGAAACCTAACAAAATAGACATCGTTTTCATTTTTTTTTTCTTCTTCTTATAACACTCGATAGATACGACAACGTTTTGTTAAAAAAATTGATATACAAACTCGGTGAAACGGCATCGTACCAAATGTCCAACCTCTGAAACTGAAAGTTACGTTACATCGCCTTGTATCGGTTCGGTTCGGGCAGGGACTCGGTTTCGGGCTTCTGATCCGATGACTGCACCGCACCGGCATCGGAAAGCCATTCGCGCTCCGATATCCGGCATCGGCTTCGTCGGTCGGTGGCAACGTCGGTGCGGGACGATCGGCGCCAGTCGGTTTCCTCGGTGACGGTAAGCTTTTGCACACCCCTAGTGTTTGGTTGCGATCTTAAATATTTTTCGGAAAATATTTAATTTTGTTGCATTCTTGAAAACATATTTTCTATTATTTTCTCATTTTTTTTCATCCCCAAACACACATATATATAATAAAAAAGTGAAGTTTAGATAAAAAAAAAATTGTGACAGGCAACGGCGGTAATTAGTGTCTCGTAGCACCGATAAAAAAATTAGAGACTAGCGACTTCAGTAAAGGGTGGTGCTTATGCTGCTAATATAGGGGTGGTGGGTGGAGCTTGGGATAATGAGTTTTGAGTGAGGCGTAAAATGTCACGGTCGCAAATAAAAGCATAATATATTTTATGCCCAAGGTTCCTCAATTTTAGGGTTAACCAAAAATTGTATATATATAAAAAAAGAGTTAATTGGAAATTATTTTCAAATTGACCGGCAATTTTAGTCACCCAACACCCAGAAATGCAAAAAATATTTTTCGAAAATTAATTTGTCTAAACAAATGTAATTAATATTAACTGTAAGATAGAGTAAAGACATGATTAGAACTCAAGATCATTTGCTCTTTTAAGGCCTAGTGGTACATATGATATTACCCTAAAGACGGATCACTTGCTCTTATTCAACAATAAACTATCACTTATCCTTAGAACTGTTTGCAAATTTTGAATTATAGTTGTTTTCCTACTATTCTAACAATATCCTTAGTTTCCAAAAGCCTTGTAGTTGTGATTTAATTGTTTGACATCTTTTGATATTTTCAAATAAGCCATCTAGAGCTTTAAATCCCCAACTATTGAATTTATTAAAAAAAAAAAAAAAAATCCACATTGAACATAGCATACAGGCGCCTCTTGATATTTTCAAATAAGACATGTCTTGAAATTTCCAAATAAGACATCTACGGTAAAATCCACCCAACTATCAGATTTATAAATAAGAAAAATTCCTTATTTGACATAATATACACCTACTATCGAATTTATGCAATATTCTTGGTATAATTGAATCGCCAGTTTTAGTAGCTGTTATATTTCTAATAAAGGGAGAACGAATTCACACATGCCAATAAACATATTCTCTCTTAAAAAGATTATAGATACCAAAAAGGAACAGAAGAATATGTAGAGGGCTTGTTGAGAAAATGGTGTTCAACAGTGCCATTTTCCACATTAAAGACACCCATGTCATGTCCATGTCCGTATTGAAAGTCATCTGTGAAGTATATGCAGTTGGCTTGGCAGCTTCCCCTACTGTCTGATGCATTTAAAGACACAGATGAAGTACCTACAAACAGTGTCTTGCTGCCCAAGTTGTTCAATTCAATCCAATTGTACTTGTATTCACTTCCCACCTGAGTACATTCTTCCAGCTTAAAAATTTTGAACCTATACGTCCAATAGGGAGGCTCCTCAATTCTAACATCATATTTAGTCCTACGAACACATTTTGTGCGAGCCCTTGAAACAAGCAAAAGATCACCTGAAGATTCAACAAGATACTTTATGAAAGAATCAATCATTCCTTGAGGACCTGGTGCAATAACAGTACCTCTTGGACTCCGGTCACGAAAAAATTCAAAAACAACCAATGCACCTTTGCAATCAACAGCATAAAATTTGTCCTTATAGTATATGGTGTCATAATAATAATGAGAGGGTACTTGCACTTTGGTCCAAACCCTGTCTCCTGGTCTTGCAATTGCCAATATACAAGCTTCTGAGAAGATTGCCATTATTACAAAGTCACTTACTTCATAGTCGTTGCAAGTTGAGTTGCAAGTTGAGTTCTTCCAGGGATTTGATGATAGAACAGCTTTCCGTATGAAGGTGTCACTGAAATCTTCAAGCTTGTGAGTCATGTTAGGATCAAAGAGCTCACTAAATGCAGGGTGATGAGGATCAACCAGATCATCAAAGTTGGGATTAGGTGGAAGCTGAAGTTGATGTCTTGAGAAGGGATGCAAGAGGCTAATTTGTGAATCCACACTTAAAGTTAGTAACCATCCAAATTTTGATCCTAAGCATCTTTTGTAAGCAGCTTTTATGAAATTAAGCCTGCAAACATGGGACTCAAAACGCAGCGTGCAACTCTCACTTGTGCTTGTTCTCTTTTCCTTCTCTAGTGAAACAAAAAGTCCTCGTGAAATAAGTGTGAAGGATTTCTGGATTTGCATATTCTCCTTGTCTTCATTGCCACAACCTTGTTTATCTTTTATTTGTATAAGCATCAGTACTGGAAACTTGGGAGGCAAAGAGGGCCTCTCTAAAGCAACAGCCAATTGCCATGACTTACAGACAACACTAAAGCTAATGACATCTTCCAAGAAAGTCAAATGTTTAGCTATGGTGGTCAAAAGTTCCTTTGGAAGATTAGCCCAATCAACCTTGCCAACTGTGTACTTAAATCGCATGCTGAAAATCAAAAAGGCAAGAAGAGAGGAAAACTAATTAAAAAAAAAAGTGTAAGAACAAGAATGAGGATTGGCTTTCAACAACATATTAAAGTTTACCTTGCCACTAACTCAAAAGTCCCAACTGTTTTTAAGATCAATTTTCTGCCGTACCAATACTTTCTTTAGTTTTCTTGAAAAGCTAGATTACTTCTTCAATCATGACTAATATTAGAATTATACCTGTTGGATCAGAAATAATTTCATCATATCTTTTATCATTTGCATAATTTCATTCTAAACACTGCTACAAATAATTCATCTAACATTGACCTTAACACAATCTTATGATGAAGGTTGCTATGTGGTAGCAGCTAAAATAATCTTTTTCTTTCTTCCTCAAGGAATGCAATTACATAACCTCTTTTATGATTACAAAAAACATAGTAATTCTAAAGTTAGCAGAGACTAGCGAAAGAAGTTTTGCACTCAAGATCCTATGAACCAAAACCTAAATGAAGGATCAGTTATAATCTCATTCAAAATTTATAGAAATGCAGCTAAAAATCATCTCAAACTGAGCAAATTGAGGTACCTTAAACTGAACTTAAAATGCAGGAGAATAAAATATCACTGACAATTCATATGCCTTAGCCAAAAAAGAAAAAAGAAAAAAACAAAGGACAAACGCCAAACTACTTACAACATTTTTACAAAGTGTTATTGTGGCCAATTATTTTGGTTTTCATTTGGGCCTACTACTGACATCACTTTTTTATGTGCCAATAATCACTCACCACATTAATAATTTGTAAAAATTTTGTATTTTCCTTTTATATTTTTATCAGTTGATACATGGTTTCAGTCAAACAATACAAAAAAGCTCAAGAAATTTCAATGTAATAAAGACTATTTCAGCATATCTGCGGGGAAATCGAACTTAAAATCATGAGAAATATTGTCAAAATTTTGAATTAAATCAATTTCTGGTGTTTATGAATTTGAACAAAGACACAGATACCCAATTCAGGACTTTCATAGTACCTTTTGTTAATGAAGATAATTATTCAAAACAACGAAAGCAAAAAAGGAAAACCAAATCGAATTTCATATATCATCGATGAGAAATATCAACTATCTAAAACCCATAAATAGACAACCCCAGAAAATCAAATTCAATCAAGAATCAAAACCACACACCGGATATCAGATTGAACCCCAAAAGGGTCAGCTCATTTCTTGGAAAAAAAAAAAAACCGGCTCCAATTTTAAGAAGTTTCATGAACCAAACAAGGACTTAAATAAATCATTGGAATTCATTTTCAAAAAAAAAAAGAAAGAAAGAAAGAAAAATGACTGAAATTAAAAGGCAATTAATCAAGAAAAGAATATGAAATTTAACATAAGAGAGAATCATGAAGTTGAGCACAAACAGATAGCTACATATTTTAGAGCTGAAAAAGTACCTGATGTCTGACTGACTGACTGAGATAACAACTGACCGACCGACTATGTTGCGTTTGTGAAGAAAAAGGGTGGTAGAGACAAAGAAACTATACAGTACTAGAGTCCCTTCAGTGACTTCAAAAGACAACCAACTCCTCGTTAATATTATATGTATAGATATTTATTCCTCATTCTGCTTTTTCTTAACACTGATGGTGGTCCAACTTCCAAACTCAGTTAGGAATAATTTGTACTCTCTCTTATCAAACAATTATAATAATAATAATAAAAAAAATCTGTTATATCATATCATTGCCCCAGTATATACGGTTGGTTTTTTTTTTTTTTTTAAAAATAAATTTTTTATATTTTATTATTTTATTTTATTTTAAATTAGAATTATTTTAAAACTTAATTTGCGAGATGGAAATGAAATGAATAATTTTAGAATATTTTTTTTATTCTCTTGTTTGGGAGTTTTAATAGAGGAAATTGAATGTGTAGGAAGGAATATCCATTTCTCTCTATTCTCTTAAAATTTTTAATTTTCATTTTTCCTGAAATTGAGAAAAATTAGAGAGAATAAAATTAGATTTAATATTTTTTTTTACTAAAACTTCCAAAATACCCTTATATATTTAACTATTTATTTAAAAACAAGGGTCTAATAGTAATATCGTCATAAAATGATTTTATTCCATTCTTTCTATGTTACTTTCAAACAAAGGTACTAACATTCTATTCATTTTCATTTCCTTCAATTCTTTTATTTTAAAAAATTCAAATAAGGTTACTTAATTTTATTCCATTTTTTTATGATCATTCCATTTACTTATGAACTCCCATATGAAGCCTGTAGTTAGGGAGATGATTTGAACATGGATTGTCTTGGTTGGAAACAAGAACTTGATACATTGAACTACAAAACATTTTGGATACTTGTTTCACAGTATTATATCACTATCTCCCAAAAAGTATTTAGTAGTTATGGGGTGGGTAATTTTTTTTAATAATATATAACTTTGGGCTTTATTGAAAATACTTTAACGTGAAATGTGATAGTTGAACTATAAGATTTTTGACTATCATTTTTAGTATAAAATAGCTACAATATATATATATATATATTTATATGTGAATTTTGATAAAGCTATTGTTGGATTACATTTTTTTCTTCTTGTATTCTTTATGTTTGTGAAATTTTCAAAAGATCTAAGATCAATAATTATGTCATTAATCAAATATTTAAATTTTAAATTATTGTAATCTAAAATTTTGAATAAAAATAAGTTTATGGATTGATTAGAACGAAATTTGACATGTATGTTAAGAATATAAAGAATATATAACTTAATGAATAGAATTTCAAAATATATAGTTATATTAGTTTCTCTAGTGGGAGTAATAGTTTTAAACTTAACTAAATTTATATCAAAATTTTGTCTTATATATTATAAAAAAATAATGGGGGAGGGAAAGGTTTCAAACAACAGCACTATAAATCATACTATATAATATAGCTACAACATTATAAGATAAAAAGTTGAGAAATTATACGTAGCCAAAGACAAGTCCCTTTCAAAAAAAAAAGACAAGTCAAGTGGTTTTTCGGAAAAAAAAAAAAAAAAGACTAGTCAAGTCTTCTCAAAAAAGAAAAAAGAAAAAAAAAAAGACTAGTCAAGCATTCCGATTTGGAAGACCGCTAAAAGTGATAATGACAGAAATATTAATTAAATAAAAGAAAAAATATATAGAATTTATTTTTATTTATTTATTTATTTTTTATATACTCACACATTTGGAGTAGGAGATAACATAAAATAAAATAAAAGAAGAAATACAGAAGTATCAAATAAGATACTTCTTAAAGTGGGTGAGTTTCTTAAAGTATTTGGGCTGGTAGTACACGGGTCCTTGGTGGATTGGTGATGTTGGGTTTTTAAACTTCCATAAAAATTCACAATGAAAAAAAAAAAAAAAAACCTGATATCATAGGACCAGTTTATACTTTATTGTAAGTTGTAACCCTCATTCAGAAAATCATCATTATTACCTATGAAATAGGTCATGTTTTTTCCGCCCTAATCCCTGTCTTATACTAGTAGTATTTTCATGCAAGATTATATCATTCAACTTTTTATGTAAAAGAAAGAAAATAATTTACTAATTTTAACAATATTATCTTAATAATTAGTAAATCATTTGAACTTTTAGTAGAGTATTACCTATAATCAATTAACTATCTTAATAATTAATAAGTTACACGACAAAAACAAATTAATTTTACAATGTGCTTAAGTTTATTGTATTAAAAATAGAAAATTATGATAAATGATTAAAATTAATATTTTTATTTTGTGGTAATAGAATTTTATTTGAAATATAATTTTAAAATTTCTTTGAATTAGTTAATAGATTTTTATCTAAACTAAATTTCGTAATAATTAATAAGTCACTTGATAATTTGATAATAAAGTTTCATTTGAATTAAACTTTATAATAATTAATGATAAGGTAGCCACTTTTCTTAAAGAGAAAATAGTCACTTGATATAATTACGACTTCTAGGACCTAACTTCTATATAAATTCTATTATATAGTATTTTTTTTAATTATATAGTATATGTTAGGTTCTAAAAGTTTAGAACAATTGGTAAACCGTAAGAACAAACTTGTCTAGATATAGATTCCTAGATCTATAGGTTTGATTAGACAATACTCAAGGTGTTACAAGTTAGAACACAAGAACATACAAACTGCAAAAAGAAGAATTCAAATTCTGTGAAATCTGACTGGTTGAAAATTAGATCCGACTGATCGAAAATCGCAGAAAATCAGATTTTGCAGAATTTTAATTAAGCCCAACAGGCCATTATGTGATTAGGGTTTCAGAATTATTTCACGTAATATATAAAGGAAACTGTAAGACACGTTTTGAAGAGACTTTAGAGGTGCTCTTGTGAGATCTAAAAGGTATTGTCCCTTTCTTTTTCAAAGTCACTATCGAAAGTTATTCTCATATCATTAGATCTGGTAAATCTGAAGTTGCTGCAATAAGATCAACAATTGCTGATGATCTAAACCTTTAAGGGTGGTCTTGTAGTCACAAACTAGAGAGTTTCTGTTGCTAAACCTTTTTGAGTGAGATCTCAAAGTCACAAGTGTGGGTGCTTGTAGTGCAGTAAATCCAAGGAGAGAAAGAGTCCGTGAATTCAGAGTTTGCACGTGGTCGTGTCAGTAAGTTATTACAAGAGGTAGCAATATATTTATGGTTAAATTTGATTGTAAAAAATTAAATTCTCTTATAGTGGATTTACTTTACCTTGAGGATAGCTAGGTTAAATCCTCCCCAAGTTTTTACCTTGAAACAGTTTATTTCATCGATTTTCTTGTGTCTTCATATCATAGTGTTATTTACTTTTTCGCTTTTATGCATGATATGATATATTGTTGTTTAACCTAGATCTGAATAATTAATTTAAGTAATCACTTGGTTAATATATTAGGTTGAACAATTTGTTTTTAGGGGTCTAAACAAACAAATAGTATATGACACGACTAAGATTTTATAGGGAAAAAAAAATGAAGAAGAAAATATAATAAAATGAGAAAGTTATACCTCTTTTGTACAGGTAAGGGGATTTTAGGATATATATATATATATATATATTTAAAAGTGTATTATATGCTAAAGAATAAAGATTACACTGCTATAACATAAAATTACAACCAAAAAATAAAATAATTATTCCTTTGGAATTACTATTATGTTACCGTGTTTATTACAATCGGTCAAATATGTCCAAACTCCAAAGTGTTTGTAATAATTGTTCATTTTGTTTAGTTAATACACTCTTTATAACTAATGCTAACCTACCATAAATTTTTTAGAGTTACTAACATTTTATCCTTTCCGGATGTTACTAAAGTTCTGTGGTTCATTTACAAATGATTTCGATATAATTTTTTTTGTTACTTTTTTTTTTAGAGAAAGTTTCAACTTATGGCGTCCGCTCCTGATAATAATTCTTTATTATCAGATCAAGACACCAATCAGTTTAGGTATAGGCGGGGATTGAACTCTAGATCTCTTATATAATCATTAGAAATTTTATCAGTTGAGCTAACTGGAACCCACAATTTTTTGTGTGGCTAAAGCTTTGTGATTCATTTATAAATGATTTTGATATAATTTTTTTGGGTTATTTTGTTGAGAGGATGTATTAAAGGATACACTATAAATGAAATCTTTGATTTGATGTTAAATTATTATTTTTAGAGTTTAAAGAAATTGATCACTATCCATTCAGGAATCCATATTTTGATCATATCTTGGCCATATATGGCGAGACTCCACCAAATATGGTAGAGATATTGAGATCTTTACCGTGACATGCTGACACCACCAAATTTAAAGCAATTTTGATTTTGAGTGACGACCATTGTACCTCTCAAATCATGGTGTCGGTGGTTGACCCATATTTCCGCAGTTGCAATAGGTTGGATTTTTTAAGACTCGTTATGATCGAGTTGGTTGCCAAGTTAAACCCAAAAGCAACTCTAATCGACCCGTGGACACCCCTAGCGTTATATTGGATTAATTTTTTACTTCTCTCTTTCTTCGTTATAAGATTTAATTTGATGAGTAATGCTAAGTTTTTTATTTATTTATTTTTATTTTTACAACTTTCTAAGATGATAAGTTGTGTTTGTGCGATATTACTTTTGTGGTGACACAGTGGTAGCCACGTTAAGATTTATCCTCTTTGGGGAGCCAGGCCCGCAAGGATTATCCCGTGTACCCAATGGAAGGAAGGAGGGAGCAAGGGCTGGCCTTGGACTCGCGCTCGCAGTCCCACATCGGGTAGTTAGGCGCTCCCACTCATGTTTATAAGGTTCTGGACCATGCATGAGTGTACGCTTACCCGCGTATGCGATCGCATACGTGAGTAAGCGTACACTCATGCGTGGTCCAGAACCTTATAAACATGAGTGGGAGCGCCTAACTACCCGATGTGGGACTGCGAGCGCGAGTCCAAGGCCAGCCCTTGCTCCCTCCTTCCTTCCATTGGGTACACGGGATAATCCTTGCGGGCCTGGCTCCCCAAAGAGGATAAATCTTAACGTGGCTACCACTGTGTCACCACAACTTTTATATGGATTCATTATTAATTAAACTTTTATTATGTACCAACATAAGTACACAACATATCATATCAACAATTATAAAAAATGTTGTATTAATAGACTTATCATTATTGTTTTGCCTGTTGACAACTCTTTTATGATTCCCATTGATGCCTTAAGTTGATTTTTCATGAGTTAGGCTTTGTTTGGATCACGTCCACGTTTTGGACGTTCGGACGTTTTTTTTTATTTTTTAGTCTAGCGCGTTATTCAATGTTCATTAGCCATGAACAGTAAAAATAGGCCAATGAACAGTGCAGCACAGTAATAAACTGTAACAAAAAATATATATTTTATTTTTTTAAGTTTTCAGTTTTTAGCAAAATAAGCGGTATCTAAACGCATACTTAGTGGGTTGAAATTTTATTTTGGGCATCATGTTGGGTTGGGCTTGGGGTGAATTTTTTTTTATTTGGGGTTGCTTTTTTAAACCAATACTAATGACCATATACATATAACATTTATTTTATTACTTTATTTTAATTATTTAGTTTGATTTATTTTGGTATTTTGAGAAATAGTTTAGATAAATTTGAAATTTTGCAATATAATTTAGGTATATTATGACAGTCATAATAATTTGTTATAAAAAATAATTAAATAAATGATGAAAAGCCCCAATTTTTTATCAGGTATGAAACATGTAAGTACAATCTACCAACTCAACTCGACTCACTCACGTGTTGGAGTTGATTTCTGTAGATATGATGAGTTAGGTTCGGTAGAAAATTTCTCAAACCTGTATAGGTTCAATTGAGTCGGGAAAACCCTTTCACCCCAAACCATGCAGCCCTCAGCTCTCACCCATATTGTTGTTGTTGTTGTTGTTTTTTTTCGAAGTGGTGGGTTGCGAATCAATTTTATAATATTCCCAATATTCTTAACTTTCCCACCAACGTCACACTTTCGTTTACGTTGCTAAGAACGAAATGAGCACCCTCACTGACTCACTGCTACCTTCTTCTGCCTACCATTACATAGATTACTTTCTAAACCTTCAGAATTCCCAGCCCCCATAATGCTATGATTGGTATTGGTTCCCATAATTTGATTTGATTATTGATCTAGGATTGAGCTATATGTAAGTGATGAATTGAAAGACTTGAATCCGAATTTGCTACTATTGCTAATAAGTTGTTTGATAGAATTCCTAAAATTATATTCTTTTGGTATGAGAATTTTATTTGCTCTGTCTAAAAGAAAATAACTATTCTGTTAGTTTGTGCTTTTCTTTATAAATAAAAGATCTCCAATCAATGGATTGCCATATTTTTATGCTGAAAATATATAAACTGATCAAAATTTTGGAAAAACGAAAAAGAAGGAAGTGATTGAGTTGAATTTGGCACGCTGATTTTATCATTTACTTGACTGTTGGGTATTTGAAGTGGCTCATAAGATTGAGGATTTTCAAGTTTCTCTTTGGAGATAAAGTTACCATAGACATTGAACGGATTTGATTAAATATACAACAACGATAACAACAACAATCAAACCTTAGTTTCATAAGTTTGGGGTTAGTTATGGATTTGACTAAATTATATGAAAGGTATGAAATATATACACTGAACGGACTGGACTGAAAGTGAATTAAGATTTTTTTAGGGCCAATACTAGATTTAGGATTGCATTGCATGCATTGGCATATTTGATATGCTACGACTGATGATTTTGTTTTGTACATGTTATGTTTGACATGTATTCAAATTTGTTTTAGCTTAGAAGAGTTGGTTGAATAGTATAAAATCAGTTTGGTGATCTTTTTCTTAAAGCCTTTCAATGACTTATCAACAGATAGCAATATGTACTAAGAGAACCTAATTTATATTTTGTCACATGCACTATTTGACATTCTGTGCATGCATCATGTGTTATTGGCAAAACAATATTTCTATAAATTTATTAAAACATGATAAATATATTGAAGTGAAATACAATAACAATGTCACTGAAAATATAGCATAATGAGTGTCTCATGTAGAATCATAGCAATTGAATGTCTTGTTATAGGATATCTCCGGCACATAACGCGGATTAACACTAGCAGGATAATTGTAAGGGAAGGAGGCATTATTATACCAATATCATTGGTTTTGCAAGAGGTACTACACTACATTCATGGCACCAATTCCACACATCTAGGCAATATAGCCTCTATCTCCCCCTAAACCACATGGAATTCACAGAAAATTTTTTTGGCGCTGAATTTGTTATTTGATGGGAGGGACTGTTAGCAAATGCTGATGGTAGAACTGTGTAAACTACAAGCGGGGTTCTTACCATGTGCACACCATCGATCCAACTAATTGAACCTGATACAATTGGCACCTGAGTTAAGTGTTTTCCTTTAACATTCACAATGAATGGTTTTTTGTCTCCAACAGCAGAGAATGAAAGAACAGATGGTTCCACTGTAATGTTGAAAGAATCAGGTTTATCTATTTTAGCATGATAGGTTGAGTTTGGTGAGCCAACATTTGTAACTGTCCTAGTGAAAATGCCACTGATCTTTTGGTCATCTTCTATGGCTAGGGACAAGGAGGGATAATTAAGATCCCATCCCCTGCCAGCTTTGGTGCTTTTACAAACATTGTGTTCACCTGTGACTAGTCTTAATGTTGATGTGTTGTAGCCTTGCTTTCATAGAAAATTGTTAGGTTTTAAGGAATTAGGAACTAATGTATTAGAACTTCATTTTGTAAGGTTGGCAAACCATGATCAAAACGTTTTTAGTCTTGTTTAGATTTGCTCAAAGTATGTGGTTTTTATGTAAAGTTGGAATCGAGTTATTACAGAAGTCACTGTGCAAATCTGCCTGGCTCGATCGATTGAGAATTAGACTCGATTGATCAAAAATCGTGCAGATTGTTTTTTCTGCAGAATTTCCAACTCAGCCCAAGCCCGTTTGACGTGTAAGGTTTTATGTTTTGCCTTAAGTATAAAAGGGAAAACCCTAGTCACGTTTTTAGTATTCTGAATGATGTGTGTGTGAATCTTTTTGTGAGATCTAGAGGTGTTTGCCTTCACATACACTTAGGGTTTCCAAACTCAAGATTGATGTCAAGCGCTTGGTGATCATTCAGTTGTAGATTCAAGAACTTCAAGATATACAAGCAAGAGTGCTTGTGCTTGCTGTGAATTCAAGAAAGCAGTAGTCCGTGAACTCGGAGCTGTCACGTGGTCGTGGTAGTAAGTTTCCTACTCGAGGTAGCAATAGGATGTTAGTGGTCTAAGTCGCTATTGTGTAAACTTCAATTCTTTCACAGTAAATTCTGTTTTACCTTGAGGATAGCTAGGTTAAATCCTCCCTAGGTTTTTTACTGGTTTGGTTTTCCTAGGTTATCATATCGTGTGTTCTTTATTTTTCGCACTTTGCATGATATGGTTTATTCTGTTTGGGTTTAAGGGGTCTAAACTTCTTACAAGTGGTATCAGAGCGGGTAGCTTTTTTTGTGTAGATTTTTTGATCTTAAAGCTGATCCTTGACCCCAGTTGTCATGGAACACGGATACTCTCTTGTTATTTCACCTCATTTTGATGGGAATAATTATGCTTATTGGAAAGTAAGGATGAAAGAATTCCTGAAATCTATTGATGAGAGAGCCTGGAACTCTGTTGAATATGGATGGGAGAAGCCCATTACTCCTGTGAGTGAGTGGCAAACTTCTCAAAAAGAGGCAGCCGCATTTAATAGCAAAGCTGTGAATGCTATCTTTAATGCTGTCTCTATAGAGGAATTTAAGAGAACTCTAATGTTGAGGTTGCTCATACTGCTTGGAATATCCTCCAGACTGTGCATGAAGGAACAAAGGCAGTTAAAATTAATAAGTTGTAGCAATTGACCACTAGATTTGAAAGCATTAGAATGACTGATGATGAATCTTTTGATGAATTCTATGCTAAACTTAATGATATTGTTAATTCTGCATATAATTTGGGTGAAATCTATGATCAACCTAAAATTGTTAGGAAGATTCTTAGATTTTTGACTGAATATTTTAGAGTCAAAGTGACTGCCATCACTGAAAGCAAGAATGTGGACTCCATCCCTGTTGATGAACTTGTAGGATCCTTTCAGTCCTATGAGTTGGACCTACCTAAGACTAACAAATCCAAATCAATGGCTCTTAAGTCTGTTGATGATGTTGATGCTAGTGGATTTGATGATGAGCTCTCTGCTACAGAGATTGCTTATCTTGCCAAGAACTTTAGAAATTTTTTTAGGAACAATAACAGAAGGACAAGAGGTAAGAACACTGCTAAACCTAGAAATTTTAGGAGGAATGATCCCACTAAGGTCAATAATACTGAAAAACCTAACAAGAAAGTAGGTCAACCTTTTAATAATTCTATGGGGCAAAAATGTTTTGGATGTCAAGGGTATGATCATGTGAAATCTGAATGTCCTACATACTTGAGGTTTAAGGGTAAGACTATGACTGTAACCCTTAGTGATGATGAAGTTTTTGACAATGAATCTGGTAGTGATGAGGATGGAAACTTCATCGCTTTCACTGCTACTGCTGTAGTCAACGAAAGCGTGTCTGTTGAAGAGAACCTTTCTGATGGGGAGCTCTCTGAAGATGCAGATTTACAGGAAGCCTATAATAAACTTTGCAAAGTTGCTGCTAAGGATGCTATGAATGTTGACCTTAGCTTGAAGAAAATTGCATCTCTTGAACTTGATAAGAAAAATTTACTTGTGAAACTGTTTGATGCTAATGAACTTTTGAATAATGTGAAGACTGAGAATATGATTTTACTTGATAAAGTTAAAAATTTGGAACTTGAATTATCTGTTGCTAGAGAACAAACTAATAGGTCTGCAAGCTCCAAACTTGATCACATGCTAAGTATTCAAAAGTCTTCCTCAGACAAAATTGGCTTAGGTTTTGTGGAAAGCATTTCTGTGCCTGAACTCCATTCCACAAACTTTGTTCCTTCTACTGAACTCCCTAAGAATGAGGTTGTCAAACCCTCTGTAAATGAAGCTGCTAAATCTGTAGATGTTACACCTCCTAGGAAGATTAGAGTAGATCTTCATGAGTCTAAATCTAAGGTTTCTAATTCTTCCAAAGGCAAATTGCTTGATAAGCCTGCATGGGTGTGTCATTTTTGTGAAAAGTCTGGGCACATTTGTCCAAACTGTTTCAAGTTGTAAGCTGCTAAGCGAGCAAATAAACCAAAAGTACCTGTACCTCAAGCACAAGATCCTATGGTACTTATTGGTGAATTGGTAAAGGTGTTAAACCTTTATTCCAATCCTAGAGTTGTTCAGAATTCTAATGTGAATAATGACTCCAATGCTAGAGTTGCATCTAAAAGGTTTTCTATGCAAAAGGCTCAATCTAATTGAGTCTGTCTGACATGGTCCTTGTTATTCATTGTTTTATCTCTTGTGACCATTTTTTTTTCTATGATTTGCATTGCATAACATTCATGCATTTCATTCTAGGTTGTTTTTATTTTTTTATATATAAAAAAAAGAGGGTAACAAGATTGCGTTTTGCAAAATGTGTTTTGCAGTATTTTTCTTGAATTTGAAATCAAGGTTGGTCAGTCTATCTTTACATAACATGTTTATGTACCTTGTTTAGCTTGAATGAGCTTATTTTATTGCACTTTACTAATTTCAGCTTTGTAGTGCATGTTGTGTGGGAAGATATTTATAGTTTTTGATCATATGATCTTGATCTTGCAGTCATATGTCTTTGAGTGTCGGACTTGAACTTATTAAGAAAGGCATAAATAACTATCTCATTACTGTTTATTAGTTAATCATGAACACCTTAGTGCATATCGTAAGATTTTGTGCTCGATAAAGTGTAGCACATGCACAAAAAAAGAAGAAGGTGTAGCCTTGGTTAAAATGTTAAAATTGGTGTGTACATTATTAGGCTATAATTGTTTCACAATCAAATAAATTTGGTGTGTACATTATCTCGGCTATTTTAATAAGTTTTTGATCAATTGAAATTGGTGTGTATATTATGAGGCAAATCAGAAACTTACATGATTGCAAGCTTTTAATCTAGGAGATGTGAGAGTTATATGATGTAACTCTTTAGGTGATAGTCTCTTTCAAATTTATGTGATGAATTTTATAAAAATTGTGATTGATTTCTATTCACATATCACCTCACATGTTTCTCAAGCTTTTGCTAGTTGCACACACTACACAAGTTACTTTTTGCTAAATTTTGTACATGTTACTGTGTGGGTTTTTGGTCTGACCAACCAAGTTTGATAATTTCTTGAAATTGATGCAAAACATGTTTGCTGTTTGAGAATTTGAGAAGAATTGAGTGAAAATCTTATTTTCGAAAAACTGGGATCAATACAAGTGTTTTTGAAAAGCATTTCATCTCACACTCATGCATTTTGTTCAAAAATTTAATGCTTTGAGAAGTTTCTGCACTGAAATTGTTTTGTTTTTCAAAAAATTGTTTTTTTTTTTTTCCAGAATTTCGATCAATCGAACCTGTTTTTCGACCGGTCGAAATTGCTTTAAAATCCTTGGTAAGCTTCTGTGTGTTTCGATCGGTATTCGATTGATAGTTGATCAATCGAAGTATTTTTGACCGATCGAATCTATTTTTCGATCGATCGAAAACCGGGATGAGAGTTTTTTAAAAAGGATTTTTCTTCATGTGTTCTTCACTTTTCAAAATCTTTTTCAAACTTTCTCTTTTTCACCAACCGATCAAGGCTCGAACAAAGATTTTTGTCGTTTTCCTCCGAATCTTTTGCAAAGTATCTCTCCTCTAGTGCCGGTAAGACCTTTTTACCCTTCCTTTTGCTTTTATTTCCATTTTCATGCATTAATTCATGCATTTGTTGGGTTATTTTCGGCATTTTTATTTTTGGGATTGTTGATGTTTTTGGTTGTTTTCTTTCACAATAAATTATTGGGTTTTTGTGGGGACACCATATACATGTGATCTATGTGGTTTAATTTGATTAATTTGATGATTTGTGAAAAATTGAAAATTCTAGGGCTTGAAATTGTCGAATTTGGGGTTTTTGTTCAATTTGTTGTAAATTGATGAAATTGACTTGTTAGATTGACTTATTTGGTCATTATATTGTGTTTTCTAACTTGCATAATGATCAATTTCTCAATTTGTTGAGTTTTGTGAAAATGAGTTTTTCAAATTTGGGGATTTTTGATATAAAATTCTTGCTCAAGTCAATTTTGTGAATTTGGAACATAATTGAACTGTTTTTCATTGCATTAGACCATGCATCATTTGGTTATTTTGCTCATGCATCATATAAAATTGTTATTTATATATTTTTTTTTGTGCTAACTTGCAGTCTGCCCTTGGTTTTCTTTTTGTGTCTCTCTTCCTAGTCTGTAGAATCATGCCTAGGGAAACTAGAGCTCATAGGACCTCTTCTTCTTCACTATCTTTCGATAGTGATAGGTTCTTGAGTGAGAAACATTAAGAGACATACGAGACTCTTAACCTTAGGCAAAATATTTGGGGTGAGCATAGGGTTCTTCTAGATGAGGTAGATGATGAGGTTCGACGTAACTTTGAGCGTCGGGGTTGGTTACCCTTGTTAGACATAGATCATCCGCCTCCGGCTACCTTGATTAGAGAGTTCTACTCGAACCTCTCTATCCACATCTATGATTCCAACACTTTAGTAAAAAGTTGGATACGAGGTGTAGAGTATCGCATTACTCCTTCGGTAGTGTCTGATGCTCTTGGAGTACCCGTGGTTTCTCATCCTATCTATCCCTATGATGAGTCTCCTCCCCTTGACGATGTTATGTCATACTGTTGGGAAATCATCATGTTTGCATCGAATACAAAACATACGCAGCGGAAAATAAACGGATCTACTTCATTCGCAATTGATAACATGCACTATGTAGGTTTCAAAATATAAGAATAAGAGAGTGTACCTTGATGCGGTGAAATTCAAAACCGAATGAAGAAGTACTCGGGAAGACTTTCAATCTTCACTCCAATTCCACTTGATGCCCAAGATGTGTGGTCTCTCAATCAGTTCTATGTTTTCTAGAGAGAATATGAAAGAGTGTCTCTCTTCCTTATTTCATTACCTTACACATACAAACCATTTCATTTAATATAAAATTCTGTATGTTTCTCTCCACATAACTGATTATCTAATTGGGCTAGCCTTTTGGGCCTTCCCAATTGGGCTTTAGTGTGTGGCTTGGAGTGGGACCAAAAGGGAACAAATAAGACACTAGTTCCAATGGGCCTTGGGCTTTTCTGTCAACTCTTGACAAGTCTAAAGTTACCATTAATTATATTTAATACCACTATATAAATATAATTGCACTCTAGGCCTCATCAATAAATTATATCCCAAGACTTTATTATACATGCAACCCCTTCACAAAATATTCGTAGTAATACAAAGTCATGAATTTAGACTGCCACTTTGTAAATTACTACATCTTAATCCTTGAGTACCCGGTTTAATCCTTTTGAGTTATTCATCATATATTTATGAAATCCAATTTCATAAATATATACTTTAGTCTTACTAAAGTGGTTAGGCCTAACTCTCTGAATAACTGTACCTATTAAACTTATCTCAAGGGAATATTTTATATCTCCGTTAAGAGACTATGAATTCCATTTTGATGGAACTAAATTCAAAATATGCATTGCAGTTTTTAGTGCATATCCCCAAAAGGAAACTGGTAAAGTTGAGTAACTCATCATGGACCTAACCATTTCTAAAAGAGTCCTATTCCTTCTTTCTGCTACACCATTTTGTTGGGGAGTTCCAGGTGCAGTAAATTGGGATACGATCCCTTTTTGAGTTAAGTAATCCTTGAAATCCCCAAGAAGGTATTCGCTACCACGATCAGATCGAATGGCCTTTATGTGTCTACCCAATTGATTCTCAACTTCAGCCCTAAACTCTTTGAATTTTTCAAAAGCTTCGGACTTCCGTCTCATTAGGTACACATAACCAAATCTAGAGTAATCATCGGTGAAAGTGATGAAGTACTCATAACCTCCTTTTGCTTGGGTTGACATAGGACCACAAACATCCGTATGAACTAATTCTAGCAACTCTTGGGCTCTTCTACCTTTTGCATTAAAAGGTCGTTTGGTCATTTTGCCTTCCAAACAAGATTCACAAACTGGAAATTCATCAAAGTCCAATGGCTCTAAGAGACCATCTTTGATCAGTCTTTGAATTCTGTTCGGATTAATATGACCCAAACGCAAGTGCCAAAGATATGCATCATTAGTAGAAGGAAACTTTCTCTTTAATGATTTTACATGAGAGCTATTATCTAATTCAGAATTATATAATTCATGCTTATCAGGAGTTAAAATATAAAGACCATCCACAATATTGCCAGAACAGATAAATGTTTTATCCTTCTTTATTACAACATTGTCTTTAAGGATAACAAAATATCCACTTTTACCTAAATAAGTTGCAGAAATTAAATTCCTACGAACATTAGGTACATATAGACAGTCATTCAATATTAAAACTCTTGATTCAAAACATAAATTAAACACTCCAATAGCTACAACTGGAATCCTACTACCATCAGCCAAGGTAAAAAATAACTCTCCTTCTTTAAGTCTTTTGGTCTCCTGGAACCCCTGCAAAGAATTGTAGATATGATTAGTACAACCTGAATCCACACACCAGGAATCCGTGGGATTTTGTACCAAACATATTTCAAGAAGGAATGAAATTTTCATACCCTTATTGGCAGCCTTGAACTTTGGACAATTCCTCTTCCAATGTCCTTTCTCACCACAATGGAAACATTTTCCTTTCAGCTTCTTTCCTTTGTCAGCAACCCCTAAGACAATTTGTTTACCCTCCTGTTTAGTGAAGTCCTTCTTCTTCTTCTTCTTACCTTTGCCTTTCGACTTAGGTTGAGAAGTAGAAACTTCACCCACATTGGCTTCAACATTAGAAGTACCAAGGATGCCTTCCGCCGCTACCAACTCATTCATTAATTCAGACAAAGAATAAATCTTTTTGTTCATGTTATAATTAAGTCTGAATTCCTTGAATGATTCCGGTAATGACTGGAGTATCATATCCACTTGGGATTCTCCAACAATGTCGGCACCCAAAACTTCTAAAGTATTCAGATTAGAGATCATTGTAAGACAATGTTCTCTCACTGAACTACCTTCAGCTATTTTGGTATTATAAATTTGCCTCATGGTTTCTTGCCTTGCAGAACGGCCTTGCTCACCAAACATCTCCTTCAGACTTTGCATAATGTCCGAAGCTAGTTCTACATCCTGCATTTGATGCTGTAGAACATTTGAGATGGACGCTAGGATGTAGCACTTGGCCATTTCATTAGATTTCTGCCAACGATCATATCGTTGTTTTTCCTCAAGAGGAGCATCTAATGAAGGAAAGCTAAGACATGGTTGAGTAAGCACATATTTATGCTCTTCAGCTGTGAGAACTATGTCCAAGTTTCTTTTCCAGTCAACATAATTGGTTCCAGTCAGTTTGTTTTGATTAAGAATGCTAACAAGTGGGCTAAATGATGCCATGTTCAAATCTGAAATAATAAACATGAATATAATAAGTAAACTGGACATTATCAATTTAGCATATAAGCATATAATATGGAACCTTAATAAAACCATAAAATAATATATGCAACGACAACCCAATCCATGTCTATAATTCCTTGGTAGCAAGTTTATTATAAACACATTAATCAGTTGAGAACTATTCTCATTATTAGTGCTATCATGATAACTCTTTTCAAACACTAATAATATGCCGTATTATCTTTAGCCTCTAAGTAATAATGACATAGCTCCTTTGGGAGGTTAACATTAACCTTAGTCTAGTGTATACCATTATCTAGAATCATGTGTAGCCACATTTCATCTTCCTTTATGGTGTTTAAACTTGTAGTACCATAGAACAAAACACCCTCCTTTGGGATCGCGAGGCATATACGCCAAGACGAGGTGCTTGTCTACACTACTTTAAACAGGTAAGTTCAATCTTGTAGTACTATGAAGTAAACACCCTCCTTTGGGATCGCGAGGCATATACGCCAAGACGAGGTGCTTAGCCCACACTACTATGAACCGATAATGGAGGCCGTGAGATCCAACCCTTGTATCTCTCACCCACTAGATGTTTTAAATTAAAGGTTTTTATCTTTTAAACATGCATAAACTAATTATACACAACCTTGCAATTTTTCTTACGAAAAAGGTGTAAGAAAAAATAGCGAAAACACAAAATTTAAGTTTGAAAACACTTAGAAAAATTTCAGATTTTCTTTCTTTCGATCGATCGAATGTGCCCCTCGATCGATCGAAAAAATTAAACAATTCAAACTTAATCTTCTGTCCATTTTGATTGATACTCGATCGCCTCTCGATCGATCGAAAATAAAATTCGATCGATCGACTAGCAATCGAATATTAATCGATTCAAAAGGATAAGTCTCTGTTTTACTCGATCGATCGAAAGTAAATTTTGATCGATCGAAAATCGTAAAACTTGAATTTCCAGAAATTCTTCTAAGGCAGTTTTCAACCGTTTTGCATGAACAAACAACCATCATACGAAAATGATAGACAGAAATTGATATCAAAACTGAAATCTATTGATGCTATAGCCTTAAAGATCAATTTAACATTCTTAAATTCATATTTAAACAACATCATAACATCAATATCAGTTTTTATCAAATCATAGTTTCAACAACCATGCAGAAAATTAAATGTATACAGATTCGAAATGAACAAAACGAACAAAACATGTTATACAGATTCGAAATGAAAACCTGGCTCTGATACCAATGTTGGGAAATCATCATGTTTGCATCGAATACAAAACATACGCAGCGGAAAATAAACGGATCTACTTCATTCGCAATTGATAACATGCACTATGTAGGTTTCAGAATATAAGAATAAGAGAGTGTACCTTAATGCGGTGAAATTCAACACCGAATGAAGAAGTACTCGGGAAGACTTTCAATCTTCACTCCAATTCCACTTGATGCCCAAGATGTGTGGTCTCTCAATCAGTTCTATGTTTTCTAGAGAGAATATGAAAGAGTGTCTCTCTTCCTTATTTCATTACCTTACACATACAAACCATTTCATTTAATATAAAATTCTGTACGTTTCTCTCCACATAACTGATTATCTAATTGGGCTAGCCTTTTGGGCCTTCCCAATTGGGCTTTAGTGGCTTTAGTGTGTGGCTTGGAGTGGGACCAAAAGGGAACAAATAAGACACTAGTTCCAATGGGCCTTGGGCTTTTCTGTCAACTCTTGACAAGTCCAAAGTTACCATTAATTATATTTAATACCACTATATAAATATAATTGCACTCTAGGCCTCATCAATAAATTATATCCCAAGACTTTATTATACATGCAACCCCTTCACAAAATATTCGTAGTAATACAAAGTCATGAATTTAGACTGCCACTTTGTAAATTACTACATCTTAATCCTTGAGTACCCGGTTTAATCCTTTTGAGTTATTCATCATATATTTATGAAATCCAATTTCATAAATATATACTTTAGTCTTACTAAAGTGGTTAGACCTAACTCTCTGAATAACTGTACCTATTAAACTTATCTCAAGGGAATATTTTATATCTCCGTTAAGAGACTATGAATTCCATCTTGAGAATATATGTTCCATCAACACTAAATGTGGCTGCCCAACATACTGAGGTTTTGACCGTTACTTTAGATCTCACTCTTGATATATCAAAGCAACCTACATTTTATGATCAGGTCCATTATTCTCTCAGGATTAAGAGTTCATGTGAATACAAGTCGTGAGATTTATTATTCAATTGACAGTCGTTAGGAGAATAATAAATCTCACAGCGGTCCAGTTCAATATGTCTTAACTCTTAAAACATATCAATATATTAACTAGAAGTCACTACTTCCATGATCAAGACAAATCATCGTAGTTAATATGTTATAGTCTTCGCAGATGAAATGCCCAATTTCATCACCGACTACGAACCACAATTCTGAGTTTACAAAGAACTTGTGATCTATATCTTCTGTGACTAAATCACATAAATCACATACTATGCATCTCATGGACTATTTGATAATGTCCAAATATTCATGTTACCATTATTTTAGATAAACAACTTTATTAAACACAATATTAAGTCATACATCATTTCTCACATAATGTCATACATAATATCATACATAGCATCATACAATAGGATTTAAGGGCACATATCCTAACACATACATCATTGGGTCTTCTATCTAGTAGGGTTCTGATCCTCGGATCACGTCTGCTGAGCTTTCTGAGCTTCATTATCTTTTCTTTAGGATTGCTTGTCATTCCTTGTGGCCTATCTCTCATCTACACACTATCCCTATTAAGCGATGTGTGTTCCTATACGCTCTTGTCACTGATGCTCCTATCAGTTTTCCTCATCTTTTTCTTCGTTCCTTGAACGAAGTGCATAGGTGTAGTTCTACTGCTCATGCTTTGTTCTTTCCCATTTTTATTCATCGGATTCTTCTTCATTTAGGATTAGGTGATTTCCCTGCGTCTGAGCCTATTCATATCATTGCTCCCATAGGTACCACCTTTCTTAGGCAAAGGGCTGCTCAGCTTCGAGCTAGCTCTAAGTGTCCTAGGGTTGAGCATTCCAGTGTCACTCCTCTTCCTTCCTCTTCTGCAGGTGCTCCTATGGCAGAGACGTCTGTTGATTCGACTGCTGCTGCGGCTGCTGTTCCTCCACCTTCACCTACGGATGATTCGGACATTCGTCGGATGTTGGACACTGTCATGACCGTTCAGGTGGCTCATGGTCAGCTTCTGGTGGATGTGCTTGATGAGATTCGAGCATTGTAAGCAGATTTGAAGAGTCTTCGACGTTCTTCTCCGCCACCTCCTTTTGGTGATGACTAAGTGCCCTTTGGCAATTCGTCACAAAAAGGGGGAGTACATTTAGTGGAGATTTTACTTTGTAGTAGAGGAGTTTTTTGTCTTAGGGGGAGATTTTTTGTTTCTTTCTGTGATTCTGTGGAGCTATGGAGCTTTTAGATTGTATCTAGGTGCTTTATTGTGTATTTATCTTTTTGGCTCATGATAGGGGGAGATATATGTGATACATTTGATTGTATATGTTTCTTGTTTCACAATGTGCTACATTACTTATTGATTTATATTTATGAGGTTATTCATGATATATGTCTTTATTTTGCGTTATGTAAAATCAAGAAGTTACTTTCTATGTTACTTGTATTCTCCATACATGCGTTTATGTGTTTGTTAAGTGTTACAGGAATATACATGTTGATTCAGTCGTGCTGTTGTCTACACTTGCGACTGATAGATAGTAGTTAGGTTGAATTTGTTTAGTTGGGCTATTGTTTTTGTATTGGGCTGTTTATTTTTGTAAACTTTGAGCATTTTGTTAAGTTTGTGTTTTGTCACGGATTGCCAAAGAGGGAGTTTGTTAGGTTCTAAAGAATTAGGAACTAATGTATTAGAACTTCATTTTGTAAAGTTGGCAAGCCATGATCAAAACGTTTTTAGTCTTGTTTAGACTTGCTCAAAGTATGTGGTTTTTATGTAAAGTTAGAATCGAGTTATTGCAGAAGTCACTGTGCAAATCTATCTGGCTCGATCGATCGAGAATTAGACTTGATCGATCGAAAATCGTGCAGATTGTTTTTTCTGCAGAATTTCCAACTCAGCCCAAGCCCATTTGACGTGTAGGGTTTTATGTTTTGCCCTAAGTATAAAAGGGAAAACCCTAGCCACGTTTTTAGTATTCTGAATGCTGTGTGTGTGAATCTTTTTGTGAGATCTAGAGATGTTTGCCTTCACATACACTTAGGGTTTCCAAACTCAAGATTGATGTCAAGAGCTTGGTGATCATTCAGTTGTAGATTCAAGAACTTCAAGATATACAAGCAGGAGTGCTTGTGCTTGCTGTGAATTCAAGAAAGAAGTAGTCCGTGGACTCGGAGCTGTCACATGGTCGTGGTAGTAAGTTTCCTACTCGAGGTAGTAATAGGATGTTAGTGGTCTAAGTCGCTATTGTGTAAACTTCAATTCTTTCATAGTGAATTCTGTTTTACTTTAAGGATAGCTAGTTTAAATCCTCCCCAGGTTTTTTACCGGTTTAGTTTTCATGGGTTATCATATCGTGTGTTCTTTATTTTCCGCACTTTGCATGATATGGTTTATTCTGTTTGGGTTTAAGGGGTCTAAACTTCTTACAAAAATCAATGTGATTTGAGGGAGATGCATCAAAGACCAGCCCAGGATCTACAGCCTTCGTTGGGTTGAGGAGGCCAGATCCATAAGCAAATTCTCTTACATCTTCATGCTTTGTTGGGTCCATGACATATGCTGCATTTAAAAAACAAAATGTTAAGTAAAAGAGTACCAAGTGCATTTGAATACAGCTTTTTTTTGAAAGCTTATCTAATTATTTGTTGAAAGTTGATTAAAGTATGAAGTCTTATTGTTGTCAGGTGAGATTCAAACTAAGCAGCATTTGGGCTGGCTAAAGTGGCAGTCCTTCTCTTCACCTGTGGTCATGAGTGCGGATTTGATTGCTGCAGGAGACCACCTTGGGTGAGTGGCTTTCACATAAGTTGCAACTCCACTAGCATGTGGGCAAGCCATTGATGTTCCAGAGTCTATATAGTACTTGGTACTCCTGGTGTCCTCCTTGTAAACTGAAGTGGGTGCAAGGGAAGACCAAGCAGCAAGGATATTAACTCCCAGTGCAGTGAGGTCAGGTTGAAAATTTTAAATCCAAGTGCTCAATTCAGAAAATAATATTTTCAAATTTCCTAAGGTAAAAAGAAGTGACAAAAATTAAATTTAGTTAATTTGTTTACCTGGAGAATGTCAGGAGTGATCAGGTTGGGACCTCTAGATGAAAAAGAGGCAGCATAGGGAGCTGTGAAATCTTGTATTTCCTCACTTACCATAATAGCAGCTTCTGGATTCCTAAGGAGGAAATCTCTCATAATCAACATTACTATCATTTTTTTCCCTCTCCCTTGTGTGTGTGTTTGTTTCCAAAAAAAAAAAAAAAACATTACTATCATTTTTCAAATGTGAAAAATATGAGAGTAAATTTATAAGCTATTGTGTGTAAAGTTATATATGTATAACAATAGATTTTGTTAGGTTTTGAGTTTGTAATGTTGGCAAACCATGACAAATACTAAGTCTTATTAGTTTATAATGGTCTACGTTGAAGCCCAAGGCAAAAAACTCAAGTTTGGGATGAAGAAAAATGAGTTACAATTTGTTTCGTTCGATTGGTACTCGATTGGTGCTCGATTGATCGAAATTCGCGTATCAGCAAAACCAGCAAACGTAAAAAGGCCATAACTTATTCGTTTGAAGCCCAAATTGCGAGCTGTTTTTTCCAGTATTTAAAGGACATTATAAGCTAACCCTAGAGAGGGTTTTCAGAGTTTTTTTAGAGAGATTAGAGTGCATATTGTGCCTCTTTTGTAGATCTAGGGTTTTGTACCCAAAAGCTCTCTAAAGTCTTCCACCGGTGTTATTCCTTGAAGAATCTCAAGATCCGGTGTTGTACAAGTTGTTGCATACAAGATCAACATTTAAGGAGATCCAAAACCTTTGAGTGGAGTCTCAAGGTCACAAACAGGTGAGCTTGTGTTGTTGCAAAGGCCAAGGAAAGAAGTAGTCCGTGGACTCAGAGCTATCATGGGGTCGTGGTAGTAAGTTTCCTACTCGAGGTAGCAATAGGATGTTAGTGGTCTAAGTCGCTATTGTGTAAACTTCAATTCTTTCATAGTGATTTGCTATTTTACCTTGAGGATAGCTAGGTTAAATCCTCCCCAGGTTTTTTACCGGTTTGGTTTTCCTGGGTCATCAGATCTTTGTATTCTTTATTTTCCGCTGCTTTATTGTTTATGATTATTTGTGTTTAACCTAGATCTGAATAATAATCCTAAATATTCACTTGGTTAATTAATTAGGTTAAACAATCTAGTTTACAGGGGTTTAAATTCTAACAAGGTATCGATTGAGCACCAATCGAATGAAACAGATTGTAACTCATTTTTCTTCATCCTGAACTTGAGTTTTTTGCCTTGGGCTTCAATGTAGGCCATTATAAACTAATAAGACTTAGTTTTTGTTATGGTTTGCCAACATTACAAACTCAAAACCTAACAGATTTGATGGTGAATTAATTACTTGGAAGATCTTATGTACTCCAATACTTAGAAATGTCTTCGGTGCTGATGAGGAGGGAAAGGAAGTGCAAAATTATCAAAAGGTCGACTAAGCATTATGACACCCGCCCCATTTGCCATGATAACACCAGAGCCATCTGAGCGGTCTTCACAAAGAACAATTTTACCCTTTACTTTGTTCATGTCCAATGCCCCAGGAATGTAGTACTTTGAAGTTAGGGAAATGTAATTGCCAGAAAAGTTTGTAGCATCTCCACCCCATATCAAAGGAAACGAGGTACCATTGAGCTCAAAAGCATTTACAACAGATAACTTATGATATATTGATTCAGAATAAAAATCAAGAAATGAGTATCTTGTTAGCTAAAGGTTAGGACCATGAATTTAAAAGGTCAAAGTGTTGTATATTGAATAATCCCTTACCATAAATATCTGTCCGTTTCCAAGAACCAAGTGGGACATAAATTTCCTGTCAATGCTGCTAGCTGCCACAGTTAGTGACCATGGTGAGTAATTTTGGATAACTGCTCGTTCTGGTCCATAATTTCCTGAGGAAGCTGAGGTCAATATCCCATGTTTCATTGCATGGAAAGATCCTATTGCTACTGGATCTTCCCAGTATTGGAGTACAGTTGGTTTTCCAATAGAAACTGATATGAGATCGACCCCATCAGCAATCGCTTCATCAAAAGCAGCAAGGATATCTGCAGCATAGCATCCGGCACCTAACCAACAAGATTTGTACACAGCGATTCTTGCTTCAGGGACTCCACCCCTCGCTAGCCCCTCAGCTAAGCCAAAGTAATTTGCTCCTTTTGCCTTTCTACCTGCTGCAATTGAAGCAACATGAGTACCATGTCCCTGTGAATCTCTTGGAGATTTGATGTGTTGAGGAGATTATAAATCTACGCTATTGTAGCACCGAGCTCCAATGACTTTGCTGCAAAAGTTTGAGCTATTTTATGAGCTATTAATTATCAAGTATGAAGATTAAGAAGGTCACATGATCATAAAGATATCTCACTTGTTGCAGGTAAAGTTGTAGTTAGTTTGGCAAGTTCCTTTCCATTTTGTAGGTGGAGGGCCAAATCCTTTATCACTAAAGCTTTCTGATTCTGGCCAGATTCCTGCAGAACAACAGAAGTCCAGTAATTTGCCTGAAGATGGTTTAAAATGGAGCCTAAAAATATTAAGTATATTAGAGTTTCACATTTCCACCTGAATCTATAATTCCAATAATTGCATCTCCTACTTGAGAACTTCGAACATGGGATTGATTAAATCCCAAAATGTTCCATGATCTTGTTTTGTGAAGTTCAAACATGGTGTTAGGTATAACTGAGACTACTTCTTCCATCTCTGCAGTTGAAAAATCAATATAGTTCATGCAAACTAGCAAAAGAAAACAATCATATTATCGGTGCTGAATACACGCATGAAGATGTCACCTGAAAAGGTTACAACTTCTTCATCCGATAGTTTAGCTGCAAATCCATTAAAACTCCTTCCGTAACAGTAAATGAGTGATTCCTTTGCATCTTCCGTACTGCAAGTCCAAATGTTAAAAAACAGAAGATTCACCTAATTGTGAAGCTATGTTGGAAAAATCACACGAAAAGATAGAAGGCAAACATCATGAAACACAAAATTGCAACCAAAATGTAAATTCCTTACAATCACTCATAAACTCTCAGTCTCTCACAAACGTAAGGTGTTCTCATACAAACACACCAGAAAGGAGCTTTCTGACTCTCACACACCTAATTACAGATAAACCACCACTATGTTCATGGGATTATCACACCTCTTTAGCTTTTTTTTTTTTTTTTTTTTTTTTTTTTTGGGCTTATCAATATGAGACTCACAATCTTAATAGAAATTATTGTTCCTCATTATTATTTTAACCAATGTAGGATTCCAAAACCAATAAAGAGATTTCTAAACTTATCCCTCATGAGTTGGAATTAACAGTGTCTCAACAAGCCTGTGAACGATGACCTGAATGGCTCCACAGAAAAAAATTACATTACTATTGAAAAAAAAATATGTACTCTGTAAGCAAAATATCATGAATTCATCACTATTTAATAATTCAATTATTTGTGACCTTCCAAGAATTCTTTCTAACATAGAGCAATGCATGTCGTAAGGCGCGGATGCTTCCCTTGGTTTGTCTCTCATATATACAACATGGACCTGCATTTGAAACCAAACTCACTCAGAAGTTCTAAAGAGTAACTTGTTGTATCCAAATTCCTTTTTGATGCCATAATGAACAAAACAATCAAAGCAGAAGTTGATCATTAAACCATTGTGCATCCCTTTTTAAAAGCATTGAATGGTATCTATGTATTAAAACTAATATGTGCAAATTGGTACTCGTTTAAGGTGATCTATGCAGCTTTTAATTGCATTTCTCAAGGTTGCACGCATGTATAGATTACAATGAACACCACTTATAAAAAAAAGAAAAGAAAGTAAGAAGTGAAATTTTTTTTGAAAGTCGTAAAACTTATTACACTAAGCGTATAAACTGTTCAAGAACTTGAAGTACCTTCCTCTCTTGGGAATGGCATTGCATCACAAAGGCTATTAGAAGGTACAGAAGAGTGAGTTCTCGTGGCTTGGCCATTTTGTTGTGGTTTTGTCGGGAGTTTTGTGACTAACGAAGGTGAATTGGTTTCTCAAGCATGGAGATAAGATTTCAGGTTATTTATAATAAATCATTAACAGATGGCTTTTCAATACCATTTGACCCTTACCATTATCCCGAAGGGTGTCGTAATTTGATCCTTGTGAATTATGATTTTCATTCCATTACTCTAGAACTAGAACAACGAATAAGGGAAATGTCATGAAACTTTATTGGTAGATGCCAATGACCTTAATGGTCTAATGAGACCTCCAAGAGGGTCTCAGGTTCAAGACCCCGTAGGGGCATGGGTGGGGGTAGATTTAGAATATTTCTAACCATGACAAAAAAATATAAAAAACCTTTATTGGTAGATCTTTAAGTTTAGACGTGGGATTATTCGGTGCTGTCCTCAAAGATAAAGAGAGATTAGCAGGTTTGTGGAGCACTTGTATCAAGATGGTTGTCTTTTATGAATGAAGATTTCGTTTTCAAAAAAGAAAAAAAAGAAAAAAAGAGAGAGAGAGAGATTAGGAGGTGATTTGCAAAAGAGGAGAGTAATAACTAAGAGTTCTAGTAGTGGTTGGTTCTAGTTAATTGAATTTGTAATATTTCTTGTCATTGAATAAGATATCTTGCATGCAAAAAAAAGTTGGCCCATATAGGTTTAAATCTTATCACATCTATAATTAAATAATAATAAAAATCTAATAGGTCTGATTTCTTTATATAAAACTTTTGTTTTATTCTTGAGCAAACCGAAATTTTTGTCTAAAAGGCTCAGCCCATTTTCCAATTTTGTCTAAAGAATTTCTAAAGAAGTAATCCTTAAAGTTTGCATGTAAAATGATCTAATTCGGTCGTTAAAATTTGCCTAATTTTTCAATTTAGTTTGTAGAGTTTCAAAAGCTTGTAATATGATTACTCTATTTTTTCCTTTTTATATCCTTATATTTTCCCATAATTTTCTTATTGGCCAGACGGCCCAGACATGAAATAGAGAATTATTTAGAAAGTGAAAAATCTAATTCTATTTTTTTATATTAAAAAATAAATTTTATGTCAATTTCACGTAATTGAGCCATTATGGTAGCTATATGGCACTTTTAAAGTAATTAAAATATTATAATTAGAATCATCATCCAAGTAATCTATATAATATCTAAAACTAGCATGTCAGTGTACTTTGATACATTTTGGTCAATTTTAGTTTACTTCGGTCCATTCAGTCTAATTAGGTCTTATATGGTTTACTTTAGTCTATATTGGTCAACTTCAGTCGATTTGGTCTAATTCAGTCCACTTCTTCCCATTTGGTCCGTTTAGGTCTACTCGTTCCATTTTGGACTAATTGGGTCTTAAATATTTGATTCTTTTTGTAGATTGCCTTTTTAGTTTTTGACTCAAAAATTCATTTTTTTTTCTTAGATTTTGGGTAAAAGTATGAAATTTTATTCTATTTGGGCCAAATTCTTTAGTTTAGGCTAAAAAAAAAAGGCATTAGAAATTAGAGATATTGGCCATAAAAAGGCAATAAAAATGATAAATATTCACAAGAATACCTTAAAATTCAAATTTTAATAATATATGCATTATACTGATATTTAGAAAGGAAACAAATTCTACAATTCTAAACTTATATTATAATTTAAACTTAATGTTTACATGTGTTCCATGGAATGAGAGTTTACAATTTTTTTCCGAATATTCTTGGACATGTTCAAATTAGTCAGTCGATTATGGTATATTTTTAAAAAAATTTTAATAATATTTTCCCCATTTATATAAAACTATATTATAATTATGTAATTTAAATATTTTTATTAAATTACGTTATATATATATATATATATATATATCATTGTTGAATGCAAAATACATTGTATGTTCCATTACATAAAATTTATAAAAATAAAAAATACTTTTAAATAACACATGCACTATTTAACATACAAATATTACATTATATTCTTATAAAATAATTATATTACATTTTTCAACTTATTGTGTGACTTTGCGACTAGTTAAAATAATTAGCATCAACAAGAATTAAGTAGTGTCGATCAAGAGCCTTGCACAGTTTAGTGGTATTACTTGGTTATTCCCTCCCATTTATTGTAGGGAAAAAAAAAAAAAAACACCCCTATAAGTTGGCATAAGACGAATCAAGGTATGCTTGTTTCCTCTCTTTCCCTTTCCAACAATTTGTAAAGTTTCAAAATGCTTTGTATAATTAAGTATTTTGATATTTTCCTTCAACTAGATAGTAAGACATTTTAAATGTCACAACCCGATCCTCCACGGGTGTACCTCTAAGGGGGAGAAAAAGAAGGAAGCATCCTGTGAAAGTAAGTAATAGTTAAAAAAATGGCCAAAGTCTTCATTATCTCTTCATCTCTCTCTCTCTCTCTCTCTCTCTCTCTCTCTCTATATATATATATATATATATATATATATATCCTGTGTAGCATTTATTATTGCTACGTTCCTGTTGAGTCACATCAGCGGCCACATCATCTACCTATTTTTCATTTCTTTATTATTTCCAACCATAACTTCTCTTTTACCTTTTCATTTCTCCACTACTCTTAACCTTAATGTCACTCTTGATCTATCTCTTCCTCTTCTTTTTATTTTGACTTTTCTTGTCCCTATTCTATTTCTATAAATATGACATTCTCTATTTCATTCTATACATATTTTCTCACATGAAAAAGGTTATTGTTCTCTTTCTCTCTCTTATGTTTTACTTTAGATTGATGTATTTATGTGTTCTTTAGAATTTTACTTTAGGTTGCAATTTGGTTTTGTTTTTTTAAGTTATTATTATTATTATTTTTTCTTTTCTATAATTGTTAAATGTTATTTTATTACATAGAAATATAGTTTACAAGAATATAATGTTACTCTATTATATATCATGGCTTGGATAATTTGGTGTTTGACTTATGACTATATTTTTTATTTGACGCTTCTTTTTCTCATTTTATTTTGTATTTCTCTCTCGGAAAAGGTTATTACTCTCTCTCTCTCTCTCTCTCTCTATATATATATATATATATATATATTCTTTTTTGCAACTTTACTTTAGGTTGATGAATCATTGTATTTTTTATATAATACTATTTTGGGTTAATACGATTTGGTAGTATGTTTAATTTTTTAAGTTTTCCGTCACAAGTCTTCTCTCTCCCTCTTTTAGCTTTTGTTTGATTTTTTTTTTTGGAAATAATACTTAGTTAGTTTGGAAGTGAGATTTTGAATTTATATCAAAATACAATGTTGGCTATGTATTTGAATGTATCTATCAACTATTAAAATAAAACCGCCCAAGATGAATATGTATAGATAATATTTTTATTTTTATTTTTCATTGATTTATTATTTAGTTATAACATCAAAATTAAAGTAAATGAATACATAAAGATAAAACTGCCTAAGATGAATTTGTAAAGTCAATATATTTATATATTTAATATTTTCAAAAAATTAAAAGTTAAAAATAAATGTGAAAAGGAATAATGATGTGGCCAATGATGTGACAAATAAGAAGGCTTAATAGGAGTGTAGTAACAAAAGTGCGATATGAAGATCCAGTTAAAGGCAATAAAATCTTAATAAATAAAAGTGTATGCAATAAAAAAAATTAGACCATGCTCTCTTATGTTATACTGATTATTTTCTTTCATTTCGATAGGTGAAGTGTTCAATTTTAGACATAAAGTCTACTTTTTTCCTACATATTATTTTAAATATTAAATTTGTAATATGGTATACTCACTTAGGAATGTTTAAGAAATATGTAGTTCCAATTTCATGTATCTATATTAGTAAACAAAACTCAATCAATAGTTTGAAGCTACTCATACGATAAGAAAAATTATTAATATAATAATATCTTTTTAAGTGAATGAAAATTTTGAATCATATATTTGAAACTCAAACAGCTTAGTTGTAGGAAGAAAAAATTAGGAAAATATAATGTACGATAACATAATTTATCAAAATATGGACCGCCTAAAAAATGAATAATATCAATCAAATAAATCCAAATAATAAAATGATGATATATTTTTTGAAATAAATAAATGAAAAATAATTTTAGAAATTGTTTAAGTTTTCAGAAGAACAAATTATTTTCCACAAATTTAGAGAACAAATTATATATTATACTATAACTAAAATATAATTATCTATTCCCATGCATCACGTGGGTCTGCGACTAGTATTCTCTAATGTTCAACCCAAAGTTTATTATTTAGTTTATTTATTTATTTTATTTATTATTTTTTTTGAGAATAAGTTTATTATTTAGCTGATTGTACTTCTAACCTGTCCCAAGTTAGATTAAACAATCAAATGGACTATTCAAATATATTGTTAAGTTCAAACATAGTTCATTCCTGGTGTACTAAAGCTAGTCCCCATGTTAGTTGCCCCTTTTCGCTGTCACTCACCGTCTTCTCTCACCCAATCTCACGCTCTCACTCACCGTCTTCTCTCACTCAATCTCACGCTCTCACTCACCCTCTCACTCAAGTAAGCACCTCTGAGCGCCTCTCTCAATCACCCTCTCCACTCTCACTCACTGTCTTCTCTCGCTCATCGTCTTCTCTCAGACTTCACTCTCAGTCTCCATGATTTCACATTCATCACTTTCGCCGAAATAGTTGATAAAGCTACAGTGAGGTGTACAGAGAAACTTTGGTTGTCGAGAAACAGTGGGAAAAATCACCGTTTGATAAAGCAACACCGTTTGATAAAGCTACGCGGTCTCTCAAAACTAAAAAAAAAGGTGAGTCGCTTTATGCAACTAGAATTTCACCGTTTGGTTGCTGAGAAACAGTGGGAAAAATCAAAGAAACTTTGGTTTGAATTCGTTTTTTTTTTTTTTCTATTTGGTTTCTGTTTTGAATTTCTAATGGAACTGTTTGATTGAAGCTTTATTGTTTTTTGAGATTGAAGCTTTATTGGTCAGTTATGGTAAATATGTTACTAAGAATGGAGAAATTGGAGAGATATATATATATATATATATATATATATATATACTTGTTGGGTTGCTAAGGATTTAATTTTTAGTTGTTTTGTTTGGAAAAAATTTACTCTGATTTAGTGCTTTTTCTCAGTTTTTAATACTATCTCTTACATTCTTACTTGTAATTGCAAGAAAAGAATTATATAGGGATTCATTTAGCATCTTTGGGTAGGAAAATAAAAAAAGAAGGGAACGAGGTGGACTTTGAAATGGTATAGGTAATAACTAAGAATATGATTATCTTGACGAAATACAGAACCAATTTTTAAGAATTTGTGTATGTACTATGATGAATATGAGTTTAGTTTTGTATTATAAGAATCTGTGTCAATTGATCTTTTTTATTTTTGCTAAATTGTTTCATTTGTTCTTGTTATGATCTTGGATTACCATTTGATTTGCAATTACTTTTGTTTGCTTATTTTGTGTGTGGCGTGGTGAAGTTTAATTGGTGTTTGAGATTGTAATGGACAATCATTATATCTTTATGTATATATCTTGTATAAGCAAAAGGTGTATCTTGAAAATTATTATATATATGTCTGGCATAAGCAAAGGTGTGTGTAATGTAAAAAGAACTTTCATAATCAGGGAAAATATAACGAAAAAAGAAAAAAAAACTGAAGTAAAATCTGTTAGGTGAGAAAGACACGGGTAAAATCTGTTAGAGGATTTACAATGTTCTGTGCTTGGAGGAACCTTTGCATTGGGCAGCTTATTGCAAATGCATAAAGTTGTGGTATCAAACCTCGTGCAAAAACTTCACCTTCCTCAGCTATGCTCGCTGACTGCCCCATGGCTACCAAGAGTGGTCCTGAGTACTAATAGATGAAGGTGAGCAAAATAGCTGCTCCTAAGTGCAAAATTATTGCCTTTTGGCATATGATACCCATTGCCACGAGCTTCTTCGCCCCGTATGCTTGTCCACACACAACTTGTCCACACACAGTTTGAGAGCGATCAGAAGTAATTTGTTTATGTCGATCATGGAAATATGCAACAAGTTTGCACCAAGTAAACTCAACCATTACAGCAATGGGCAAACTGCGGGCACCTTTAAGTACCCTATTAAAGCACTCAGAGATATTGGTTGTCATTGCCCCGTAACGTCTTCCACCATCATGTGACTGGGTCCACTTCTCCACATTCTCACTCGTTAGATATGTGTATGGCATATAGCGTGCAATATGGGGATCATCAGGTTCTACATTTCTCAGTGCATTAATCTCGACATCCTTAATGGTTTGCATTATGGACTCAAATTTAGCTTCATGAGTCGCATATCTAGCTTTCAAGGCCAATGCCTTTAGAGTCGGGTCATCAAAGTGTGTGTTGAAGTTGCTAGCAACATGTCAAAGGTAATATCGGTGAAATACCTGTTCTCTTCTGTCTTCAAATCTGGGCCACTCTGCAATGGCGCATTTGATACCTTTATGTCTATCAGAAATAATGCAAATGTCCTCGTTAGGTATCACATGCTGTATCGAAACCCTGAGACACTATAAAAACCACCCCCAACTAGGCCCTGACTCCTTGTCCACAACAGCAAAGGCGAGAGGCAAAACCTTTTGGTTAGCATCAGTTGCCATTGCAATCGTCAACACTCCTCGATATTTACTATACAAATGTAGTGACCCAAAAGGGGGGTCTTGCATTTCATGGAATCCCACATCGCCTAGGGAAGTATATGGAAATGTGTTTATAAGGAATGACCTCCCTTTAATGTGTAGAGGCCTTTTTCCCAGTGCAACCTGGGGAAGAACAAAACCGTGAGGGGCATGGGCCCCAAAGCGGACAATATCTACGCATTTGGGGCGGGGTTGTTACATTCTGAGACTTGGTTTCACTTTTAGTAAACCGAGTCTCTAAGGCTCGACTTCCAAGTGGCGTCCACGTGGAGTGTTACACAACAGAAATCGAGCCTCTAAGACTCGGTATTAAACTCGATGCTTAAAAGATCGATTTCCAGGTGGAAAAAGCTCCAAGTCAGCTCCCTCAAAACATGGAAACCGAGCCTCAGAGGCTCGGTTTATGACCCCAAAATCGAGCCTCTTAGGCTCGAGATGCTAGTATTTTATATTGTTTGAAAACCTGGCCTACTAATTATATTGTTTGGAAAACGAAATTAGTTTCCAATTTTCCCCTTTCGACTGGGGTGGTGAAAGTTTTGATCCATATACCTAATACACATTTTTTGTTTTCATTGGAGTTTGATTGCCTTTGTTTTTAACATGTAATCTCTCCCTCTCTCTTTGAGATCAATCTCATTCTTCGCGGACAGTTTCTTTGTCCCTTGTTGTTAACCCCTTTGTCATAGATTTCTCTGTCAAGTAGTTTTGTTTGCCTTTGCTCGTTCAATCATTTCAGTTTCTTTACCCACCAAAAGGCTCCGGCACTCTGTCCACAACTCAATTTGACCGTTGTTCCTCATGCATTTATATTATACTGTAATAAGGTGTTGATTTTTTATGATTGAATTGTATTTAATTGTATTCAGTTTGATGATTTTTTCTTCTTAGCTCTAGCTTTGTGGGTATGATTTTCTTTTGAGAAATTTATGTTGAAAAGTACTCAACCATCCAAAATTTGATTGATTACTCGAATCTAGAAATGCTCTCGATCATTTAGACAGTTAACAAGAAGTGCGAAGACCACTAACTCGTCATTGTAGGGTCAAGTGATGGGTTGACCCCAAACCCAATTTGACTTGACTCGTGGACACCTCTAATTTATACTATTACTAGTCGCAGACCCGCGCGTGATAATTTTTTTAGAGTTATCTCATAAATATATATATTTTATTTTTATTATTATTTTACTATTGTCTATGTAACTTATAATTCTTATATGATAAAATTATCTAAATCATGCTATGTAATAGAAAAATATTATATTTTTTATAATGCAATTGGATAACATTTAATAATCAAAGAGAACAAAAAAGAAAAAAACTTAAAACACAAAACTAAATTGCATCAACTCAAAGTAGAGTTCTTAAAAATACAAAAAATTAATAACCTAAAGTAGAGATGCAAGAAAAATAAAAAAAATCTACCAAAAAATTGAGAGAGAGAAATAACTTTTTTTGTGAAGGAAATTATGCACAAAAGTATAGGATAGAAAAGATAATGAAAAATTTATAATAAGAGGGTAAGAAGAAGAAGAAACAAAATAAATGAAGATAAAGGGAAAGATGAAGAGTGATATTAGGTAGAGGGTAGTGGGGAGATGAAATGTGAAATGAATGAGAAATATTGGAGAAAGTGTAAATGTTTTTTAAAAAAAAATATGATTTTATAAGGAAAATTTTATTTATTTGTATTTAATTAAAACATTATACGTTTAATTTTTAAAAATTAAAAAATGAGAGAAAATATTAAAAATTTAATGATATGAAGGGTATGACTGAATTTAAATGGTCAATTGTAGTAGTGCTATTGATGTTAGCTTATATATATATATTGCAACATGAAAATTGATAAACCCTATCCATATAACTAAATTAAAGTTACTTTATGATGTTGAGTGAACAAAATGAATTTGTGCTTACCAAAAAGCTAAGCATTTTTTTTTTTTATAAAAGGAATAAATTTGAAAGCTGAACATGAATTGTCTTATTTTATTACTTGTCATTTGGGTGAGATTGAAGCCTCGCATAAATTAATGGAGCCTCATTAGACCTATCAACCATTATAGCTCTAAAGAATACCAATAACAAAACTTAGCATAAATCAGTACTTACCCTTTGCAAGTCAAGAGGCTACACATACAATCTAACGTACATCATTACTCAACAATGTTTCAACTTACCACACAACAAAATAATCATGTAAATGAACTTTGAAATATCCATTTGGTGTTACGATCGACGATATGTAGCTTTCAGGAAAAAATATGTAGTAGTGGTAAATTAAACAACAATACTATTCAACTACTCAAATTTATCATGATATGAAGAGAACATGAATGCATTATGGATCCCTTTGTTTCTTATGGCCCATACAAAATTTAAACTATTGGAATTAAGAAGAAATAGATTTCTAAATATATAAATAGAATAGTTTTTGTTAGAAGTCAATCACTACACATGAGGAGAGAAAAAAAATAAAATGAAAAGATAACGTATCAAGTCTAAAAGGAACTTCATAGAACAAATGTCATGTTGTTCAAAAATAACATATATAGAACAACTAAATAGGTGAATTCAAAGCAACCCAAACTAAGATTTTAAAGAAAAACACATGTAATAAAATTAACAATTAAAGAGAGAGAGAAAAAAAAAACTTAAATCACAAAACTAAATCGCATCAGCTCAATATAAAGTTCTAAAGAACACAACAATTTATCAATCTAAATCAAAGATGCAAGAAAAATAAAAAATCCACCAAAAAATTGTGTGAGAGAGAGAGCCTTTTTTTTTTTGTGAGGGAAAAGTATGTAAAGAATGGAAGAGAGAATGACAAATTTATAGTAAGAGAGTGTAAATAAGAAAGGACAAAAAAGAAAAAAGAAAAGAAAGATGAAGGGAAATATGAAGAGTGATATTAAGGTAGAGAGTAGTGGAGAGATGAAAAGTGATATTAAGGTAGAGGGTAATGGGGAGATGAAAAGGTAAGGGATAGAGAAAGGTTGGAGAAAGTGTAAATATTTCAAAAAAATGAGTAAAGGTTAAAAAAAATTATAGAAAAATTGGAAAAAAAATTGATAATGACGTGGATATTGATGTGGCTCAACTGGAGCGTAGCAACAATAAATGCTACATTTTAACTTTTAGATAATTATATATATATATATATATATATATAGATTAGGAGAATATAGCATTTTGGTATCCACTTTTTATACTTTTAAAAAAGAACCCTATTACCTAATTGAATGTTATTTCACCTTAAGACAAATCTAGGATATAAAAGTAAATTGGATAAATTTTAAAACTACCCATCAAATCCTACCCCCACTAACAATGTCCACACATACCACATCATAATGTAGTTACAAATAGTTTCAAAAAGTAATTTTCTAATTTTTTTAATCATTCATTTTAATTTTTAGGAGGGAAACAAGTTTTCTCATTTAAAAAAAAAATAAAAAGGAAAGAAATAGTCTCTAAACACATGTAAAGCAAGTGTGAAGAGGCTAGTACTTACTATGTTTGATAATATTTGAAGAATTAGCTTCAACTTTATTATACATGTCATTAATTAACCATATATAAGGTTCACAAGTGTTCCTTAGAGTTTATTAGGTTTTAGATTATGGTTGGCAAGTCGTGATTAAAAGTGTCTTGTTATAGTCATTTTGTGTCTATAGGTATTGTTAAGACTGTTGCCTAGATGCCAAAATTTACTGTGCAAGATACAGGCTTTTGACACCTCTTGATACCTATTTGACCAGTCGAAAAGGCCATCTTTTGACATATCAAACTTAAACTCGATCGATCAAATTAAGCAAACCCTATAAAGACTTTTGGAGCTGCTCTTGGTGTACATTTGAAGGTTTTGTGCCTCCTACTCTCAAAAGTCTCAAACAATGAATAAGTGAATCATATATTGAACTGGTGGTGTTGAAGTTATTGCAATACCAGTCCTTATAAGTGTTAGACTAGAATCTCCAAGGGGGTACTTGAAGTCGTGAATGAGAGGTTCATGTTGCAACATCTCCATAACTGAAGAAGTCCGTAGACTTGAAGTTGCATCGGGTAACATTAGTAAGTTTTACTAGGAATAGAGTCATTTAGTATTGTAAAAACTTTATTCATTTAGTGGATTTGTTTTGTCTGGAGGGTTTCTAGATCTAACCCCCAGGTTTTTAACTGTTTAATTTCTGCTGTGCTTATTTGTGCGTGATATTGGTGATTGTTGCATTAACCAAAACCTGCTCATAATTGATCTAATCAGCAACTTGACCTTAAAATCGGTTAATAACTGTTTTAACAGGGGTCTAAAAACCGACAAGAGTCCTTCAACATGTCGTGCAAATCAAGCTCAATAAATTGAGCAGAATTGCAAAAATTGATCTTTTGCATCTGAGGTACAGCAATGATTACAAGAGAATTGATATAGCTGTAGTACTTTATTATCTTAAAGAAAATGAAAGTACATATAAAAGAGAGGAGACATTACACATTTAGTAAATATTAATTTCATTGGTTTCACAGGATACACTATTGAACATATTAATGACATCAATTGGAAATCCATGCGAAAAAGTCTGACCAATTTGCCCCTAAACCAATATTGGGTTTGATTTCGTTAGTATAGGTAACCGATAATGGAAGGAATTGTCAGTAACTGCTGATGGCAGGACAATCAGGACTTTATAAACAACAAGTGGGGTTCTCACCACATGCACACCATTTTTCCAAATGATAGAAGCTGATATAATTGGAACCTGATTTAAATGTGGTCCATTAACCTTCGCAGAGAGAGATTTCTCTTCTCCAAGAGCAGAGAATGAAAGAACAGATGGTTCCACTGCAATGTTGAGAAAATCAGGTTTATCTATTTTAGCATAGTAGGTTGAGTTTGCTAAGCCAACGTTTGTGACTGAAAGCTCGGATTTGTGTTAAAAACATAAGAGCTATTTAGACCCCCAAATAAAAGATAACGGCTCGATAGATTATACTCTAAATTATACTAAGTGCGGAATAGAGTAATTGCAAGTGAATAAACAAATAAACTACTCTAACCCATAATCAATAAAGCACAGAAACAAATTGAAAGGTAAAAGAGTAGGGAAGAAGAATGCAAACACAAGATAACACTCCGATGTGTTATCGAAGAGGAAACCAAAGTACTCGGCGTAAAACCTCTCCGCCACCCTTTAAGCGGTAAATCGATCCACTAAAGAATAAGTTGGAGTACACGAATAACAAAAGACCCTCCAAGCCTAGCCTATTCCATGTACTCGAGCCCTCCAAACTCCTGCTACCAATTGGCTTCGCCAAGCCTTGTTTTCTCTAGGTCTCCGGATCACGCAATTCAGCCCGATTGCATCTGCCAAACATATGGCTTCTTTCAATGCTTTCTAGTAGCTCCAAAACCTTACTTTTCACTCAAGATGGGTGTGGTAAGTGTTTGGGCTATCAACCTCTCAAGGATTTAGAAATGGAGAGGTAAGAGTTGAGGAAAACCATAAAGGATTGTGTAGAGATTTGTGAGTATAACAATCTCTCACTCTCAAGGGTTTTTAGCTAGGGTTTTCTCTCAGAAGTTCTCTTTATCATCTGTGGGTAATGTGGGTATATATAGTGTAGGTACAGAGAGTGTGTATCAGATAGTATAGTCTGGCAAAACAGAATGTTTCGCGAGTGTCTCGCGGGAAGGCCTTACCCGCGAGGTACTCGCGAAACACAGCTGTCTCTATTTGTCCTGACTCTTCGCATTCCAGTCATGTGCAAGGCATATGCATCATTTCGCGGGATGCCTAGTCGCGAGCTACCCGCGAAAACTCTTCTGTCTTCAATTGCTTGAGTCTTCACACTCTCTCTCTCTATCACACAACCCTTACAATTAAATCCTACAATAAATACAGGGTATAAAAAGATTGAATAAAATTACAATCAAATTTTGCACGAAATTAAAGCCAACAAAACACATAGTTGTAAATTACAACTTTACAATCTCCCCTTTTGGCTATTCCTTGACAAAACCCCTAAAACAGACTCTAGACTTAGACGTGAGTTTGGGAACAATGACAAAACTCACTCACACCTAATCTAGAAGCTGTGAAGCACTTGCATGTATATACTTGCGACCTGAAACACTTGCACACAAACATAACTTTTATTAAGTTTATGACAAGTTGAATACATGGTATGTATATAAGCAAGTAACAATGCGATCAAGTTCATAAACACATAGCATGTATGCATATCGTGATCAAAATGGAACAGTCATTAAAGAATGACAACAATGAACATTTAGCTAGTAAATGCTTATCCGGACACGCAATGCAATTAAGGCCAATTCACAGTGATCAATTGCATGTCCAACACACAACCAATGCAAAAAACATGAAGTATTTGCATTAAGGATACAAGATCCTACTAGGGTACAAGTGTGAGGTACTTAAGACATATTAGCAATATCTTAAAAGTACTTAAAGCTTAAACAAAAGAAGTAAAAATGATAATCCAAGAGTTATATATGTTAAGACAGTTTAAACCAAAACATAAATAAAGCCAAACCACAACCGTCGGTAATGAACCAATGTATCTAAGGTCTAAACTCTGCTCCCCCTCAACTGTGCAAGCTCCCCGTTAAAATTTTCTCCCCCTTTTTAACCGGAATGACCAAAGAGGCTAGAACTGATTAGAATTTGAATTTGAACCCTGGTCGACTGACAAATCATTAATCTGAGAGGATAAGGCAGTGATTTGACCCTAGACATAAGCAAACTGGTCCGTAGTGTGTTGCACATGGGAGTCTAGCAAAGTATATAGCTGGTCCACTCTAGTAAGAAGGCGATCAAGTCTGTCGGGTCCTTGTGTAGGTGCTGAAGAGGATGGCTGTGTTGAAGTCTCTGGGGCAGAAGTGAATCTATCAATCTCCTCCTTCTTCCTCAACATGATCTCGTGGTATAGTATGCACACCTGTTTTGGAGCCTTTTATGTGAGATGTGCTTTTAGTCACTGTGTGCACCAAAAGAATAGTCCCTCTGAACCACGTGAGACCACTCGGAAGTTTGAGCTTTGTCTTTGCTATTAGGCCCATTATGAGTGAGGGGAATGGCAAGACTGTTCTGGAGTTCTGCTTCTCAATGGTCTTCTTCAAAAAGTGGAGGATGTGTCCACATATATCAATCTCCTTGTGAGAAAAGAGATCGTACAAAAAGATTGTCCTTGGACCGAACAATGTCGTCAGATTGGTGATCGGATAGAAGTTGTGGATCATCACATGAGCAAGAGTCCTCATCTCTAGACTGAATGGGATTGTGTTCATGGAGATTTTCTTAGGAGTACCACCAAGTATCCTCACCATCTCCTCAGTAGATTCCAATCTATCCTCATATTGCACCGTGATTGGGTGTGAGGGAGGACGAATTTCTAAGAACTCTTCAATGCTGTCCCTAGTGATGACAAACTCTTTGTGCCTTACCCAGCAGTTTATACTATCCCCTTCAACACTAGCATTGGAGAAAAACTCTCTGATAATCTCTGAATACACTACTCTAACTAGATTCAACAGTTTTGTCCATGTCCTTTCCCTGAGCACTGCAGGTATGCAAGTGTCCTCAAGAGTGTTTAACTTCACAACCCTTTCCATGATAATGGTTGCTCTTTTGCAGCAATCATTGTACTTCATGTCTGCCTCAATAGACTTGAAGTTGATTGGTTTCTTAGAAGCTGAATGTTTGGTGGGAGACATCTGCACAGAAAAACAGAAAACAGGGAAACAGGTGCACAAACACAAAATAGACCACAAACCTTAATTAGATTCAAGTTAGTCCAAAACATAAGTAAAAAAACTTAAAACAAAGCATAATAAAACCAAAACAACATGCCAAAACTGTTAAATCATGTAAACAGAAGCATAATGCATGAAGTAAGTGATTGTGCATGTGTGTGCAACTGCTGTGTATGTGTGTGCATGACATGGCATTGAGGCACAAATTGGGCAAAGGGTGTAGAACACACAATCATTGACCAAAACATGTTTAACATGGTCAGTCAAGAGTAAACCTAAGCATTGGAACTTAGTTGAGTCCAATTCAACACAAGAATGTCACATGAACATTCTGTCAAACACATAGCATGCATAAGAGCACTACAACTATGAACAATGCATGAACATGATGAAATTTGCCTCAATACATGTTTAGAATGCCTCATGGGGCTAACACAGATACACAAAGATCAAATGGGACTCAGCCCAATCAAAATTTTTGAAAATTTTTCACAAAATTAAGAACCCCAACTCATTTTCGAAAAATCCCCAATTTTTAGAACCTTAACTTAAATTTTTGCATAAACTCAGAAAAACATGAAGAAAATATGTTAGAAATCATACCTTGAAGTTGGAAATGCAGAAAATAAGCTTGAGAGTGATGGGGTTTGAGTGAAAACTAACTTTGGGTTGAGATGGGTTTGAGATAGGCAGTGCGAGGGAAATGAGGTGTTTTTAAAAAACTATCACATCTGCTATATAAATCTGAAAACATGCATTTTTCGCAGGTTAGGCAATAGCGAGCCACTCGCGAAAAGGGCCACTGAAGCTCAAAAGCTTTCGCGAGAAGCTGTTTGTCGCAAATCAGTCATGATACAGTCGCGATAGCCTCTGTATGAATTGAAAAATTTCAAGTTTTTGCCTAAAAACATTTCGCGAGAAGTGGTTAGTTGTGAAATACTCGCGAGACAGTAGCGAGACTCTCTGTATGAAATGACAAAATTTTTTATTTCCCTTAATCTGCTTTCGCAGGAAGCTCTTAGTTGCGAGCTTCTCGCGAAACTACCTTTGAACCAGTTTTTGAAGAAAAACACAATAATGCATTTTGAACAAAAACTAAAGACACGAAAGTATAAAAGCATTTTAAAAAACATATAAATCACTCAAAAATCATTTTGGGTTTGATTGGCAAGCAATTGAGCATACACATCACATTTGAACATGTACAATCACACAAATGATATACGCATTAATTGAATCAAAGTCTTGTGTGTTGTAGGTGAGTATCAAATGTGGAATAGTCTTTAGACTAGAGTGAAGCTTCAATGATCAATTCAATCAAGTTATACACAATTGATACTAAGTCAAGAGGTCTATCTCAATTATAGAAATGAACATATATGACCTCCCATAAGAACATGATTACAAATCTTAGAAGCTTTTCATTTGGCTTCTGCATAAATTATAACATTTGATCCTTTTGAACAAAACATCTCATTTTTAGAGATCGGTGCTTGAAATTTTTGATATTTCAACACTGAGAGTTAGCATTTGGCTAATTGAGCACCATACATTTCAATACAAAAGTCGCTTTCCCTTTTTCCTAGACAAATACTAGTATGTGCGACAGGCTTTTGCAGCTCATAATCTCTTTTTCATTTTGAGATTTACATTTGGTGAGCTCTATTGCAAAAACATAAAAATAAAGTGGGAAGATATATGGGCACAAGTCTATGCAAGTATCAAGACCAACAAGACAATTGACCAATTATTCATGATAAGCTTGAAGATCTATTTACAACAATCACACATAGTTTTCAAGATTTCTCCCATAAAGAGATATGTGCATACATAACAAGCTAGGCTCATAAATGCACTACGCCATAAGTACGAAGGTACTAGGCCAAACTCACATGTGATATACACAACACAAGCGATCAAACTTTTTGAAGATTTTTCAATTTTTATGGGTTTTTGAATTTTTGAACATGCTCAAAAATAGAACAAGAAAAGTAAGATCAACAAAAACATCAAGACCAAAATCAAGCTTGAAAAGAAAAAATGATCTACTTAAACAGGTGAGACCTACAAAATATGTATGCAATGATGAGTACGAGATCACACAAGAGATAGAAGTCAAGGGATGGTACTGATATCAATGGTCTTACGCAAAGACTCAAACTGTGGACCATCAAGGGGTTTGGTAAATATATCTGCCTTCTGGTTGTTAGTGTTTATACACTCTAGACACACATTATTCTCCTCCACCAAGTCCTGAATGAAATGATACCGAATCTCGATATGCTTTGATTTCAAGTGTTGAACTAGATTTTTGACAGGTTTATGCACTCGTGTTATGACAGAACACACACATAGTGTCTTGAGTGATTCCATAATCATGTAATAGCTTCTTCATCCATAAAAGTTGTGCACTACAACTCCCCGCTACAATGTATTTAGCTTCAGCCGTTGATAGAGAAACTGAATTTTGCTTTTTGCTCATCCACGACACCAAGTTATTACCAAGATAAAAACAGCCACCTAAGGTGCTTTTTCTATCATTAATGCACCCAGCCCTGTTAGCATGCAAATATCTAGCTAAGCACTCATTTGAGCCTCTCAAACACCAAATTCCATAGTCGGTTGTAGCACTTATATAACGAATAATTCATTTGACAGCTGTCAAGTGGGACTCTTTTGGTGCTGCCTAAAATCGTGCACACACTCCTACACTCAAGGCTATATCCGGTCTACTTGTAGTGAAGTAGAGAAGACTGCTAATCATGCTTTGATAGAGTGTTGGATCTACTTCCACACCGGCTACATCAAGACTTAGTTTTGTTGAAGAGCTCATAGGAGTGGAAGTATGATTCTTGAAGTCTAAACCGAATCTCTTGACAAGATTTTTGGCATACTTCTCTTGAGATATGAATATCCCATCTTTTCGTTGTTTCACTTGAAGCCTTAGGAAGTAGATCAGCTCCCCCACCATACTCATTTCAAACTCTTTTTTCATCTCTTCTGAAAATTCTTGAGCAAGTTGATCAATTGTGGATCCAAAGACAATGTCATTCACGTATACTTGAGCCACAGGGAGGGATTTCTCATCTCTTTTAACAAAGAGTGTTTGATCGGCTGACCTCTTTTGAAACCATGATCCAAAAGATACATGGTGAGTCGATTATACCAAGCCCTTGGTGCTTGCTTCAACCAATATAATGCCTTTTTCAGTCTTAGCACATGATTCAGAAAATGAGGGTCTTGAAAACCTTTCGGCTGCTCAACGAACACTTCTTCGTTCAAAAATCCGTTTAAGAAGGCACTCTTCATAACCATTTGATATAACTTGAACTTCATGATACATGTTATGGAGAGAAGAATTCGAATTGATTCTAGTCTTGCTATCATAGCAAATGACTCATCAAAATCAACGCCTTCAACTTGAGTATATCCTTGAGCTAATCTAGACTTGTTTCGGACAACTTCACCATCTTCATCAGTCTTATTCTTGAAAATCCACTTGGTACTGATTATATGTGTATCCTTGGGCCTTGGTACCAGCTCCCATACATCGTTTCTAATGAATTGATGCAACTCTTGATGCATAGACTTTACCCAATTCTCATCTCTCAAAGCTTCTTCCACTTTCTTAGGTTTGAATTGAGCAAGATAACAGTTGTATGTCACATGATTCACACTATATCCCGGTCCTTTTCTCAACCGAAGTCCCTCATCTAAATCACCAATGATGTTGCTAGTGGGATGATTGAGCGTTACTCTTGATCATTGTTTCTTGGAAGTTAAGGGTTCCCCATCACGCGAGATTGGAGGTTGTACTTCCGGAGGGGTGAAAGGGCTTGAAGATCCTTGAGTTGATCTAGTCTCCCTTCTTGATATAGGAGGTGTAGACTCCTTTTTTGGTGATTCTCTCTCACCTTGGGGTATGTTGTCATCACCCTCACTCTTCTTAAGACTTGGTCCTTCATCATCCTCATCGACATCCTTTTCTGAGATGGTGTCATTTATGACCACATTGATCGATTCCATCACCGTCTTAGTGCGCTTATTGTACACTTTATATGCTCGGATGTTTGTGGAGTATCCTAGGAAGATCCCTTCGTCTTAGCATCAAACTTTCCAAGATTCTCCCTATCACTGAGAATGTAGCACTTGCTTCCAAATACTCTGAAGTATTTCACCTTCGTCTTCTTTTTCCTCCAAATTTCATATGATGTCTTCTTTGTTCTTGCTCGAAAGAAAATCTTATTCCCAATGTGACATGAAGTATTCACCGCTTCAGCCCAAAACTTCTGTGGAATGTTTTGTTGAGTAACATTACTCTCACCATCTATTGGATCACCCGATTCTTTCTTCAACCACCCCATTTTATTGTGGAGTCTTTGGAGCTGAAAATTTCTTTTTGATACCGTGCTCATTACAAAAAGTTTCAAATTTTGTATTTTCAAACTCCTTTCCATGATCACTTCTAATTTTGACTATGGGAACTCCCTTTTCATTTTGTATCCTCTTCCATAATCTTTCCATCTTGTCGCATGCTTCCGACTTCTCCCTAAGGAATTCTACCCAAGAATACCTTGAAAATCGTCAACTACCATCATAATATATCGCTTTCTACCCATGCTTTCTATTCTAGTTGGACCCATTAGATCCACATGAAGTAACTCCAAGAGGCGAGAGGTAGCAACTACATTTACTTTAGGATGGGTTGACTTTGTTTGTTTTCCCATTTGACATGGACCATAAACATTCTTCTCAATTTTTCCAAACTTTGGCAAACCCACCACTGCTTCAAGCTTTGAGACTTTTGCCACTTGTTTGTAATTTGCATGCCCAAACCATTGATGCCATAACTCCAAAAGGTTTACTTGAGCACTTCGACATGCTATGCTTGGTTTGAGAATAATACCATAGCGGTTGTCAGTGGTCCTAAGTCCCTTTAACACTTGAACACCTTTTTCATTTAGGATTAAACATCCTTTCTTCGAAAATTGGACTAAGAAGTCTTCATCACATATTTGAGTGATACTCAACAAGTTCACTTTCAGTCCTTTAATGTACAGAACATCAGTCAATAAGGGCAGTCCCGGAATATCAACGGTTCCCTTTCCAAGAACTTGTGAGTGGCTACCATCTCCAAATGTCATAAAGCCATCTTCGTTCTTTTTAAGAGTTTTAAACAAAGATTTATCTCTGGTCATATGCCTTGAGCATCCGCTGTCAAGATACCACAAACATGAATTAAACACTTTTAGTGTGGTATGAACAAAAAGATAAGCATGAGAGGCATTCTTGACCATCAAAGCAAAACTCATCTTTCTTTACTTCATTCGTTGATGAGTGAAGCTTTCTTTTCAAGCAATTAAGTTTATCACACAAATGTCTATTCCTTCTCTTATATTTATCGATTAAGGAATTCGACTCACACAAGCTATTGTGAATATCATGATTCCTATGAACTAAGGATTTCAGCATGTGTACAAAGATTCTAGCATGTTTCTTTGATTTGAATAATTCTAAAAGCTCATTACTAGGACAATCTTTAAATATGCTTATAGAGTCATTATCACAAACACCTTTACTATGCTTCATTTTAGCCTTTGCCATAGCGCTATCCAAAATCAACCAAGGGGTCTAGGATCACACTCAGGTAATAAAACCACAGCGATTGTTCCCGCTTTGATACCAATTGAAAGCTCAGATTTGTGTTAAAAACACAAGAGCTGTTTAGACCCCTAAATAAAAGATAACGGCTCGATAGATTATACTCTAACTTATACTAAGAGCGGAATAGAGTAAATGCGAGCGAATAAACAAATAAACTACTCTAACCCATAATCAATAAAGCACAGCAGTAAATTGAAAGGTAAAAGAGTAGGGAAGAAAAATGCAAACACAAGATAACACTCCGATGTGTTATCGAAGAGGAAACCGAAGTACTCAGCATAAAACCTTTTTGCCGCCCTCCAAGTGGTAAATCGATCCACTAGAGAATAAGTTGGAGTACACGAATAACAAAAGACCCTCTAAGCCTAGTCTACTCCATGTACTCGAGCCCTCTAAGCTCTTGCTACCAACTGGCTTCGCCAAGTCTTGTCTTCTCTAGGTTTCCGGATCACGCAATTCTGCCCGATTACATCTGCCAAACATATGGCTTCTTCCAATGCTTCCCAGCAGCTCCAAAATCTTACTTTTCACTCAAGATGGGCGTGGTAAGTGTTTGGGCTATCAACCTCTCAAGGATTTAGAAATGGAGAGGTAAGAGTTGAGGAAAACTACAAAGGATTGTGTAGAGATTTGTGGGTATAACAATCTCTCACTCTTAAGGGTTTTTAGCTAGGGTTTTCTCTCAGAAGCTCTTGTTATCATCTGTGGGTAATGTGGGTATATATAGTGTGGGTATAGTAAGTGTGTATCAGATAGTACAGTCTGGCAAAATAGAATGTTTCGCGAGTGTCTCGCGGGAAGGCCTTACCCGCGAGCTGCTCGCGAAACACAGCTGTCTCCATCTGTCCTGACTTTTCGCATTCCAGTCATGTGCAAGGCACATGCATCATTTCGCGGGATGCTTAGTCGCGAGCTACCCGCGAAAACTCTTCTGTCTTCAATTGCTTGAGTCTTCACACTCTCTCTCTCTCTATCACACAACCCTTACAATTAAATCCCACAATAAATACATGGTATAAAAAGATTGAATAAAATTACAATCAAATTTGGCACGGAATTAAAGCCAACAAAACACATAGTTGTAAATTACAACTTTACAGTGACCCTTCTAGTGAAAATGCCACTGATCTTGTCACCATCTCCTATGGCTAGGGAGAAGGAAGAATAGTTCAGATTCCATCCCCTTCCAGGTTTGGTGCTTTTACAAAACTCTGATCACCTGTGATTAGTCTTAGCGTTGTTGTGTTGTAGCCTCGCTTGCAGAGAAAATCAATGTAATCCACACAGATGCATCAAATACCAGCCCGGGATCCACAGCCTTAGTTAGGTTTAGGAGACCAGATCCATAAGAAAATTCTTTATCCTCTTCATGCTTTTTTGGGTCCATGACATGCGCTACATTGAACAAACACTTGTTAAGTTAATTAAAAAAAATGGTTAAAAAAAACACTCTCTTCACCTGTGGTCATGAATGCAGATTTGATTGCTGCAGGAGACCAATTTGGGTGTGTGGCTTTCACGTAAGCTGTAGCTCCGGTAGCATGAGGGCAGGATATTGATGTTCCAGAGCTTATGACATACTTTGTACTCCTTTGGTCTTCTAGGTAATCTGAAGCTAGCCCAATGGGAGGCCAAGCAGCAAGGATATCAACACCCGGTGCAGTGAGATCAGGCTGAACATTTCCAATCCCAGCGTCCAATTCAGAAAATTAATACATTTCAAAGCAATTTCCAAATGGTAAAAAAATATGTTGTTATGATTTGGAGCTGGTCGAACCATATAATGGATTACAATCGCTCTTAATCAAACTCACCGACCAAACTCATAAACAACACTCATAAATATAAACAAAATCTCACACTCAAAAACAATTAAACTTCTTGAAGAATTTCACTTCATGTTCTTTTAAGAGTCTTCTCCTCTCCCCAAGTGTGAGGACCCTTAGATAAAAGCCACCAAACCTTTTGTAACAATATCTATTTATAAGACTCTAATTCTATTCCTTAATGAACAAGATATATAATTAGGAATACCTTTTCCTTCCATACCAAGAAATTCATTTTCTTCCATACTAAGGAAAAACCTTTACTTCTAGTCTTCCAACAAAAACAACAGAACCAAGTTAAATTATAAAATGGAGGCAAATATATATATATATATATATATATATTTGTTTGTTTACCTTGAGAATGTCAGGACTAATCGAATTGGGACCCCTACTTGAAAAAGAGGCAGCATAGGGAGCCTCGAAATCGTGTTTTGCCTTGGTTACCAATATAGTTGCTTCTGGATTCCTGAGAAGGTCATCATCAATGTTATTGTCATGTTTCAAATGTGAAGAATATAAGAGTAAATTTTTAAGCAATTGTGTAAAGTCATGTCTAATAGTAAATTAATTACTTGGAAGATCGTATGTACTGTAATACTTTTGTCATGTTTTTGCTTCTGATGAGCGTGATAGGCATAAGAAAGCTAGGAGTAGCGGCGAACTCAACAGCTGGACGGGGCATTATGATTCCCACTCCATTTCCCTTGATAAAATTAGAAGGTTCCAAGAATTCCCCACAGAATAATTTTACCATTAATTTTGTGCGAGTCCATTGTCCTAGCATGACATTTTCTTGAATCTAGGGACATGAAATTGAAAGAATAGTTTGCAGCATCTCCACTCCATAGTAAAGGAAACATGGTTCCATTGAGCTCAAAAGTATTTACATAAGGTCCCTTTAATGTTTTGATTCACAAAAAATCAAGAAATGAATACTTGTCAGCTTTAAGGTTGTGAATTTAAAAGAGAAGATCAAAACTGTTGTATAATTTACAATCCCTTACCTTAAATTTCTGTCCGTTTTCAAGAACCAATTGGGACATAAATTTCCTGTCAATGCTGCTAGCTGCTACAGTTAGTGACCATGGTGAGTGATTCATTAGTGCTCTACGTGGTCCATAATTTCCAGCAGAAACTAAGGTCAATATCCCATGTTTCATTGCATGGAAAGATCCGATCGCTACTGGGTCATCCACAGATTGATATCCAGCTATTTGTCCAGCAGCACAAATGTTTATAAGATCAACCCCATCAGCAATTGCATCATCAAAAGCAGCAAGGATATCTGCTGAATAGCACGTCTCATACCAACAAGCTTTGTAGACAGAAATTGTAGCTTCTGGGACTCCACCCCTTGCTAGCCCTTCAGCTAATCCATAGTAACTTGCTCTTGTTACCTCTCTACCTGCTGCAATTGAAACAACTTGCGTACTGTGTCCCTCTAAATCCCTAGGAGATTCGATGTCAGATAAAATAGTTCGGTTATGGGTGTTGTAGTATCGAGCTCCAATGATTTTGCTGCAAAATTGTTTTTTAGCAATATCATGAGCCATTAAGTGTGAGATACGAAGGCCTGACACCTTTTGGTGTTTCTAACAAAAACGTTCAGGGTTCAAATCCCCCTCCTCTATTGTTGTAACTATCGCATTAAAGAAAAAGTATGACATACGAAGATTAAGAAGGCCAAATGATCAGATAGATTGCTCACTTGTTGCAGGTAAAGTTATTGTCAGTTTGATAAGTTCCTTTCCATTTTGGAGGCGGAGGGCCAAATCCTTGATCACTAAAGCTGTCTGATTCTGGCCAGATTCCTGTAGAACAACACAGGTCCAATAATCTGCATGAATATCGTTTTAACATGGAGCCTACTAAATATTAAGTACATTGGAGTTTCACATTTCCACCTGAATCTATTATTCCAATAATTACATCTCCTCCTTGAGAACTTCGAACATGAGATTGAGTAAGTCCCAAGAAGTCCCATGATCTTGTCGTCTGAAGTTCCAACATGGTACTAGGAATTACCAAGACCACTTCTTCCATTTTTGCAGTTGAACATCAATTTATTTCATGCAAATTAAAATAAGAAAACAATCATATAATCAGTGTTGAATATGCACGCATGACAATATCACTTGAAAATATTGCTACTTCTTCATCTGATAGTTTAGCTGCAAATCCATTAAAAGTACTCCCGTAACTGTAAATTAGACACTCCTTTGCACCTTCTGTACTGCAAGTCAAAATGTTTAGCATAGGAGATGTTAGGACATATGTGTTCCACATGTTAGGAACATATGTCACTATTTTATGTAATTGGCTAATCCTTTGACAAAACACACTTTACTTGTAATTGGGTAGATCTAGGATGTGTTTAATGCTTCAAAAAACCGTGTTTCAAGTTCAAGTGTTAAAGCCATGCAAGTCTGTCCAAGAATTAAGTGTGAAAGTGTTGCTTATTAAAGCTTGACAGCTAGCATCTATCGAGGCTTAGAGAGTTGTCTGAATCCCGTGGCTCGACAGTTTCTCGACAGATAGGGTATCTGTCGAGGTTTATGAAGTTCAGTTTTCCAGGACTGTTTTTCATCCAATCTGTGATTATATGTTTAGTCTTTCTTTTCTCACAACCTTAGACATATATAAGGATTATTTTAAGGACCATCAAAGGTGACACAAGTTGCACGAGTGTGGAGCAAAGTTTGTTCATGCAAATTGTGACTGGAGACAGAATTTGCTCTAGTTCATCTTTCTTGTGAAGAAGCTGTTGTGTTTGTACACTGTAGGGTTTTGTGACCAAACAACTTCATGATCTTCATCGTGTGATGAATTGAAGAATTTTGTAGTCAACATCTTTCTCTAGTTGGTGATTGAAGTCACGTACTGGGATCCGCGCAATTGGTTAGTCACGTATTGGGAGCCGTGTATTGAAAATGAGAGATTGTCACTACAGAATAAGTCCAATTGGGTATTGGGGTAAGGGTTCAACTGTAAGTTGGTATAAGATACTGAGATTCTTTTACTTGTAACCACTTGTTGTGATAATAATGGATTCTCGGGAGTGGTGACCTTAAAATCACCCAGTGTGGTTTTTGCCGTGTTAGTTTTCCCCATTCGTAAACAAAACACCGTGTCTATTTTATTTCCGTTGCATACTTAGTTATTTGGTAATTTGTTTGTGCTACCACGCGCTTTACATGTTAATTTGATTAATTAATAAACTTGGCTAACTAATCAATTAATTTATTACAAGGGATCAGTACATTCTTGGCCTATCAGGAGATTCACCTAGTTGTGAAGCTTTACTTGTTTAAAATAGTTACTGGAAAAAAAAAAAAAAAAATAGTGAATAATAATGACCCACTTGTCTCCAGATAACTATATCATTACCCTTTTAGTAAACTATCTATATATACATCATGAATCCATCATTTATCCTGTACCTTCCAAGAACTTTTTCCATCATAGATCAATGCATGTCGTAAGGAGTAAATGCTTTGCCCGTAGGTCTTTCTTCCATATATACAACATAAACCTGCATTTCAAACAAACTCATAACTTCCAAGAGTATTCGTTGTATCCAAATGACTTTTTTTGGTTGCCATAACGAATAAAACAATCAAATCAGAAGTTAATCATCAAACATTATGCACTCCTTTTAAAAGGGTTGAATGATATATATTTAACCATTTATGTTTGATGCAAGTCTATTAAAACGTTTTAATATGTTGCAAGGAAAATTATTAATTTACATTTTATTATTCATGCAAAATGTACATTGTAGTTAAAAAGATTGAACACTTTTCTCCCGAAGTGGCAAATATTAGCCACATTAAAAGAATCTTTTAACTACAATTTACACTTATCGTGTGTTGAGGATTTTTTTTAATACTTTTCTTGTACCTTAGACACGTGTCTTGATATTATTAAAGAACGTTTAGTCTAGGCTTTTTCTAAGAAGGAAGTTGGGGTTGACGCTTCCACGGAATGGGCTCCAAGATCTCATTCTGTAGCTGCCAGTTTGTGCGCAAACATTGAGTTCAAAGCCTAGGGGATGACGCTGCAAACTGGGCTTATTTTGCCCCTGACTTTTCCTAACTTTCTGTTGTGCAGTAAAATTTTCTACACTTTTTTGCAGCATGAGTGACTTTACTCCATCTCTACTACAAAAGGAAGCTTTTTCCAGCTTCTGTTGCGGAACTAACTTTCCTTAGCTTTCTGTTGTGCAGTAAAGTTTTTTACTGTGCAGTAAATTTTGCACTTTTTAGCAATGCGGATGACTTTTCTCCATCTCTACTACAAAAGGAACATTTTTCTAGCTTATGTTGAGTAACTAACTTTCCTTAACTTTTTGCTGTGCAGTAAAGTTTTCTGCACTTTTCTGCAATGTGAATGACTACTCTTCCTTTTCTACTATAGAAATACTTTTCTACTTCTTGCACATAAAAAAATCTAAAACCCAAAGAAAATACCCATCAAGCAATGGTTAGTTTACATGGGTTAGCATATTCTCAAATACATATACATACATATATGCGTATATATACTTATACGTATTAACACACACACACATATATATATATATATATATATATACAGAATAATAATTAGTTCGTGTCGAAAGAAAAACACGTCATAACAAAGAAATAAGAAAGCTTCAGCAGAAAGGTTTAGCAAGCATAATAGTTAACACGATAAATATGATTGTTAATGTGTATAGTGTTGTGAGCTTTAGGCCCAACTAGATTACTTGTATAGCACACATTCTTGTACTACACTCTTACTTGTACTGCACTCATATGCCTCCTATATATATAGGCATTCATGTATATTCTTTCATAGAGAAATACAATACAATTATTCAGTATTTCTAACATGGTATCAGAGCCACTGCTCTGACCCTTTCTTAGCAGTTTTGTCTTTATTGGTGTTACTCCATTCTCAACATCGCTTCCGCCGTCACAGCAGCTGTCGTAGCCTTTTGCCGTTGAACCTCCGACATCTTCCAGTCGTCGTCCTTGGGTTTCAGACCTGCAGCTGCTGCTGTTGAGGAGTTTCACATCGCGAAAACCATTGCACTTTTCATCACCGCCCTTGAATATTGCTCCGATTAATTTTATACAAGTACCACTGGGATTGTCTTGCGTCGATCTACACAATCGTGGAAACCTCGAAGCCATCGGACACTGCACGTGCCCCCCAAAGATTCTGCGCTCAAGCTCAAGCGCTTGCACGCGCCAGATTTGCACCTGTTGACGTTAGCCCTAAGTGACGTCATCACTGCCACGTCATCTGCTGACATCATCGTCCACTCATCTGCTGACATCACCCGCCACGTCAGTTGACGTCATCGTTGACCGGACCGTTGACCAGCGTTGACTTTGATCATTGACTTTTCTCCAGTGTTGACTTTTTGTAGTCCAGGTCTTCTTCTTCTTGCAATAATCGTCACTAATAATCCAGCAAACATTTTTGCAATTTTTGCAAACGTCTTGGCCACAATATTGAGACTTGCTATCATCGCAACAAATCAGCTGTTTCAATTTTTGCTACTATTGTTGCTAACACTGAGAGTGTCCAACCAATGGCTCTCGTTACTGCACAGTCTCAATCTTCTGGATCAACTTTCACCATTTTTAGAGATGACCTTATAAACATTATCGCTAATGTCATTCGTATGGTTAGTAATGCATCTTATTCCTCTTCTCTCTCAGTTTTATCTGGTATGTCTCCTTTCTCTTGGCTTATGGATTCTGCTTATTGCAATCACATGACACCTCACTCGTCCTTATTTTCTAAACTTCAACCTGCACCACACCCTCTTAATTTTTACACAGCAAATGGGTCCATAATGTCTGGTCATAATATGGGTTCTGTTTCGACCTCCAATCTTTCAGTTCCTGGGGTTTTAATGTTCCTGATCTTTCTTACAATTTATTTTTTGTGGGACAATTAGCTGAGTTGGGTTATCGCATTATCTTTGATTATTCTGGGTGTATTGTGCAGGATCCGAGGATGGGACAAGAGCTTGGGACTGGTCCCAGAGTTGGGCGTATTTTCCTGTGGACAGCCTTCGTCTTCCACTTGTTGCTCCTATTTCTGTTGCTGCAGCTGCTGCAGTTTCTTCTATTCCTTCCCTTGCACTTTGGCATGCCCGACTTGGTCACGCATCTTTCTCTTGGGTGCAACACTTGGCTTCTAGAGGTTTGTTAGGTTCAGTGTCCACAGAAAATTTTGATTGCGTTTCATGTCAATTAGGAAAACAACCAGCTTTTCCTTTCAATACTATTGAATCAGTGTCCATTGATATCTTTGACCTAATTCATTCTGATGTTTGGGGACCTTCCTCTGTCTTTAGTATTGGTGGATCTCGATATTTTGTTGTCTTTGTTGATGATTATTCCCGTTATAGCTGGATTTTTCATATGAAATATCGTTCTGAATTATTGCAAGTATATTCTAATTTTGCAAAAATGGTTGAAACTCAATTTTCCAAGCGTATCAAAATTTTTCGATCTGATAATGCTCTTGAGTACACTCAATATGCTTTCCAAGCTGTTTTGCATTCCTATGGCACTGTTCATCAACTAACTTGTCCAGGTACCTCTCAGCAAAATGGTAGAGTCAAACAAAAACTTCGTCATATTCTTGACACTGTTCGTGCTCTCCTTCTCTCTGTCAAAGTTCCTGCTCCTTTTGAGGCAAAGCTGCACTTCATACTGTTCATGCTATTAATCACATTCCCAGTCCTGTCATCCAAATTCAAACTCCATATGAGCACCTTTTTGCGTCATCTCCAGATTATCATCATCTTCGCTCCTTCGGTTCTGCCTGTTTCGTTCCTCTTCAGCCATATGAGCATAATAAACTTGAGCCTTGGTCAAGGCTTTGTTGTTTTCTTGGCTATGGAAAAATTCAAAAGGGGTATCGGTGTTATGATCCTGTTTCTCATCGTCTTCGTGTCTCCTACAATGTTGTCTTTTGGGAACATCGCCTCTTTGTCGAGCTCTCTCACTTCTGTGCCTCCATATCTTCCTCCTTTGTCTTAGATCTTTTTCCAGATGAGGCACATATTCCTTCTGTAGTTGCTCCTGATTCTTATGTAGACTTCTCTGTCCAACCACCAGATATTACTGATCCCTTTCCTAGTTCAACCTTTAATGAACATGTGGAAGATGAACAGGTTGAAGACGAGTTACCCAACCACAACCTTGAGCTTGGGTCCTCTGCTTCTGCTCTGCCTGAAGATCTTGCACAAGATATTCCACCTCGTCACTCAACTCGGGTAAGATCCATTCCTACACATTTACTTGACTATCATTATTACACTGCCCTTGCTACATTGCATGAATCTCACACCTATCGTGAGGCTTCCACTGACCCTTTATGGCAGATTGCAATGAAAGAGGAACTTGATGCATTATCTAAAAACCATACTTGGGATTTGGTGACTTTCCCCCCTGGGAAATCTGTGGTTGGTTGTAAGTGGATCTACAAGATAAAGACTCGTTCTGATGGGTCCATTAAGCGCTACAAAGCTCGTCTTGTTGCAAAAGGCTTTACACAGGAGTATGGGATTAATTATGAAGAGACCTTTGCTTCAGCTGCTCGTATCTCATCTGTTTGTGCCCTTTTAGCTGTTGCTGCTACTAGTAAATGGGACCTTTTCCAGATGGATGTTAAAAATGCATTCCTTAATGGGGACATAAGTGAAGAAGTTTATATGCAACCTCCTCCTAGTCTCTCTGTAGAATCAAACAGGGTTTGTCACCTTCGACGTGCACTTTATGGCCTTAAAAAAGCTCCACAAGCTTGGTTTGCCAAATTCAGCTCTACCATCTCTCGCTTGGGTTACATGGCCAGTCATTATGATTCTACCTTATTTCTTCGTCGCACTGACAAAGGCACTATTTTACTTCTCCTGTATGTGGATGATATGATCATAATTGGTGATGACCTTAGTGGCATTCAAGAACTCAAGGATTTTCTCAGTTAGCAATTTGAGATGAAAGATCTTGGACATCTCAGCTACTTCTTGGGTCTTGAAATCACTCATTCTACAGATGGACTTTATATTATTCAAGCCAAGTATGCCTCTGAACACTTGTCTCGAGCTGGACTCATTAATAGCAAGACTGCTGACACTCCAGTTGAGCTTAATGCGCATCTGACTCCCTCAGGAGGGAAACCATTGTTTAATTTCTCTCTTTACAAACGCTTGGTTGGCAGCCTAGTTTATCTCACTATCACTCATCCAGACATTTCCTATGCTGTTTACTAGGTGAGCTAGTATCTGTCTGCTTAACGATCGACTCACTATGCTGCTGTTCTGCGCATTCTTCGATACTTAAAGGACACTTTTTTCCATGGTCTTTTCTACTATGCTCAGTCTCCTCTTATTCTCTGTGCATTTTCTGATGTTGATTGGGCAGGAGATCCCACTGATCGCAGGTCCACCACTGGTTATTGCTTTCTTTTTGGTTCTTTTCTGATTTCTTGGCGTAGCAAGAAACAAACTCATGTGGCCTGCTCCAGTTCTGAAGCAGAATATCGTGCCTTTGTTGATACCACATCTGAGCTCCTTTGACTACGATGGCTTCTCAAAGACTTAGATGTGTTTACATCCTCTGCTACTTCTCTTTATTGTGACAACTAGAGTGCCATTCATATTGCTCACAATGATGTCTTCCATGAATGGACTAAACACATCGAGGTTGATTGTCATTTTATTTGTTATCATCTTGTCCATGGTGCTCTCAAGCTGATTTCAGCCTCCTCTAAAGATCAACTTGCAGATATCTTCACCAAGTTACATCCTAAGGGATGCCTTCGTACTTTAGTTGACAACCCTAAGTTGGTCTCACATCCACCTTGAGTTTGAGGGGGGCTGTTAATGTGTATAATATTGTGGGCTTTAGGCCTAACTAGATTACTTGTATAGCACACATTCTTGTATTGCACTCTTACTTGTACTGCACTCATATGCCTATTATATATATAGACACTCATGTATATTCTTTCATAGAGAAATACAATACAATTATTCAGTATTTCTAAAAATGATAAAAAAGGGTGCTATAGTAGAATAGTTAGTACAACAAGTAAAGATACCACGACAGAATAATAAATACGGCAGACATAGTAAAAGATGCCACAATAGAATGACTATTACAGCAAATATAAGTTCTAATGAGTGAAAATTGAATCTATTGCCACCAACATCAGGTGTGGAATCTTTCCATGGAAAAAAGTGAACCAAGAAGGAATTTGAACTCCAACTTGAACAACCTTGTCATAGGCTTCTGCCATCAAAGTTGTACATTTTGGAAAATATGCCTAAATGGCTACTAGCTGTTACTTTTGGAGGACTTCAAAGAATGGGTTTTGTCAGTTCGTTTAGACCCCTTAAAACCAACAGATTAACCTAGTGAATTAGCCAAGTGATTAACTTAGGTAATTTAATTAAAACTAGGTTAACACAATTAAGCAAAAATAACAAAGCAGCGGAAAATAAACAACACAAAGATCTGATGACCCAGGAAACCACACCGGTAAAAACCTGGGGAGGATTTGACCTAGCTATCCTCAAGGTAAACTGAATCCACTATGAAAGAATCGAAGTTTACACAATAGACTTAGACCACTAACATCTTATTGCTACCCGAGTGTAGGAAACTTACTACCATGACCCCATGATAGCTCCGAGATCCACGGACTCCTTCTTTCCGGAATTCTTCAGCAAATTCACAAGCGCACCTGCTTGTATATCTTTGTGTTCTCTTGATTCTGCAACTGTAACGATCTACACAACTCTTGACATAAATCTCAAGTTTGTAAACCCTAAGTGTATGTGAAGGTAAACACCTCTAGATCTCACAATGAGATTCACAAACACAGCAAAACAGAACTCTAAAAACGTGGCTAGGGTTTTCCCTTTTATACTTAGGGCAAAACATAAAACCCTATACATTAAAACGGGCTTGGGCTGAGTTGGAATTTTCTGCAGAAAAACGTTCTACACGATTTTCGATCGATCGAGTCTAATTTTCGATCGATCGAGTCATACAGAAAGTGAACAGTACTTCTGCATAAAAACTCGATTCCAACTTTACAATAAGACCCATACTTTGAGCAAGTCTAACACACGACTAAACATTGTTTTGATCATGGTTTGCCAACATACAAATTGAAGTTCTAAATACATTAGTTCCTAATCTTTAGAACCTAACAAACTCCCCCTTTGGCAATCCGTGACAAAACACAGACTTAACAAAAAGCTCAAAGTTACAAATTGAAATAGCCCAATACAATAAAAATAGCCACATAACAATTCAACCTAAACTACTATCTAACAGTTGCAAAGTAGACAGCAGCTTGACTGAAAGCAACCTGTATATTCCTGTAACACTTAACAAACACATAAACGCATGTGTGGAAAAAAACAGGAAATACATAAATAAAAATTTCTTGATTTCACATGACACAAAATAAAGACATATATCATGAATAACATCATCAATATAAATCAATAAGCAGAGTAGTAGCATAGTGAAATAAGAAACATATACATACAAATGTATCTCAACAAAATAAATCTCCTAAACAAGAGCTAAAAATGAGAATACACAATGAAGCATCTAGATACAATCTAATAACTCCACAAGCTCCGCCGTATCACTACCAAGTAAACAAAAACTCCCCCTAAAATGTAAATCTCCACAAAAAAATCTCCTAGATACAATGAACTATATACTCCCCCTTTTTGTGACGAATTGCCAAAGGGCACTCACTCATCATCAAAAGGTGGTGGAGGAGATCGACGAGAGTTCGCCAAATCCGCTCGTAACGCACGTAACTCATCAAGGATGTCCACCAAAAGCTGACCATGAGCCGCCTGAACGGTCACGACAGTATCTAGAGTCCGACGAAGGTCAGAAACCTCATCAAACGGTGGAGGAACATCAGCAGCAGCAGCAACAGCAGGATTAGAAGAAGTCCCAGCTGCAGGAGTATCTGTAGAAGAAGGAGGGGGTGGAGTGACATCGGAAGGCTCTACCCTTGGACGCTTAGAGCTTGCTCGAAGTTGAGCAGCCCTTTGCCTCAAGAAGGTAGCACCGATAGGAGCGACAACATGTACAGGCTCAGAAGCAGGATACTCACCAAAACCAAGAAAAAGGAGAATCCTATGAATAAAAACAGGAAAAAACAAAGCATGAGCCGTAGAACTAGACCGATGAACCTCGTTCAAAGAACGAAAGAACAGATGCGAAAAACTAATAGGAGCATCAGTGACCAAGGCATACAAAAAGACACACCTCTCAAGAGGAATGGTGTGGACATGCGAAATAGGCCACAAAGAATGACATGCTATCCTAAAGAAAAGATAGTGCAGCTCAGACAGCTCAGCAGAAGTGATCCGAGGATCAGAACCCCACTGGATAGAAGACCCAGTGATGTAGGACAAGACGTCATCAAGGGGAGGAGACTCCTCGTAAGGAAAAACGGGATGGTCCACAATGGGCACCCCAAGAGCATCAGACACTACCGAAGGGGTAATGTGATACTCCACACCACGTAACCACACCTTTACTAAGGTGTCGTTATCATAGACATGAATAGAGAGGTTCGAATAGAACTCTCTAATCAAGGTGGCAGGAGGAGGAGAATGCTCATACTCGAGCAAAGGTAACCAACCCCGACGTGAAAAGTTACGACGCACCTCAGGATCCAGCTCATCTAAGATAACCCTACGCTCAGCCCAAATCTGACGCCTAAGGTTCAGAGTCTCATAGGTGACTTGGTTTGACTCACTAGGAAACCTCTCAGTGTCAAAGGAAGGAGAAGGATCAGAAGTTCTATGGGCTCTAGTTTTCCCAGGCATAGTGCTAAGGAAAAGATAGACACAGAAAGAAAAGAGCAAAAATAATACCAAGGGCAGATTGCAAGTTAGCACAGCAAAAAAAAAATATAGAAAAAAATATCAATTCTATATGATGCATGAGCATAAACATAACATGATGCATGTACTAATGCAGTGACATGTTCAATTGTGATCCAAATTAACAAAATTGGCTTGAGCAAGCAATATTTATCAAAAATACCCAATTTGAAAAACCCTAGTTTTCAAAACACAACAAATTGATAAATTGATCAACACAATAGTTAATTAACACAATATAATGATCAAATTAATCAATCTAACAAGCCAATTTCATCAATTTCAATCAAATTGAACAAAATCCCCAATTTACTCAATTACAAGCCCTAGAATTTCAAATTTCCTTCAAACCACCAAATAAACCAAATTAAACCACATGATGTGCTTAGGGAAGGTGTCCCCACAAAAACCCATAAAAAATTTGAGAAAGAACCACTCAAAAACAATCCCAAAAATAGAAAATTCCTAAATGCCGAAAATACCCAAATATGCATGAAAATAATGCATGAAATTAGAAAATAAATGCAAAGGAAAGGGTATAAAGGACTTACCACACTTGGGAGAGAGAGATTGTAGCAAAAGATTTGGAAGAAAGCGACAAAATCTCCAAAAAAGTGCTGACCGGTTGGTAGGAAGACAAAAGAGTTTGAAAAAGTTTTTGAATAGTGAAAAGTCATGTGGAAAAGGACCTTTTGAAATACTGTCATCCCGAGTTTCGATTGATCGAAAATTACATTCGATCGATCGAAATTACCTTCGATTGATCCAAAATAAGCTTGGATCGATCGAGCCAACCAGAGAGTTTTCTGAGCATTTTAAAACATTTTCGATCGGTCGAAAATCAGTTTCGATCGATCGAAATTCTGGAAAAATCATATTTTTGAAAAATCAAACGTTTTAGATCAAAAACTCCTCAAAGCAACAGATTTTAAAAATCAAATGCATGAGTATGAGATGAGATGTTTTTCAAAAACACATGTATTCAACCCAGATTTCCCAAAGCAAAATTTTCTCTCAATATACCCAAAAAAAAACAACAAACAAGCAAACATGTTTTGCATCAAATTCCCAAAATTCTCAAACATGGTTGGTCAGGCCAAAAATGCACACAATTCTAGCAAAGAATAGCTTGTGTAGTGTGTGCAACTAGCATAAGCTTGAGAAACATGTGAGGTGATATACACATAGAGATCAATCACAATTTCTACAAAATCCATCACATGAATTTGAAAGAGACTATCACTTAAAGAGTTACATCCTATAACTCCCACATCTCCTAGAATAAAAGCTTGCAATCATGTAAGTTTCTTGATTTGCCTCAATATTCAAATTTATTGATTAGAAACTTAATAAAAGCCGGGATAATATACACACCAATTTTATTTGAATTTGTGATATTATTATAGCCCAATAATGTACACACCAATTTTAATTAGAGGCTACACCTTATGTTCTTTTTGTGCATGTGCTACACTTTCTCGAGCACAAAATCTTACGATATGCACTAAGGTGTTCATGATTGGCTAATAAACAGTGGTGAGATGGTTATTTATGCCTTTCTCAATAAGTTCAAGTCCAACAATCAAAGACATAAGACTTCAAGATCAAGATCATGTGATCAACAAATATAGCATCTTCCCACACAACATGCACAACAAGACTTTAGCTAGTAAAGTGCAATAGAAATAAGTGCATCAAAGCTAAACAAGGTACATACATATGACATGTAAATTTTGATTAACCAACCTTGTCTTCAAATTCAAGGAAAAATAGCAAAACACAATTTGCAAAATTTTTTTTTTTTAATTTATTAAACAAAGAAACAAACATCCTAGAATGAAATGCATGAATGTAATGCAATGCAAATCCTAGAAACAAAGGTCACAAAAGATTAAGCAATGAAGCACAAGGACCATGTCAGACAGACTCAATTAGATTGAGCCTTTTGCATCCAAGACTTCTTAGATGCAACTCTTGCATTGGAGTTATGATTCACATTAGAATTCTGAGCAACTCCAGGATTGGAATAAAGGTTTAACGCCTTTACCAATTCACCAATAAGTACCATAGGATCATGTGCTTGAGGCACAGGTACTTTAGTTTTATTTGCTCGCTTCGCAGCTTGCAACTTAAAACAATTTGGACGAATGTGTCCAGATTTTCCACAAAAATGACAAACCCATGCAGGCTTATCATGCAATTTGCCCTTAGTAGCAGTAGACGCTCTAGAATGAGAAGCATGAAGATCAACCCTAATCTTTCTAGGTGGAGGAACATTAACAGGTTTGACAGGTTCACTCACCACGGGTTTGACAATCTCACTCTTAGGAGGTTCAGAAGAAGGAACAAATTTAGTGGAAGATGGTTCAAGTACAGAAATACTTTCCTCATAACCTAAACCAGTTTTATCAGAAGGAGACTTTTGAATACTCAACATGTGATCAAGTTTGGAGCTTGCAGACCTATTAGTTTGTTCTCTAGCAACAGATAAATCAAGTTCCAAACATTTAACTTTATCAAGTAAGAGCATGTTCTCAGTTTTCACATTATTCAAAAGCTCATTTGCATCAAACAATTTAACAAGTAAATTTTTCTTTTCAAGTTCCTAAGATGCAATTTTCTTCAAGCCTAACTCAACATTCATGGCATCCTTTGCAGCAACTTTGCAAAGTTTATTGTAGACTTCCTGTAAATCTGCATCCTCAGAGAGTTCCCCATCAGAAGGGTTCTCTTCAACAGATATGCTTTCATTGACCACAGTGGTAGCAGTGAAAGCAATGAAGTTTCCATCCTCATCACTAGCGGATTCATTGTCGGAAACTTCGTCATCACTAAGGGTTACAGCCATAGCCTTACCCTTAGACCTCAAATAAGTAGGACATTCAGACTTTAAATGACCATACCCTTGACAACCATAACATTGTTGTCCCAAAGAATTATTAGAAGATTGACCTACTTTCTCCTTAGGTTTTTCAATGTTATTAACCTTAGTGGGTTCATTCTTCCTAAAATTTCTAGGTTCAACAGTGTTCTTGCCTCTTGCCCTTCTGTTATTATTCCTCAGAAAGTTTCTAAAGTTCTTGGCAAGATAGGCAATCTCTATAGCAGAGAGATCATCATCAAATCCACCATCATCAACATCATCAACAGACTTAAGAGCCATTGATTTGGATTTGTTAGTCTTGGGGAGGTCTAACTCATAGGACTGAAGAGATCCTACAAGTTCATCCACAGGGATGGAGTCCACATCCTTGCTCTCAGTGATGGCAGTCACTTTGGGTCTAAAATCTTCAGTCAAAGATCTAAGAATCTTCCTAACAATTTTAGGTTGATCATAGATTTCACCCAAATTATAAGCAGAATTAACAATATCATTCAATTTAGCATAGAATTCATCAAAAGATTCATCATCATTCATTCTTATGCTTTCAAATCTAGAAGTTAATTGCTGCAACTTATTAATTTTAACTGCCTTCGTGCCTTCATGCACAGTCTGGAGGATTTTCCAAGCAGTATGAGCAACCTCAACATTAGAGATTCTCTTAAATTCCTCCATGGAAACAGCATTAAAAATAGCATTCATAGCTTTACTATTAAAAGCGGCTTCCTCCTTTTGAGAAGTTTGCCACTCACTCACAGGAGTAGTGGGCTTCTCCCATCCGTATTCAACGGAATTCCAAACTCTCTCATCTATGGATTTCAGGAAAGCTTTCATCCTTACTTTCCAATATGCATAGTTGTTACCATCAAAGTGAGGTGGAACAACAAGAGAGTGTCCGTGTTCCATGACAACAGGGGTCAAGGATCAGCTCAAAGATCAAAGGATCAAACAAAAAGCTACCCGCTCTGATACCACTTGTCAGTTCGTTTAGACCCCTTAAAACCAACAGATTAACCTAGTGAATTAGCAAAGTGATTAACTTAGGTAATTTAATTAAAACTAGGTTAACACAATTAAGCAAAAATAACAAAGCAGCGGAAAATAAACAACACAAAGATCTGATGACCCATGAAACCACACCGGTAACAACCTGGGGAGGATTTGACCTAGCTATCCTCAAGGTAAACTGAATCCACTATGAAAGAATCGAAGTTTACACAATAGACTTAGACCACTAACATCTTATTGCTACCCGAGTGTAGGAAACTTACTACCATGACCCCATGATAGCTCCGAGATCCACGGACTCCTTCTTTCTGGAATTCTTCAGCAAATCCACAAGCACACCTGCTTGTATATCTTTGTGTTCTCTTGATTCTGCAACTGTAATGATCTACACAACTCTTGACATAAATCTCAAGTTTGTAAACCCTAAGTGTATGTGAAGGTAAACACCTCTAGATCTCACAATGAGATTCACAAACACAGCAAAACAGAACTCTAAAAACGTGGCTAGGGTTTTCCCTTTTATACTTAGGGCAAAACATAAAACCCTATACATTAAAACGGGCTTGGGCTGAGTTGGAATTTTCTGCAGAAAAACGTTCTGCACGATTTTCGATCGATCGAGTCTAATTTTCGATCGATCGAGTCATACAGAAAGTGAACAGTACTTCTGCATAAAAACTCGATTCCAACTTTACAATAAGACCCATACTTTGAGCAAGTCTAACACACGACTAAACATTGTTTTGATCATGGTTTGCCAACATACAAATTGAAGTTCTAAATACATTAGTTCCTAATCTTTAGAACCTAACAGGTTTGTTGAGAGGAAGGGAAAAGATGGTCCCTTGATGCATGCCATTATTTCTACTGTGTTTTCTTTCTTCTTTTTACTACTTTCTATATTTTTTTCTTTTCTCCATTCTTTCTTTCTCAATTTCTTTTTTACTACTGTTTTTGCCGTGGGTCTCTCTTCTCTAAGCTTCTGCTACCTTCTTCCCTTGGGTGCTTCCTCTCTCCCTCTTAGGTGCCTCCCCCTTTGTCATCTATGTCTACTGCCCCTCTTTATAGTGGGCTGATTCATGAGATTTCTCCCTTTTATCCTTAAGGCTCCACCAACTGTTTTTGGTTTGTTGTGGGCATCCTTTCAGGACTGCCCACCAGCCCATTGGTTACCCGACCACTACCACTATTGGGTAAACCCAGTGTATTTTCTTTCTTCCATTACCCATTCCATGACAAAATCTCTCTTTGTTTTTTTTGCTGTATACCTCTACCTCTGGGTTCAAATGGATAAGAATCAAGGTACCTCACCACCTACCTCTATGGCATGCATCAGATGGTCCCAGCCATCTACTACCTCTTTTGGGTAAGATACCATCCTAGCAGGGTATATTTCAAAAGGAAGCTACGGTTAGAAACCAAAAATAGACCCCTTTTCCCCCTACCACCAAACCACACCTTCTGAGTTCCTTGACCATGGGCCCACCACCCTTGGCTGGGTATAGGTTGGTGGTGCTCCAACCATTGTGTGCCTACTCCACTACCTTTGGTTTTTGCCTTCTTTCATTCTCATGCCGTTTCTGCTGTAGCAGATTAGTTTTGTTTCGTCCTGCTGCATGTCTCTTCTGCCCATGTTTGTCCTTTGTGGAAGAGGGTATGGGCTCTTGGGCTTGCCTTGTTTTCTTTTGTCTTTTCTCTAATTTTTTTTTCTTTCTCATTCACGCATTTTCTGTTGCTGGCTTTTTCTTGTTTCTTCATGTGTTTCCTGCAATGTTTGTCATTTCCTTTGGTTTGACTTTTCTTTCTTTCACGCAGTTCCTGCTGCTAACACTTTCTGCTGTTCCTTGTTTCTTTTCATCCTGTTTTTTCATATTAGTTTTCACTCCTATCCTTTTATACAAAAGGAATTGGGCCTTTGTGGGCCAAATATTATTTACTGGATCAAAGGGTATTAGACCCCAATTAACCTTATTCTGCCAAAGCCATTTTGCTAAAGAATTGTATTTTGCCGCAGATTTGTTTTCTGTTACAGATCACTTTCCTTGCATTTCTTTCTTAGCCCAGGCGTAAGTTTAGGCTTTTGTTTCTTTTTTGTTTTTTCTTTGGGCCTTTCTTACTCTTCAGTCTTCTTGGTGGACCTTGCTTTTTATCGGGCTTTTTTTCTTATAGGCTTTTGGGTATGGATTTGCAAAAACGAGCATCAACAACGTGATACTATTCATGTAAAATAATAATTGTCATGCATTTGTATAAATTGTTACTCATTACAAAAGATTTATGTTTCATGCATGTATATATAACATTTAGGGACGGAGGTATCATTGGACTAAGGGGGGGGGGGGAATTTTATTAAAAAAAAATTATTATATAGACAAAACTTAGGTACAGTACCTTAGGTGTTGTTTCTTAGGTTCCACTCTAAAAATTCAGCCATGTGGCTACTTAATTAAAAAATACACTTTCATCCCATGAAAAAAATTTCACGTGGCAGAATCTTAAGAAGGGAATCTAAGAAACAGCACCTAAGTACTGTACCTAAGTCTTGCCCTTACTATATATGTGTGTGTGTGTGTACTAATTTTAGCAATTTTGTTTCTCTTAAACAATATCATTGATTCTTTTAAGCGTAAAGTTATACTCACAATTTTTTTTTACAACATTTTATAAATTTTTTTGGTAGCAAATTCTTTATTTATTTATTTATTTTTTTTGAGAATGAAGCAAATTCTTATTGGTTCGTATAAAAACCCACTACTCACATTATTTTTTTTTACTTATCAGTAACCACTTATCATATATCAGTAAATTATAAAAAAAAGCTTGTAGGCCTAGCATTTTCCTCATTTTAGTGACTATAAAAAAATTTGTAGATTTAAAATTTAAAACAAAATATACAAGCCCAAAAAAAAAAAAAGCTCAACAGCAAAAATTACCAATAATAAAACTAAAAAAAAATTAAGCTCAATTAACCAATTTTATCCAAAATAAACAACCTTGCCCTTTAAAAAATTCTAAACAAAAATAATTTTATCCTTACCCACAAAAAAAAAAAAAAAAAAAAACTCAATAACTAAGTAGTAGTAAAGTCAGAAGTTGAAACTGCTACACACAACTAATAGTAAAGCCGCTCCCCTAACTCAAAGTTCTGGCTTTGTCTCTAATAACATTGAAAACCACTTAAAAAATGAACTATTTAAAAAATTATAAAACTTATAAAACTAAATATTTTTTTTTTATATAAAGATAGAATTTCTACTCTAGCCTAATCTAAGTGTATATCTGTGCGAAACTCCCTCTTGGAGACTTGAACCCTGGCCTTTGCCCCCCACACCCTACACGTATTTATACTTATGGAGTGACCACCACACCAAAGGTGCGCGGTGGTACTAAATATATTAAGTAGTGCTATTACTACAAAACTGAATATAGTTGTTGATTCTTATATAAGCCACCATCAATTCTAAATTATCATTTATTTCTCACAACTCGCCACTCTAGAAAACTGCGAGTCAATTCAATAGATAAGGCACAGTTATAAACTTATGCAACATAACTAATTGCCGGATTAGGATCCGGTGCAAGACCTAGGGTATTGAATTGGGTGCAATTCACCCTATCATGTCTCACAAAAAAATTTTACTTTTTACTTTTTACATTTTTAAGTTTTATTTTTTACTCTACTTTAATTTTTTTCTTAACTTTTTTTAATCAATGGTTGAGATTGATAGTTGCAAAAAGAAACTTTCAATCTCAACCCTTCATAGGAATTGCATCAGGTGTAATACCCTAGGTATTACACCTGATCTCAATCCCTAATTGCCAGCTTGGTTTGCAGACTCTGCACCAATGGTATCCGCTAGATTCAAAGAGTGCTTTGTTACAAAATCACGTTCTTGGATAAGGATCAACTCTATCTATGACTTAACATGTTAATATAAATATTTTATTCACATAGCGGCTGCTAATTTTTATTTTTCACTCGGCACATTTCATTTTGTGAATCTCAATCTAGATTCGAGCATTTTTAAAGTGGATATCTAACTCATCCAAAAAAAAAAAAAAAAAAGTGGATATCTAAAATCGTGTATCATGAAATCTCTAACTACCATAGATTTGGAACATTTTTAAAGTGGATATTTAATAAAGTAGTATCACGTTTAGAGCACACGTGGAGTTTAGTACAATTGAGGCCCAACTTGTTCCTTTTTGTTGGTCAAACTTAGGGCGAGCCTATATTGGTTTTGGATCAAGGCGAGCCCTACACATTTTGTCACCCAACTTTCACGTGTTACATGCTTATATAAAAATATAGTGAACATGGTGATGTAGTCCGTCTGCAGCAGTGTGCGACAAGGACGGTTAGCTAGTGCGTATTAAATTATGTTAATATATAAACCCCCAACCGAAGCAAACTCACATAAAGTGCAGCCACAAAAATCCCAGCAATGGAGTTTTCTTCTTGGTTGGTTGTTTTAGCCATAGCATTACTAGCTGCTCAACTCTTATTATTCTCTAAAAAATCACATTTCCAATATCACAAGCGAAAATCTCCACCAGGTCCTGCACCTTGGCCTATCATAGGAGATCTAGACCTTATTGGTCCACTTCCTCACCAATCCCTTCACCAATTGTCTCAAAAATATGGACCTATAATGCAACTCAAGTTTGGATCCTTTCCTGTTGTGGTTGCCTCATCAGCAGAAGTGGCAAAACAATTCCTAAAGACATATGACCATGTCTGCCTCTAGACCCCAAACTGCTGCTGGCAAGCATACTACTTATAACTATCTCAATGTCACATGGGCACCTTATGGACCATATTGGCGTCAAGGGCGTAAGATATACCTCTCCGAGCTCTTTAGCTCAAAACGACTGGAGTCCTATGAGTATATTTGTGTCGAAGAAAGACGTGTTTTTATGTCACGCCTTTGCAGCATGTCAGGGAAGCCAATTATGCTAAAAGACCATCTTTCGCGTCTTACTTAGTATTATAAGCAGAATTGTATTAGGCAAGAAGTATTTTAGTGAGTCCAAAGATAAGAATTCGATAGTGACATTGGAAGAATTTCAAGAAATATTAGACGAGGTGTTCTTGTTAAATGGGGTATTGAATATAGGAGATTGGATACCATGGCTCGATTTCTTGGACTCGCAAGGGTACGTTAAGCGAATGAAGGCTTTAAGAAAAAGCTCGATCGATTCCATGACTATGTGTTTGACGAACACAAGGCAAGGAGGGAAGAAGAGAAGGATTTTGTGCCCAAGGATATGGTGGATTTACTATTGCAGATGGCTGATGATCCTAATCTTGATGTTAAGCTCACCTATGAGAGTGCAAAAGGGTTTACTCAGGTAATACAACCACCTTTCTAGTTTAATATTCTTAATTTTGTCTTGATTGAACTTTTCTTTTTCCTTTTTTAGAAAGGCATGTGAAAAGGCTTTCAAAATATGTCTTCTATCTATGTTTTGACTGTGCAAGCACACAAATTATATAATTGGCGTAATTCAGGCAATCCACAACAAGGTTCCAGTGAAACAGATCTTACCTAAGATACTTGGTTTTAATTAAGTCATAAGATGTCTACATCTTATTTTCTACAACCTCTCTCTCATGTTTGTGTGTATAGGTTACACTCAAAAGGGATTCAAAAAAGTTTGGCCTTAGCTTTCAAGTTTCAAGTTTTAGTTACCCCTAGTCATTACCATCAATTCACATTCTTTTAATTTTGTGCATCAAATTCAGGACGTAATAGCTGGAGGCACAGATAGCTCTGCAACAACTGTGGAATGGGCAATGTCTGAACTCTTAAAGCAACTACACCTCATCAAAAAGGCTACTGAAGAGCTTGATAAAGTAATTGGGAGAGACAGATGGGTGGAAGAGAAAGACATTCCACAACTTCCTTATATTAATGCAATTGTGACGGAGACAATGAGAAAGCACCCTGTGGCTGTATTGCTTGCACCACATTTCGCTCTTGAAGATTGCAATATAGCTGGTTATGAAATCCGCAAAGGTACTAGAATTTTAATAAACACATGGTGTATAGGGAGAAATCCTTTAATATGGGATGCACCTGAAGAGTTTTTCCCAGAGAGATTCTTAGGAAAGGATATTGATGTGAAGGGACAAAATTTTGAGCTTTTGCCATTTGGTTCTGGGAGGAGAATGTGCTCGGGTTACAGCCTTGGGCTAAAGATGATTAGCTCTAGTTTGGCTAATTTGTTACATGGATTTAACTGGAAATTACCAGACAATATGAAAGTTGAAAATTTAGGCATGGATGAAGTTTATGGATTGGCGACACCTAGGAAATTCCCACTTGTAGCAGTAGTGGAGCCTCGACTCCCACTTCATCTCTATTAGTAGTTTATCTGATATGCCAAGTATGGAGGATTTCTCATCTAAGTTGTTCACCCGTAGTGCTACACAATGGTGTCATATATATGCTCATAGTCATGTACCAAGGCTTTGCTTTATGCCCATGTCGTGTCATCTAGGGTGTTATGTCATATTTGAAACTTGTTAAGAACATATGTCATATAGAATTGGCTAATCTTTTGACAAAATGCACTTTACTTGTATTTGAGTAGATCTAGAATGTGTTTAATACTTTAAAGAACAATAGTTCAAGTCTAGTATTGAAGCCATGCAAATCTGTCCAAGAAACAAGAGAAGAAGTGTTGTTCATTAACGCTCGACAGATAGCTTGACAGATGTATCTATCGAGATTTAATGATAATTCTCGACAGCTTTCGATAGAAGCTGTATCTATCGAGAATTACGAAATTTAGATTTCCAAATTTGTTTTTCACGCATATCCAAGCTATTTGTGTAGGGTTTCTTTTCTCACAACCTTAGACATATATAAGGACTATTTTAAGGTCCGTCTAAGATGATGCAACTTGATGCAAAGTGATTATTCACTCAAATTGTGACTGGAGACAATTTACCCTAGTTCATCTTTCTCTTGTAGAAGTTGCTGTGTCTTTGCGTCGAGGGTTTTGTAACTAAGGAGCTTCTTGATCTTCATCGTCTAGATGAACTGAAGAACTTTGCAGCCAACATCTTTCTCAAGTTGGTGTATTAGTCATGTACTGGGATTCGTGCATCGATTGGTTAGTCATGTACTTGGAGCTGTGCATTGAAAGGAGAGATTGTCACTACATTACAAGTCCTATTATGTATTGGGGTAAGGGTTCAGTTGTAGGTTGGTATTAGGTACTGGGATTCTTTTTACTTGTAACCGCTTATTTTGATAATAGTGGATTCTCGGGAGTGGTGACTTTAAATTCACTCGGTGGGGTTTTGCCTCGATAGTTTTCCCTATTCATAAACAAATCACCCGTGTCAAATTTATTTCCTCTGCATTTAGTTATTTGGTAATTTGTTTGTGCTACCATGCGTATTGCATGTAATTGAATCTAATTAATTAACTTGGCTAATTAATTGGTTAATTTACCTAAGGGGTCAATACATTCTTGGCCTATTAAGTGGTATCAGAGCGGATACACTCTGATTAAGGTTAATCTTTGCTGTGTGATCCATTGACCCTTGTTTGTCATGGATAGAGGACAGTCTTTTATTATATCTCCTTTATTTGATGGCACTAACTATGCATACTAAAAAGTACGCATAAGAGCTTTCTTGTAGTCTTTAGATGAGAAGGTGTGGCAAGCTGTGGAGATAGACTGGACTAAGCCAAAGGAAGCGCCGGCTGATTGGGATGATGCTAAGATTAAAACGGAAAACTTCAACAGTAGAGCATTGAATGCTTTATTCAGTGCGGTCACCAATGAGGAGTTCAAGAAGATATCCTCAACTGAAACTGCTAGGGAAGCATGAACAATCCTCCAAACAACCTATGAAGGAATTAAGGCTGTTAAGGATTCAAAGTTTCAAAGGCTTACCACGAGCTTTGAAGAGATTAAGATGGAGGATGATGAGTCGTTTGATGAGTTCTATGCCAAGCTGAAGGACATAGTGAACTCTGCCTTTAATTTTGGGGAAACCATTCTTGAACCCAAGATTGTAAGAAAGATGTTCAGATCTCTTCCGGAGAGATTCCATGCCAAGATCACCACCACTGAGGAATCAAAGGACATTAACCAAATTCCTTTGACAGAGTTGGTTGGTAACTTGGAAACCTATGAATTGGGTTTGACTAGGATTGAGAAATCAAGTAAGAGCAAGAGCATGACATTGAAGGCCAAAAGCAGTGATACTGATGAGTCTTCTAAAGATGAAGATTCTAAGATGAAATCCAATATCACAAGGTAATTCAAAAATTTCATGAAGAATGCCAATGCAAAAGGATTTGATAAAGACCGCAAGCAGTCTAATTTATCTTAGTTCAAGAACCAAGACAAAGGAAAGAAGGATGCTAAGGAAGGCGGTCAGTACACTGTTCCCTCTGGACCAAGTTGCTTCAGATGTCAAGGATTTGGACAAAATGAAACAAGAATGTCCAACTTATCTCAAGACCATTAGGAAAAACAAAGCCCTTGCTGCTTCTTGGAGTGACATCAAGCCTGGGATGAATCAGATGACAATGATGATGAGGGAATCTTAAATGCCTTCACTGCCACAGTAAATCCTACTAAGGGGATTGTTAAAGAGGTAGATGAAGAAGAGGACTTGGTGGAGTCTAAGTTTGAGAAAATGAATAGGATGACATCTATACAACCTATGCAAGGTTGTACAAGGTCTCCGAAAGCTATGAGAAATTGTATAGGCTAGCCACCAAGAAGCTGAGTGATGTGGAACTTGATTGAGAAGAGCTTTTTATAAAGTTTGACGAAGATAATTAAACCATTAGAGCATTGCGGTTTGAGAACAATTTCTTGGTTGAGAGGATCAAGAAGCTTGGAGCAGAACTATCACAGGTTAAAGCTCAATTGGAGAGGACTTCCAGTGCAAAGCTTGATAAAATGCTTTGCTTTTAGAAATCTGCTTATGATAGAACCGATTTAAGGTATGATTTCTCTTCTCCTAATATTGCTTCTTCTAGTACTACTATGTTTGTTTCACCTGCTAATAATATTAATTCTGAGAACAATGATGTCAAAGCTAATCTAGCTAGTGAGAACATAGATAAGGGCAAATCTATCTTAGAAGCACTCCCTAAGCTTGAAAAGATAGTGATTAGAAACCCTAGGAATAAGAAGGCAAATAACCAAAAGTCTAAACAGAAGAAGCAGCATCTCTATTATCATTGTGGAGCTATAGGGCACTCGACTTAATTGCTACAAGTGGTTAACCACTCAACAAAGTAATGGTATGATCTTGTCCAGAAACCAGAATCAGTTTCCATCTTTTTTCGCTCCTTTTAAAACTCTTCTTAAGACCCTTGTGTTCCTTTCGAACTTGCACGGTTTCAATTCATCCCCTTCACCACTGGATCAAGGGTTCGCCAAACGGAAAGGTTCTTCCAAGGCGTGGAAGGAAAAAGGCTTAAAGTGATTTAGTCACTTCTCTCTCTCTCTCTCTCTCTCTCTTTCTCTCTCTCTCTCTCTCTCTCTCTCTCTCTCTCTCTCTCTCTCTCTTTATTTATGCATTACTTGTGTGTTTTGCTTTCTTGTTTTTAAGTCAGTCTATTTTTATAATATGCTTTGTTTAACATGTTTTTGTTTGGTTGTTTTCAATTTTGCTTTATCTTGTTTTCATAAAAATAAAAACAAAAAAAATTCAAAAATTCAAAAATAAAAAAATACAAAAACAGTATGTATTTTGTGTACATTGGTACTTGTGTACCTTGGATGACCATTGAAATAAAATTTTCTAAATTTTGTATCTTTTGTAACTTAGATGAGCATCTCAATGCACAACTAAGCAAGTGAGCTTTGTGGCTCGTGTTTGTGATGAGTACGATTAAGTAACCTCTTGTACTTAATACTCATATCACTCTTTTTGACGAGAAGGACTAAAAAAATCCTAAGAGAAAGGCATAAATAACCATCTCACCACTAAAGCCTGCCAATCATGAATAACATCTGTATGCTTTGGCATAGCAAAATTATGATGTTTAAGCTTAACATAATTGAGTATTTTTTTTTTCTCTTTTATATGCCCATGCATGATATACTCAAAAGAAAAATATGCAAAGAAAATTAAAAACAAAAAGAATCAAAATGCTTTTAAATATGGTTGTAAGCGTGTTTCTAGGAGATGTGGGAGTTATAGGATGTACCTTGAAGGTAATAGTCCCCATCAAGCGATTGTGATTGTATTATGATTGTGTGTGAGTTAAATTGATTTTCTCATATCTCAAATCGTTATAACATGAGACACTCATGCAATCTTGTGATGTTTTTACACACAACACGTAACTTCTTTGCTACTTTTGATACATGTGCAGGTACAATGTGATTTGGCCATTATAAGGAATACATGTGTTAATGTATACTTACTAAACTGTCTTGGCTTGTTTTTGAAATATAAAATTGGTTAGCCTTGTTTAGTGTGTGTATGTTTGTGTGTGTTTTGGATCTTGAATGCTATACATTTATCTTCTTGAGAGATGTTTTTGAGAGCTTAACATGTTGTTTGGATCTTTGGTTGAGTAGCTTGCTTGATTGCATTCATTTCTGTGTTTTTCTTCTCCTAGAATTTTTTTTTATCAAGCTCGACAGCTTCTCAACAGATAGCTATCTATCGAGACTCTTGGACTTCTTTTTATTGAAAGATCTTAACGCATCTTCGATCCATCGAAGCTTTCTGGAATTTGTCTTGATAGCTATTCAACAGATTCTCTATCCATCGAGAAAGTTTTTGTCTAGCCGATAGCTTCTCGATAGCTTTTCGATCCATCAAGGTACTTTTGTCGTCGACAGATTCTCGACAGCACCTTGACAGATGTATCTGTTGAGAATTAGTGCTCGACAGATCTCAAATGATCCTCGATCCATCGAGACGCGATTTCTATAAATAGCTTCAGCGCAAAATCTGTTTTATTTCTCTCATTTTCTCTTCGATTGATAAGCTTCCTTTTCTCTCCCAAACACTTTTCCCTCAACCCCTTCATCTTCCCCACTTGGATTTCGGCCTAAACTTTGCATTTTTCCTCTGGTATGCTTCTCTAATCTTTCATTCTTTATGCATTTCACGCATTTAGACCTAGGTTTTGGGTTTTCTTGAAATTTTTTGGGGTTTTTTGAAAATCTTTGAGTATTTTGTGAAATTTTTGGGTTAGATTTTGCTTATATGATGTTATATGCTCATGCGTTGCATTTCATTTGCATTTTCACAATGTTTCATGCATTATAGATGTGTGTTTATATGATGAAACTTGTGTGCTGTTAGGATTGGATTGGGTTGAACCTATGATGAAATTTTCTTTGCACGTCACATGCTCATGCATACGTACCTTTTCATTTCCATAATTTGGTACTCTTTGTAATGGTGCTATTCTATTTGTCTCCTTTTTTATCTCTCTCGAATAGTCTACGCATGGCACCTAAGCGCAAAGCCACTCCATCTCATAACCTTCTTCGTTTCAGGGCATCTTTTTATGATCCTACTCCTCTTCACATCCGGTTTTGGGTGGAGAAGGCCTGTCAGGACTTTTCGAAGAACTTTTCCAAACGTGGCATTCATTTGGAACGCTGCGAGATTCTATTGGATTTTTTTGATACCCCACAGTCGGGGATGGGAATCTTTATGTGAGATACTCGTGAGTTGTCCCACAGTGATCATATAGGAGTTCTACTCCAATATGCACGATTTCGATTCCTCTGTACATCAATTTATTACACATGTTTGAGGTACACGTATCATAGTTACTCCGGAGCTTATCTTCGAGATGCTGCATGTTCCGAGGGTATCGCATCCTGATTACCCCGGATGTCCACATCTGAGGATTGTGTCCAAAGATGAACTTCTGTCTCTCTTTTGTGAGACACCTTCTTCATGGGGTGATCGTTAAAACACCTTTTGCTCCAGCTTTGCAAAAGGTCCGAGGTTCCTTAATATGGTAATGACATTCGTTCTCCATTCATTGTCTCACTATAACTCCATGACCAAGCCTCGTGCTCACCTTTTGCTTTCCCTCATTGAGGACCTTACTATAGACTTTCCCTCTCACTTCATTCTCTCCCTTATAGATGTTTATAAGGATACGGTGACCCATGATAAGCTTATCTTTCCTTCTACTATCACGAGGATCATTCGCCATTCCTCTGTCTCCTATCCCGAGCCTGCTCATTTCACCATCATGGGTGCCATTAGTGTGGCGTCTGCTTGATGGAGCGAGGCCTAGCTTCGACTAAAGCAGCCATGGATCGATATGGTGACTCCTCTAGCCCATTCTACTCCATCCACCTTTGCTCCTTCTTTTTCTTCTTCTTCTTCTTTTTCTTCTTCTGCGGGTGGTGTGACGCTAGAGGCCGTCATGGTGCAGCTTGAGTGTATGGATGCTCGCCTTGATACAATCACTACTAAGTTGTATCAGGTGAACACCCGTGTTAGTCGTATCGCACGACGACAAGCTCGCATGGGTGGCTTTACCGCGTCTCCATATCCATAGGCTTTAGAGGACGAGCATGATGATGATGGCTCCGGTGATGATGATGATGATGATGATGAGGATGAGGATGCTAGTTCTTCTGGTGATGAGGAGATTATCACTTCTCAGTGACTTGCCCTTTGTCATTCGTGCCAAAATAGGGGGAGTAGTTTTGGTATGAGAGTAGTCATGTACTTAGGGGGAAAGTTAGCATAGGACATTTTTTTTTAGGGGGAGTGTTTATACTTTTGAGGGATGTAGTGAGGATTTATGTATTCTTTTCTTTTCTTTCTTTTTAGATATATTATCCTTCTGTGCATTGGCCTTGTGACCATTTAGTGATAGCAAACATTGTACTCATTTATCTTATATATATATATATATATATATGATGATGTTGTTATCCTTTCACCTATCTCTCCATGTGTTGTTTCTTTTCTCTATTTATACACATGTTTCTTTATGTATGCAATGTTTTATTTCTGTTTCACACTATGATGCCTTGATGAGTTTTGTTTAAAGTGTTTTAGAAAGACAGGTTGTCAAAATCTATCATGCCATGAACTCTTTTCTTGCAAAGTTTTTAAAGAGTTTGTGTTAGGATTAGATTTTATTGCATTCAACAAGTGATTATGAGTTGAGTGATTTATAACTTCTCTCATACTTCATTTTTTGTTGTTGTGGTTTTGTCATGGATTGTCAAAGGGGGAGATTGTTAGGACATATGTGAAACTTATTAAGAACATATGTTATATAAAATTGGCTAATCCTTTGGCAAAATGCACTTTACTTGTATTTGGGTTATTTAGGATGTGTTTAATACTTCAAGGAACAAGAGTTCATTTCTAGTATTGAAGCCATGCAAATCTGTCTAAGAAATAAGTGAAGAAGTGTTGTTCATTAAAGTTCAACAAATAGCTCGACAGATGTATCTATTGAGATTTAATGTATAATTCTTGATAGCTCTCGACAGAAGCTGTATTTATTGAGAATTACAAAATTCAAAATTTCAAATATGTTTTTCACACATATCCAAACTATTTGTGTAAGGTTTCTTTTCTCACAATCCTGGACATATATAAGGATTATTTTAAGGGCCGTCTAAGATGAAGCAACTTGATGCAAAGTGATTATTCACTCAAATTGTGATCGGAGACAATTTGCCCTAGTTCATCTTTCTCTAATAGAAGCTGCTGCTTCCTTGCGTCGAGGGTTTTGTAACCAATGAGCTTCTTTATCTTCATCATCTGGATGAACTGAAGAACTTTGCAGCCAACATCTTTCTTAAGTTGGTGTGTTAGTCACGTACTGGGATCCGTGCATCGATTGGTTAGTCACGTACTTTGAGCCGTGCATTGAAAGGAGATATTGTCACTACATTACAAGTCCTATTGTGTATTGGCGTAGGGGTTCAACTGTAGGTTGGTATTAGGTATTGGGATTCCTTTTACTTGTAACCGCTTGGTTTGATAATAGTGGATTCTCGAGAGTGGTGACCTTAAATTCACCCGATGGGGTTTTGCCTCGGTGGTTTTCCCCATTCGTAAACAAATCACCCATGTCAAATTTCTTTTCTGCTGCATTTAGTTATTTGGTGATTTGTTTGTGCTACCACGCATATTGCATGTAATTGAATCTAATTAATTAACTTGGCTAATTAATTTGTTAATTTACCTAAGGGGTCAATACATTCTTGGCCTATTATAGGGTTGTTACCTTATCTTGTTCTTTGTCTTAGGCCCTAGGTCCATTTTTGTTTGTCTAGGGGCATTAGGCCCATGTCTTGTCAAGGTTTTTCATCTTTTGGTGTCTTCATTGTCGTAGCTTCTAGTTTCTTTCTTTTAGGTCTTGTCTTTCTTAGGGCTTGTCTAAACTTTGTGGTCTCATTCTAGGGGCATGGTTAAGCGGGAATTGAATGTAAAATTTATTGTAGGCGATCTTCATAAAACGTTTCCCATAAGGATAAATCTCTTGTATGTGACCCATCATTGCTCCTAAAAAGAATCTTGCGCAACCATTTTGGTCTAGAACTTCTGATAATCATCTCATAAGAATTGATCTTGCTTCTGTTGACCAAATGACATCAAGTGACCAAGATATTTTGAAGAAGATGGAAGAAATGATGGCAAGGATGATTGCTCCTACCATTGAGAGGCTTCACCACCTGGAGGATGCTTAGGCAAAGAAGAAGAAAGTAGTGCAAGAACCTCCAGATGAAGACTATCTTTGATGATGATTTTGAGGAAAGAGAGGTTGAGATCAACAAGAAACCTAAGAAGAAAGAAAAGTCAAAGCAAACCAAAGATATAAGTCAAGAAATTGAGAAGATGAAAGGTATGCTTAAGAGGTACCAAGGTATGGAGAACTACATGCTTGGTATTGAGGGATTGTGCCTATTTCCTAATGTCCAACACCCCCCAAAGTTGAAGATGCTAAAGATGGATTCTTTTGATGATACTGGAAATCCCAATAATCATTTAAAGCAATATGTTCTTGCCACAAAGCCTCTAGGTCTTACCAAGGAGTAAATCATTTTGTGTTTCCCTCGAACTCTTTGTGGTGCAGCCCTACAATGGTATCTCTCCTTGAAAAATGCTAAGATGAATGATTGGAACAAGATGGCTGAAGCTTTTGTGCAACAATATTCATACAATGTTCAATTGGATGTGAGCCTTAGAGACTTGGAGACTACAAAGCAATTGACCAATGAGTCATTTTTTGATTTTCTGATGAGGTAGAGAGGGAAAGCTTCTAAGATGCCTAATCATCCTAGTGAGAAAGACCAAGTGAGGATGGTCATGAAGAACATTCTACCTACTTATGGGCGCCAACTTCCACCAATTCCTTTGAAGACTTTTGTTGATTTGTATGATGCAAGTATACAAGTGAAGGATGCTATCAACAGTGGACGTATTGAGAAGAGTGATGCAAAACCTTAAAAGAAGTTTGGGGTAGGGAATTTAAGTAATAGTGGTGTCGACTCCCGGCCTCGGAAAACAACAGAAACGGGGGAGACCCGCCTTCGTCATCATGGGCCTTCGTTCAACCACCCACCATAGTGACAACTCCCGCGCGTGCGGGGGCCTGTTGGAGGCCCCTCCCTTGAAAGAAATTTACGAGTGTGCGTGTGTGTGGTGTGTGGCGTGGTTTGCGTGGGGGTTTGGGTGCTCTCTCTCCCAGTGGAGGAAGGTAGGTCTACCTTTGGTGTTATGGCAGGATTCTGGGCCAAATTTTAAGGGATTACCAACGGTAAGTGGAGTCGCCACCAATCATTGGGTTTTTCTATGGTGTGATTGGTCACCTATTTTTATTTGATCTTATTACCAATCCTAGATTAAGAAAAAGGGAATTTTTCCTAATCTAACGGATGGAAAAAAATCTTAATTCTAGGTCTGGAAGTTTGGTTATGTGTGGGGAAGGTATTAGGCATCCCACAGCGCCTGTCCAAGGACAATCCTTTTTTTTGATAAAACCTTAATTTTTGGAGATTGGCAGTAAAAACATGATTTCGGCATTGGCTTTTAGGGCTTTGCATGCATAGGAATTCGAGGTTTAGCTTTTGAATGGGTATGGTCCTAATCTGTGCTTTCATAAGGTGTTGGGGAGGAGTGCTAGATTTCCACGGTGAAAATTCGGCGATATGACACCTTACTTTCACAGCAGAAATTAGGCATCGCTTTGCCTTAGGTAACATGGACGGTGACAATCACACTGGACGGGGCGGGCAGGTATATATACACACATACATCATGCACAATGTAAGCACACAGAGCAGGGAAGTAAATGCCTACATCCCTAGAGTATGGCCCAAAATATAGATGCAGAAAAATAAACAAGGGTCGCCATACTCTAGAGATGAGGATGAATGGTGCATGACATGATATACCTAATACAACTCGTCTATGAGAGAAAGGGAGGAGGAAGAAAGTGGTTTAAAAAAGTACATAACCAAATAGGAGAAGCTAAACTCGTAAATCTACAAAACCTAGACGCTTGGCTCATATCCTCATGCTCGCATTCTTGCCCTTTTTGCTTGCACCTAGGAAAACGTGCCTTAGTTCCATGCGTCCTCACTCCATGTGTGTACATGCAAAGGCAAAGACAAGAAACTAGCAGACAAGAGATGGAAGGAAAAAGATGCAAAGAGCGTATGAAAGAGGCATAAAGCAGATAAACATGATAATCATGGCAAGCCTAGCATATGGCAGGAGACATGGCAAGCAACAAAAAATAAACAAATGGACAAGAAAGCGAGAAGGCAAATAGGCAAGCAAGCAAACAAGAAAGAAAACAAGCAAGCAAAAAGGCAAACAAAGGTGGTGTCTACGAGGGACAAATGTAGGTTTGGATCGAATGATCGTAACGTCATTGGGTTGAAGTACGGATGACACACTAGCAAGCAAGACTCATGCATGAACATGCAAGCAAGCGTGTAAAGATGCATAAAAAGCCAACGGGTGGCACAAACAAGCATGGCAAGCATATTATCGCACAAACCAGAAAAGGGGAAAGGTATGCATAAAGCAACTGGCATTATGGCGATGCATCCTAAGTGGTTACATGTGCATAAGGCCTCGTGGGCGTCGAATGTAACCACATAACCACAAATCCGTGGAGGGCGTCTAGCATGGCAAAGCCTAGAACTAGAGAGGCTAACACAAGCATAGAGCATAGAAGCAAATAAGCATAGACATGTAAAAATAGGGTGATCCAAGCCCTTTGATGTGGGCCTAGGTGTATGGACAATGACAAAGACCATAGGGTCTATATCGGGTCTGAGCCAATAAGCCAAAACATAAGGAAGAAAGACAAAGTGACAAAAGGGCAACAATAGCACATGGTATGTCAATCATAGCCTAGGTCTAGGCAAATAAACATGGCATGGAGCACACAAGCATATGGAAAATAGCATAAAGCATGTAGAGAACATAGATCTAAGCACATAGGCATGTGAAAACATGGATCTGGACATATAGGCATGTGCAAGCATAGATCTAGACATATAGGCACAGAAACATGCATGTAAACATGTAAAGCCTAGCACATAAACATGGAAGAACATGAATCCAAGCATATAGCATGGAAACAAACACATAAAACACATAGATCCAAGGCATAGCCAACAACATCATACAAGCATGTGAGCATGTAACCCTAACATCAGCCTAGAAAAAAGAGAGGAACAAAGCATAGGAAAACATGGCATAGGGTGTGAGAGACCTCGAAAAAAAAGTGTCCCTCAAAAAAGAGATTCGGGTACCTTTTAGGGCACCTCTCTTTTTGGGTAAGTGGTGTGGAGTCCCCATTTATTTTTTTATACAAAAAAAAAAGAAAAAAAAAATACAAATACATGGCTGAATTGTTTTCTTCATTGATTGAATAAAAAAATTATATATCTTGAAAAACTTGAAAATTACATAGCTTTGGGTCCTAGTTACAATCTACCAAATAATTACATGGCTTTTGTCCTAGTTACATCCTACTCAAAATAAAAAGTAAAGACAAGGCTAGATCTTCTACCAATGACCTAAATCCGGAGGCTAGGTTACAGAATGGGAAGGTGTTAGGCACCCATTCCGTTCAGACACAGTCTGGGCTTCTAGACTCTTCTGACCAATGTACCATTTTATGCATGTCATGGATGATAGTTGAACATGTGAATTAAAAACTACACCACAAAAATTTATTTATGAATGAAGTCTCTTCTTTTGTTTTAAAAAAATTTAGGTCTGTTTTAATGATTAAAAAAATGATTTTTGATTTGTCAAAATACTAGATCTATTTTGTAGTATATAGAAAAAGTGGTTTTTGGAGATAAAAGTTCAGATCTGTTTTTATTACACGAAATAAAATTTTTGATTTGAAAAATATCAGATCTGTTTTTTGAGAACTAAAAAAAATGGTTTTTGATAACAGAAAAATTAGATCTATTTTTTTTATATGTTTTAGAAGAATGAAAAAGGTTTTTTTTTTTTTTTTTTTTTTTAAGAAGAGAGTTTCACTCATAATTTAAATTCATGTAACAAACACAAACATAATAAGGTTTTATCTTTTCCTTTATTTCAAAGATTTGCATGTATTAAAAATTGAGATTTGTATCTTATGAAAGATACAGATCAGTTTTGATTTGAAAAAAATTTAGATCTGTATCTAAGGAAGATGCGGATCCCTTTTATTTTCAAAAAAAATTCAGATCTACATCTAAGAAAGATGTAGATCCGTTTTATTTTTAGAAAAATTCAGATCTACATCTAAGAAAGATGCAGATCCATTTTATTTGGAAAAAAAATTCAGATCTGCATCAAAAAGATGCATATCTATTTTATTTTGAAAAAAAAAAAAAACAGTTGACTACATGCAGATCTTTAAAATTAAGAAATAAATTATATCAACAATAAAAGAATCAAGAACATATTTTCATGAACTAAATTGATCATGGTAAAATATGAATATCTAAAACGATTAAACATGCATCATCATGATAAAGAAAAGCGTAAAAGCAAAAGGGTTAGAAAACAACCTCTTGCACGAGCACACTTTGTTCTTGAAAGGATGTTTTAGGGTTCAAAGAAATTTGTTCAATTCTCTTTGAAACCTAAAAACCCTAATTTAAGCAGGAACACTTAGAGAAGAGATCAGAAAATATGGGTGATTTGAGAGCCTAAAACGTATGCCTCTTAGAGCATAGCAAAAAGGTGCTGAATTATGAGGTTCAGTCTCTATTTATAGAGGTCAAAGGACTCTAAAAAATAGGTATGGATGATTAGGGTCTGAATCTGGATGCATCCTTTTGCAAAAAGGTTGAAAAAGGTGTGCCTTATTGTGACTCGAAGGTCGTTGGGCCAAAGCCGACAAGGAGAAAATTCGGCCCTTTTAGAGTGCCGTTCGGCACTCCAAAAGTGACGAATTGCCCTTTGGACTTCGAACACTCTTTTGTGTTCGGGTGCCATTTGGACTCCTCTTCTAGGGTTTTTTGGCTGGTCCTTGTACCTAGATGCGTTTTTATCCTCCATCTATGAATTTTTTTTAATCTCTTTTTTAGATAATTCAGGCTATTTCAGAATAATTATCTTCAACAATTATCTTGTGGATAAATCCCTTAAAATAAATCTTGATAAAGTTCAGATTATCCATAAATTTATTGTTATCCAATCACCCTTTTTATTCCTATGCATGCAATCCTATTTTTAACATTAATTATCAACCAATCACAAAATTATTTAATTTATGTTAATTGCTTAACCAATTAGAATTAATTTAAACTAATCATGTGTGGTCGACTTTACCTAGACACTATGCGTGCTGACTGTGCAAACTTAATCATGTGATATCTTTCGATCCGATGATCCGAATTGAAAACCGGAAACACCATTGCGATCGTTAGAATCTCAAGATCAAATTTATGATATGTAACGAATGACATGATGCATGTAATACAAAGACAAAATGATGTATGTAATGCAAGAACAAATTGATGCATGTGGTGCAATTATGATTTTTGGGGTACATGGATGGTCATTCGGGTCATTCGAGTCATTCTCCTTGATTAAATCGTGGGTGCAAAATTGAGTGTCTACAGAATGCCCCTCATTGACAGAGCTTGAAAAGCGAATGTCAATGTAAAATAAAGACACTAATTTTAGCGACTATGATATAATAAGGTTGAACTTTCAAAGATTACCTAGCCCTCGAACCTAAAATCTTGGAACATAGAACTAGCCTTATCTTTTGACAAAAAAATGAAAATACGGGACTTAGCTGGTAGTTGATGACTCTGGACATGATTCTTGGCAATTGGGGTGACCAAAGGACTTTTCTATCCTGATCTTGAAAATGGAGTTGTCTGGAATGACAATCAAAGGTCTTCTTCTACTTTGATCTGGAGTTACTGGAATGACGATCAAAGGTCTTCTTCTACTTTGTTCTGGATTGGAATGATGATCAAAGGTCCTTTTCTACTTTGATCTGGAATTACTGGAATGACGATCAAAGGTTCTCTTCGACTTTGATCTGGAATGGAATGATGATCAAAGGTCCTCTTTTACTTTGATCTTGAACGGAATGACGATCAAAGGTCCTCTTCTACTTCGATCTGGAATGGGATGACAATTAAAAGTCCTTTTCTACTTCAATCTAGAATGGGATGACAATCAAAGGTCCTCTTCTACTTTGATAATTTGGATTTGTTGAAATGGTGATCAAAGGTCTTCATCTACATTGATCTGGATTTGTTGAAATAGCGATCAAAGGTCTTCATCTACTTTGATTTGGATTTGTTAAAATGGGGATCAAATGTCTTCATCTACTTTGATCCGGAGTTGTAATGACGATCAATGGTCTTCTTCTACTTTGATCTGGATTTGTTGAAATGGGGATCAAAGGTCTTCATCTAATTTGATCTAGATTTGTAATGTTGATCAAAGGTCTTCTTCTATTTTGATATGGAGTTATAATGACGATAAAAGGTTTTCTTCTACTTTGATCTGGAAATGTTGAAATGGGGATCAAAGGTCTTCATCTACTTTGATTTGGATTTGTAATGTCGATCAAAGGTCTTCTTCTACTTTGATCTGAAGTTATAATGATGATCAAAGGTCTTCTTCTACTTTGATAATTTGAATTTGTTGAAATAGAGATCAAAGGTCTTCATCTACTTTGATCTGAATTTGTTGAAATGGCGATCAAAGTTCTTCATCTACTTTGATCTGGATTTGTTGAAATGGGGATCAAAGGTCTTCATAAACTTTGATCTGGATTTGTAATGACGATCAAAGGTCTTACTTTGATCTGGATTTGTTTTCTGCAAAAAGTCAAAATTTGGAGTTAGACTTTAACTGATAGGTGCTTTGTAGTCCCACTATTTCTAAGATGTGTCATTTGCTCGCTCTTGATTTGAACTTTACCAAGAAAAGTTTAATTGACAAAAGATTTTTCTTTTGAGAAACATTTGATTTTTTGAAACTTGGAAGTTTTGAAATTTTTATTTCAAATTTTGAGACTTTGGAACCTAAAATTTTTTCTTGAAATTTGGAACTTAAAATCTAAAATTTTGAGCCTTAGAATTTTGAAAATTAAGGTTTGGGATTTTGATCATGAAATCTGAGGTTTGAATTTTTTTTTTTTGAAAACTAAAGATTTGAGTTTAACATTTGGGCATTGAGAATGGAAATTTGAAAATTTGGGAATGAAAATTTTGAATTGAAAATTTGGATTTTTAAAAGATACTTAAAAACTTTGAAAATTTTTTTTTTTGGGGTTGACTGAGTCAACTTAGTTTGACTGAGTTGAGTCAGCTTTGGCTGAGCTTAAATGTGTGGGGGCTGAAATTTTGGCCCCCCACTTCCCTTGGTCTTTTTTTTTTTTTTTCCATCCTTCTCTACCTTTCTTCCTCCATTGTTCCTATTCACTCTCTTCTTCCCCTTGGATTTTCTTCTTCATCTCATCATTTCTTCTCACAAAAAACACTTTTCTAAACTTCTCAAGTTTCCCTCATCCATCTCCATCAATATTTCTCTAGATCCTTGTATTTTTAGAGCATTTTCATCACACACCCATTTTGGTGAAAACCCATCTTCCAAATCCATTTTTCTTTCATCAAGATGGCTTCTTCTTCCAAAGGAAATTCTTTTCTTACTTTTCATGATAAGAAATATGATCTAACATTTAATTGGCATGAAGAGGATGGACTTCTTTAAGACCCTAGGATCCATGCTCCATATTGTCATGTAGACACCAAGGTGAGTTTTTCTTTGGTTTCTTTGCTTGGAAAAAATGTTGTTGCATTTTTTATTGAAAGTTTCATGGTGAGATATTGTCATTTGGTTATTTTGAGATTTTGGGGCATTGTGTGGTTGATCATGTTTGGAAATGTTGGCTTTGGAGCATTCTTGAAGTGTTGTTTTTTCTTTGATCATGGTGCAATTCGGAAAATGTTGGTGGCTTATGGAATTTTGACAATTTAGGTAGATTGTGATGTTGTTGGATGAAATTTGGTTTGAATTTTGGGAGTATTGGCATTGTGAAAAGTTTGTGTTATGGACATGGCAAAATTTTGCGGGTATGTGCATGAACATATTTGTGGAGATGGGCAAATTTTGTGGGTATGAAATTTTGACTTATGGAAAAATTTTGTTGGATATGTGATGTTGATTCTTGGAGAATATGTGTGGTTATGATTTTGGCTATGTGAGAGTTTATTTGAGCATGAACTTGTAGGAATTTTTATCTTGGTTATGTAGGAATTTTCTTTTGTGCATGGTTAAAAAAAAAGTTGGTAGTTGTGTATGGATATGTGAAAATTTTTTTGATTGTGTTGAAATTTTGGTGGGGCATTGATTTGATTTGTGGTGGTCAGGCATCGGTTGTGAGAATATTTTTTATGGAAATTTTTGGTCATGTAGGTTTTAGTTATGGAAGTTAACGAGTTGAACTTTTATGTTGCAGAGTCTCAAGAGTCGACGTAGTCTCCAAATGTTAAAAAGTGCATGGGCAGCATTGTCTCCTAGTATCAAAAGCATTATCAATGAAGAAGGCTTTGGCACTTTCTTCGAATCTTTGTTGAATCATGAGATGCATGAATACAAGGATCTTCAGTTACTTCTCGCCTTGGCTAAACGTTTCTGGGACACTACATGTACCTTCCACTTTCCATGCATTGGAGAGGTAATGTTGACACCTTATAACTTTTCTATTATTACTGGTCTGAGGTTGGGTGGTGAAAGAATTCTTGTCAATGTTCCTTTACTTTAGCCGAACTCAAAAAACTTCTAGGTGTAGCGCCTTCTAGAATGAGGAGTAACAATATCCCTTTGTGTTGGCTATATAAAAATATTCCTCATTGTGAGACTGCGGCAAAATGTGCTCGTATGTTCATGCTTCTTTTCGTTGGAACTTTTTTGCGTGCAGATTTAGGCAGCATTGTGAATCTACGCTACCTAGAAAGATTGAAAAGAGTTGGACAAATCCAGAATTATGACTGGGGCGATATGGCTTATGCCACTTTGATGCACTTCATGACCTAACTCTCTAGGTGGAGTCTTTCAAGCTTGGGTGGGGCTCCATTTGTATGGTAGGTGAGGTTTGGAAATTTTTTGGCTATGTATAAGCTTTGGGAAATTATTTTAGTTTTGTGGTAATGCTGCTGAGGAGTTTTTAGTTCTGGATGTATGAATATTTTGGAATGGGTCATGAAACCCGGGATGAAGTTGCTAGTATTTTTCCTAGATTTCTCCGTTGGTTGCCTCAGTATTGTTTGTCAGCGACCTCTTTGGAAATTTGGCGCTTGGTGATTGACAATTTGACTGCTGATGGCATGAGTCTTTCTTCTTCTTCACCTCTTCAACTTTTGTTCGAGATCTTTGGCACTTGGTTATGGTTTGAATTTTTCTCATTCTGGGTTTCTTTGTGATTCTTCTGATGAACTTAGATCCTTGGGCTGGATGTGAGGGGTATGTAGAGTGTGAACGGGTTTTGGAGCTGAATGGTTGTCAGGCATTGTTTGAATGTGGGCATGGAAGGTATTGGTATCTTGGTGATCGGGTGTCACCTCAAGTTCGTTATGTGTATCCTCCTATAGCAATTCCAGTTTCTCCTTGTCCTTCCATTCGGTTAACTGACTTTCTGACTGATGAAGAGATTGCTCAGGCCCGTGTGGGTTTTGTTGTTCCAAGAACAGCAGGATCTTATTCTAAATTTATTAAAAATCGTCTGCAAGGTTTCTTGGCTGGCCAAACGTACTTCTTTTCCTTTCTAAAGTCAAATCTTCATTTTGCAAATTACTTCCATGTTTCTTCTTGGTGACAAGATTTGCATATTGGATTTTCAGCCTCCACCTTTTGAAGGAGAGAAAGATAAAGAGGAAGAACTTCCTTCTCCTCATCATGCTGGTAGTTCTTCTAGTTCCTTTGCGGAGACTTATCCTCAATTTCTGGCATGGCAGTATGATGTGATGAATCCTGATGGAATGTGTAGTTCCATGCCTTTGAATAGGATAGAGCACGTACCGAATGTTCCTTGGCCCGATCTAGTGTGTTCTTGAATTTTCAATTCTTTGTCCTTATTTTCTTCTTAACTAGATGAATGGCTCTTAATCTGGTAGAGTTGCTTCAAATTGATGTGGATCTTGTGGAAGAAAGCATGCGGATGATTGGAGGCTTGCAATCATTGGCTCGCACTCAGTTCTCCTAATATGTGTTCAATGATGTGAGCTGGGTATGCCATGTCACTTTTTGAGTATCTTTTGCTTGAATTATGCTTGATGGTGAAATTAACACTTGATTCTGTTGACTTTTCAGGCACATCGAATGGAAACTACTGACATTACTAGGAGAGCTTTAGAGGAAGGGATCAGGAGCCCCGAACTTAAGAATCGTCAGTACAATCCTAGCTTTTTTGCAAGTTAGGAAGGAAATATTGAAGGCGGCTCCTTTAGAGGTGGATCAAGAAGATCCTTACACAGGCGGACTCGAAGTCCCAATGATGTATAACTTGTGTTTTTATTTTTCCTGTAAAACAAAAGGAAGTGTTGCTTAGACAATCTTGTATTATTTCCATGTTTTAGCTCTTTGCCCTATGGATCATGTAGAGACTTTAACTAAGACAGGTTTAGAATTCACCTGATAAGATCTTGTAGTACCAATTTAAACTTACCTTGCTTGGCTCTGCTGGAATCTACACTTACTTAAGTGAGGTGGAGCCGAATGCCTCTAGTTTAAAAGGAATGCATGATTTTTGGAAATCTTGATGATGATAATTTTTTCCTTGAGAAAAATGATGATGGTCTCTTTTCTTTTGAAAATGTGTGAGGCATGGGCAAATGATGATGGTCTCTTTTCTTTTGAAAACAAATGTGTTTGATATGTCAAAATGTCCCAGTTTGATATATATATATATATATATATATATTTTTAGTGTCACATGGTCTTAAAAAAAAATTACTAGAGAACGTAAAACTGCATGGAATTGCATTAGTGTAGGACCGAGGGCCTGCGCCACTTGGCGAATGAGGAGTGCCGTTCGTCACTTTTGGAGTGCCAAATTGCATTGAACCACATCATGACGCTCACGCCATGGTGGGTCGACTCCTCACTCTTTTCCAATGCGCATTTCGCGTTTTCGCATTTTTTGAAAAACATTTACTTTGTTTGTGATCATGAATCACTGTCCTAGTCAGCTACAAACTCTATTAAACCTATTTCAAACCTGATTGGGAATTGATGTCGTTCATATAAATAAATCCTCCTGTGACAATTCTCTGCATAAAGGTTAGCAAAACACAATAATCATAAGCAAAAGTCATCCATGGCTAGCAATCAAATTTTTTCTCATCCAACAATTCATGATATCAACAGATGGGTTTGTAGCTTTGATTTCAGCACTAAAACCAATTTTACAACCTTTAAACTAGAGGGAATTAAGGCTTTGAGGAATGTCAAGATCAAGTGGGACTTCCTTCGTGCTGCTATGAAATTCTGGGATCTAAAAGATCATGTGTTTCAGTTTAACACTGCTGAACTCTGTCCGACAATTGAAGAATTTTCCGCTATTTTGGGCTATGACCTAAGCAGAAAATTTGTTGCAGTTTCTTGTGATCCTAAGCATAAGGAATCTTTGTCTGATGCTATCGGTCTTCCTACTTCCATTATTGATAGTATGATTGAAGGCCATATGGTGAATCTTCATGCGATTATCTCTCGGCTGATTGACCAACGCACTTATAGAGTCACCGACAATATGCAGAAAAATTTCGGTTTAGCCTTAAGTTTTGTGGGAAAATTTTTACTTTGCTCTGAAAGACATGATTTTGTGGATGCTCGAGCCACAAGTGTTGTGAATCAAATTAAGGACGGTGACAATCCTGTTTCTTTGATCTTGGTAGAAACTCTTTTAGGATTGGATGCTGTATTTTATGGTGGAGAAACTTAAAACTTCTTAAGGAGTCCTTTTAATTTGCAAATATGGCTGATGAAGCGACTGGATATGATTGCCAAGCCCACCATCGGTAATTATGGGCTTAGCAGTTTTCTTAGCAGGGCTGTAATCAAAATTGAGTGCCAAACTGAGAGTGATTGGGTGAAGTTTTTGGACAAGAAATCTAGTACTTCAAATTGATGAGACTGTTATTGGTGGAAGTGCCCACCTCCTTTATTGAGGTTTCCAGGGTTGGACCACATCTTCCTTGTTGGATTGCGGAGGGCAACTTTCTACAAGGGAGACAGACTCTTGAGGGAATTCAAATATGAGCAAGGAATGCCTGGTGGCAAAAGAAGAATACCTTTCTCTGATGTGGACACAAATCCTACTTCTGTAAAGAACATGCTATTGGGTTTAGAGATGGCTGACCAGGTGGACCAATCATTTGTCAAAGTTCACTTTCACAGGATGATTACAGAATATTCTAACTGGCTGATAGATAGGATTTTTGACAAGGGGGATGAAAGAATTGCTATGAGAGAACAATTTCTCAGAGACAACTAGGAAAGACTCGATGAAGACAACTATGAATTCAAAAGAAGAGTCAGGGATGATGAAGCACCTAACACAAAAGAAATTAATGACCAGAAGAAAAAGAAAAGACTGAAGGCAAAGTGACTTTCTTATTTTTTGGCTTTGAGCATGTTTATTTAGAAGTTGATGTAAAAACTCTTATTTTTAGGAATTATTTAGGGTTTGCAGGTTAGGGGTTTTGTTTAAGGTATAGGCTTTTTGGGGTTTGTGTTGTTCTTCATGGTTTGGCTTAGGCTTTGGGTTCTTGGATTTTGTGTAATGATATGGTTTAATGGAATCGTTAAATTTTGGTAACTTTGGAAAAATTCAGTTAATGGGCAAATGGTGGGTTTTGGGAAATTGTGACCGAACCAATGCATGGTTGCCTACGTACCCCCTTGATAGAAGGATCAAGTCATCATGTAGTTCATCGATTTTTTTTTTTTTCACCTTAATTTTTGCCTAGGCCGCCCTTTTGGGTTTTCAACCTAGCAGACTCTCTCACTCTCTTTTTCTTTTCTGCTTTCCTTTTGCGTAGATTGTCCTTTCGGGTTTTCAACCTACCTTTTTGTTTTCTTTCATTTTCTTTGTTGCTCTAATTTTTTCCTAGACTGCCCTTTCGGGTTTTCAGCCTAGCGAGCACTTTTTTGTTTGTTTTTTTTTTAGTCAAACCTAGGAAGGGAAATAACATAATTTACAACTGCCTTTGATGTGGTGCTTTCAGATTACTACCTTAGACATAGTATTACTTCAATTGATCCAAGTTGGTTGGCTCAGTAAAAGGGTTTACATCTAAGTCCATCAACCTTACTGCTCCCCCATAATATATCTGCTTAATAATGTATGGGCCAGCCCAATTTGCTTGAACTTCCCGTTTGCATCTTGAACCGGGGCTCGAATTGCTTTCAACACTAAATCCCTCAACTTCAAATCTCTGGTTCTCACCTTCTTGTTTAAAGCCTTCCTAAGCCTCCTTTGGTAACCTTGAATATGATACAAGGCCTTGAGTCTTTTCTCATCTATCATGCACAACTAATCATATCTTCTTTGTAACCAATCTACTTCAGGGATTTCACTTTCCAGTACTGTCCTTAGTGAATGGACACCTATCTTAATGGGAAGGACTGCATCCATCCCATATACCAATGAGTAAGGAGTGGCTCCTGTGGAAGATCGAATTGATGTTTTATACGCCCAAAGTGCGTAGGGCAACTATAGGTGCTAGTCCTTGTAGTTCTTTGTGCTCTTCTTCAAGATTTGTCCTATGTTTTTATTAGCAGCCTCAACTGCTCCATTACTCTGAGGACGGTAAGGTGAAGACTTGTGGTACTGAATGTTGAATTGTCGTAGCAGCTTCTCTGTTTCTCCCTTGAAATGCTGCTCATTGTTAGAGATAATTTCATGCGGTACACCATATTTGCAGATGATGTTGGTCTGAATGAACTGAGCAACTTTCTTTGAATTCAGGACCTTGTATGAGGCAGCTTCTACCCATTTAGTAAAGTAGTCAATGGCTACAAGTATGAATTCATAGCCATTGGATGTTGTTGGGTGGATCTTCCCAATAATGTCTATCCCTCATGTAAAGAAGGGTCAGGGTGATGTTATAGTATGTAATGGCATGGGTGACATGTGTTTCAAATCTCCATGGACTCGGCATTGATGACATTTTCGGACCTGAGTTGCACAGTTGGCTTCCATGGTGGTCTAGTAGTAGCCTTGTCTCATTATTTCCCTTGACAACATGTGTGCATTCATATGTGGCCCATAGCTTGACTTATGAACCTCTTCAATTATCTGCTGTGCCTCTTTAGTAGTTACACAAAGGAGATGAATTCTATCATATGATCTTCTGCAAAGTCTTTCACCACAAATAATGTAATTAGTAGCCAACCTTCGGACGGTCAATTGGTCATTTTTTCTGCATATGGTGGGTATGTCCAATCCTTAAGGCACTGTAGGATGTCTGAATACCATTCACCATCCCTATTCTTTCCCTCATCTTCTTCTATTGTCATGTATGTTAGGAAATAGACATGTTTGCATCGAATACAAAACATATGCAGTGGAAAATAAACGGATCTACTTCATTCGCAATTGATAACATGCACTATGTAGGTTTCAGAATATAAGAACAAGAGAGTGTACCTTGGTATGGTGAAATTCAAAACCAAAAGAAGTTCTTGGGAAGACTTTCAATCTTCACTCCAATTCCACTTGTTGCCCAAGATGTGTGGTCTCTCAATCAGTTTCCAAGGAGAGAACATGGGAGTGTCCAACACTCACATACAAACCATTTCATATTCTTTTTGAGATCTCTTGATGCAAAAACACTTATCAAAAAGACTTATTAAATTCTGTATGTTTCTCTCCTTATATATAACTGATTATCTAATTGGGCTAGCCTTTTGGGCCATTCCAATTGGGCTCTAGTGTGTGGCTTGGAGTGGGACCAAAAGGGAACAAATAAGACTCTAGCTCCAATGGGCATTGGGCTTTTCTGTCAACTCTTGACAAGTCCAAAGTTACCATTAATTATATTCAATACCACTATAAGAATATAATTGCACTCTAGGCCTTATTAATAAATTATATCCCAAGACTTTATTGTACATGCAACCCCTTCATTAAAATATTCGTAGCAATACAAAGTCATGAATATAAACTGCCACTTTGAAGATTACTACATCTTAATCCTTGAGTACCCGGTTTAATCCTTTATGTTATTCATCATATATTTATGAAATCCAATTCCATAAATATATACTTTAGTAACTCTTTACTAAAGTGGTTGGGCCCAACACTTTGAATAACCAATCTCATTAAACTTATCTCAAGGGAATATTTTATATCTCCGTTAAGAGATTATGAATTCCATCTTGAGAATATATGTTCCATCAACACTAAATGCGGCTGCCCAACATACTGAGGTTTTGACCGTAACTTATAGATCTCACTCCTGATATATCAAAGCAACCTACATCTCATGATCAGGTCCATTATTCTCTCAGGATTTAGAGTTGATGTAAATAGAAGTCGTGAGATTTATTATTCAATTGACAGTCGTTAGGAGAATAATAAATCTCACAGCGGTCCAGTTCAATATGTCTTAACTCTTAAAACATATCAACATACCAACTAGAAATCTCCATTTCCATGATCAAGACAAATCATCATAGTTGATATGTTATAGTCTTCGCAGATGAAACGCCCAATTTCATCACCGACTACGAACTAAACTTCTGAGTTTACAAAGAACTTGCAATTTATATCTTCTGTGACTAAATCACATAAATCGCTTACTATGCATCTCATGGACTAAGATAATGTCCCATTAGTTCATTTAGTCTCATATAATTAAACGATTTAATTATTTATGACATGTCAATAAATTGGATTTTAGAGCATAAACTCCAACAATGTAGTAGGTTGGTTCTTCTTTCAATTCCAACACTATCGGCCTGGCTTCATCTTCTTTCGGCCCATCTATCATGGATGCCATGGTTGCTTAAGCATCTGCAATTTGATTCTGCATCATTGGCACATACTGATATTGGATCTTGTTGAATTTTGATGCTCACTTCTGAGAGATTATTAGAGTTGAGTCTCCATATACCTCCAACTTCTTCACTCCTAGGCCTAAGGCCACTTGTAGACCTATAATGCAAGCTTCATATTCTGTGGCATTGTTGGTGGCAGGAAAGTTAAGTCTATCGGAAAATGGAATGTGTGTCCCTTTTGGTGAAATTAAGAGAACTCCAATTCCACTTCCGTTCTGATTTGCCACTCCATCAAAATACTTCTTCCATGATTCTACCCAATCCCCATGATATCTTCATCCAGAAAGTCCCTTTGGATTTCTTCAACTTCTTCAGGTGAACAATGGGCTAAATGATTAGAAATTGCTTTCCCTTTCACAGACTTCTGAGTCACATACTTAATATCAAATTCAGACAAAAGCAAGACCCATTTAGCAGTCTTCCCATCCTGCACAGGTTTTTCCATTAAGTACTTCAAAGGATCCATCCTTGCAATTAACAAAACCTTGTAAGCAAGAATATAATGTCTGAGTTTACGGGTTGTCCATACAAGTGCTACACATGTCTTCTCTAATGGTGAATACTTCTCTTCATAGGGCAACATCTTTTTGCTGATGTAGCAAATTGCATTCTCCTTTCTAGTCTCCTCTAGGTGTTGAGCAAGTAGAGCCCCCATTACCGTATCTGTAGTGGTGAGATACAACGATAATGGCTTTTCAGGTATTGGTGGGACAAGTATTGACAGCTTCATCAGATAACTCTGGATCTTCTCAAAGGCTTCTTGGCATTGTTCATTCCACACTGTTGGGACCTCTTTCTTGAGCAGTCAGAAGATTGGTTCACATGTCATAGTGAGTTGGGCTATGAACCTGCTGATGTACTTTATTCTCCCCAGAAATCCTGGGATTTCCTTTTCAGTTCTTGGAGGCTTCATATTTACAATTGTCTTGATTTTTTCAAGATCAACTTCTATTCCCCTCTGGCTTACCATAAACCCTAACAATTTTCCGGATGTGACTCTGAAAGTACACTTCTTTGGATTCAACTGCAACTTGTGAAACCAGATTCTTTCAAAGAACTCCCTCAAAGCCGGTATGTGCCCTTTACGATTTTTGGACTTCACGATCATGTCATCAACATAAACTTCTACTTCTTTGTGGATTAAGTCATGCAATAAAGTAGTGGCTGCACGATAGGTAGCACCAGCATTTTTAAGGCCAAATGGCATGACCTTGTAGCAGTATGTCCCCCATGGTGTAATAAATAAGGTTTTCTCCATATCTTCTGGGGCCATCTTGATTTGACTGTATCTTGAAGATCCATCCATAAATGAGAGGAAGGCATGACCTATTGTGTTGTAAACCAGGACGTCAATATAAGGCAAAGGGAAATCATCTTTCGGGCTGGCCTTGTTCAGATCTTGAAAATCTACACACATTCTAACCTTCCCATCTTTCTTTGGTACCAGAACCACATTAGCTAACCACTCTTAGGAATCCAGCATAGTATTGTTTCTCCACTTCTTCCTTGATCTTGAGAGTCCACTCTGGCTTCATTCTTCTCAACTTCTGCTTGACTGGCTTCATGGTTAGATCTGTGGGAATGTAATGCTATATTATATCTGTATCAATCCTAGGCATGTCTTCATATGACCAGGCAAAGACCTCCTTGAATTCTGTTAACAGTGCCACTAATGCATCTTTCTTTGAAGTGGTTAGGGTATTGCCCATTTGGATCATTTTAGGCTCATCATTACTTCCCAGGTTAATAGGTTGGGTTTCTTCTTTTATAGGCTCTAGGTATCCATGTTTTAATTCCTTATTATTAAGAGTTTCTTTACCAATTTCAGAAATAAAAACATTCAAAGCCAGTAAATAAGCAGAATCAGAAATCATATTAAAAGGAAAAGAGTTCTCAACAGACTCAATAGACTCAACTAGAGCAGACTCAACTGGAAAACTATCACAAAGAAACTTGATAGGAATAGAAATACTAGCAGAAACAGACTCAATAGGAACAGAAACAATGTTTTTGGCAGGGGTGACTGGCTTAGCGGTCTTGATCCTTTTGATAAAGGTGACTGACTTGACAGTCTTGATCTTCCTCACGGAGTCCTCCATGGGGTGGGCGGCTCCCTCCCATGCCTAGTTCTTCAACTCGTTCGTGGCTTCCACAATGGCAGGTGGCTCCCAGTAAGGTCCTTCTTCCATCAGCATCAGTACTACGAGATCTACATCCATATAATTTGTAGCTTCTTCTTCAATCTCCATGTTTGTAGGCTTGTTGATCACAAAAGCATCTAGGCGTTCTATGCTATCCATCCATTCATCAAATAGGTCGTACTTGCCTCTGTTGCCCAAGTCAGTGGGTTGAGGGAGATGCTCTGGCTCACCTCCTTCTTCCCTTCTCTCCACATTATGTTCAAAATTCTCAAGTTTCATGATTCTGAGATTGTGGACCATCAGTTTTTGGTCTAGAGCAACCAGCTTGGCATTTATGTCATCCTCCTTTGCAGTATGTGGTGTTGGTGTACTTGGTTCTGAATCATAACATGACCCTAATTCTGGAACTTCTTTTCCATGCTTGTCATACCTGGGGCCAGACCTTGAGCTAACAGTAGTGACATCACTCCAATCTGAAAGGTGCCCATAGGGATACTCATCATGGTACATTTGATTAGCTTGTGCATTCTCCAGCACATTTATTAGTATGTACTGATCACTATCAGTATCGCTCCACCTTTTAGCTTCGGCATCGCTTTCAATGTCCTTATCATAATAGTCCACATCACTGTCATATTCCTCATAGAATAAGTCTGCATATTCATCTTCTTTGTCACTAGGGGGTTCATCCCAATGATCACCGCTGTACGGGCTATCATAACTTCTACTGTTGTTGTCATCCATTATTGGTGCTGCTGTCATCATCATCATCATGTCCACTATCACTGCTACTATTGTTACTACTGCTATCACTCTTGTTTTCACTTCCATCTTCATCATCACTAAGGGTTGTTCCTCCTTCCTCATCTCCATCACTGGCTCTTAGTTCATACCGACTCTTCGATGTATGCTGGCAGGCCTCCCAATATTCTTCTTTTTCTATGTTGTAAATATGATCTCCAAAGAGTGTAGTCATGGCATCAGGAGCCATGTGATCAGCCTAATCAGTAGGAACCCATGTTGTATCTTCCTTCAATTCTGGAACCCTATTATTGCAATCACATAGTATATCGAAACCGGGTACCATTGTCTTTGTTATAGGATCGAATCTCGGCTTTGGGAACCCCCAATAACATTGACTTTCTCTAGCTTTTACAAACTTCCCATTCAATGTAGGAGTGTAGGGTTTCTGAGGTTCTGGAAAACAAGGGAGTCCTTTTGCTTTGGCCTTGGCTCAGGCCATCTTTCTCACTTCCATCTTTAAAAAGTCATCATTAGTGGGCTTAAAGCCTAGCCCAAAAGGTGGTGTGGTAGTAGGAATTATCGGAACCTAAACAGTAGGCTTCTTTATAGTTCTCCCTAAATTCATCCCTGGAAAGTAGTTCATTCTCTTCATCATCGCTACCACATTGTTGTTACCATAAGGGACAAAGTCCATTGGGATCTTCTCAACTTCTTCTTCTCTTTTTTCAAAGTCAGGCCTCTAAATCTCGAAGCCATCCAAGGTCAATGGCTCTTTCTCGAAATCAATACCATAAATAGGTTTAGGCACAATCAGAGTATCCCCATAGATGGTTACAATAGCCCCATCATGTGGAAACTGAACCTTTTGATATAGGGAAGAAGGTACGGCTTCTGTGTCATTGATCCATGGTCGCCCAAGGAGCATATTGAAGCATGAGGCTATATTAAGGACTTGAAAATCCACCTTCTTGACTATTGGTCCTATGGCAAGCTCTAATGTTATGGTCCTCAAGACTTCTCTTCTACTGTTGTCGTATGCCCTCACATGTTGAGCAGTAGGCATAAAGTCTTCAATATTAAGGCCCAAGCAGCTTGCAATCTTCAAAGGACACACATTCAAGGCGATTCCGTCATCTATCAAAACCATTGGTATCCTCTTCCCCATGGAATCTACAGTGATATGCAAAGGGTCGTTGTGATGCTTCCCCTTCTTGGTCAGATCCTTGTCAGAATAGGAGATGGTGAGTTCCCTATATATGGACCCAATCATAGCATTTAGATCCTGGGAGGTCGTGGTTATTGGGACTTGGATTTGGTTGAGCAGGTCTACTAGGTTTTGATGGTGTTTGTATGAGGCCATGAGTAAACCCTATAAGGATATGTTGGCTTGTGTCTTTTGTAGTTGCTTGAGGACTTCATCTTCCTCGACAGGTGTTTGTTGGGTAGATCTATTCAAGGCTTCCAAGAGTTGTCGGTCTCTAAATGTGGGGGTTTGAAGTGTCTCCCCCCCATTTGTAGGTGTTTGGTTGTTTTCTTGGGGTTTGAAGTGTCTCCCCCCACTTATGGATGTTTGGTTGTTTTCGGGTTCTGGTATTTCATTCCATATGTCATATCCTATGGTGGAAGTAGAGGTCCTATCCATTAATTCTTCCCATGTCATCATGAAGCATTCGGGTAGGTCATAGATTAGGTTGGATGGGTCTTCCTTATTCTCTTCTTCGGTTATTAAGCAATTAATCCTTGGTCCTTTCCTAAAATTGTAATTGGGAAAGGGATTGTTAGTGATGCTAGGCCTTGTAGGTGGTGTGATCACTTTGTTGTCTATTAAGACCTGAATTGCGTGACAAAGGGTGAAACAACGGTTAGTGTCATGACCAGGGACTTAGTGGTAGGCATATCTTTTATTTACATCAAACCTTGAGGGCAAGGGGTTTGGAATGGGTCTTGGGTCTAAGGGCTTCAGTAACCCTTTTGCTTTTAGCTTATCAAATACTTGGCTCATGGGCATGTACAACTCATGAAATTCTCTTTTAGGCCTAAGCCCTTGTGGTACTTGCACAAGTGCAATGGGTGCAATCAATTGATATTGATCATTTTTATGAATATTAGATAATTCTGTAGCCTTGGAATTAGATCCTATATTCTTTCTAAACCTTGGAAGGTCATTAGTTTTTATGGTTCCATTGTTTATTGCATCCTTAATTTGGGTTTCGGCAGCAATTAAAGCTTTAAAATTGGGAAAATATTGTGCAAACAAAGACTTGTGGTATATAGGTAATAAATTCTTTACAACCATGGCTAATTGTTCTTCCTTACTAGGCCTACTCATCATCTGTGCGGCTTTAGCTCTTCACTTGGTAATGAGAGTAGAGAAGGATTCTTTCAGCTTTTGCTTGGTAGTCTCAAGGTCTCTTCTTGTGATGTCAACTTCTGTATTGTATTTGTATTGCTTGTGGAACTCTTGGAAGATGTCTTCCCAACTTCTTGCTTTTGCATCATCCAGGTTGAGGAAGCACTTAAGAGCAGCTCTGGTCAATGTGCTTTGGAACATTTGAGCAAGTACTTCCTCGGTCCTAAGGGCTGCATAGCCCTTATACACATCTTCAGATGGGACTTTGGGCAGCTGGTCCCATCAAACTTGTCCAGGGCTAGCATCTTGAACTTGGTGGTAACCTTGCATTGGGGACCAATGAGAGAGAATCGTAGTCCATAAGGTCCTCCATCTTACGGGCTCTTCTAATCATCTCCTCCATTTTATTCATCCTCTCGTTGATCTTTTTCTTGCTTTCTATGGCTCATGGATAATTATCAGTCTTGTCTTCCTCTTGACTACTCTTCAAATTCTGGAACTGTTGCATCATACGGTTCACGTAAAACACATAGATCCAAGGAAGGCATAGCCAACAACATCATACAAGCATGTGAGAATGTAACCCTAACATTAACCTAGAACAAAAAGAGGAACAAAGCATAGGAAAACATGGCATAGGGTGTGAGAGACCTCGAAAAAAAAGTGTCCCTCAAAAAAGAGATTCGAGTACCTTTTAGGGCACCTCTCTTTTTGGGTAAGTGGTGTGGAGTCGCCACTTATTTATTTATTTTTTTATGTAAAAAAAGAAAAAAAGAAAAAAGAAATATATACAAATACATGGCTGAATTGTTCTCTTCATTGATTGAATAAAAAAAATTATATATCTTGAAAAATAAGAAAATTACATAGTTTTGGATCTTAGTTACAATCTACCAAATAATTACATGGCTTTTGTCCTAGTTACATCCTACCCAAAATAAAAAGTAAAGACAAGGCTAGATCTACTTAACCAATGACCTAAATCCGGAGGCTAGGTTACAGAATGGGAAGGTGTTAGGCACCCATTTTGCCCAGACAGAGTTTGGTCTTCTAGACTCTTGTGACCAATGTACCATTTTATGAATGTTATGGATGATATGTTGAACATGTGAATTAAAAACTACATCACATAAATTTATTTATGTATGAAATATCTTTTTTGTTTTAAAAAAATTTAGATTTGTTTTAATGATTTAAACAAATGATTTTTGATTTGTCAAAATACCAGATTTGTTTTGTAGTATGTAGAAAAAGTGGTTTTTGGAGATAAAAATTCAGATGTTTTTTTATATGTTTTAAAAGAATGAAAAAGATTTTTTTTTTTAAAGAAGAGAGTTTCACTCATAATTTAAATTCATGAAACAAACACAAACATAATAAGGTTTTATCTTTTCCTTTATTTCAAAGATCTGCATGTATTAAAAATTCAGATTTGTATCTTGAGAAAGATACAAATCAGTTTTGATTTGAAAAAAATTTAGATCTGCATCTAAGGAAGATGCGGATCCCTTTTATTTTGAAGAAAAATTCAAATCCGTGTCTAAGAAAGATGCAGATCCATTTTATTTTAAGATAAATCTAGATCTGCATCTAAGAAAGATGCAGATCCATTTTATTTGGAAAAAAAATTCAAATCTGCATCAGAAAGATGCAGATCTATTTTATTTTGAAAATAAATAGTTGACTACATGTAGATCTTTAAAATTAAGAAACAGATTATATCAACAATAAAAGAATCAAGAACATATTTTCATGAACTAAATTGATCATGGTAAAATATGAATATCTAAAACAATTAAACATGCACCATCATGATAAAGAAAAGCATAAAAGCAAAAGGGTTAGAAAACAATCTCTTGCACGAGCAGACTTTGTTCTTGAAATTATGTTTTAGGATTCAAAGAAATTTTTTCAATTCTTTTTGAAACTGAAAAACCCTAATTTAAGTAGCAACACTCAGAGAAGGGATTAGAAAATATGGGTGATTTGAGAGCCTAAAACGTATGCCTCTTAGAGCGTAGCAAAAATGTGCAGAATTATGAGGTTTAGTCTCTATTAATAGAGGTCAGAGGACTCTAAAAAATAGGTATGGATGATTAGGGTTTGAATCCGGATGAATCATTTTGCAAAAAGGTCAAAAAGGGTGTTCCTTATCGTCACCCGAAGGCCGTTGGGCCAAAGCCCATAAGGTGAAAATTCGGCCCTTTTAGAGTGTCGTTCGGCACTCCAATAGTGCCAAATTGCCCTTTGGACTCTGAACACTCTTTCGTGTTCGGGTGCCATTTGGACTCCTCTTCTAGGGGTTTTTGGCTGGTTGTTGTACCTAGACATGTTTTCATCCTCTGTCTATGATTATTTTATTTATTTTTTATCTCTTTTCTGGATAATTCAGGCTGTTTTAGAATAATTATCTTGTGGATAAATCCCTTAAAATAAATCTTGATAAAGTTCAGATTATCCACAAATTTATTGTTATCCAATCACCCTTTTTATTCCTATGCATGCAATCCTATTTTAAACACTAATTATCAACCAATCACAAAATTATTTAATTTATGTTAATTGCTTAACCAATTAGAATTAATATAAACTAATCTTGTGTGGTTGACTTTACTTAGACACCATGCGTGCTGACTGTGCAAACTTAATAACGTGATATGTTTCAATTCGATGGTCCGATTTGAAAACCGGAAACACCATTACGACCGTTAGAATCTCAAGATCAAATTTATGATATGTAACAAATGACATGGTGCATGTAATACAAAGACAAAATGATGTATGTAATGCAAGAACAAATTGATGCATGTGATGCAATTATGATTTTTGGGGTACATGGATGGTCATTCGAGTTATTCTCCTTGATTAAATCATGGGTGCAAAATTGAGTGTCTACATAGGGTATAAAGCATGTAGATCTAAACATATAGGCATGTGAAAAAGTAGATCTAAGCATAAAACATGTCAAAAGTACAAAAGCAATGATATTTAAGTTAGACACACAAATAAAGCGAGTAACATGCTAAAGAAAACAATAAATCATATTATTCAAGCAAAAATCATAAGGTAAATGCTAGAAAAAGATTTAGAAGGATAGGGGTGTGGATGGTAGCTAAAAAGCTACATCCACACCCCTAAACCCTAAATCCAAAGTGTAGAACCAAGGGAAGGGAGATTGGGTATAAGAACAATACCTTGTATTTTGGTGAAGAAAGAAGAATCAAGGAGCTTTGATGTGTTTTCTTTGGGTTTTTTTTTTTTTTTTTTTTTTTTTTTTTTTTTTTGTGTTTTTGAGAGAGGAAAAATGTGTAGAAAAACAAAGCAGAAAGCAAAACTCAAAAAATGATGGGTCCTCCCTGTCTAAAGGGTGCTTAGGGCTTTTTATAGCCCCAACACAGACTTCGAGGTAACGGCCCTTCAAGGGCCACCTTCCTCAATCCTCCTCAGATTGGGTTGATTTGGACACCTTTAGAAAGATCTTGATTTCTGAAAAGGTATGGATCTTGAAAATCCAACGGTCGGATCAAAAGTTATGGCTCTCGGAAGTTTGTGGTGCATCGATTGGTGCGTTATCCCGGTTTTTGTGACATCTCGACCATTCTAACTCCGATTTCGACCCATGAATAGTTGTTGGAATGAGAATTTGATAATCTTCGTAATGGCATTGATTTCAACCCGTTCTAATAGCCGGATCAAAATTAGGGTTTCTGGGTGCACTCCAGACTGACCTCGGGTCAACTTGGTCAAACTTGGTCAAAATTATGAAAAACGTTGTTCTGTGAGGGTTTTGACCTTTCTTGACTTTCGGTAAAATCTAGGGCTGACTAAGGTCATTTTGGTCTTTTTAGTCGAAAGAGGCATTTCAGGTGCTCCTAGGGCTGTCCAAATCAACCCGCCACCTGCCTAACCCGCCCAACCCGCCTGGACCAACCCGGAACCACCCAATCTGACTGCTCTGGCGGTCGGACTCGGGTCCTGACTCCAGAAACCCGACGCCGGAGGGTCGGGTTTCGGATCTCTTTCTCTAAAACCCGTGAAACTCGACCCACCCAAAGACCGTAAAATCCGTCCATTTTTTCTAGATTCCGACCACTTTTTCACTTAAATCCATCTATTTTTGGCACAATAAACACCAGATTTGGCCGAACTGGTAATTTCTCATCAAGATTTGGAAGAAATCTTGCTGGATCCGATGAGATTTCACCGGATCTTAGATGGATGTGGCAAGATCTCGTTGGATTTGGCGAGATCTCACCTCATTTTGCTGGATTCCGATGAATATCGGGTTCATCCAAAACCAACGGGTTGAAAAATAGCCCTCCCGATCTTGTATGGCTCGGTTGCGGGTTGGGTAAAAACCCAACCCGCTTGGCCTATGGATAGCCCTAGGTGCTCTGGTGCCCAAATGGGTTGCGCTACGTCATTTTGAATGTTCTCGTGGCCCCATGGAGAGAAAATAATATTTTTGATTTTTTCGAGGTCCAACACGCAAATCGAGGGCAGACAAAATATAGTATCAACAAGTGGTGACAATGGTGGTTAGACAAGTGAAGTTAATGCTATTAATGTTCGAAGAGAGTTTACTCCATTGGGAATGACTTTATCCCAAGCACTTGAAACTTTGTCAACCAAAGGATTTATCAAACCATTGGATCTCAGAAGTATACTCCAGACACCTCTGCTCCAAACTACAATCAAGTAAGTATTGCAAATACCATTAGAACCATGGTCATTCTACTGATAAGTGCAGTCATCTGTGTCATGACATTGAAGACCTCATTCAATCCAACAAGATCCTTAAGCCACCCATCAACCTCCCAAACATCAAGAGCAATCCTCTCCCTGACTACCGTGCTGTGCCTCCTCCTACTTGGGTCAGATTAATCGAGAAGTTTAACCTTTGTTATTGCATCCACAAGAGTCTTTCATTTTAGTATGTTTTTCAATTTAGAAGTGCTATTGTTATTTCAATTCAGTATGTCTTTGTTGTTTCAATTCAGTGAGTATTTCAATTCATGTACTCTTTTAATTCATCAATAAAGTGGTTTGCAATGGTTTGAGTTTTATGATAACTTCTCAAAATTTCAAGTTGATTTGATTCTCAATATGTGATGTTGCATGTTTTCCCATTTGAACAATGGAAATTGGGATGAAGAGAGGTTGTTATTCTACTATCCTAAACACATTTCACATTGCTCACCCCTTTTTGGTCTTCAAAGTTGTTTTCTCCCAAAGTAACCCATGTCAAGGATTACCCCTTTACATTAGGAGGCAATGCTTGAAATAAAGTGGTGGAAGTAAAAAAAAAAAAAAAGTGAATCAAAAGTGAACAAAAAAAAAAAGTTGAAAAGTAAAGTGAATTGAAATGCAAAAAAAAAAAAAAAGTTGAAAAAATGAAGTGAGTTGAAATGCCAAAAAAAAAAAAAAAAAAAAAAAAAAAAAAAAAGAGAGAGTGAAAGTGAAGTGAAATAAAGAAAAAAGAAGAAGAAGAAGTGAAATTGAAGAAAGTTCAAAAGTGATGAAAAGTAATTCTTGACCAAGTTGTAACCCTCAAGAAAGTAAGTTTGAGCCTTTGTTATCCATTTCTTTGTGAGCCAAGAACCAAAGCCTTCGTTACAAGCCAAGTGAAAGTCCTCTTTGATCAATTGATGTTGTTCATGTGAACTACGTTAGACTTGATCCCTTTTGGGTATGTAGGCAACCTTGTGAGGCACAGCCACATCACATCATGTAAATTGTGTAACTCATGTATTGAGAATTTGAACCAACAAGATTTTTTGAGGATAAGTCGTAGCACTTGTTCATTGCATTCCATTTTTTGTGTCTTGTAAAAGTGAAAGAACTTGCTAGGTTGAAAACCTGCAAGGGCAGTTTAGGCAAATGTTAAGGCGTAAAAAAAAGTAAAAAAAAAAAAAAGAAAGTGTAAAAAAATATTCCTGCTAGGTTGAAAACTCGTAAGGGTGGCCTAGGCAGAAGTTAGGGTAAAAAAAAAGAAAAAAGAAAAAAAAAAAGGAAAATAAAGGAAAGTGAATTAGTCAAGCAAGGGGCAAGGTGGACCCCATAAGGAGGATGCGTCCTAATGTTTGAACATTTCAAAAGTTATCCATAAAGAATCAAGTGATTGGTTCCCATTTTTACCATGCCTTTTAGGATGGTCTTGTTTCATGTCTTCTTTTCTTAGGGTTTGTTAGACCTTGAGTTTTTCATCCTTTGCATCATCTTTGTTCTCTTTCATTCTTTGTGGTTTTTTTGTTTGTAGCTTCTTTAGAAGTTTTCGTGTTTGTCCTTGCCTTTAGTGTCTTCATGTTTGCTTGCAGTCTTTGCCTTGGTCTGTCTTTTTTGTTGTCTGTTGAGTGTGGTTGTTTGCATGTTTGATGTCTTGCGTGGTTTTCATATGTTTGTTTGCTTGTTCGTGTCCTTGTTTCATCTTAGGCCTCAGGCCCATCTTATACTATGTTTGGACCTTAAGCCTTACCTTGCTTTTTGTCTGGCCTTAGGCCTATCCTTGCCTTGTCTTGGGCCCTAGGCCTATATTGTTTAGTTTTTGTGTGTTTGCATGCTTTGTTAAGTTTGTGTGCTTCCTAAGTTGTTGTGTTCATCCTTTTGTTATCTTTTGTGATCACATTATGGATGCAAGGGGGTTGTTCGGAGTTGCCACCTAGTTTTTGCAATAATCTAAGAACCATATATATAACGTCCCTTCAAGGAAGGACCTTTTGATCTTACTACTAGAGATATGGGTTTGGAGTTTAGGTACGCTCGTGGGAAAGTGTTAGGCACCCAAGATCGCCCAACCCTAAGGTTGGCCTCCCATCGTTATGTCTCATACCTTAACCCTATTAAAAAATAACTCAACACTTATATCCTAGACTCACACACACACACAAACGTGCATCTAGCATACAATATGGCATTTTTCATCCCAAAAAAAAAAAAATACTTATCTATCTACCCAAACAAAAGAGAGCAGAACATATCAAAGAAACCCTAGCATTCATCTATCATGTGAAAACCTATCATACATCTCAAACATATCATGCATATCATAAACCAAGCTTTAACAAACTAGAAACCCTAATCATAGATCTAAGCATGTTTCATCATATTATAAGACCAAAACACTGTAGCATGGACATTGTTAATGCATGACTTACCTTTTACTTACCTCTTAGCAACACAGCACCTATGGCATCAATGCATGGGCATGTGAATGAATGGCATGGTATCAAAGCTAAGAGAAACCCTAATCTAAACATATGATAGCAAACAAACATGTGAAAGAGGTAAACAAAAACCTATAGAACCTAAAATACGTAAAAAAAAGGATGCTAGATGAAGGCAGAGACTAAACAAAACAAATGAAAATTAGGGTTTTTTGGGAAATGGCATCACTCATGCTAGAACAGGTCTACGTGCGCATAATCAAGCTTGTGTACGTAGGCAAGATTATGTGTACGCAAATCCTTGCCTAGGAATCCTAAAGAATGCAGAAACATAGCAAAACTTTAAAACAACAATCTAACAACCTAATTTATATGTCGACGCCCGGCCTCGATCGGGAACGGTAGTGGAAAAACCGCCATCGCCATCGCGGGCCCTCGTTCGATCGCCCGCTTGGCGACAGCTCCCGCATGCGCAGAGCCCCATTGGAGGGCCCCTCTCGAATGATGGTATGTGTGTTTCGCACAGAGCTTCGAGTGCTCTCTCTCTCTCGGTGGAGAAAGGTAAGTCTACCTTTGGCGTTATGGCAAGAATTCTAGGCCAAATTTTAAGGGATTACCAAAGGTGAGTGGAGTTGCTACCAATCATTGGGTTTTTTTAAGGTGTGATTGGTCACCTATTTCTAGTTGATTTTACTACCGATCCCTGGTTAAGAAAAAAGGCATTTTTTCTAATCTAATGTGGATGGCAAAAAAAAATATTGATTCTTAGGTCCGGAAGTTTGGTTATGTGCGGGGAAGGTGTTAGGCACCCCATAACACCTGTCCAAGGACAGTCCTTTGTTTTGATAAAACCTTAATATTCAAAAATTGGCAGTAAAAACATGATCTTGGCATTGGCTATCGGAGCTTTGCATGCATGGGGGGGCTTTGGGGTTTGGATTTTGAATGGGTGTGGTCCCAATCTATGCTTTCCTAAGGGATTCGAGCAAAGAACCAAATTTCCATAGCAAAAATCTGCCACCAAGTCACCTTACTTTCGCGGTGGAAATTAGGCATCACTTGCCTTAGGTGACACAGACTGTGACAACCATACCAGAAGGGGGCGAGCAGGTATATTTTACATACATCATGCATAATGCAAGCACACAGAGCAAGAAAGTAAATGCCTATATCCTTAGAGCATGGCCTAAAACATAGGTGTAGGAAAATAAACAGGGGTTGCCATACTCTAGAGATGAGGACGAATGGTACATAGCATGATATACCAAATACAACCTATCTAAGAGAGAAAGGGAGGAGGAAGAAAGGGGTTTAAAAGAGTACATACTCAAAGGGAAAGGCTAAACTCCTAAACCTGAACATAGCCGCTTAGCTCATATTGACATGCTTGCGCTCGTGCCTTCTTTGCTTGTGCTTGGGAGATCGTGCCCTAGCTCCATGCGTCTTTGCTCCATGTGTGTACATGCAAAGGCAAAGACAAGAAACCAGCAGACAAGCAATGGAAGGATAGGATGCAAAGAGCATATGAAAAGGCATAAAGTGGATAAGTATGATAGACATGGCAAGCGTAGCAAAAGGAAAAAAAAAGCAAGAAAGCTAACCAACAAGCAAGAAGGGAAACAAGTAAGAAAGCAAACAAAAGGTGGTGTCCGCGAGGGACAAATGTAGGTTTGGATCGAATGTCCATAACTTCATTGTGTTGAAGTATGGATGACACACCAGTAAGCAAGACTCATGCATGGACATGTAAGCAAGCGTGTAAAGATGCATAGAAAGGCCAATGGGTTACGCAAACAAACATGGTAAGTATATCATCGCACGAAGCGGAAAAGGGAATGGCACACTAGGAGTAACCCAGCATTCGGAGATGCCTTCCACATGGTTACATTTGAACAAGGCCTTATGGGCGTTGGGTGTAACCAAACAAGATCAAGCCCGCGGAGGGCGTCAAGCATGGAAAAGCCTAGAATAAGAGAGGCTGACATAAGGATAAAGCATAAAAGCAAGCAAGCATAGACATGCGAATAGGGTGATCCAAACCCTTCGATATGGGCCAAGGTGTATAGACAATGACAAAGACCGTAGGTTCTAGATTGGGTCTTAACCATTAGGCCAAAATACAAGAAAGAAAGATAAAGCGACAAAAGGGCTACAATAGCACATGACACAACAAACATAGCCTAGGTCTAGGCACATAAACATGGCATGGAGCGCATAAGCACATGGAAGATAGCATAAAGCATGTAGAGCACATAGATCTAAGCACACAAGCATGCGAAAACATAGATCTAGACATCTAGGCATAGAAACATGCATGTAAACGTGTAGAGACTTAGCACATAAACATGGAAGAACATGAATCCAAGCATATAAGCATGTGAAGACTTAGCATAACATGGATTCTTTAGGAACTTGGTGATAGTGGGATGGTAAGACGTACGACAACGCTACTAGTTAGCCTCAAAATAAGATTAGTCAGAGATAGAGGATATCTAAATAGCAGGCTTGATGAATGATTCCTATGCCGTGGAAGCATGGAGAAGTTCCTATATCATGGAAGTGTGGAAAGGGTCCTATATCGTGGAAGCATGGAAGATTGTGCTAATCTATTGTTGGGTATCAAGCACCATAATAGACTCTTAGAACAAGAGAGGAGAAGTTCCTACACCGTGTAAGTGTGGAAAGGGTCCTACACCGTGGAAGCATTGAAGATTGTGATGATCCGTTGTTGGGTATCAAGCACCATAATGACTCCTAAAACAAGAGAGGAGAAGTTCCCACACTGTGGAAGTGTGGAAAGGGTCCAACATCGTGGAAGCATGGACGATTGTGCTGATTCGTTGTTGGGTATTGAGCACTATAATAGACTCCCAGAACAAGAGAGGAGAAGTTCCTACATCGTGGAAGTGTGGAAAGGTTCCTACACTGTGGAAGCATAGAAGATTGTGATGATCCGTTGTTGGGTATTAAGAACCACAATGACTCCTAGAATAAGAGAGGAGAAGTTCCTATGTCGTGGAAGTGTGGAAAAGGGTCCTATACCATGGAAGCATAAACAATTGTGCTGATCCATTGTTGGGTATCAAGCACCATAATGATTCCTATGCTGTGGAAGCATGGAGAAGTTCCAACACCGTGGAAGTGTGGAAATGGTCCTATATCGTGGAAGCATGGACGATTGTATTGATCCGTTGTTGGGTATCGGGCACCATAATGATTCCTGTACCGTGGAAGCGTGGAGAAGTTCCTATGCCATTGAAGTGTGGAAATGGTCCTATACCGTGGAAGCATAGACAATTATGTTGATTCGTTGTTAGGTATCGAGCACTATAATGATTCCTGCACCGTGGAAGCATGGAGAAGTTCCTTTATTGTGGAAGTGTGGGAAAGGTTCTACACTGTGGAAGCATGGACGATTGTGCTGATTTGTTGTTGGGCAACGAGCACCATGATGATTCCTACGTTGTGGAAGCGTGGGGAAGTTCCTACATCGTGGAAGTGTGGAGATGTTGCCTTTAAGGAGGCTGTTGAGATTTCTATGCCGTGGTAGCATGGAGAAGTTCCTACACCATGGAAGTGTGGAAATGTTGGCTTTAAGAGGGCTGCTGATTAGACTCCTACGCCGTGGTAGAGTCGAGAAGTTCCTACACCGTTGAAGTGTGGAAATGGTCCTATACCATGGAAGTATAGACGATTGTGCTGATCTGTTGTTAGGTATCGAGCACCATAATGATTCCTACGCTGTGGAAGTGTGGAGAAGTTTCTTTATCATGGAAGTGTGGAAAGGGTCCTACACCATGGAAGCATGGACGATTGTGTTGATTCGTTGTTAGGTATCAAGCACCATAATGATTCCTACGTTGTGGAAGTATGGAGAACTTCCTACATCGTGGAAGTGTGGAGATGTTGAGGGCTGCTGAGATTCCTATGCCATGGTAGCATGGAGAAGTTCTTACACAATAGAAGTGTGGAGATGTTGGCTTTAAGAGGGCTGCTGATTAGATTCCTACACCGTGGTAGCGTGGAGAAGTTCCTACACCATGGAAGTGTGGAGAAGTTGGCTTTAAGAGGGCTGCTGATTAGACTCCTACGCCGTGGTAGCGTCGAGAAGTTCCTACACCATGGAAGTGTGTAGATGTTGCCTTTAAGAGGGATGCTGATTAGATTCCTACGCCATGGTAGCGTGGAGAAGTTCCTACATCGTGGAAGTGTGGAGATGTTCCCTTTAAGAGGGCTGCTGATTAGATTCCTATGCCTTGGTAACGTGGAAAGGTTCCTACACCGTGGAAGTGTGGAGATGTTGCCTTTAAGAGGGTTGCTGAGATTCCTACGTTATGGTAGCGTGGAGAAGTTCCTACATCGTGGAAGTGTGGAGATGTTTCCTTTAAGAGGGCTACTAAGATTCCTACGCCGTGATAGCATGGAGAAGTTTCTACACCATGGAAGTGTGGAGAGGTTGCCTTTAAGAGGGCTGCTGATTAGACTCCTACATTGTGGTAGCATGGAGAAGTTCCTACACTGTGGAAGTGTGGAGATGTTGCCTTTAAGAGGGCTGTTGATATTTGATTCTGGAAACTACCTTTGAGAGTGTTGCTGATATATGTGAAAAACAACACCTCTGATTAGGACTTACATGTATAGTTATAGGAAATCGCCTTTAAGAGGGTCGCTGATATATGTGTGCAAGAAACAATGCCTCTGGGTAGGATTTACATGTACAATTCTGGAAATCGCCTTTAAATGGGCTGCTGATGTATGCTAGAAACAACGCCTCTGGGTAGGACTTACATGTATAGTTCTGGATGTCACCTTTAAAAGGGCTGCTGATGTATGCAAGAAACAATGCCTCTGGGTAGGACTGACATGTGTAGTTCTGGATGTCACCTTAAAAAGAGCTACTAATGTATGCAAGAAACAATTCCTCTAGGTAGGACTTACATGTATAGTTCTGGATGTTGCCTTTAAAAAGGCTGCTGATGTATGCGAGAGACAATACCTCTAGGTAGGACTTACATGTACAATTTTGGAAATCACCTTTAAAAAGGGCTACTGATGTATGCGAGAGACAATGCCTCTGGGTAGGACTTACATGTGCAGTTCTGGATGCTGCCTTTAAAAGGGCTGCTACATGTGTGATATTGGTAGCACTCGCATCGCACCGTATCCTCACAGGTTTACCAATTCAGTCTGATAGTGATCAATCTACTGAGGGAGATGGAAAAGGGAGGGATTGCATAAAATAAAAGCTTCCCTAGTGTAGGTTTTGTGCGGTTCTTGACATGACATGAAAAATTCCCGACAGGATGGACCCGTTCTTGCATACTTATTAGCACAAAATGAATGGAACCGCGCAAAATAAATTTCCCCAGTGTAGGATTTTACTAGGTTCTGGATCGGTGAACCGAATTGAAATGGGTTTGAACTCGTATTGGACGATTACACAACATGGGTTCCCTGATCTGCTGAACTTTGGATTCGAATTTTGGGGAAGGTCCCTTCTTGGAAATGCTGACACTCTTGGTCATATCTAGCCAAGAATTGCCTTGATGCAGAGTTCTGTGTGGTTTTGATGAATTGTGCATGCTGGGCACCTATTCAGGCTCTCATGGGGAGAGATCTCTCCTTCTCTTAGTGGATATCTTGAATCGCACTGGATAAAGGGAATACCATCTATGGTTTAAAAAGGTCAGAAATAAAACTGCCCCAATATTAGGATTGAGACTAGGGCAACCCTTGGGCATTGGGGGTCATGTCTAAAGCAATGACTCGGGCATCCTCGATTGAGATGAGTTTGAGAAGCTCGAAAAGTGTTTAGAGCAATGATGTTCGAATGGTGTTTAAAACCTGGGGTTGAGCATTTGAATCTTTTGGGTTAGGTTTTGGAGATGCCTAGTAATGACCGAGAGAGGCTGGCATTAGCTATTGCAATCTTAAAACTTCATTTTTTTTTTCTGGAAATTCCTTGGGAAGAAATGAAAAGCCTCAAGGATTTGTTTTTGGACTTGAAAAGTTTGGAGGACCCAAAATCCTTATCATTGGAATTTTTGAGGGTCATCATTTTTCCCTTCTATTTCAATTGGTTTTGAAAACTAGGTTCACAAATTTTGAAAATTCATTCATGATCATGAAAATTTGTTTGAGTACATGTCCATAAGATTGGCTCGCTAAGGGTGTCAATTTGGGTTAGCATGTTGGGTTCATGTCGTAACGAGGTAGGGGTATTCGACTAAATGGCTCAACCCTAACCCGACCCATTTAATAATCGTGTCATGTTCCTTCAACCCAAACCCGACCTGTTAATAGGGCGGGTTGACCTGACCCAACCCATTTGACACACTTAATAAACGAGTTGTGTTGGGTTGACACGAATGTAACATAACTCATTTCAACCTGCATAATATTAAATATAACATCCATCTAGAAATAATTTTTTTTACATCCCAAAAGCAATGCATACACTTCAAGTTTTCAACCCACATTCTTGTAATCTTTAAAAGCAATACCCATCAAATCTAGTTTATAAACTATCTCAATAAACCCACTTGCAAGATATGCAGATGATGTCCAACACTAAAGTTTCAATTTCCAATTATATCCCTGTGAGTTTTTGCAATTACTCAATTTACTTTTTAAATTTAAAATGTATGTTAAATATAAAAGGTATTTGAAAAATCTAAAATAAAATAAATATTTATTTGTTAGACAAGTTAAATGGGTTGTCGTAAGTGGGTCATTTCAGGTTGACGTTTATGACCCAAATTAAGGCCCAACCCTAACCTAAAAAAACCCATGTCGGGTTCGTGTCGTGTTTGCAGGTTGGTCGAGCATTGACACCTTCGCTAAGGCCATGTTTCCTATGTGGCTTAAGAGTGTATGCGCTCGACGGCTATCATTTACCCTGAATAGGGGACACGCTTGCAAGCAAGGATTTCTTGGGCAAAGTGCTTGTGTTTACCAAATGCATGGGTGTCCTGTTTTAAGCTATGTAGGGAAAACATGATTGATGTGTTTGGCCTTTTGAACTCTTTGGGTGGGTTGGGAGAGGACCCTTCCCTTTTTGAGGCATGATGCCTTGGCATATGCGGATGATTCCGTCGTCAATGATTGACCAAATGTTCAATGTGCCATGACCAACCGATCCTCAGTGATTAGTGAGGTCTTTCATTAGGTTGTAACGTGGCCTTGGGGTTAATTGGGTGCTTGAAATGAGGGATATCAGGCTTAAAACTTTCGCATATGGGTGATTATTTGGCATAAGCTCCATAGACTAAGTAGTCACTCTCAATCAGGAAGGACTTTCTTAGGACCGTAATGTAAGGATATGGGTTTCCTAGGCTTACATGACGATATTTTGGCTGTGAAATTCTTTGAAGGGTTTCCTAAAGTCAAGGATTACACTTCATCAAAAGCATTTTGGTTGCCTTTCATGCTTGGCTATATCCTTAATTTGAGTCCATTTCTTGAATTTGGCCCATTTAATTTTTTTAGGCCTTCATTTTGATTTTCTTTAGCCTGCATTTCTTGATTGTTTTGGGCTGAATTTTTCTTTTGCCTTTTCTTTGTTTGGGGCTTCATTAGACTTGATTGGCCCATGACTTTTGTCATTCAATTTAGGCTTTTTTTTTCATTCATTTTTTTAAAAAAAAAAGTTATGGACTCATTTGATGGACCTAAATTGGAGATCACTTAGCATGAGATCCTTGTAACCATCTAACCCACCCAAGTGTGGGGGGTAATTCTTGGCTGGGTTAAATCAAGAAAAGAATTTAATAGGCTCAACTGGGTAGTAAAATGAATGTCTTTCTCCGTCATCTTGAACGCTTACTTCTTAGCCTTAGGAGTTTATGTGCCAAATTATAAATTTAGGTGATTTTTGAAAAACATTTTCTTTCTGGCTCAAATGGTCTATCAAGTGATATGACTGTTTGGATAGCTAAAACAAATGCCTCCATCATTTAAATCTAATCAGTTGGTTAATGAAACTTGAACATATGGTCATTCACTAATTTAGGGTCCACACCAGTCTTGGGTTGGACCTCCCCAAGGGGTTTGATTATCAAGAATTGAATGTGCACTTTGCAAGAGTGATGAATGTTTCAGGAATGTTGAGTTTTTGAGATGGGATATCATGAGGTGAGTGTCTGGGGATCACATGCCCCTTATCCCTGGTAAGGGACAACCACTTCATTCAAACAACTCTTTTCCCACAAAATGGGCTTTGGCATTGACTTACTGCTTTTAGAAGATGCATGTACTTCAAAACACAGATTTTCATAATTTGATGTTTGATTTGAACATTTATGCTTTGATCTTATTTTCAAAAATGTTTTTTTTTTAAAATGTGTACAAGATTGCAACAAACCTAAGCCAATTGACATGAGAGAAGGTTTTGTTGAGACAGTGTTTGGGATGTAGTGTCAAGGCCAAATCTGGGTTACAGTGTTTCGAATGGATGGCATTCTCAATATCCAAAAGCTTTTGCAAAGATCCACTTAGGGGATTGCTTGCTCATTCCCAAGTGCAGGAATTGTAGCAATATAATTCTCAGAGTACCGCGGTCGAACCACAAGGAGCAGGATAGATTCAAAGACAATATAATGAAAAAGAAATTTGGATGAAGAAGGAAAGCACTTTTGCTTGGTGATTGTAAATAAGAATAATAATAATAACTAATTTAAATCAATAATGTAAATACCAGGGCATCGGGGTGTTTCCCTATATCAATATGAAATTCTTTGTGATCTAAGAAATTATATATTTAATAATTGATTGTTCTTATACAATTAAATATTTATGATTCGGTTGAATTGAGACAATTCAAGAATGCATGATAACCTAGATTAATAATGCGGTTAGAAAAGTTTTCAGAAAAACCCATTCACTTTAAAACCTGATTTCTATTTGAAAGTATTAGAAATTCATCTAAACAATAAGAAAAACATGATTGAACTTATTGAAAGCATGGAAGAACTAATACATCAAAAGAAATCTAATTGAACAATCAAATATGTTGTTGATAAAATCCTAGAAAGAATCACATTAAATATTCATACTGTATAGAAGAAACATAACCTCTAGCCCTAGCAAAGAGTTTATGCGGCCATTAGAGAAAAGGAAATACAAGGTTTTCTCTCCAAAATTCGTTCTCCATGATAGGCCAAAAATGTATTGACCCCTTGTGATGAATTAATTGATTAATTAGCCAAGTTTATTAATTAATCAATTTAACATGCAAATGCGTGGTAGCATAAACAAATCACCAATTAAACTAAATATGCAGCGGAAAATAAATGACACGATGATTTATTTACGAATGGAGAAAACCAACACGGCAAAAACCCCACCGAGTGATTTTAAGGTCACCACTCCCGAGAATCTACTATTATCACAACAAGCAGTTACAAGTAAAGGAATCCCAGTACCTTATACCAACCTATAGTTGAACCCTTACCCCAATACCCAATTGGACTTGTTCTGTAGTGACAATCTCTTCTTTTTAATGAACGGCTCCATGTACGTGACTAACCAATTGCGAGGATCCTAGTACGCGACTTCAATCACCAACTAGAAAGAGATGTTGGATGCAAAGTTCTTCTGTTCTTCAACACATGAAGATCATGAAGTTGCTTGGTCACAAAACCCTATGGTGTACAAACACAGCAGCTTTTTCAAGAACTAGGGCAAACTGGGTTTCTGGTTACACTTGAGGAATTATGCTCTTGTGCAATTTTTCTCTTGGTTGTGCAACCTGATATGGCCCTTAAAATAATCCTTATATATGTTTAGGGTTGTGAGAAAAGAAAGCCCAAACATACAATCACGGATTGAAGTCAAAAAAGATTTGAAATTCTGTTTTTCATAAACCTCGATAGATGCCTATCTGTCGAGATAGCTATCGAGCCGCGGGGCTGGAACAGCTCTTCAAGCTCGATAGATGGCTAGTTGTCGAGCTAGCTGTCGAGCTTTAATGATAGGCACTTTTCAGAATTGAATCTTGGGCAGACTTGCATAGCTTTAACACTTAATCTTGAAATAAAGTTTCTTGAAGTATTAAACACATCGTAGATCTACCCAGATACAAGTAAAGTGCGTTTTGTCAAATGATTAGCCAATTACATAAAGTAGTGACATATATTCCTAACAAATGAATCACATATGTCCTAACACTCCATATCCTCCCTTCAAAACCCTAATGTCCAAGTGTCCAAAGAAAAAAAAAACTTTTACTATTTTAATTTCTGTCCAGGTTTACAACAGTAACTTGTGAGTTAATTTCGGCCTTCAAAAATTGAGAATTTCAAAAACTTAAAACTAGAAAGTTTTAGATATTTAAGTCATGGTTCCAACCCATTTGGCCTTGTGTCAATTGGATTTTTTAGAAGAGAGATATGCCCAAAATACTGATCAGTGGTCAAATCTGATTTTTCCTTATCAGATTCTACCTCTTTGATTTCTTTCCTTATTTGAAGCTTCCAAACATGGTAGATGACCCATGCACTCCAACTGCACCTCCTTAGACATTTAAGTATGGTCCTTTAGCTCCACTTTAATTCTAATTTGGCCTCCATTCTCTCACAAATTCCTATAAACTTATCTTTCTCACATAATTTCTTGAAAGTAGAAAATTACACACAATGAATGACATCTTATTCAAGAAATTATGTAAAGATAAATAATAGGGTCTAATGCAAATCATGGCTTAATTATACAAATTAACCATAGTAATAAGAAGATAACGCCCACATAAATATATAGCAAGTATACGTTTTAAGGCGTTATCATACCCTCCAACTTAAATCTTACTAGTCCCTAGCAATCCACAAAGCACCTATATCTACTGAAAGTGAAAAATTAAAATTAAAATACAAGCCACTTTCGTAGGCTACACGACTGCACTTCTTATGTGCAGCAAGTCTTTGAATCCCTAGGTCACCCCTAGTGGACGAGTTTACTCTCATGAGGGTTTGCAGTGACTCTACCCACAAAAGTCAAAGGTTTCTTGAGAATTCCTGCAGCAAATGTTAGTCTGCTTTATCATTATATCATACAAATGAACTTTCAATTATTGAGTTGGGATACTATTCATCATATCAAAGAGTTTTCACTAGCTTCACTTTTGGATGTGTGTGTGCATAACCCATCCAATCAAACCTGCTTTTCCAAACATGCATAGACCAAGAATAATCTAGATTAGAGCCCCTACTCCAAAACCTCTCTTAAGTCATCAACACTCTGAAAGAACACATATAGAAGTAATGGCTCTTTTCTCTCTCTCTCTCTCTCTCTCTCTCTCTCTCTCTCTCTCTCTCTCTCTTCAAATCACGTGTGAACAAAAAGTAAAGAAGAAGTTTTAAAAATATCACATGTGCATACAAAAACAGCCGCTAAAACAACAAAGAAAGATTTCTTGGAATGGATGTTGAATTCCTGGAAACATGAGGTTAATACCATTCTCATCCCTAGTTTTTATCCCAAACACATACTAGCCATGCACCTTTAGGATCAAGTAGGACTTTAAGCTCAGTGGTAGTATGATCTTATGGCTAGGTAAAGGCAAACTGCTTTCTTTGAAATATGAGGTATATGAATCAAATGCATAAAATTCAAGCCAAACCCAACTCATAGCAATAACAATAAACTTGAATCAAAATAACCTTTACTCAACCATATAACCCTTTTGAAATACATGAATGATGTGTAAGACACCAATGATTTATTGATTGATTATATATGTCTCCTCTTTCTTTTTTTTCTTTTTCTTTTTTGATCTTTCTTTCTGTTTTTTTTTTTCTTTCTTCCTCTTTTTGATTTTTTTTTTTTGAAGAAAAGAGAGATAATGGTGGTATCGAAATGCATCAATTGCTCACAACTTGAACCCCTAAGAGAATACCCATAAATAAAAAAGTTTTGTGATATTGTAGAAGTATTTCTCATGGCTCAAATGATGGTGACAATGGTTAATGTAAAGGTAGGCTAAATATTAGTTTAGTTGGTGACAAAAGATTGATGGCCTTAGGCTCTCATCTCCTAAAATTCCAAATAAACTAGCATGCCTAAGGACAAAAATAAGTAGGATCATGGTATATCTCCCCATAATGTTTCTAGTAGTCAACAAAAATATATAGGGATCTTTTAAAAAAATTGAAGCATATGAGAGAAATTTAAGACTTCAAACAAAGATATACTCTCACAAAGAAAAGTAAGCCTCAAGAACTCTCCATATGGGTTGCGTTTCAGCTTATATCTAGCTTGTTCATGATCCATGCATATCCAACATCCTACCATCTGCTAACCCAACTATTGTGCTAAAAAGTTTCCAATTGTGCTTTTCTTGACAGAGTCTTAATATAGCAAATAGTATAACTAACTCAACATTATTCATTCTATCACATGATATAAAAAAAAAGCTTATAACTCTTCTGCATTCAAATAAAAGTTTTATTTTTTATTTTTTTTTATTTTTTTATTTTTAGAATTAAGAAGTTGCAACCAAAAAGAAAGAAAAAAAAAATCATGCAACTAAAATATTGCATTGTCCTCAATGTATCAAAGCCAAAATAAATTCAAGTATAAAGGGAAGAGGTTACCTTAAGCATTTAAATTGTTTTTATTTTTAAAAAAAAAAATTTCTTTCACACTTGCAAATGTTAGCTCACAAAAAAAAAAAAAAAAAGTAATAACAAAACAAAAAAACAAAAACAAAAACAAAAGGCAAAAAGAAAAAAGAAAAAAAAAAAAACAGAAGGAAAAGAAAATTAAAACAAATATGGTACAACTTCATAAGGCTCTTTCAGAGTTCACGTAGCATCCCAATAGGCAGGGATCTCCATTGACATAATCTCCTTCTCTGGTATAACTCCCCCTAAGTATGGGTTTAACCTTTTTCCATTTACTTTCAAAATCCTACCATCTCTAGGGTCCTCAACTACTACAGCTCCATGGTTGAACACTTCCATTATGTTAGGACATATGTGATTCATGTTAGGAACATATGTCAATATTTATGTAATTAGCTAATCCTTTGACAAAATGCACTTTACTTGTAATTGGGTAGATTTAGGATGTGTTTGATACTTCAAGAAATGTTGTTTCAAGATCAAGTGTTAAAGCCATGCAACTCTATCCAAGATTCAAGTCAAGAAAGTGCCTATCATTAAAGCTCGACAGCTGCTCGATAGCTTCTTGACAGATGCTATCTGTCTAGGTTTAAGAAAAACAGATTTTCTGTTTTGTTTTCTTGAGATCCGTGAATGTGTCTTTGGGCTTTCTTTTCTCATAACCCTAGACATATAAAAAGATTATTTTAAGGGCCGTCAAAGTATTCACAAGTTGCACAAGTATTGAGCAAAGTCTATTTTAGTAAATTGTGATCGGAGACAAAGTTTTGCCCTAGTTCATCTCTTGTGAAGAAGTTGCTATGTATGTGCACCATAGGGTTTTGTGACCAAGCATCTTTTGGATCTTCATCATGTGATGAACTGAAGAACTTTGCAGCCAACAAACTTCTCTAGTTGGTGATTGAAGTCGCGTACTGGGATCCGCGCAATTGGTTAGTCACGTACTTGGGAGTCGTGCATCAAAAGGAGAAATTGTCACTACAGAACAAGTCCAATTGTGTATTGGTGTAAGGGTTCAACTGTAAGTTGGTATAAAGTATTGAGATTCCTTTACTTGTAATCACTTGTTGTGATAATAGTGGAATTTCGGGAGTGGTGACCTTAAAATCACCCGGTGAGGTTTTTGCCGTGTAGGTTTTCCCCATTCGTAAATAAATCACCGTGTCAATTTATTTTCTGCTACATACTCTAGTTAATTGGTGATTTGTTTGTGCTACCACGCTTATTGCATGTAATTGAACCTAATTAATTCACTTGGCTAATTAATTGGTTAATTCATCACAAGGGGTCAATATGTGTTTTAGCCTATCACATTACAATGAAAGGGCCATCCCACCTAGGATTTAACTTAGCTAGGCCTAAATATGCATATTTAAGACCATCGGGCAGCAGCTTAAGCTCCAACTGTGGCACCTCTTCACTTAAATGTAAGATCTTTTTTTCATTTTCTAGTAGCTTCTCAAAGCAAGGCTTCCATCCTTTATTAATTGCCACCATCTGTTGTTCTTCAAAACCTATGAGGAATCCAACAATGAAAATTTTTTAGATACATGAATATTACATTCTAAATCATAAGAACCAATAAAATTATTAAGAAGAGTTTCAAGAGGATCAGAAAAACAATTCTTATTAAACTCTTCTTGAACCACCGATCCATTAAGGTTCATATGAAATATGTTTAGCCACATGAAATATGTTTAGCTCCAAAGTCATGGAATCAAAAGTGAGTTGCATTCTTCCATTCCTGCAATTAATTAAAGCATTAGCTGTGGCAAGAAAAGGTCTACCCAAAATAATAGGGGTATGAGCACTAGGATGTAAAACATGTTGGTAATCTAGAACAATAAAATCATCGGGATAATAAAATTGTTAAATTTTCACCAACACATCCTCAACTATCCCTCTCGACTCCCTTGTAGAGCGATTAACCAACTGTAAAGTTATTGAAGTAGGTTTTAACTCACTAAGTCCAAGTTTTTGATATACACTAAAAGGGAGCAAATTAACACTTGCCCTAAGATCTAGCAATGCATGCTCCATGATGTAATCTCCAATAGTACAAGAGATTGTAGGACAACTTGGATCCATATACTTTGGTGGGGTTTTATGTTGGATAACTGCCCTTACCTATTCTGTTAGGAATGCGGTCTTCTTCACATGATGCTTTCTCTTGATGGTGCATAGGTCCTTAATTACCTTAGTATATGCAGGCACTTGCTTGATAACATGCAATAATGGCAAATTTTTCTTGACTTGATGTAAAATGCTCTAATATCTCAAAGTGGTGTCCAATTTCTTAGGTAATTTTAAGGCTTGTGGAAATGGTGGAGGGATTGGGCATTTTTCAATTTCACCATCCAAGTGACTCAGTTTCACCCTTATCTTTTTCAACTGGGGTCTCCTTAGATTTCTTCGTTATTAAAGGAGAACTTTTATCAACCTCTTTACCACTCCTCAAAATGGTCACAGCTTTTACTTCCTCATGTTTATCCTTAGAGCCAATTTTTAGATTTTGATTGATGGGATTGGGTTGAGTTGAGTTTGGGAAGGAAGCTTCCCTCTCTCTATCCCACTCAATGAATTTGTAAGCCTAGTTATATGACTCTTGGTCTTTCTCACCTCTTCGTCTAGCCTAGTGAACATGGATTCAAACTTTTGATTTTGCTCACTTTGCCTTTGAATGAAAGTACTAAGTGCATCCTCCAAGGAAGGTCTAGATGATGACGATGCATGTGGTGAATTAAAATTTCTTGAAGCAGGAGGATTCAACACATTCTCACTTTTATAACTCAAATACTGATAGTTTCACATATTTGGGTTATAATTGTTAGAATATGAAGAATTATTTGGCAAGTACGAATTAAATGCATGTACTTGTTCTTCTGGCACATTCAAGAATGCTGAAAGTGATGCACATTCATTTGTAGCATGGTTTATCTCATGACAGATTTTACACACCTCTATTAGGTCCTCTTTAAAGGTAGCACAAACACTCTTACTTCCTTTCATTTTGAGTGCCTCTATTTCTTTAGTTAATATGCTGATTTTCGCACTCATGTTATCATCTTCCCTTAACTTGAAAACACCTCCACTAGAAGTGGTAGTGCTAGTTCTAGTCCTATTAGTGTAGTCCATAGGGCTAGGTCCAGTCCATGTGTTAGAGTTTTTAGCTATCTCATCAAGACAATCCATTGCATTTTCGGGTTCTTTTTGTAAAAAGTCCCCTCCACATGAGAGTTGAACAAACTATCGGTCCCTAGGTGTAAGTCCTTTATAAAAATAGCTAACTAATGTCCAATCTTCATACCCATAAGTTGGGCAGAAATTGAAAAGATCTTTATACCTTTCCCAAGCTTGGTATAAGGTCTCATTTTCTCCTTGGACAAAACTAGCTATCCTTCTTTTTTCTTGCTGGACTTTGTGGGGAGGAAAATGTTTTTTAAAAAACTCTTGGGCCATCTCCCCCCAACTACCTATAGACCTAGGTTTCAAGGTGTAAAGCCAACTTCTTGCCTTATCCTAAAGAGAAAAAGGAAAGAAACGTAAGTTAGTAGTCTCAAAAACATTTTGTGCATAGAAACTACTAATTACCTCTTCAAAAGCTCTAACATGGACATAAGGATTTTCATTTTCTTGTCTCCTAAAGTCAGAAAGTATTGCTAATAAATCTTGTTTCAGTTCTACATGTGGTGCATTAGGAGTAAACATGATCCATGAAGGAATAGAATTTTGTGTGGGATGCAACAGTTCATTCATAGTTCTTCTATTCTCCTCAAGATTATTATTTGTTTCATCACCCATGATTGATGAAGAAGGTGAAGGTGAAGGTGTGTCAAAAGGATTACCAAAGTAAATTTCCAAAATTTCTAATTTGCCTCTCTCGTTTCTAACCCAAATGCTCATGCAACAATGAATCTACAATAAAATAAAATAAAATAAAAACAAATAGAAAAATAAAAACAAATAAGGGAAACAAAATGGAACGAAGTTACCAATAGAAGAATTTCCACCGGTTATGCTTTGCTCCTAAAAATTGCCTCTAAACACGCAGCAGTTGCTCAGCAACGGCGCCAAAATTGCTTGCTCACTCCCAAGTTCAGGAGATCGAAGCAATATAATTCTCAGAGTACCGAGATTGAATCACAAGGAGCAGGATAAATTCAAAAATAATATAATTATACAACAATTTGGGTGAAGAAGAAAAGTACTTTTGCTAGGTGATTGTTAACAAGAATAATAATAAAAACTGATTTAATTCAATAATGTATATACTAGGGCATCAGAGTGTTTCTCTATATCAATATAAAATTCTTTGTGATCTAAGAAATTATATATTTCATAATTGATTGTTTTTATACAATTAAATACTTATGATTCGGTTGAATTGAGACAATTCAAGAACGCATGATAACCTAGATTAATAATGCTGTTAGAAAAGTTTTCAGAAAAACCCATTCACTTTAAAACCTGATTTCAATTTGAAACTATTAGAAATTCATCTAAACAATAAGAAAAATATGATTGAACTTATTGAAAGCATGGAAGAACTAATACATCAAAAGAAATCTAATTGAACAATCAAATATGTTGTTGATAAAATCCTAGAAAGAATCACAATGAATATTCATACTGTATAGAAGAAACATAACCCTTAGCCCTAGCAAAGAGTTTAGATAGCCATTAGAGAAAAGGAAATACAAGGTTTTCTCTCCAAAATTCGTTCTCCATAGCGTCCCTTCAAAACCCTAATGTCTAAGTGTCCAAAGAAAAAAATAACTTTCACTATTTTAATTTCCATCCAAGTTTACAGTAGTAACTTGTGAGTTAATTTCGGCCTTCAAATATTGAGAATTTCAAAAATCCCAAAACTGGAAAGTTGTATATATTTAAGTCACAGTTCCAAACCATTTAACCTTGTGTCAATTGGAGTTTTGAGGAGAGAGATAAGCCCAAAATACTGATCAGTGGTCAAATCTGATTTTTCCTTTTCAGATTCTACCACTTTGATTTCTTTCCTTATTTGAAGTTTCCAAACATGGTAGATGACTCAAGCACTCCTGCTGCTCCTCCTTAGACATTTAAGCATGGTCCTGTAGCTCCACTTTAATTCTAGTTTGGCCTCCATTCTCTCACAAATTCTTGTAAACTCATTTTTCTCACATGATTTCCTGAAAGTAGAAAATTACACACAATGAATGACATTTATTCAAGAAATTATGTAAAGATAAATAATAGGAACTAATGCAAATCATGGCTTAATTATACAAATTAACCATAGTAATAAGAAGATGTTGGGTTCTAAGACCTTAGGTTTAAATGTATTAGAACTTCAATTTGTAATGTTGGCAAACCATGATCAAAACGTTTAGTCTTGTTTTAGACTTGCTCAAAGTATGTTTAAGTGTAAAGTTGGAATCGAGTATACTGTAGGATTTACTGTGTAAATCTGTCTGGCTTGATCAATCAAAAATTAGACCGATCGATTGAAACTCGTGCAGATTGTTTTTTTGTGAAATTTTCCAACTCAGCCCAAGCCCGTTTGACGTGAAGGGTTTTATGTTTTGCCCTAAGTATAAAAGAGAAAACCCTAGCCACATTTTGAGGTTGCTCTTTATGCTGTGTGTGTGAATCTTTTGTGAGATCTAGAGGTGTTTGCCTTCATATACACTTAGGGTTATCAAGATCTAGATTGATGTCAAGGGCTTGGTGATCAATTCAGTTGCAGTTTCAAGAGCTTAAAGATATTCAAGCGGGAGTGCTTGTGCTTGCTGTGAATCCAAGGAAGATGTAGTCTGTGGACTCGAAGCTGTCACGTGGTCGTGGTAGTAAGTTTCCTCCTCAAGGTAGTAATAGGATGTTAGTGGTTTAAGTCGCTATTGTGTAAACTCCAATTCTTTCATAGTAGATTTGTTTTACCTTGAGAATAGCTAGGTTAAATTCTCCCCGGGTTTTTTACCGGTTTGGTTTTCCTTGGTTATCATATCGTTGTGTTCTTTATTTTCCGCACTGTGTCAATGATAATCACTTGGCTAAATAACTAGGTTAATCTGGTTGTGTTTTAAGGGGTCTAAAAACGTACAAGTGGTATCAGAGTGGGTTAGCTCTTTTGTTCTAGATCTTTTGATCTAAGAGTTGATCCTTGACCCTTGTTGTCATGGAACACGATCACTTTCTTGTGATTCCATCTCACTTTGATAGGAACAACTATGTCTATTGGAAAGTAAGGATGAAAGCATTCCTGAAATCTATTGATGAGAGAGACTGGAACTCCGTTGAATATGGATGGGAGAAGCCCACTACTCTTGTGACTGAGTGGCAAACTTCTCAGAAAGAAGCAGCTGCTTTTAATAGCAAAGCAATGAATGCTATTTTCAATGCTGTTTCTATGGAGGAATTCAAGAGAATCTCTAATGTTGTGGTTGCTCATACTGCATGGAATATTCTCCAAACCGTGCATGAAGGCATAAAGGCAATTAAGATCAATAAATTGCAGCAGTTAACAACTAGATTCGAAAGCATTAGGATGTCTGATGATGAAAGTTTTGATGAATTCTATGCTAAGCTTAATGACATTGTTAATTCTGCTTAAAATTTGGGTGAAATCTATGATCAACCTAAAATTGTCAGGAAGATACTTAGATCTTTGACTGAAGATTTTAGACCCAAAGTAACTGCCATCACTAAAAGCAAGGATATGGACTCCATTCCTGTTGATGAACTTGTAGGATCTCTTTAGTCTTATGAGTTGGACCTACCTAAGACAAAAAAAATCCAAATCAATGGCTCTTAAGTTTGTTGATGAAGTTCATGTGAATGGATTTGATGATGAACTCTCTGCTACAGAGATTGCCTATCTTGCTAAGAACTTTAGAAACTTTCTTAGGAATAACAACAGAAGGGCAAAAGGTAAAAACAATGCTAAACCTAGAAATTTTAGGAGGAATGATTCCACTAAGGTAAATAACACTGAAAAACCTAAAAAGAAAGTAGGTCAACCTTCTACTAATTTTATGGGTCAACAATGTTTTGGTTGTCAAGGATATGGTCATGTGAAATCAGAATGTCCTACATTCTTGAGGTCTAAGGGTAAGACTATGGCTATAACTCTTAGTGATGATGAAGTTTCTGACCATGAGTCTGGTAGTGATGAGGATGGAAACTTCATTACTTTCACTGTTACTGCTGTAGTCTATGAAAGTGTTGCTGTTGAAGAGAACCCTTCTAATGGGAAACTCTCTGAGTATGTAGATTTACAAGAAGCCAATAACAAACTTTGCAAAGCAGCTATAAAGGATCTATGAGTCTTGACTTAGGTTTAAAGAAAATTGCATCTCTTGAACTTGATAAGAAAAATTTACTTGTGAAATTGTTTGATGCTAATGAACTATTAAATAATGTGAAGACTGAGAACATGCTTTTGCTTAATAAAGTTTAGAATTTGGAACTTGAATTATCCGTTGCTAGAGAACAAACAAATAGGACTGCTAGTTTCGAACTTGATCACATGCTAAGTGTTCAAAAGTCTCCCTAAAAAAAAACTGGTTTAGGTTTTGTAGAAAGCATCTCTGTGCTTGAAACTCACTCCATAAACTTTGTTTCTTCTGAGCATCCTGTGAGTGAAATTGTCAAACCGGCAAAAGTTACACCTCCTAGGAAGATTAGGGTTGATCTTCAAGAGTCTAAACCTAAGACTTTCAACCCTCCTAAGGGCAAGTTGCATGATAGGCCTGTTTGGGTTTTTCATTTTTGTGGAAAGTCTGGGCACATTCATCCAAAATGTTTCAAGTTGCAATCTGCTAAGCGAGCAAATAAGCCAAAAGAACTTGTGCCTCAAGCATAAGATCCTATGGTACTTATTGGTGAGTTGGTAAAGGCTTTAAACCTTTATTCCAATCCTGGAGTTGGTCATCATTCTAATGGGAATAGTAACTCCAATGCAAAAGTTGCATCTAAAAAGCTTTGGATGCAAAAGGCTCGATCTAATTGAGTCTTTCTGACATGGTCCTTGTGCGTTATCGTTCTACTCTTTGTGACCATTCTTCCTTTTCTGTTTTTGCTCTCTTTGTTTTTCTAGGATTTGCATTGCATTGCATAACATTCATGCATTTCATTCCAGGTTGTTTTTTTTTTTGTTATTTTTTTTAAAATAAAAATAAAAATAAAAAATAAAAAGAGAAAAAGGGAAGAAAAATGTGTTTTGCATTGATTTTTCTTGGATTTGAAATCAAGGTTGGCCATTTATCTTTACATAACATGTTTATGTACCTTGTTTTGCTTTCATAAGCTTATTTATTGCACTTTACTAGTTTGAGCTTTGTAGTGCATGTTGTGTGGGAAAATATTTATAGTTTTTGATCACATGATCTTGATCTTGAAATCACATGTCTTTGATTGTTTGACTTGAACTTAATGAGAAAGGCATAAATAACCATCTCACCACTGTTTACTAGCCAATCATGAACACCTTAGTGCATATCATAAGATTTTGTCCTCAAGAAAGTGTAGCACATGCATAAAAAGAACATAAGGTGTAGCCTCGGTTTAAATGCTAAAATTGGTGTGTACATTATTGGGCTATCATAACTTCACATTTAAATAAAACTGGTCTGTACATTATCCTGGCTATTTTAATAAAGTTTCTAATAAAATAAAATTGGTATGTACGTTATGAGACAATTCAAGAAACTTACATGATTGCAAGCTTTTATTCAAGGAGATGTGAGAGTTATATGATGTAACTCTTTAGGTGATAGTCACTTTCAAACTTATGTGATGGATTTTGTAGAAAGTGTGATTGATTTCTATTTATTTATCACCTCACATGTATCTCAAGCTTTTGCTAGTTGCACACACTATACAAGTTACTCTTTGCTAAACTTTGTACATGTTATTGTGTGTGATTTTGTTGTGGCCATCCAAGATTGAGAATCTCTTGTCTTTTAATGCAAAATATGTTTGAAGTTTGAGAATTTAAGGAAAATTAATTGAAAATCTTAATTTTGGGAAATTTGAGTTCAATACAAGTGTTTTTGAAAAGCATTTCATCCCATACTTATGCATTCTATTCATAAAATACTATGCTTTGAGGTGTTTCTGCACAAAAACGATTCTATTTTTCAAAAAATTGATTTTTCCAGATTTTTGATCGATTAAACCCATTTCTTGACCGATCAAAAATGCGATTAAAATTTTCGTTTGAATCTAACCGTTTCAATCGTTGCTCGATTGCTTCTAGATCAATCGAATGTAATTTTTGATCGATCGAATCTAATTTCAGTCAATTGAAAATCGCGTAGAAAGTTTTTTTAAAAACCTTGAGTTTTCACATGTTCTATCACTTTCAAACTTTTTCAAAATCACTTTCTCTCTCTATTTGATCGGTCTTAGATTCTGAGCAAGATTTTTGTCATTTTCCCTCAAATTTCTTCAAGGGCGTTTGTCTTCATACACTGGTAAGACCTTTATACCCCTCCTTTTTCATTTATTTTCATGTTTTCATGCATTTTTGTCATGCATTTGGGGTAAATTTCAAACCAAAAGAAAATTGGGGTTTTTGTTGATTTCAATAATTTCTTTCAAAATTGATCATTGGGTTTTTGTTATAGGATGTTATTAAACTATTCCTTGGTGTTTAATTTGATCAATTTGTTGAATTGGGAAAAATTGAAAATTCTAGGGCTTGAAACTACCCGATTTGGGGATTTGTTCAATTGAGCTTAATTTGATGAATTTGGCTTGTTAGATTGATTGATTTGATCATTATTTTATGTTATCTATCTTGTGTAATGATCAATTGATCAATTTGTTTGGTTTTTTTGAAAGTGGGCTTTTCAAAATTTGGGGTTTTTGATATAAACTCTATGCTCAAGCCAATTTTGTAAATTTAAAGTGCAATTGAACTCACTCTCATTGCATTAAAGCATGCATCATGTGTTGATATTGTTCATGCATCATATAGATTGATATTTTCTATATTTCTATGTTAACTTGCAGTCTGCCCTTAGTTTTTGTTTTTTTTATGTCTCTTCTCTGTCTGTCCTATTCCAACCTTAGCATTATGGTTAGGAAGACTAGAGCTCATAGGTTATCCTCCTCCTCTTCTGCCCCTTCTTTTAATAGTACTAGGTTTCCGAGTGAGAAACACCAGGAAAATAATGAGAAGCTGAATCTTCGTAGGAATATATGGGCTGAGAGAAAAGTACTTCTAGATGAAATAGATGGTGAGATTAGGAGAAATTTTGAGCATCGGGGTTGGTTGCCTTTGTTAGATGTTAATCATCCTCCTCCAGCTACCTTGATTAGAGAGTTCTACTCAAACCTCTCTGTCCATACCTATGATTTTAACACTCCAGTCAAGAGTTGGATAGGGGGTGAAGAGTTCACCATTACTCCTTTAGTAGTGGCTGATGCTTTTGGGGTGCCACTGGTCTAGCATCCTGTTTTTCCCTATGATGTGTCTCCTCCCCTTAATGACATTATGTCATTTATTACTGGTACTTCTATCCAGTGGGGTTCTGATCCTCGGATCACCTCTCACGAGTTGACCGAGACTCACTATCTCTTTTTTCGAATTTCATGCCATTCGATCTGGCCCATCTCTCATTTGCATACTATTCCTATAGAGAGATATGCGTTTTTGTATGCCCTTGTCACAGATGCTCCTATGAGCTTTCCTCATCTTTTCATTCGTTCCTTGGTTGAGGTTCATTGAAGTAGTTCTGTTGCCCATGCTCTCTTCTTTCCGATTTTTATTCATTGGATTTTTTTACATCTAGGTTTAGGGGACTTTCTAGCGACTGAGCCTGTTCATATAGTCGCTCCTATAGGTGCCTTCTTAGGCAGAGGGCTGCTCAGATGAGAGCAAGCTTTAAACACCCGAGAGTTGAGTCTTCTGGTGTTGCACCTTCTCCCCCCTTTACTACAAGTGATACTACTGCTGAGGCGTCCAATGACCCGGCTGCTGCTGCTGTTCCTCCACCTTCTACTTCAAATGATTCGAGCATTCGTCGTATGTTGGAGACTGTCATGACCGTTCAGGCAGCTCATGGTCAGCTTTTGGTGGACATGCTTGATGAGCTTAGGTCCTTGAGAGCAGATTTGGATAGTCTTCGTCGATCACCTTCGCCACCTTCTTTTGATGATGAGTCCTAATTGTCCTTTGGCAATTCGTCACAAAAAGGGGAGTACATATGTAGGGGAGATTTTGTTGTTAGGGGGAGATTTAGATTTTGGAGCGGTGGAGCTTTAGATTGTATCTAGGTGCTTCATTTTGTATCTACATTTTTGTCTCATGATGTATTTTGCTTTATTTGAGTTGTCTATGTTAGGGGGACTTATTTTGATGTATTTATATATGTTTCTTGTTTCACATTGTGCTACATTGATTATTGATTTATATTTATGAGGTTATTCATGATATATGTCTTGTAGTTTAGGTTATGTGAAATCAAGAAGTTATTTTATTTTACTTGTATTTTTCAACACATGCGTTTATGTGTTTGTTAAGTGTTACAGGAATATACAGGTTGATTCAGTCGTGTTGCTGTCTACACTTGCAACTGATAGATAGTAGTTAAGTTGAATTTTTTGTGTTGGGCAATGATATTGTAATGGGCTGATTTTTTTTTTTTGTAAACTTTGAGCAATTTGTTTAGTTTGTGTTTTGTCACAGATTGCCAAAGGGGGAGTTTGTTGGGTTCTAAGACCTTAGGTTTAAATTTATTAGAACTTCAATTTGTAATGTTGGCAGACCATGATCAAAATGTTTAGTCTTGTTTTAAACTTGCTCAAAGTATGCTTAAGTGTAAAATTGGAATCGAGTGTACTACAGGATTTATTGTGTAAATCTCCCTGGCTCGATCGATCAAAAATTAGATTCGATTGATCGAAACTCGTGCAGATTGTTTTTCTGCAGAATTTTCCAAATCAGCCCAAGCTCGTTTGATATGTAAGGTTTTATGTTTTGCCCTAAGTATAAAAGGAAAAACCCTAGCTACGTTTTGAGGTTGCTCTTTATGCTGTGTGTGTGAATCTTTTGTGAGATCTAGAGGTATTTGCCTTCACATACACTTAAGGTTATCAAGATCTAGATTGATGTTAAGAGCTTGGTGATCAATTCAGTTGCAGTTTCAAGAGCTTAAAGATATACAAGCGGGAGTGCTTATGCTTGCTGTGAATCCAAGAAAGAAGTAGTCCATGGACTCGGAGCTGTCACGTGGTCGTGATAGTAAGTTTCCTACTCGAGGTAGCAATAGGATGTTAGTGGTTTAAGTCGCTATTGTATAAACTTCAATTCTTTCATAGTGGATTTGTTTTACCTTGAGGATAGCTAGGTTAAATCCTCCCCAGGTTTTTACCGGTTTTTTTTTCCTAGGTTATCATATTATAGTGTTCTTTATTTTTTGCACTGTGTTAATGATATGATTTATTTGTGTTAACCTAGATTTGCATAATTTACCTAAGTTAATCACTTGGCTAAATAACTAGATTAATCTGATTGTGTTTTAAGGGGTCTAAAAACGTACAGAAGAAAATGCCTACATAAATATAATAAGTATACGTTTTAAGGCATTATCAGGGATGAAGGTCTTCCCCTTGTAAAGAAGCCTTAGGTGATTGATTCCACACTTGTCATACTTCTTAGGATGTAGATTTTCTGATCTGTAATGAAGATTCTTATGAGGTGCAAGTAACAAACTTCATTTCCATATCAATTGTCGAAATGACTTGTCAAGGCAATGTGCCACATTAGAGACCTAATAAAGGCAATATGAGTACAACAAGAAGGGATGTTAATGTAATTCCCTGAAATTTTGATGGGGCACTGTCACCCAGATGTTGAGCAGGTGAATGGTGTTGGAAAAATACATGTTTGTATCACATACAAAATATACGCAGTGGAAAATTAACAGATCTACATCATTTGCAATTGATAACATGTTCTATGTAAGTTTCAAAATTTAAGAACAAGAAAGCGTACCTTGGTGCGGTGAAATTCAAAACAAAATTTAGAAGTACTTGGGAACACTTTTAATCTTCACTCCAATTCTACTTAATGCCCAAGAAGTGTGGTCTCTCAATCAGTTACGAAAGAGAGAATAAGAGTGTGTCCAGCACACACATACAAACCATTTCATTTCTTATATGATCTTAATGAAAACCTTTTTGAAAGGACTTCTAAAATTCTGTATGTTTCTCTCTTTATATATAACTGATTATCTAATTGGCTAACCTTTTGGGCCATTCCAATTGGGCTCTAGAATATGGCTTGAAGTGGAACAAAAAAGGAACAAATAAGACTTTAGCTCCAATAGGCCTTGGGCTTTTCTGTCAACACTTGACAAATCCAAAGTTGTCATTAATTATATTCAATACCACTATAAGAATATAATTGCACTCTAGGCCTTATTAATAAATTATATCCCAAGACTCTATTTACATGCAATCCCTTCATTAAAATATTCGTAGTAATACAAAGTCATGAGTGAAGACTGTCACTTTGAAGATTACTACATCTTAATCCTTGAGTACCAAATTTAATCCTTTCTGTTATTCATCATATATTTATGAAATCCAATTCCATAAATATATACTTTAGTAACTCCTTACTAAAATGGTTGGGCCCAACACTTTAAATAACCAAACCCATTAAACTTATCTCAAGAGAATATTTTATATCTCCGATAAGAGATTATGAATTCCTTCTAGAGAATATATGTTCCATCAACACTAAATGCAGATGCCCAACATACTGAGGTTTTGATCGTGACTCATAGAACTTACTCCTGATATATCAAAGCAACCTACACCTCATGATTAGGTCCGTTGTTCTCTCAGGATTTAGAGTTAATGCAAATAGAAGTTGTGAGATTTATTATTCATTTGACAATCGTTAGGAGAATAATAAATCTCACAGCGGTCCAGTTCAATATGTCTTAATTCTTAAAACATATCAACTAGAAGTCCCTACTTCCTTGATTAAGATAAATCATCTTAGTTGATATGTTATAGTTTTCGTAGATGAAATGCCCAATTTCATCACCGACTACGAACTAAGATTTTGAGCTTACAAAAAACTTGTGATTTATATCTTCTGTGACTAAATCACATAAACCACATACTATGCATCTCATGGACTAACATAATGTCCCATTAGTTCATTTATAGATAGTCTCATATAATTAAACAATTTAATTATTTATGACATGCCAATAAATTGAATTTTAGGGAATAAACCCCAACAATCTCCCACTTGCCCTCGAAGACAATTTGCCATATATCAGACACTTGTCTCCCTTTAGAGTAATTGATAGTCACTCTAAGGCAAGGTTTGGAAACAAGTTTTTGCCAGATTTATTGCCTAAATTATGTTTCTAATACTACTTCTCACGTACTCATATATCTCTAATGAGATAATATTTACGTTTAATGTGTGTCTTCACCACCTAAGATGAACACATATCTTGAAGTTCAACTTCATGAATCATAATCAAATTAGAAGTCAGCATTTGTACATCTAGTAACCATCAAATCCTCACTTTTGTGGATAAGCATATAATCCCTCATTTTCTGAAGATATTTAAGTATATGCTTTACCCCCACTAAATTAAGTGATCTTAGATTCAATTGATATTTACTTATCATGGCCACTGCAGAATAGATATTTAGCCTAGTATATAGCATAGCATAAAGACTTCCTATTGATATGGTATAAGGAACCGTCTTAATATGCTCTTCCTTTTATACGTCTTAGGACTATAGTCCTTTATAAAGGAACTTCAAACTTAAAAGGAAAGAATCATTTCTTGAAGTATTACATGCTATACTTGACTAGAATCTAATCTATTTAAGCAGTTTAAGATAGACCTAACATCTTAATTTTTGAATTTTAACAAAGTTTAATTCTTAGGATGTGACTAGTCCCTCCCAAGTACTTTATATCAAACTGGATTAGACAACAAAAAAACTCCATTGATGACAATAACTCTACATCATTCTAAATGATTAGAATGTCATCAACATACATTAAGACATTTATTATTCTATATAGCTTTTACACATATAAGGCCTTTTGATACTTGATCAAAATCGAACAATTTGATTCCTTGATCAAGGATGATATTTTATGATTCAGATGCTTGCTTTAATCCTTAAATGGAATTTAAGCAACTTGCATACTAAACACTACTGTTTCTTTGCTATGTACAAGTCTAGTTACATCATACAGATGTTTTCCTCAAGATTGCTACTGAAAGAAGCTTTCTTGATATCCATTGCCATATTTCATCCAAATGAAATATAATGGATAAGAGAATCTAGATAGAGTCAAACTTGACTATTGGTGAAAAAAAATCGTTTCATAATCGAACCATTTCTTTCTGAATAAATCTTTTCGCAACCAGTCTTGACTTTGAAGATTTGCACTTTCAAATCTATCAATCTCATTTACTTGTAGACCTATTTGAAAACAATAGGCTTAATGCCATTAGGCACCTCTACAAGTTCTAGACTTTAAATAGAATCCAATTTTATTCACATAACTTTGATCTAGTAATCCATATTCATATCACCCATTGCCTCTACGTAGGATCGAGGATCAAATTCATATCCTTGTGGAATGACTTCAAAAGTTTATTCCAATAGTATGAATTTATTTGGTAATTGATAATCCTCTCACTATGATGTTGTACCGGTGTATTAACTATACATTTAGAATAATGCCTTGTGGTGTATCTAATACAACCATCTCATTTCTAAATGTATTTTATAGTTGTCTTTCAACAAATTCTGACATTTTTCTTCTAGAATAATTCTACATTTAGCTTTAAGATTATTCACATAGTCATCATCAAGAACTTTGTATTTGTACATTACAAACATCTTGTCTTCTTTATGACTACCAAAAATATCTTTTGCAATTCCTTTTGGATATCCATCATGAACAACCATTTTTCTACCTTTTGATTTCAATATGTATGACTTCCTTTCTAGCATAAGTGCTAGACATCTTCAAAAGTGGAAGTATCATATACTGGGTTTTCACCCAATCCACAATTTGATAAATGTCCTAGGAACAAACTTTTGAAATCAATTTTAGAAAATGTATAATAGTAATTAGAGTATATCTTTAAAAGAAATAAGCAAATGGAAATACCTATCATGTGCTTTACTATTTCTAAAAGAGTCTTATTCCTCCTTCATGTTTGCACTGACTTAAAGAAGTCATTGAAGCTTTATTCCTTTAAAATAAAGGAGCCCTAGATCATATCATCCTTTAAATAGAATTCATAGACTGGTAATTTAACAAAATAATGGTTCTAAAGGCCCATCTCTTACCAATCTTGAATATCATTTAGATTAATAAGATGTAGACATAAGTGCCAAAACGTACAATATCAAAGGATGGAAACTTTCTCTTTAATAAGTAAAACATGTAAAATTTCCATCTAGAAAATAATCATGGACAATGCTTAGTTTTACCAAAGTGGAAACACTTTCCTTTTGGACATGCTTTTGAGTCCAATTTCCTTTTTGGCAACTACTAGGGCAACTTACTTGTCCAACTGTTTGGAATTATAATTCCTCTTCTTACCACCCTTACCTTTCGGTTTAGGATAAGAATTTTGAATTAAATCATATTGATCGTAGCCTTAGCTTTTAGGATGTCTTCCGGTGCGTAGAACTCACTTATCAATTTAGATAATATAAAAAGAATTTATTTTCAAAACAATATGAATTGATCAAATGATTCTAACAAGGACTAGTGGATCATATCCAAATGAGATTAACATTTAATCTCTACATCCAAGAATTCCAATTTATTTTTAAAAATAAAATTTTTTCATAAAATGACATAGAATTGGAACTCCTTAAGCGTTTCTTAGCACTCAATATGATTTATACCAAACATCTCATTTAGACTTAATATAAAGTCTAAGTTTAGTACTAACTCTCGCATCTCATACTGTAGCTCAATTGAGATAGAAGCCAATGTAACATTTTAACATTTCAATGGAGACTATGATCATATCATAAGTTATCTTCCATCAATGCATCATGCGTAGGAAATGATGACAATGCTGAATTGAAACATATTTATGTACATCAGCTCCTTTAAGCGCCATGTCCAAAATTATTTCTAAGTTAATGTGATTCATTTAAAATAGTAGCTAGAAAACAAAAAATTTATGACAACTTTATTTTGAGACTATGAACTTAAATACCAGGACATTATATTTTGCAACCATAACCATATAATATGGAACTCTAAAATCATATTATATTAGGTGCAACGACAACCCAATCCATGTCTATAATTCCTTGGTAGCAAGTATATTATAAACACCATGATTGATTGAGAACTATTCTCATTATTAGTGGTATAATATGCTGTATTAACTTTAACCTCTAAGTATTAATGGCATAGCTCCTTTGGGAGGTTGACATTATACTTAGTCTAGTGTACACCATTATCTAGAATCATGTGTAGCCACATTTCATCTCCCTTATAGTATTTAAACTTAGAGTACCATGAAACAAAACACCCTCCTTTGGGATCGCGAGGCATATACGCCAAGGCAAGGTGCTTGTCCACACTACTTTAAACGGGGAAGTTCAATCTTGTAGTACTATGAAGTAAACACCCTCCTTTGGGATCGCGAGGCATATACTTCAAGAAGAGGTGCTTACCCACATTACTATGAACCAATAATGGAGGCAGTGAGATCCAATTCTTGTATTTCTCTCCCACTAGAAATTTTAAAACAAGCTGATTGTTATGAAATCATTGTGATCTAATCACAATTTTAACCCTACACATCAAATGTGTTTAATTGTTTAAATTTAATGTGATGTTACTAAGTCACATCACAATAGCGTAACGAACATTCTCGCAATCACAAAGAAGTTTAACCTTGAAATCCGTGAAGTAAATACCTTCAACATGAAATGCAAGACTCGAAGTCAAGAGAAGATATCTATTCACATTACAATAAACTTAACAAAAGGGTTATTTCAGCACTCCCACTCATTATTTGTGTTTTTCTTTAAATGATGCGATTGTTGATTCTCATCATTAAATAATTGCGATCACATCACAACTAATAACCTTGCACTTGATAAAGACTCTAATCTTATTAGAAATAAAATAGAAGTCCTAAACTATTTAGGATTCCTTAAACACTAATGAATCAAAAATTAGTTATATAGAACTCTATCCTTAACATATTTGATTAAGAATTCTAATCTCATTAGAAACTATATACCTTTTGATTACGCTCTAATCTCATTGAAAATTCTAATTAAAATAAATTAAGAACTTTCAATCATACAACAATTCCAATCTCATTAGAAAGTTTCTTAAAAGACAAGTCCCAAACTATTAAGAACTAAGAGTTCTATTTAACTAATATCTTTGATCTCATTAGGTCTTTTAGTTAGAACCATGTGTAATCTCATCACACACAGCCTTGCTCTTTATACATTTGAAAACACTTAGAAAATATTCAAAATTTCCTTCAGATGCATTTTCACGAGAATCTCGCGACTAAACTCTTCCCACGAAAATGGGTTAAGGCAAAATAGTGAAAACACAAAATTTAGACAGAAACTTTCGCAACTATCTCGCGACTGTTTCGTGAGTAAAGCTTACTCGCGAAAAGTTTTATGCTTCAGAGGAATTTTTCGTGGGTTACCTTCTCGTGAAGTTACTCGCAAAAAATGCATGTTTTTAGCTTTTAAAGAGCAATTATGGATAGTTTTCAACGGTTTTTTTATTAACAAACAACCATCATATGAATATGATAGGTAGAATTTGATATCAAAACTGAATTTCATTAATGCTATAGCCTTAAAGTTGAATTTAACATACTTAAATTCAAATTTAAACAACATCATAACATCAATATTAGCTTTCATCAAATCATAGTTTCAGCAAACATGCAGAAAATTAAATGCATAATCTTCTAACAACATGGAACTATTGTATCTAATTCCAAAATTCACAAAACATGTTATACAGATTCGAAATTGAAGACCGCTCTAATAACAATTGTTGGAAAAATACATGTTTGTATCGCATACAAAACATACGTAGCGGAAAATTAACGGATCTACTTCATTCACAATTGATAACAAATACTATGTAAGTTTCAGAATTTAAGAACAAGAAAGCGTACCTTAGTGTGGTGAAATTCAAAACAAACTTCAGAAGTATTTGAGAACACTTTTAATCTTCACTCCAATTACACTTAATGCCCAAGAAGTGTGGTCTCTCAATCAGTTTTCAAGGAGAGCGTAAGAGTATGTCCAACACACACATACAAACCATTTCATTTCTTATATGATCTTAATGAAAACTTTTGTGAAAGGACATCTAAAATTCTGTATGTTTCTCTCTTTATATATAACTGATTATCTAATTGGGCTAGCCTTTTGGGATATTCCAATTGGGCTCTAGTATGTGGCATGGAGTGGGACTAAAGAGGACAAATAAGACTCTAGCTCCAATGGGCTTGGGCTTTTTTGTCAACTCTTGACAAGTCCAAAGTTACCATTAATTATATTCAATACCACTATATGAATATAATTGCATTCTAGGCCTTATTAATAAATTATATCCCAAGACTCTATTATACATGTAACTCTTTCATTAAAATATTTATAGTAATACAAAGTCATGAATGTAGACTACCACTTTGAAGATCACTACATCTTAATCCTTGAGTACCCGGTTTAATCCTTTCTGTTATTCATCATATATTTATGAAATTCAATTCCATAAATATATACTTTAGTAACTCCTTACTAAAATGGTTAGGCCCAACACTCTGAATAACCAAACCCATTAAACTTATCTCAAGAGAATTTTTATATCTCCGTTAAGAGATTATGAATTCCTTCTTGAGAATGTATGTTCCATCAAAACTAAATGCGGCTGCCCAACATACTGAGGTTTTGATCGTGACTTATAGATTTCACTCCTGATATATCAAAGCAACCTACATCTCATGATCAAGTCCATTATTCTCTCAGTATTTAGAGTTGATGTAAATAGAAGTTGTGAGATTTATTATTCATTAGACAGTCGTTAGGAGAATAATAAATCTCATGGCGGTCCAATTTAATATGTCTTAACTCTTAAAACATATCAACTAGAAGTCTCCACTTCCATGATCAAGACAAATCATCTTAGTTGATATGTTATAGTCTTCATAGATGAAATACCCAATTTCATCACCAACTATGAACTAAGATTCTGAGTTTACAAAGAACTTGTGATTTATATCTTTTATGACTAAATCACATAAATCACATACTGTGCATCTCATGGAATAAGATAATGTCCCATTAGTTCATTTATAGATAGTCTTATATAATTAAACAATTTAATTATTTATGACATGCCAATAAATTGGATTTTAAGGCATAAACCCCAACAAATGGTTCTTTCACAAATGCTTGGATGACGTCTCGTTGGCTTGATAAAAGCACGTCCCTAAAAAGGAAATTGATTGAAGGGAGTTAGTGATGTGTCTGGGCTATGACAAACCAGATAAAACTAGAAGCATTTTAGCTCTCATTCGACAAAATTTAATCCCTTTACTCTTTGTCCAGGGTTCACATGTGGGCACACATTATGAGCAAGTTTTGATATTATGTTGTCGAAGTAGCCGAAGTTGATTTCTCATGGATTTGAGATTTGTCATGTGAATCACCATAAATGAGGTGGTCTCAATAATGTTTGAATGTTCCTGAGAAGGAGTTGGTCCGTGTTAAATGGATTCTTTGCTCATGGTAAAATTCCATAAAACTGGAGATAGTTAATGATTCTCCCTGAATGTAGGCTTAGTTCGCTATTTTTTATTGTTAATGCAGAAGTCAGGCTTCCATGGAATGCTTCGAGCAAGCTAGAAAGATCTTCTAATGGCCTTGCAAAGAGATTGCAATTGTGATCCTTGCTAAGGTTCAAGATGCTGTTGAGGCTATTTAAAAGAAGTCCATTCGGAGGGGAGAGGCCGTGCGAAAAAAGATACCCCAGTGTGATGTTTTCCATGGTCTCCTGATCACTTTCACAGCTTGGTGAAATTTTTAATTGAAGTGTGTGGGGATTCACATATTAAGAAACCCAAAGACATCTCAGGATACTTGGAGAAAGAGGGTATTTTTTTTTAGGAAGACCTGAAGGTAAGAGAAAGTTTTTTTTTTTTTTTTTTTTTTTTGAGGAAAACCCTAAGGAACCACCTAGACTACCCAGAGGTAAAAGAAGATGTTTTCCTGAAGGGAACTTGTAGAAGACCCCTAATCTACCCAAAAAGGAAAGAAGATTTTTTCTTGGGGGAATACCTGAAGGCAACACCCAAATTACCTGAAGGCCAAAGAAGATTTTTCTGAGGAAGACTGAAAGGAAAAGCCTACTGTGGCAAGCTGGTGCTATCAAAACTTGAGCTGTTTGATCTTGCTTAAGAGATGTTGGGTTCTTTTCACCCTTTTGAGATGCCTTGACAAAGGAACCTGCAAACTGTACGGATTAGCTCCGATTTTTGACAAAGTTCTGCTCCTAGGCTTGCGGTAGCTAGTCTTCATGGATAATGTGGAGGTTGCGCAAGATGGATTTTTAGTGGTCTTAAGGGAATGAGACCACTAAAAATTTGCCCCAGTATCACATTGAGAGCTCTTAAAGGCTTGGTCTTCTTCCAGTCCATATGGACGTCTTATGGATCATTGATCTCACCAATCATGCTATTAATGTTTCACTAGAATTGGCTATTGCTCATGTTTAAGGTAGGGATTTCGGGACCTTTGGTGGCTTCCTTGAAGGAAATTGGTCAGAATTCATTGGAGAAGGCAACTCAGGTTATGCCTTTCTGGATACTTGGTAGGCCGAAGTCAATCGCTGAAAAGGAAATCAAAAGATTGAAGTTAGTAGGGAATCTTGGCCCTAATAGGATCCTACAAAATTGGAAATAACTAGGCCCTCCTCCAATAGAGTGGCCTCATGCATCCTTTTAATTGTCTATTCTGATTGATGGAGATGTTGCATCCATAAGATAACCTGAAGTAGGTTTATTGTAATCTTCTACTTCTTGAAATGAGTTCTTGAATGAGCTATTCAGGGCTTGTGTATTCAGAAATGGTTCCACAAGCTTCTGTCATGACCTCGACTGAGGTGAATTTGAAGAACATGGATGAACCTTTGGTCTGTTGGAGACAACCCTGAGAAAATAGAACTAGTATTCATGATTCTTTTACTGCCATTGGCTTCATCTCTTTTTGCATGGGAGAAGGATCGAGAAAAATTCTGCCCCAGTTTGGTGTTTTTCTGGTCCTTTAACCGTCTAAACAGCCTCTCGAAGATTCTTAGCTAACATGAACTGACACTTCGGTTTGCAATCTTTGTTCTTGCACAAGTCCTTTTGTATAAGCCGGGAGATACAAGGATCTCGAACTTCCCACGTTTCTTCTCACACCTTAAGAAGGATTGAGATTTTTTTCATGGCAGAAACAAAAACCAAAGCACATGTTAGTCTTATGTCCAAATGCTTTAAGCATGCCCCTATTTCATTTGCAATTATGGGGGAGATATTCCATGATTTGGAATTCTTGTTGTTGAATGAGTTTCTAAAGTGATTCAAATCTTAACATGACCAAATTGTGGCAAGTAACTGAGCATTTGCATAGATTTTGAAAAGTCTTGGGATGGACCCTTTTTCACAATGAAAACTTTAAGGTGTAACACCTTTTCCTTTTAGGAAAAATTTGGCACAATTTGTATGGCAAAGGTTTTTGTAATGATATTCACAAAGGCCATTGGACAAAGAAACCAATTTTGATGCAAAGGCATTTGATATAAGGAAAAAAAAGCTTGATCTTTTTGACAATTTTGAAGAAGACTTAGTTTCTTGTACATTTCTATGGAAAAACTCAGTTGCTTGCCATCCAATTTATTATCTATACCATTAGGTTGGAGATATCAGAAAATGCATGCATGCCCTTGTAGGGCCAGGGACCCACCTAGGTGGATTCTAATGCACAAGCGGTTCTAGGACCATCTCTCTTAGGGTTTCTCAATGTTTTGCAAAGAGGTAAAGATCATACGTTACTTGGATAATTGCTACCATGCAAACAAAATGCTTAAGGACGTGCTTCTATCATTTCAAAAATTGGCTTTGCACCCTTGATCGTGTATTTATCATGGCAAGTTTCTACTATGATGCAAGATTAATGCACAAGATTGGCAAGTAACCGACACTTTCATGATATGCTCAACAATGTAGGAGGGACCCTTCCTTTGGTTACACACTTGTACACAATTTGGTTTTACAATGATGGGTTCATCGGCTCCAATAATAGTCCTTTTACAATACAAGAAATGCAAATGCGAGGAAAAGCTCGACTTCTGATAATGTTGACTTCTCGAGGAAGCTTTTGGACACTTGGATCTCTTGGTAACTTAGATAGCATGGATCTCTTGGACCTTTGGATCTTTTAGGGGAGGCCTTGGATTCTTGGCCTCTAGGACCTTTTGGCAATTTTGACATCTTAGCAATTCAAATCTCTTGGCAATTTGGGTAGCATGAATCTCTTGGGCCTTTGGATCTCTTGGGGGGGCCCTTGGATCTCCTAGCAATCTTTTTTGGATCTTCCTTGGGAGAATTCTTGGACTCATGATATCTTGGGATTCTTGATAGTTTTTCAGCAACATCTCCTCTTGAACGGAGTTTCGGTTACTTGCCACAAATTTTATCTTTGCACAATTAGGTGACAAAACCAATTAGTGTATGCATGAGTGCCCTTGTAGGGTTGTGAACCCTTAAGGATGAGGTATGATCTAGCATGTACAAGCAACGGGGTTACTTTCCCTAGGGGTTTAATCATGGATGCTGTGCAAGCAAGATAAAAAGAACTTGGTGTAAAGTGCACTTGTTACAAAACACTTTCCCTTGACCTCTAGTCCTATAAAGGCATCCTTTCCTAGGCTTGGATGTTCACTCTTTATATTTCACCTAGTCCTGATAGGCTCTAGGCATGATCTAGTCCTCACGGGTTTGACATAACTAGGCCAATTGTATACAAAGGCTTAACTGGTAGGTGGTTCCTGTCTTAGAGTACTCAATCGCCACACCCCTCCCTTTATGGAAGTTACGGGGTAGAAAGGATCGAGGGTGCCTTTTCAGCAATTCCTGTCCACCCATGGACCTAGAAGTGCCTATAATATCAGCCCCGAATCTAACTATGGGTAATTCTGCCGATGTGTGTGTCCGGGTATCTGCAGATGGGGTGATGAAATCCCTAAAGAGATATGACTATGCCAACAGTGCGGAGCCCTAGTTTGGCTAAAAAAGGGTGTATAATTTCATGCAATCCTTAATGAAGGGGAAAGACTTTTCCAAAGCATAGCAGGTATACATGTGGATAGCGGATAAAGGTGTGACGAAAATTAAATTTTGCTACCCTATGTTTGCATGTGAGGAAAACAGTAAAGCATGTGAGGAAAGTGGTAAAGCCCCATGTGAAAATACATCAAAGCCACCATTTTGGAGAAGGATTTTTTGCTCTTTTGAAAATGGTCTACTAGGACATAGTAGAAGTCCTTTTCAAAAGGAAAGCCCCAAAGGCCAATTCCAATTTCTGTGTTTTTGAAAGCTAATGTTCAAAGATTATGGTTTTTTCAAAAGCTTTAAAGGCTAAACTCTCATTAATCCCTAGCGGAGTCGCCAGTCTGCTAACGCCCGGCCTCTATTAGGAACGACAGTGGAAAAACCGCCGCCATCATCGTGAGCCCTCGTTCGACCACCTGCTATGGCAACAGCTCCCGCATGCGTGGGGCCTCGTTGGAGGGCCCCTCTCGAATAATGGTGTGCATGTTTTGTGCGGAGCTACGGGTGCTCTCTCTCATTGGAGGAAGGTAAGTCGACCTTTGGCGTTATAGCAAGAATTCTAGGCCAAATTTTAAGGGATTACCAAAGTTGAGTGGAGTCGCCACCAATCATTGGGTTTTTCTAAGGTGTGATTGGTCACTTATTTCTAGTTCATTTTATTATTGATCCTAGGTTAAGAAAAAGGTCATTTTTCCTAATCTAATGTGGATGGCAAAAAAAAATCTTGATTCTTAGGTTCGGAAGTTTGGTTACGTATGGGGATGGTGTTAGGCATCCCACAACGCCTGTCCAAGGACAATCCTTTGTTTTAATAAAACCTTAATTTTCAGAAATTGGTAGTAAAAACTTGATCTTCGCATTGGCTATCGGGGCTTTGCATGCATAGGGTAGTTTTGAGGTTTGGGTTTTGAATGGGTGTGGTCCCAATTGATAGGCTAAGAATGTATTGACCCCTTGGGATAAATTAACCTATTGATTTAGCCAAGTTAATTAATTAATCCAATTAACATGCAATATGTGTGGCAGCACAAACAAATCACTAACTAAGTAAATATGTAGAGAAAAATAAAGTTGACACAGTGATTTGTTTACGAATGGGGAAAACCTCCAAGGCAAAAACCCCACCGGGTGATTTTAAGGTCACCACTCCCGAGAATTCACTATTATCACAATAAGCGGTTACAAGTAAAGGAATCTCAGTATCTTAAACTAACCTATAGTTGAACCCTTACCCCAATACACAATTGGACTTGTTCTGTAGTGACAATCTCTTCTTTCCAATGCACGGCTCCCAGTATGTGACTAACCAATCGATGCGCGGATCCCAGTACGCGACTTACTCACCAACTTGAGAAAGATGTTGGCTACAAAGTTCTTCAATTCATCAACACGATAAAGATCACGAAGCTCCTTGGTCATAAAACCCAATAGTGTACAAACGCAGCAGCTTCTTCAAGAGAAAGATGAACTAGGGCAAATTTTGTCTCCGGTCACAATTTGCATGAACAAAACTTTGCTTCACACTCGTGCAACCTTTGATGGCCCTTAAAATAATCCTTATATATGTTTAGGGTTATGAGAAAAGAAAGCCTAAACATGTACGCACAGATTGGAATGAATTCAGAACTGAAAATCTGATTTTCATAAATCTTGATAGATAGCTTATCTATCAAGCAGCTGTCGAGCATCGGGCTAAAGCTGCCTTTTAAACCTCGATAGATTCTATCTGTCGAGCTAGCTGTCTACCCAATTACAAGTAAAATACGTTTTGTCAAAGGATTAGCCAATTCTATATTGACATATGTTCTTAACATGAGAAATGAAATGGAAATCGCGTTGAAGCTATATATAGAGATCCACGAATCTTGATAGATCGAGAGGTGTTAAGATTTGAAACTCGATGGATATAGCTATTGAGGAGCTATCGAGAGGTGTCCACAGCAAAAGAACCTCGATGGATTGAGAAGCTATCGAGCATACAGAAACTTCCTTAATGGATTGAGAACCTATCGAGCAGCTATCGAGATTGAATCTCAAAAATATCGATGGATCGAAATTGCAATAATAGCTATTGAGAAAAGAAGCTCAAGAGGCTCGAAAGATAGCCTAGCTGTTGAGAGGTATCGGGAAGCTGTCGAGATTGCTTAAAAGCAGTTTTTCAAGGAAGAGAAAAATATAGATATGAATGCAATCAAACATGCTACTCAACTAAAGATCCAATCAAAATTTTAAGCTCTCAAAATCATCTCTCAAAAAGAAAAATGTCAAGTATTTAGATCCAAAACATACACACACACACATACACACACTAAACAAGTCTAACCAATTTTATATTTCAAAAATAAGTTAAGACATTTTAGTAAGCATACATTAACACATGTATTCCTTTTGATGGCCAAATCACATTGTACCTGCACATGTATCAAAAGTAGCAAAAAATATTGTGTTGTTGTGTGTGGAAACATCACAAGATTGCATAAGTGTCTCATGTTATGACGATTTGAGATATGAGAAAATCAATTTAACTCGCATATAATCATAACTGCTTGATGGGGACTATCACCTTCGAGGTACATCCTATAACTCCCACATCTCCTAGAAACACGCTTGCAATCATATTTAAAAGAATTTTGATTCTCTTTTCTTTTATTTTTCTTTGCATATTTTCTTTTGGTAAGCATATCATGCATGGGCATATAAGAGAAAGAAAAGAAATATCCAATTATGTTAGGCTTTTTGACATTGCACTTTTGCTATGCCGAAGCATACAGATGTCATTTCATGATTGGCGGGCAACAGTGGTGAAATGGCTATTTATGCCTTTCTCTTAGGATTTTCTAGTTCTTCCCGTCAAAAAGAGTGATACGAGTATTAAGTACAAGGGATTACTTAATCTTACTCATCACAAACACAAGCCACAAAGCTCACTTGTTTAGTTGTGCATTGAGATGCCTATCAATGCTAAAAATGATACAAAGTTTAGAAAACTTTGTTTCAATGGCCATTCAAGGTATACAAGTACCAATGTACACAAAGACACACTGTTTTTGTATTTTCTTATTTTTCACTATTTTTTTTTAATTTTTAAGAAAAACGAAAATAAAGCAAAGTTGAAAACAAACAAACAAAAATGTGTTAAACAATGCAAAGCATAAAACTAGACTGACTCAAACAAGAAAGCAAAACACACAAGTAATGCAAACAGAAATAGAGAGGGAAAGAGAGAAAAGTGATTGAATCACTTAGAGCCTTTTTCTTTCCACACCTTGGAAGAACCTTTCCGTTTAGTAAACACTTGATCCAGTGGTGAGGGGGAAGAATTGAAACCGTTCAAGTTTGAAAGGAACATGAGGGCTTTAAGTAGACCTCTAAGAGGAGCAAAAAAGGATGGATCTTGATTCTAGTTTCTTGATGAGATCATACTGTTGATCTGTGGAGTGGCTAGCCACTTATAGCAATTTGGTCGAGTATGTCTAGTTGCTCCGCAGTGATAACAGAGATGCTACTTCTTTTGTTTAGACTTTTGATTATTACCCTTCTTAGCCTTAGGGATTTTAATCTCTTTCTTAACAAGTTTAAGGGGTGCTCCTAAGATAGATTTAACCTTTTCTATGTCACCAGCTAAGGCAGTCTTAACATCAGTGTTCTTGGATTCATCACTATTAGCAGGAGAAACAAAAACAATAGTACTAAAGGAAGCAATATTAAGAGAAGAGAATTCATACCTTAAACCAGTTTGATCAGAAGCAGATTTTTAAAGGCTGAGCATCTTATCAAGCTTTGCACTTGAAGTCCTCTCCAGTTGAGCTTTGACTTGAAACAGCTCCACTTCAAGTTTCTTGGTCTTCTCAGCCAAGAAATTATTCTCAAATCTCAATGCTCCAATGGTTTGATTAGCTTTGTTAGGTTCTAAAAGCTTAGAATAATTGGCAAATCGTGAGCACACAAGAACATACAAGCTGCAGAAAGAAGATTTCAGAATCTGCCTGGTTCGATCGATCGAAAAACAGGCTCGACCGATCGAGAATCGTATCTGCAGAATTTTAAGTTGGCCCAAACAGCAGTTTTAGCCCATTAAGGATTAGGGTTTCAGATCTACTTCTCCCACTATATAAAGAAAACCCTAAGCACGTTTTTTAAAAGGCTTTTTAGAGAGAAAAGAGTGTGCCTCTTTTGTATTTAGGGTTTTGTTCCTAAAATCTCTCTTATTACTTCTACCGGTGTTGTTCCTTGAAGAATCTCAAGATCCGGTATTGCTGAAGTTGCTGCCTTCTCTAGTCATCAAAGGTGCTGATGATCTAAACCTTCAAGGGTGGTCTTGGAGTCACAAACAGGAGAGTTTGTGTTGCTAAACCTTTGAGTGGAGTCTCAAAGTCACAAACGGTGGTGTTTGTGTTTTGCAAAGATTAAAGAAAGAAGGAGTCCGTGGATCTCGGAGCTGTCACGTGATCGTGGTAGTAAGTTTCCTACACTGGGTAGCAATAGGATGTTAGTGGTCTAAGTCTTATTGTGTAAACTTCAATTCTTTCTAGTGGATTTGCTATTTTACCTTGAGGATAGCTAGGTTAAATCCTCCCCAGGTTTTTTACCGGTTTGGTTTTCCTGGGTCATCAGATCTTTGTGTTATTTATTTTCCGCTGCTTTATATATTTGTGTTAACCTAGTTCTAATTAAATTACCTAAGTTAATCACTTGGCTAATTCACTAGGTTAATCTGTTTGGGTTTAAGAGGTCTAAACGAACTGACAAGTGGTATCAGAGCGGGTAACTCTTTTGTGTTAGATCTTTTGATCTAAGAGTTGATCCTTGATCCCTGTTATCATGGATAATTTTAAGTGTCTTACTGTTTTTGATTGTGATGATTTGAATAAGAAGGACACTGTTGTTTCTGTTGATCTTTTTGATGCCTGTGAAACTCTTCGTAAGGAATTATTGAAAACTATGAGAATTGCTAAGAAATTCAAGGAAGAGTTAAAATTGGCTAATCTTGAAAAAGAGGAATTGATTGTTAGATTAGATGAATCTAATAAAAAGAATGAATTTTTGAGAAATCAAATTTCCTCTCAAGATGAGAAGATGAAAAGCTTGGAACAAGAGTTAGTTGAATCTAAAGCTAAAATTGAAAATTTGACTAGTACCAAGCCTGCTGATGATAACAAAAGTGTTTCTGTTTCTCTTAAGCCTAAAGTTGAAAAAGTTTATATCCCTTCTTTCAAGAGGAATAATAAAGAAAATGCTTATTTTGCTAGGTTAGACAATGGTAAAAGTTCTGATGCAGACGCTGAAGTTTCTAAACCTAAGTCTAAACCTACTGTTAGAGAGCATAAGAAATCTGTTTTTGTGCCTACTTGTCACCTTTGTGGTGTTGTTGGTCATATTAGACCAAACTGTTCTTTGTTGAGGCAAAAACCAAAATCTGAGACTAGATTTGCTGTTAGGAATACTGATGTTCCTAAATTTGTTCCTGTTTGTCACTTATGAGGTGTCTCTGGTCATATTCGTCCTAATTGTCATAAATTGAAATTTAAAAATTCTGTATTTCAGTCTAGGACATGTGATGATATTTCTCCTGCCATAAGTCCAAATAAATTACTTCATATGCTTTTGAAAAATTTAAGCTTGTTGGCTTGTGAAAGGAAATTGCAGGATTTCAGTCTTTCTCAGAAGATTGGTGTAATCCCTCAAACACACTCTGCTTCACATGGATTTTCACCTACAAAGTCGAAGACTCGTGCTATATGGGTGAGAAAAGATTCTCTAAGGTGAGTGTTGCTGACTTGTCCCTGTTTTAATTCTTTCAATTATTTGTGAACATGTTTTTTTTTTTGTTTTTGGTTGTTTTTAAAAAAAAAAAATCCAAAAACATTGAAAAATTTCAAAAAGACAAAAATATTTTATTTTGTGTCTAGTTTTATTTTTCTTGAGGATTACATGGATTATGATATCTCTCTTGATTTAGAATATGCTTGACATTGTGGAGAAACTTGAATAGCATGTGTTATATAAGTGCTAAGCTATTTTTGATTTTGTGTGAGTATGTACTAGTTTGTACATGTACTCAAGAGTTAATTAAGAAATTGATATTTCTTGTTTGTGTACCCTCTATAGCTTAGTTAAGCATTGTCATGCATTGCATTTGCATTTTTTTTTAATCATTTAGCATAATGTGTGCTTTTTGTTTTTGATCATAAAATATCTTTTAAACCAAAAATACTTTTGTGTTTTGCATTAATTTTTCTTGGATTTGAAATCAAGGATTGGCCATATTATCTTTACATAACATGTTTATGTACTTTGTTTAGCTTAGATGAGCTTATTTATTGCACTTTACTAGCTGAAGTCTTTGTAGTGCATGTTGTGTGGGAAAGATGTTTATAGTTTTTGATCACTTTGTCTTGATCTTGAAGTCACATGCTTTTGTCTGTCGGACTTGAACTTATTGAGAAAGGCATAAATAACCATCTCACCACTGTTTACTAGCCAATCATGAACACCTTAGTGCATATCGTAAGATTTTGTGTTCGAGAAAGTGTAGCACATGCACAAAAAAAAAAAAAACAAAAACAAAAACAAAAAGAACATAAGGTGTAGCCTCTATTAAAATTGGTGTGTACATTATTGGGCTATAATAATCTCACAAATTCAAATAAAATTGGTGTGTACATTATCCCGGCTTTTATTAAGTTTTTAATCAATCAAATTGAATAATGAGGCAAATTCAAGAAACTTACATGATTGCAAGCTTTTATTCTAGGAGATGTGAGAGTTATATGATGTAACTCTTTAGGTAATAGTCTCTTTCAAATTTATGTGATGAATTTTGTAGACTTTGTGATTGCTTACTATTCACATATCACCCCACATATTTCTCAAGCTTTTGCTAGTTGCACACACTACACAAGTTACTCTTTGCTAAACTTGGTACATTATATTGTGTGTGATTTTGTTGTGGCCATCCAAGATTATATGTTCCTTGATTTTGATGCAAAATTTGAGTTTTAAGGACAAATTGATTGAAAATCTTAATTTTGGAAGATCTGGGCTGTATTCATGTGTTTTTGAAAAACTTTCAGTCTCATACTCCTGCATTTCATTCATGAAATACTATGCTTTGAGGAGTTACTGCATTAAATTGTTCTGTTTTTCAAAAATTTGAGTTTTCCAGAATTTCGACCGTTCGAAGTTGTTTTTCGACCGATCGAAATTGCGATAAAAATTTTGGTTTGTTTCTGTCTGACTCGATTGGTATTCGATCGATACTCGATCGATCGAAACTAAGAAATTTTCAGTTTTTAGAGTTTTGACCAAATTTTTTCATGCATCATTTATGGTTAGGATTCACATGAGTTGCATTGTTTTTCTGTGTCCATCTTGCAGTTTTACAGTTATATCTCTCATTGTTTTCACACATCATATGCATACACTTTGCTAAATTGGGTACTCAACTTGAATTAAAAATTGATTGATTAATTTTTGAGTCCTTTGTACATTTTAGTATATGCTATTTTTTCTTGATGTGTGAATTGCAGAAAATATTTTTCTTAAGAGATATGATGGATATTAATGTGCAAATATTTTCTCTACTCATGCAACTGTTTATGGGTCACATAGTGTCAAGTTCGCATTTATTGAAAGAGGGAATATTTTTCTTCATGTGTATCCTCAACTCATTTTTTTTTGGTTTGTGTGTTTTTATTTTTCCCCACCTCCTAAATTTTCCCCAAAACTGTTTTTCCCAAAACTTGTTTTGTTTTTCCTATTTTTATAGGGGGAGAAAAGTTTGTTTTTAACCTTTGTTGTTCATAGGGGGAGTTGTTGCTCTTTATAAGGGGAGTTCTCTCTATTTTCTATAGAGTTAATCTGTTTTATGTTTCCTTGGTTCTCTTTTTTCTCTCATGTTTACTCTTTGTTTGAGTTGTATTTGTCAATACGTGACAAAAAGGGGGAGAAATAGATGAAATGTGGGAATTCTGATTGTCTTGTTTAGGGGGAGAAAATTGTTTTTGAAAAGGGGTGAATATAAAAACTTTTTGGTGTATCTAACTTAGGGGGAGAGTTAGAATTTACTTTTGTTTTTGTTTCATATTATTGTTTATATGTCTTTCTTTCCACACATGCGGTGATGTGTTTGTTGAGTGTTTCAGGAAAGACAGGTGCATTCTGATCAAGACCTGTTATGAGTCTTAGATTGGGATTTGTGATGTAATTGGGCATTTTATTGTATTGGGTTGTTCTTGTATTTTAACATTTCATTTTGTATGAAAGTTTTGTCACGAATTGCCAAAGGGGGAGATTGTTAGGTTCTAAAAGCTTATAATAATTGGCAAATCGTGAGCACATAAGAACATACAAGCTACAGAAAGAAGATTTCAGAATCTGCCTGGTTCGATCGATCGAAAAACAGGCTCGACCGATCGAGAATCGTATCTGCAGAATTTTAAGTTGGCCCAAACAGCAGTTCTAGCCCATTAAGGATTAGGGTTTCAGATCTACTTCTCCCACTATATAAAGGAAACCCTAAGCACGTTTTTTAAAAGGCTTTTTAGAGAGAAAAGAGTGTGCCTCTTTTGTATTTAGGGTTTTGTTCCTAAAATCTCTCTTATTACTTCTACCGGTGTTGTTCCTTGAAGAATCTCAAGATCCGGTATTGCTGAAGTTGCTGCCTTCTCTAGTCATCAAAGGTGCTGATGATCTAAACCTTCAAGGGTGGTCTTGGAGTCACAAACAGGAGAGTTTGTGTTGCTAAACCTTTGAGTGGAGTCTCAAAGTCACAAACGGTGGTGTTTGTGTTTTGCAAAGATTAAAGAAAGAAGGAGTCCGTGGATCTCGGAGCTGTCACGTGGTCGTGGTAGTAAGTTTCCTACACTGGGTAGCAATAGGATGTTAGTGGTCTAAGTCTTATTGTGTAAACTTCAATTCTTTCTAGTGGATTTGCTATTTTACCTTGAGGATAGCTAGGTTAAATCCTCCCCAGGTTTTTTACCGGTTTGGTTTTCCTGGGTCATCAGATCTTTGTGTTATTTATTTTCCGCTGCTTTATATATTTGTGTTAACCTAGTTCTAATTAAATTACCTAAGTTAATCACTTGGCTAATTCACTAGGTTAATCTGTTTGGGTTTAAGGGTCTAAACAAACTGACAAGTGGTATCAGAGCGTGTAACTCTTTTGTGTTAGATCTTTTGATCTAAGAGTTGATCCTTGATCCCTGTTATCATGGATAATTTTAAGTGTCTTACTGTTTTTGATTGTGATGATTTGAATAAGAAGGACACTGTTGTTTCTGTTGATCTTTTTGATGCCTGTGAAACTCTTCGTAAGGAATTATTGAAAACTATGAGAATTGCTAAGAAATTCAAGGAAGAGTTAAAATTGGCTAATCTTGAAAAAGAGGAATTGATTGTTAGATTAGATGAATCTAATAAAAAGAATGAATTTTTGAGAAATCAAATTTCCTCTCAAGATGAGAAGATGAAAGGGATGGAACAAGAGTTAGTTGAATCTAAAGCTAAAATTGAAAATTTGACTAGTACCAAGGGTATGATGCTTGATATACTTAAATTATTGAGGAAGAGTCTTTTGCTTCCTCTATAAGGATGATATTTGATAGGTTTGATCCATTTGAGGAAGAATCTTCTACTTCCTTCACTGGGGGTATTGCTTGAGATGCTTGAAATATTGTGGAAAAGTCTGTTGCTTCCTTACTAAGGGTGATGTTTAATAGGTTTGATCCATTTGAGGAAGAATTTTTGCTTCCTTACTGAGGATAGTGTCCTCGATATGCTTGATCTGCAGGGAAAAAGTCTTTAGCTTCTTTCATGGGGATGGTGTTTTTGATGTGCTTGAACCACTGAAGATGGTTTTCCATGCATTTGATTCACTGGGGATGGTTCTTGATGTGCTTGATTGGGGGAAGAGTCTTTTACTTCCTTTGTTGCTCATTAGAGAGTTCTTTGAAAATTTTTTATCTAATTGTGGAAGTCTTGAGATACAAAATTTTGCATCTAATTTTGTATCTCCTTTTTTGAAAGAAAGAAAGAAAAAGATTTTTTTTTTTTTTTTTTACTGTTCTTGACTAAACTACACGTAGTTTAGTGGTAAGTCTAAACTACACGCAGTTTAACCATTAGGTGTGTTCCTGCATTTTCATTTTTTCCAGCTGTAGACACCCAAATTTGCACTCATGATTTAATCAAGGAGAATGACTTGAATGACCAATTTATGTACCCCAAAAATCATAATTGCATTACATGCATCAACTTGTTCTTGCATTACATGCATCATTTTTTCTTTGCATTACATGCATTAATTCATTGATTGCATATCATAAAAATGATCTTGAGATTCTAACGGTCACAACGATGTTTTCGGTTTTCAAATCGGACCATCGGATCGAAAGATATTGCATGATCAACTTTGCATGGTTAACATGTATTATGTCTAGGAAGAGTTGACCACGCACGATTTATTTAAATTAATTCTAATTGGTCAAACAATTAAAATTAATTAGATAATTTTGTGATTGGTTGATAATTGGTGTTTAAAGTAGGATTGCATGCATAGGAATAAAAAGGGTGATTGGATAACAATAAAATTGTGGATAATCTGAACTTTATTAGGATTTATTTTAAGAGATTTATCCACAAGATAATTATCTACAAGATAATTGTTCAAGATAACTATTCCTAAAATGCCTGAATTATCCAGAAATGAGACAAAAGAAATTAGAGACGGAGGATGAAAATGCGTCTAGGTACAAGGACTGGCCAATAAAACCCCAGAAGAGGACTCCAAATGACACCTAAACACGAAAATGCATTCGGAGCCATAGGGCCAATTTGGCACTCTAAAAAGGCCGAATTTCCCAGATGTGGGATTTGGCCCAACAGCCTTCGGGTGACGATTATGCATACCTTTTTCAATCTCTTCGCAAAAGGACGCATTTGGATTCAAACCCTAATCATCCGTACCTATTTTTTACGATCCTTAGGCCTCTAATAATAAAGACTAAACCTCATAATTCGGCACCTTTTTTCTGTCCTCAGAGAGGCATACATTTTTTACTCCCAAACAGCTTATATTTTATGATCCCCTCTTTGAGCCTTGCTACAAAAATTAGGGTTAGGGTTTTTAAGTTTCAAAGAGAACTGAATAAGTTTCTTTGAACCCTAAAAAATCCTCTTAAGAATAAGGAGTACTCATGCAAGAGGTTGTTTCCTTCACCCTATCTTCCTTGTGTTCTTTTTTTTATTTATTTATTTATTTTTTATATTGATGAATGCTATGATTCCTCATTGTTTTGTTTAAATCATGATTGTTCTTTATGTGATTGAGAATAATCTTTTTCTTGAATGTTAATAAATTTGCATGTGAACAATTATTTTTCTTAAAACAAAACAGATCTGCATCTTTATAAGATGTAGATCTGAATTTTTCCCACAACAAAAACAGATATGCATCTTTTTAAGATGTAGATATGAATATTTCTCAACATAAAAACAGATTTGAATCTTTCTTAGATGTAGATCGGAATTTTCTCAAACAAAAAAGAGATCTACATCTTTATGAGATGCAAATCTAAATTTTTCTCAAATCAAAACTGATTTGCATCTTTCTTAAGATGCAAATCTGATCTTCTTAATACATGCAAATTGTTGAAATAAAGAAAGAGATTGTGTATTATTGTGTTTGTGTTTATTTTAATTCATGATTGCATAGATTTGTATTATGAGTGAAACTCTCTTCATAAAAAAAAATTTTCAATCTTTTTTTAAAACATATAAACGACAGATCTGATTTTTCTGTCATTAAAAAAACATTTTTTTATCATCATGAAACATATCTGAATTTTTATCATCAAACACCATTTTTTTTTACATACTACAAAGCAGATCTGATATTTTGACAGATCTGAAATTTTTTTATCATCAATATCATATTTTTTAACAATAAAAACAGATCTGAATTTTTTTAAACAAAAGAAGAGATTTCATTCATAAATAAATTTGTGTGAGTTAATTTTTACTTCACATGTTCAACATATCATTCATAACATGCATAACATAGTGCATTAGTCACATAAAACATATCATTCATAACATGCATAACCTAGCCTCCAGATTTAGGTCTTTGGCTAAGTAGATCTAGCCTTGTCCTCATTTGTTTTGGGTAGAATGTAACTAGGACAACAAGCCATGTGAATATTTGGTAGATTGTAACTAGGACCCAAAACGATGTAGCTTCTTAATATTCTTTCAGATATGTAATTTTATTCAATCAGTGAATGGAACTATTCAGTCATGTATTTTTATTCAGTTTTTCTTATTTTTTGTATAAAAAAATAAGTGGCGACTCCATACCACTTACCCAAAAAGAGAGGTGCCCTTAAAGGTATCCGAATCTCTTTTTTTGAGGGACATCATCTCTCACAGTGGCGACTTCATTGGGGATGTCGAGGGCTAAGCTTCGTATTAGACTTAAGTGACCAAATATGTACCATTATTTTGCATGGTCTTGCATGATATAGTTGTTGTTTGTTTATTTATGTTTGATGGGGTGTTCTATAATATTTTTGTTGAATGATATTTTGTTGTTTGTTGAAAGTTCAAATAGTGTGAAAAACACCTTGAACGTTTTGGCCCCCAAATTACAAATTACCAATTCAAGCTTTATATCAAACGATGTACGTGCAGAAAATGAACAAAAGCTTAAAAAAGAATTGATAAACAATCTAAGCCAAATAAAATCACATCCATAGCAGAAATTAAATGACAAAGATAAAGGGAAGAGAGATGCAAACACAAGGACAACACAACGATGTGTTATCGAAGAGGAAACCGAAGCCCTCGGCGTAAAATCTCTCCAATAATCCACTAAAGAATGTAGTTGGGATACAAGGACAGCAATAGACCCTCCAAGCCTAATCTACCTAGTGTACCTAAGCCCTCCAAGCTTCTTACTCCAACGAGGTTGCGCCGAACCTTTGTCTTCTTTAGCTCACCGGATTTTGCTACTAGACCATAGCATCTACCAATATGAAATTGGTTCCTTCCTAATTGCTTCCCAAAACACCAAATAACCTTCTCACAAATATGGGTAAGGTGAGAAAAGGATTTGGGTAATGTACCTCTTAAGGATTTAACAATGGAGAGGGTGAGAGTAGAGGAATTTGAAGAGTCACAAGGTAAAGATTATGGATGAGTCAATCTTGTTTTTCTCTAGGGTTTCTCTCTCAAAATTCTCTCTTGAAGCTCTCTACATTTCGTGGGTATAAGGGGTATATATACTGGTGGGTGTTTGGAATGCGAAGAGTCAGTTTTTCAAAACAGAGCTGGTTGGCGGCTTGGCCTCGCGACTTGACTGAGTCGCGAGTTAAAGCCGCGAACTAACTGAACGGCCAGACTGGAATTTTTGTCCTATAGTGCAACAGCTAGCACGATGGTTCAACTTCTGGCAGCTTGCCAATCGCGAGCTACCTGTGAGATCTAGTCGCGAGTTCTTCTCTGCACGCCTCACTCGTGTGCAACATCTGGCGGCTTGCCAGTTGCGAGACACCAGCGAGATCCAGTTGCGAGTCCCTGTTCTATTGCATAACCTTGAGCATTTCTTCACATTCTCTCACACACTACCCTTACATGATTCCCACCTAAATACAGGGTTTTTAAGTGCTGAAATACAAGCAAATTGGCACGGAATAAAGCCAACACAATGGTTGATAAATTTCAACATTACAATCTCCTCCTTTGGCTATTCCGTGACAAAACCCTACAACAAACTCTAGACTTAACGTGTGAGTTGGGAACAGTTGAACATAACTCACTCACACCTAACTCTAGAATCTTTGAAGCTCTTGAAGCATAAGTACAAGTATCTCCTGAAAAGCAACCACACAATCAGATCATTGTATGCAGAAAAAAAAACTTGTATTGCATATGAAGTAAGCACAATGCAATCAAGAAAAAATGATTAAAGCTATAAAGCATAGCTTGACCAAACAAAAACAATCACTATAAACAGTGGTAACAGTGCTCATTCACACATGGAATGAACATCCGGACATGCAACCTAATAAGTTTAATGCAAAGTATCATTTGCATGTCCAACACTTAACCAATGCAACAACACAAGGTAATTGCATTAAGGATACAAATCTAACAAAGGGCACAAGAATGATGTACTAAAGGAAATGCAAAACATTAACTTAAGGTACTAGCTACAAAGCAGGGTACAAACATAACCAAACACTACAAAAGCAAATGCTACAAAATACGCTTACAAAAGCAAGGTACAAAACAAAGATAAACTGAATAACATCTATATATAAAAACCAGAGTACCAACAAAGAACCATATCCAACAGTTTAAACCAAATGTATTTAGCAAAAAACATAATAATATCAAGACACATGAATATAAACATATAAAGTAAACCGCTGAGTCAAATTTTTTATGCATGCTCCTCCTCAAGAGCTATCCTCCACAAAAATCTCCCACTTTTTAACCGAAATGGCCAAAGGGTCATTGCTGTGTGGTGAAGCTGTCAAGCTTTGCTGAAAGAATGTTCATTTGAACTTGGAGTGCAGCCACCCTATCAGATTGTTCATTCTGTATTTCTCTGAGCCCATCAATCCTTTCAAGGATGATCTGGAATGCATCTAGAGGTACATCTGATGAGGATGATGCTCTGCTTCTCTTTCCACGTCCTCTTGAGCTTGAGGGTTGACCTACAGCCTCTGTCTCAGTCTCCATGGCTTCACCTTCTTCTTGATCACCTTCTTCTTCATCACCCGAAAGACGAACTCTTATCCTTGTGATCGTTAGCTTGTTAATGACTAAGGGAGTAGTCAAAAGGCTGATATCTTGAGGGATTTCTACACCTTTTTGTCTAAAAATCCTCATAAGAAGACTGGGGAAAATTAGCTTGGCCCTGGATGTTGTTCTTATCTCATTAACAATGGTGTAGAATATGTGAGCACTAATGTCTATGTAGGTCTTCTGCTTGAGCTCCATAAGGAAGATGGCTCTAGCATTGTTGATTGTGGTCAGCTTCTTCATTAGATATAGGTTGAACATCATTATCATAGTGAGGCATCTCATATCTGCTGGAAAAGCATTGGTGTTGAGACATCTTCCTTCTCGAACTCTACCAATATGTGACTGAACGGTTTCTAAGGACAGCATCCTATCCTTATAGTGCGTGAAATCATGGTCATCTAAGTTGTCAAAGCCCAACACTTCATCGATGTCATTTACATCTATGGTGAATTCCTTTCCCCTTATCCAGCAGTTGATCTCATGCTCTCTCAATACAGAATTAGCATAAAATTCCCTGATTAGAGGTTCACATACCCCAGGCAGGTCACTTAATAGTTTCTCCCAATTTCTTCCTTCAAAACAACTTGGAATGAAAGTGTCCTTCAGATTCACCAAGTCTACAAACCTCTCTTGAATGATGGGTGCTTTCATGTAATACTGGGTGTATCTCTTGAAGTGTTGAGGAGACCTAAACTTTGTATTGTCCATCTTCATCCTTCTATCACCTCTTTTGGCAGTAGATTTTTCTTTGTTGGAGTCATTTGCAAAACCATGACAGCAACACCCACAAAAAAACAGAGCAGAAAAGATGAAACAATAAAACATCAGTAAAGGATTAATAGTACTATAAGAAATCGAAAGTTGTACCAGAGATTCTGACCACACATGGTTTAGGAAGTGTCACAGCAAGATATAACATACTATAGTAGAACACAGTATGAATATATCGCCAGTAATAAATTCAGCTTCAAAGTGACATTGTACACAATCATGATAGAAACAATCCTAGGTCACAAAGCTAGACACAAATGTAGATGTGCAATAGGCAATTTTGTGTAGCCAAATAGAACACATAGCCATACCAACTCACTAAAACCTCAACAACACAAGCACATGTCAACAAGACATTTCACAATGGGTATGATATGCACAACTAAGGTCAAATCCGCACAAGAACTCAATGAAGAGAAACAAGCATAGGAGAAAGCATATCAAGCATTAGATTCAAAAAACCAACAAAACCCATTCAAACAAATTCAACAAAATGACCCAAACTATGGCCGAATCACATAAAACACAAAAACCAAACGCTAACACACAAATCCAAGAAATAAAGGCAATACCCATGAGAAATGTGTAGAAAATAAGAAAACCCATACCTTTTTCTTGAAGATTGAAGATGAAATGATGAAGAATAGTGGTGATTTTGTGAAGAACACGGTGAGTTTGAGAGAGGAGAAGATGGTCAAGGCAATGAACAGTCACAAACATTCGAGGGAAAACTGAAAAGTTTTAAAAACTGACTTTAAATGAGCAAAACACGCGTTTTTCGCGACTGAGTCAAGCCGTGTGCAAGTCGCTAGGTCCAGCCGCCAGAACACTTCAAGGAAAAATTTGAAAAATTTTCTAAGTGGTTTTTCGCGACTGGAAGTTCAAGTCGCTAGATAAACGCGATCTGAGCTGCGAAACTTTCTATGTCCACTCACGACAAAGTCACCACATCAAGTCGCGAGAAACATGAAAACCCAGATTTAGAAAAATTTTCTAAGTATTTTTCACGACTAGGGCATTGACCCACCAGTAAGACGCGAAAACTTACTGTATTGAGTTCACGACTAGTGCATGCGACTGGACAGACCCGCAACTGAGTCACCAAAACAGGACACATCAGTTTTTGAAAATGTTTGACATTTTTGCTAAAACAAAAGACTTTCCAAAAACAACTAAAGCACTCAAAAATCTTTTTGAGCTTGATCAACAAAAAATTGAGCATGTAAAACACATTTAATCAAGTACAATCACACAAATGAATAAGACATTCATTGAACATAAGCATGTGTGATGTGTGTGGATATCAACAATGAGATAGTCCTTAGTCTAATGTGAAGTTTCAATGATCAATTCAACCAAGGCATACACAATTAGCACTAGATAATGTGACCCATCTCAATTACAAAAATATGCATATATGACCTCCTACAAAACTTGATAACATAACATCATAACATTGAAGCTTTTCATTTGGCTCCAAATACATCATTTCTTTTGATCTTTTGAATCTCATCATCTCATTTGGAGATCGATGCCTGAAATTTTTGATATTTCAATTTGATGAGTAAGCCTTTGGCTTTTTGGGCATCATATAAATTATTTTGAGTCGCTTTCCCTTTTTCCTAGTCAAATACTAGTATGTGCGACAGGCTTTTGTAGCTCATTATCTCTTTTAATTTGGAGATTTACATTTGTTGAGCTCTTTTAAGCAAAAACAAAAATCAAGATTGTGAAGATATATAGACACAAGTCTATGCATGTCTCAAGATCGACAAAACCATTGACTAATCATTCATGACAAGTTTGAAGATCGATTTACAACAATCACATAGATTTCAAGACTTCTCCCACAATGATATGAGTGCATATGAAACAAGCTATGCTCTTAGATGCACAAAGCCATTTGCACAAAGGTACAAGCCAAAATAGGTTTAAGAAAAAAACTCATCAAAGTTGATAAAACTTTTTAGATTTTCTACTTTTTATGTGTTTTTGAATTTTTGACACAAAAGAAGAAAGGATTTATCAAAAACAATTAATGTAAAAACAGTTAAAGCAGAAACACACAAGCAAGCAATATTTCAACTAAAACAAGCATAAAACAAACAACCACACATAGTCACAGAATATAGGAAGTATTGATGCATGGACATGTTGTAATACTTATGCATGAGTACCCTTTTTCACCCACACGTCACGTGTGTTTGGGGTGATATCCTTATAGGATTGGGTACGAGTGTTAGAACTTTCAAACCTTCTAGTGAAGTTTTCCAAGCAAGTGGTGAATGCGCCAATCATCTTCATCATATCAGTCATCACGGAATCACCATCTCTACCTCTTGGTTGCTCAACAGTCCAAGTCTTCTTGTCATTTCTTGGTCCTCTTGGCCTTGGATCACTTGCAATTTTCAATGCTCTTAACTTATGACAGTTTGGTCTGGTGTGGCCTTGAAGTCCACAGTGATGGCAAAAATGGTTCGTTCTTGGACCTCTTGGTGATCTTGGGAGTGATTTCCTTCTAGCTTCTAGTCTGACCTCTGAGTGGTTACGGGGCTTATTCAACACCCGTTGATCAGCCACATTCTTCTTCTTCTCTGGCTTCACTTTCTCAAAAACTGGAGTTTCCATCACCGGTTCCTTTGCTTTTACAAACTTCATGTCCTTGGAAATTTTGACAGCAGAACTACATTCTTCGGTATATCCCAAACCTGATTTGTCTGAGAAGAGTTTTTGTGAGGAGATTACATCATCTAGCTTCTTTGTAGAGACTCTTTCTATCTTGGCATTTGCTTGAATCACCTCAAGCTCATGGAATCTCACCTTTGCATAAGCTTTTGACAGTTCTTCATTCAGCTTCTCTATCTCACACTTGGCCTTCTTATGTCGCACTAGAAGACTTCTATAGTCCTCCTTAACTTTCTTCATCTTTTTCACAGCTGCCTTGGCCACACGTGTATATTCTCCAGATTTCTCAAGAAGTGAGTTGTAGTTTTCTTAAAGACCTTCAGTACACTCATCTTCTTCACCATCTGATTCTTCAACAATCCCCATTGATTCCTTATCACTATACTCTCCAAGTTCTTGCACAAGCAAATTCAAGTCCTCCGAAGATTCAACATGAGCAATAGTCATAAAAGCGGAGTAATTCCCTTCTCCGTCACAGCTTTCCTCAGAATTGGAGTTGGATGAATCCGAATCACTAAGAGTTGTGGCATAAGCCTTACCCTTCATTTTCAAATAATTGGGACATTCTTTCTTGATATGTCCATGTCCATTGCACTCAAAACATGTGATTCCTTGAGAGGATTGAGACTCCTTACCATCTTTCCTTTTAAAGTCCTTTTTCTCCTTTCCGAAACATGGAAATTTTCCTTTCTCAACAAATTTTCCATTCTTCTAGAACTTCGAGAACTTTCAAAAATTCTTCACAAGATATGCTACATCTTTATCGACAACATCTTCATCATATAAGTCATGAACTTCCACCCTTTCATCAATTGTCTTGAAAGCAAGAGACTTGCTCTTCCTTTGTGATGGCAAAGATAGCTCATAAGTTTGAAGTGAGCCAATTAGTTCTTGAACTTTGATATCATCCAAGTCTTTGCTTTCTTCAATTGCAGTAACTTTTGCACGGAAGCTCTCCAGCAATGATTGAAGGATTTTCCTTACAATCTTTGAGTCCTCCATTTTCTCACCCAAGTTGAACTTGCCGATCACTACTTCATTCAGCTTGCTATAGAAAGAGTCAAAGGACTCGTCCTCACTCATTTTGAGCTCCTCAAAGCGAGTGGTCAGAATTTGCAACTTAGTGTCTTTCACTTTCTTGGTTCCTTCATACGTGGTCTCCAATATTTGCCATGCCTCCTTAGCAACCGACACATGAGATATCTTGTGAAACTCATTTGGAGACACACCACAAAAAATAGCATTCAAAGCTTTACTGTTAGCGTTAGATGCCGCAAGGGCTGCTTTATCCCAAATGGGTTTTTCGGCCTCCGGCCTAACCCATCCAATATCAACAACATTCCACACACTTTCATCAATAGAACATAAAAATGCCCTCATCCGGACTTTCCAAAAAGCATAGTTGCTACCATCAAAATATGGTGGTGTATTTTAAAGATTGAGACCGATCCATTTCAATAAGGGGTCAAGGATCGCACTCAGGTAATTAAACCACAGCAAGTGCACCTGCTTTGATACCAATTGAAAGTTCAAATAGTGTGAAAAACACCTTGAACGTTTTGACCCCCAAATTACAAATTACCAATTCAAGCTTTATATCAAACGATGTACGTGTGAAAAATGAACAATTCAAGCCTAATCTACCCAGTGTACCTAAGCCCTCCAAGCTTCTTGCTCCAACGAGGTTGCGCCGAACCTTTGTCTTCTTTAGCTTACCAGATTCTGCTACTAGACCATAGCATCTACCAATATGAAATTGGTTCCTTCCTAACTGCTTTCCAAAACATCAAATAACCTTTTCACAAATATGGGTAAGGTGAAGAAAGGATTTGGGTAATGTACCTCTCAAGGATTTAACAATAGAGAGGGTGAGAGTAGAGGAATTTGAAGAGTCACAAGGTAAAGATTGTGGATGAGTCAATCTTATTTTTCTCTAGGGTTTCTCTCTCAAAATTCTCTCTCGAAGCTCTCTACATTTCGTGGGTATAAGGGGTATATATACTGGTGGGTGTTTGGAATGCAAAGAGTCAGTTTTTCAAAACAGAGCTGGTTGGCGGCTTGGCCTCGCGACTTGATTGAGTCGCGAGTTCAAGCCGCGAACTAACTGAATGGCCAGATTGGAATTTTTGTCCTGAAGTGCAACAACTGGCATGACGGTTCAGCTTCTGGCAGTTTGCTAGTCGTGAGCTACTTGCGAGATCCAGTCGCGAGTTCTTCTCTGCACGCTTCACTCGTGTGCAATATCTAGCGGCTTGCCAGTCGCGAGACACCAGCGAGATCTAGTCGTGAGTCCCTATCCGTTGCACAGTCTTGAGCATTTCTTCACCTTCTCTCACACACTACCCCTACATGATTCCCACCTAAATACAGGGTTTCTAAGTGCTGAAATACAAGCAAATTAGCACGGAATAAAGCCAACACAATGGTTGATAAATTTCAACCTTACATTTGTATTGTTTGTTAAAATCTTTCCCTAACTGTCATTGTATGTGCCATCCAAACAATATGTATGTACCCATTTTCAACAATTTGTGGTGGTAGTAACCATGGATCATCGGTCTTCATTAGATTCGGGTACCCAGTGGTGAACTCACCAACTTATAGCCCAAGTCACTAGATAATTTCCTACTGACTGTAATGGACAAACCATGCTATTCAGACCAACGTAATGTTCATTACATTACAAATTGGGAGGAGTAACATCCTAGCTATGGGAAACAATGAAACAAGAAACCCACCCTACAACGTAATGACTTAGAACCTACCCTTAGGTCGGTCCTGGTTAAAATTGCATTGCACGTTGTATGTGTTTGTTTTGCTTGGTTGTTTGATGCAGATGGTGACCTAGATTTAATTAACCCAAGAGAGCTTGTTCTAGAGAGAGAGAAAGAGAAAGAGAGAGAGAGAAAGCAAGAGGGGAGAATTTGGTCAAATCCGAAGGAAGGCGGCAAAGAGGACCTAAGGCTGACACATTCAACTCAGTAGCTCCAGTTCCAAGCCCATCACTCTCATCACAGTACTGAAGCTCATGAGCATAAACGACATTCCACTGCTGCAACATCACAACCCCATCTCCGACCTACAAGGCACTTCAAACCCTAACCAAACAACCTAATACCCACAAATGGGGGGAGATACTTCAAACCCCCACCAAACAACCCAAAACCCACAAATGGGGAGAGAAACTTCAAACCCCAATAAAATTACTAAGTATCCATAAATGGGGGGAGATACTTCAAACCCCAGCCAAGTAACCCAACATCCATAAATGTGGGGAGAAACTTCAAACCCCAAGATACCGACCCTAATGACCCAACAAAAATTCCCCATATTACAAGGGGGGGGGGGGGGAGACACTTTAAACCCTCACATTTAGAGACAGACAACCCAAAGTTAAAGTCCATCGAGATTTTTACCTTTTGGATCATAAGTTCAAGCCCATCAAGCCCAAGGAAGGTTCAACCCTAATGAGCCATGAAAGAATTGAAGATGTTCTTAACTCCATCCTAGAAGGTCAAGAGAAGATAAATGAAGAGCTAGCCCAAATCTCCTGGATAGCCAACTTTGCATTACAAGTTAGCTTAGCCAATAAATCCATGATCTCTACCTTGTGCAAGGATGATTCACTAGAACCTGAAGAGATTCCACTCTTCCAATTTCTAAAGAAAAGAGCCAGGGATTTCAACAAGTTGACTTTCCAACTATCCTTTCCAATTAACAAGAACATGTCAATGGATTCAATCCACAAGGAGGTAGTGCCTTATTACATTAGTAATGGTACAGTTGAACCATCAACTGGCGGTTGTAGGCGTCGAAGAAATTTTTCAAAACTACACATGACTTTGAGTGAAGCCTTGGAGAAACTATAAGCTAAGGGATTACTGAAGCCATTGGATCCCACGCCAATACCACATCCCTTGCCTAGAAGATGCAATCTTAATGCTCATTGTAGATATCATCAGAGGGAAGGCCATACAACTAATGGATGTTGCAGCTTAAGGCACGCCATTCATGATCTAATTGATCAACAAGTCATCACTTCGCCTTTATCAGCTAGTAATCCTGACTTTGTTTGAACTTTATTTTACAAGTTTTTTTTTTTTTTCACTAGGGGCATTGGGCCTTCTTAGTGACCTTTTTCTAAAAACCCTTTTTTTTCTTTCAAAAACTCCAAGATTTTCCCAATGCCTCCCTTTCAAAGACTCCAAAAGTTTTTCAAAGCCTTCATTTCAAGAGAATATAAGAAGATCCATTTGACAAAACTTCTTCCAAATCATGATGATTAATTGCTCTACCAATCAAATTGTTCCAAAAAGGGATTTGACTTCATTTAATTTATGTAAGGACTTTTGCTAAACATTCAAAATATGATAAGAAAAGGTCCTAAAGGCAATCAAAGAAATACATCCATTCATCCAAATTTCTCAAGCCACATACACTCAATCCCAATCTTTCAAGATTTTGTCATATCATTAGAGCATTTGAACTTTTATTTCAAGAATAATTTATTAAAAGAGTTTAAGTCGTTGTGCTTACAAGAAAGCATCACTAGGGATAGAAGGCCGCCTTTTGTAACTCACATTATTCCTTGACACCTATTACAATAACTATCCATTGCTAGCCAACTTGATCCTTTAAACAGTTAGCCTGTTTTTCAATGAACCCACTAAAAACTTGAACCTTGGGTGGGAAAATTAAGTATGTATGCTTAAATCTCAAGATGAGGAAGTGTTGACCTTATGGATTCAACACCACTTGGTAAGGTCCTCAACGAAGACAATATGACAAGTTCAAAAGAAGAAGATTCATCAAGTTCAGAAAAGAAAGTTCATCAAAGTAAGGTAGAAAGGAAATCCATCAAGGAGAGACAAGATTTTGAGAAAGCATCAAACTGTGAAAAAAAAAAGAAGGCCATCAATCTAGAAAATACTTCAACCAAAAAAAAAAAAGAGAGAGAAAGAGAGAAGTGAATGCAAGAATTTTCATCAAGTTGTGAGAAAATACTAATTCATCAAAAGACACAAAAGATATGAGATTCCATGAAAGATCGTTCGAGTTGAGAGGGATAAGCGAAAATGAAGACTCATCAAGAGAAGAAAATTCAATCAAATTAAGGAAGATGAGGAAAAGAAAAAATAAGACACATTTCATCAAAAAAACAAAAAAGAGGTGTGTTCAGTCAAGTCAAGAAAAATGAAAGTGCATTAGAAAAGATAGAAGGGTATCAAGAAGAAATACAAATTCATCTTGGAAAGATGGAAGTCTATCAAATTGAAAGAAAAAATGTAGTTGAATGAAAGCCAATAAAATTCAAAAAAAAAAAAAAAAGGTTGCTAGGTTAAAAACCTAAAGGGCAGTTTAGGCAAAAACTAGAGCCAAAAAAAAAAAAAAAAAAAAAAGATCGCTAGGCTGAAAACTCGAAAGGGCAGTCTAGGCAAAAATTAAAGCAAAAAAAGAGGTAGGTTGAATCCCCGAAAGGGCAGCCTAAGCAAAAATTAAGGTGAATAAAAAAAATCAATGAACTACGTGATGACATGATCCTCCTATCAAAAGGGGTACGTAGGCAACCATGCTTTGGTTCGGTCACAATTTCCCAAAACCCACCATTTGCCCAATAACTGAAAATTTCCAAAAAATAAATAAATAAATAAATAAAAGAATTGTTTCGTAAAAAATGAGAGTGAGTGATTTGACCACAGGATAGGATGCTAAGAAAACCAAAAAGAGGGAGTTGAAAAAATCAAGACCAAATGAAAGGAATCAATGAAGACCAGTGAGAAGATGATGAACATGACAAGGATTTTAGCACAAGAATCACTGATGAAATATGTGGAAAAATCTTCCAATGCTTGAATTTAAAGTATTGTATACTTGGGGAAACATCATAAGGGTTTTTTAGCCTTTTATATCCTTCATTTCAATAACTTGAACCCGGCCTACATTACAACATTTAAATAAAGCCCTACTTGAAGTCCTGCCGATTGAAAGCACACATTTAGCTCAGATGATATTTTCTCTTGGATTAAGAAGGAAAATTTCTCAAGATTATCAAGCCCCACTGGTTGATATCTTTAAAAGACAAACTTCAAAAATTCCCACGTGATTAAAAAAATTTTCTAAACTCCAAACACTCACTTGGTTTGCTCCCAACAGAAAATAACTCTCAAGAGAACAAAATTTCCAAATTAATAAAAATTTTCAAATCTTTGAACTTAGGATTTTTCCCTTTCTTGCTTATTCCCAACACGTGTGATCCCCATGCATTTCATTTCTTTGATTGTCTTCGAAGACTTAATCTAAAAATTGTTCAGAATGAAGAAGCAAATTTGATTACATGTTTTTAATAATTTCAAATCCTTTCTAACCAATGAGATCAAGTTAACAATTGAGCATTATGATTGGTCGAAGAGGTTGTTCAAAGGATCACCTTCTGTTCATTTGAAAAAGATAAAATTTCAAAAACAAAAAAAATCTTATTCTAATTAAATTGCTTTCTTTTAAAAAGAAAAAAAGAAAAAAAGAGACTTATTTCAAAATTTTCATTTTTCAAAAGAGATTTTTCAAAACTTCATTTTTTTCAATTTTTTTTTTCAAACTATGCTTAGACCTAATCCTCTATGAGAGACGTACATAGGCAGCCTTTCCAAAGGCTCGGTCACAATCACTCAAAAGAAAATTTCTTTTTTCAAAGGCTCAAAATCAAAAAATTTCTTTGTGTGAATTTAGGCTAGGAGCATTTGTTTTGCATTAAGCATATCATCAATTTTCTGTGCAAGCATGTCTAAACTAGGGGCACTGGCCCAAAACATTTTTATAATAACTGAGTACTAACAAGTTCATGAAAAGAATCTTTTGCATGAGGTGGACATGGATCTTTCATCTACTCAACAATCATCATCAATCTTCAGTTTAGAGGTACCAATCGACACTCCAGTAGAGCTCATTGGCCCAACATTCCAGCAGTCCTTGTTTTGCATAGTTTTGTGATTTTGATCTTGTTTTACTCAAAATTTTCTTTATTGAGGTCCCGACACAATAAGATTTTTCAAAATTCACGTTGATTTTTGAACTAGGGGCATTTGACCACGCCTTATTCATTTTCAAAAAAAAAAAAAAAAAAGATCTTCATCATCTTCTTTTCATAAAATATCAAGGTTTTCAAATAGTCATGCATCCATCTGCAAACAAGGCGCATTCGGCCATGCCGCATTTATTTTTTTTAAAAAATAGGGACCACCATTATCAACTTTTCATAAAAAACCAAGATTTCAAGATTTCAAAAAAAAAAAAAAAATCATGCATTCATTCTAAACTAGGGGCATTCAACTCCGCCTCATTCAAGTAAGTGCAGATTCTAGTATAGCTAATCAAGATAAGTGTAAATTAGCATTACAAGACATCATCAGGTGAATTGTAAACTTGTCTTAGTTAAAGTCCCTACATGATCCAAGGGGCAAAGAGCTAATTGTGGAAAATAATACAAGATTGTCTATGAAACACTTCCTTTTCTTTTGCTGGAAAATAAAAATACAAGTCATGCATTATTAGGACTTCGAGTCCACCTGCGTGAGGATCTCCTTGATCCACCTCTAGAGGAGCCACCTTCAGTATTTCCTTCTTGGCTTGAGAAAAAGAGGGGATTGTACTGACAATTTGCAATTTCAAGGCTCCTAATCCTTTCCTCTAAATCCTTTTGGTAGCATCTGCAGTTTCCATTCTATGTGCTTGAAAAGTCGACAGAATTAAGTATTAATTTCGTCATCAAGCACAGTTCAAGCAAGAGATGCTTAGAAAGAAACATAGCATACCCAGCTCGCGTCATTGAGCACATATTGGGAGGATTGAGTGCGAGCCAATGACTGGAAGCCTCCAATCATCCGCATGCTTTCTTCTACAAGATCCACATCAACCTGAAGCAAATTTTCCAAATCAAGAGTCAGCAGATTAGAAGCCAAGATAAGAAGAAATAAGGACATAGAACTGAACATTCAAGAACACACTGGATCGGGCCAAGGAATATTTGGTACATGCTTTGGCCTAGTCAAATGCATGGAACTATACGTTCTATCAGGATTCATCACATCATACTGCCATGCTGGAAAACGAGGATAAGTCTTCGCAAAGGAACAGAAGAACTACCAGCATGGTGAGGAGAGGGAATCTCTTCCTCTTCCTCTCCCCCTTCCTCTCCTTTGGAAGATGGAGTCTAAAGATACAACATGCAAGTATTGTTACCAAGCAGAAACATGAAAAGGAATTTGCAGAGTAAAAGGGAAGGAAAATACCGTTCTGCCGACCAAGCAGCCTTGCAGGTGATCTCGAATAAATTCAGAGTAATTTCCTTCTACTTCTGCAACAATATGGCCATCACGGGCTGGAGTAATTTCTTCATTAGCCAGAAGGTCAGCCAACCAAACAGTGTGACAAGGAGGAGTTGGAATTATGGTAGGAGGATACACATGTTCAACTTGGGGTAGCACCTGATCACCAAGATTCCAGTACTTTCCATGCCCACATTCAAACAATACTTGGTGGCTATTCAATTCTAGAGCTCGCTCACACTCATTATACCCATCTCATCCAGCCCAAGGATTTAAGTTCATCTGAAAAGTAACAAAGAAACTCAGAAAGAGAAGAGGTTGGATCACAACTAAGTGCCAAAGATTTAAAAAGTGAAGGAAGAAGAACTCACATCATCAATGGTCAGATTGTCAATCACTAAGCGCCAAATCTCCAAAGAATGCCTAGGGAGTATAGATAAGCGATGTTTGGGCAACCAGTGGAGAAATCTAGGAAAAATGCCAGTAACTTCCTCCTGAATTTCTAGACCAACCCCAAAATACTCATACATCTAAACTTGAAAAATTCACAACATCATTGCCATATAGCCAAAATAATCTCCACAACCTACACATAGCCACAATAAATATCAAACCTCACATGCCAAACAAATGGAGCCCCACCCAAGCTTGAAAGACTCCGCCTAGAAAGTTAGGTCATGAAATGCATCAGATTAGCATAGGCCATGCCGCCCCAGTCATAATTTCAGAGATGTTCAATTTTTCTCAAGCTCTCCAAATAGCGCAGATTCACAGTACTGCCTAAATCCGGACACAAGAAGTTCCCAATAAAAAGAAGCATGAACATATAAGCACCCTTTGCCACAATCTCACATTGGGGAATACTCTCACATAACCAAGACAAAGGAACGTTGTTACTCCTCATTCTAGAAGGCATTACACGTAGAAGTTTCTTGAGGTCAGTTGAAGTAAGGGAATCATTGACAAGAATTATCTTACCAACCAATCTCAGACCAGTGATGACAGAAAAGTCACGAGGTGTCAACATTACCTCACCAATGTTTGGAAAATGGAAGGTACAGGTAGTGTACCAGAAGCGCTCTGCTAAGGCAAGAAGTAACTGTAGATCCTTGTACTCATGTGTCTCATGATTTGACAAAGCTTCGAAGAAGGTGCCAAAGCCCGCTTCATTGATGACGTTTTTTATGCTAGGAGAAAATGCTACCCATGCACTTTTCAACATTTGGAGACTCCCTCGACTCTTGAGGCTCTACAACATAAAAAATAGGCCCATCAATTTCCATAACCCAAAACACATAACCAAAAAAATATTCTCATCACCGATACCCCACCACCACAAAAGCAAATCAATGTCGCACCAAAATGTCACCACTACCAAATTTATCACATATCCATACAACCATCAAATTTTGCCATAGCCACGCAAAAAGAAAATATCTACATGTCCAAAAAAACAAAATTCCCACAACTTCATGCACAAATAAATTCTCACATACCCAACAAAATATTTCCACAATACCCACAAAATTTGCCAATACCCATAAATATACCCATGCACATACCCACAAAATTTTGCAATGTTCATAAAACGAAGTTTACACATACCAATGAACTTTTCCACATACATCATGAAAATATTCCACAATGCGAATATTCCTAAAATCCAAACCAAAATTCATTCAACAACATCACAATCTACCTACATTGTCAAAATTCCAAAAGCCACCAACATTGCCCAAATTGCACCATGATCAAAGAAAAAATACACTTCAAGAATGCTCCAAAGCCAACATTCCAAAAATGATCAATCACACAATGCCCCCAAAATTTCAAAAGTGACAATATCTCACCATGAAAATTTCAATGAAACATGCAACAACATTTTTCCAAGCAAAGAAACCAAAGAAAAACTCACCTTGGTGTCCACATGACAATATGGAGCATGGGTCCTAGGGTCTTGAAGAAGTCTATCCCCATTCCAATCAAATGTTGGATCATATTTCTTACCATGAGAAGCTAGAAAAGAAGATCCCTTAGAGGAAGAAGCCATTTTAATGAAAAGAAAATGGGTTTCACCAAAAATGGGTGTGGGATGAAAATGACCAAAACACAAAGATCTAAAGAAATATTGATAGAGATGGATGAGGGAGAGTTGAGAAGCTTAGAAAAGTGTTTTTTTGTGAGAATAAATGGTGAAATGAAGAAGAAAAATCAAAGGGAAGAAGAAGATGAATAGTGCCAACGGAGGAAGAGAAGTTGATGGAAGATGAAGCTAAAAAGCAAAAGATATAAACAATAAAGTGGGGGGCCAAAATTTTGGCCCGCACATTCTTTAACTCAGCAAAAGCTGAGTCAACTTAGTCAAACTGAGTTGACTCAGTCAACCCAAGAAAAGAAAAAAAAATTCAAAACTTCATATTTCATGATCAAAAAATCCAAGCCATAATTTTCAAAATTCTTAGGCTCAAAATTTCAGATTTTAAATAAATTTTTTTTAAGTTCTAAGGTCTTAGAATTTGAAATTAGAATTTCAAAAGTTCCAAGTTTCAAAGATCAAATGTTTCTTAAGAGAAAAATCTTTTATTAATTAAACTTTTTGTTGCCAAAATTCAAATCAAGAGTGAGCAAATAAAAATCACACATCTCAGAAACGGTGTGACCATGAAGCACCCGTCTTTTAAAGTCTAATTCAAAATTTTGACTTTTTGCAGAAAGCAAATCCAGATCATCATTGTAGAAAGAAAATCTAGATCATCATTGCAAAAAGAAAGTCCAAATTATCATTGTAGAAAGCAAATCTAGATCATCATTGTTGAAAGAAAATCCAGATCATTATTGCTGAAAGCAAATCTAGACCATCATTGCAGAAAGCAAATCCAGATCGAGGACAAGGAAGAGGAAATCTTCTTGATCATCATTTTAGTTCCAGATTATCAAAGTTGAGTAGATCCCTTTGATCGTCATCCCATTCCAGATTATCAAAGTTGAGTAGAAACCTTCGATCGTCATTCCATTCCAGATCGAAGTAGAAGAGGACCTTTGATCATCATCCCAGACAACTCCATTTTTAAGTTCAGGATAGGAAAGTTTCCTAGTCACCCCAATTGCAAAGAATCAAGTCCAGAGTCATCAATTACCAGCTAAGTCCGGTATTTTCATTTTGTGTTAAAAGATAAGGCTAGTTCTATGTTCCAAGGTTTTAGGTTCGAGGGCTAGGTAGTCTTTGAAAATTCAACCTCAATTAAATCATTATTGCTAAAATCAGTGTCTTTGTTTTACACTGACATTCGCTTTCCAAGCTCTATCAATGAGGGGCATTCTGTAGACACCCAATTTTGCACTCATGATTTAATAAAGGAGAATGACGTGAATGACCAATTCATGTACCCCAAAATCATAATTGCATTACATGCATCAACTTGTTCTTGCATTACATGCATCGTTTTGTCTTTGCATTACATGCATTAATTCATTCATTACATATCATAAAAATGATCTTGAGATTCTAACGGTCACAATGGTGTTTTCGGTTTTCAAATCGGACCATTGAATTGAAAGATATTGCATGATCAAGTTTGCACGGTTAACATGGATTGTGTCTAGGAAGAGTCGACCACGCACGATTTATTTAAATTAATTCTAATTGGTCAAATAATTAAAATTAATTAGATAATTTTTTGATTAGCTGATAATTGGTATTAAAATTAGGATTGCATGCATAGGAATAAAAAGGGTGATTGGATAACAATAAAATTATGGATAATCTGAAATTTATCAGGATTTATTTTAAGAGATTTATCCACAAGATAATTATGTACGTACAAGGACTGGCCAAAAAACCCTAGAGGAGAAGTCCAAATGGCACCCGAACACGAAAGTGCATTCGGAACCATAGAGCCAATTTGGCACTTTTGGAGTGCTGAATGGCACTCTAAAAGGGCCAAATTTCCCTGATGTGGGCTTTAACCTAACGGCCATCGGGTGACGATTATGCATACCCTTTTCGATCTTTTCGCAAAAGGATGCATCCAAATTCAAACCTTAATCGTCTATACCTATTTTTTAGGATCCTTAGGCCTCTATAAATAGAGACTGAACCTCATAATTCAACACCTTTTTCTATGCTCAAAGAGGCATACATTTTTTACTCCCAAACAGCTCATATTTTATGATCCCTTCTCTGAGTCTTGCTGCAACAATTAGGGTTAGGGTTTTTAGGTTTCAAAGAGAGCTGTATAAGTTTCTTTGAACCCTAAAACATCCTTTCAAGAACAAGGAGTACTCACGCAAGAGGCTGTTTACTTCGCCTTATCTTTCTTATGTTCTTTTTTTTTTTTATTTTTTTTTATTGATGAATGCTTTTATCCACAACATGAATGATTCATCATTGTTTTGTTTAAATCATGATTGTTCTTTATGTGATTGATTATAATCTTTTTCTTGAATGTCAATAAATTTGCATGTGAACAATTATTTTTCTTAAAACAAAATAGATTTGCATCTTTATAAGATGTAGATCTGAATTTTTCCCACAACAAAAAAGATCTGCATCTTTATAAGATGTATATCTAAATTTTTCTCAACATAAAAACAGATCTACATCTTTCTTAGATGTAGATCTGAATTTTCTCAAACAAAAAAGAGATCTGCATCTTTATGAGATGCAGATCTAAATTTTTCTCAAGTCAAAACTGATTTGCATCTTTCTTAAGATGCAAATCTGATCTTCTTAATACATGCAAATTGTTGAAATAAAGAAAGAGATTGTGTATTATTGTGTGTTTTTATTTTAATTCATGATTGCATAAATTTGTATTATGAGTTAAACTCTCTTCATGAAAAAAAAAAAAAAAAACTTTTCATTCTTTTTTTAAAACATATAAATGATAGATCTGATTTTTCTGTTATTAAAAAACATTTTTTTTTATCATCATACAACCTATCTGAATTTTTATCATCAAACACCATTTTTTTTTTATACTACAAAGCTGATCTGATATTTTGACAAATCAAAATCATTTTTTTTAAACAATAAAAAAAAATCTATATTTTTTAAACCAAAGAAGATATTTCATTCATAAATAAATTTGTGTGATTTAATTTTAAATTCACATGTTCAACATATCATTCATAACATGCATAACATAGTACATTATTCATAATAGTCTAGAAGACCAGACTCTGTCTGGGTGGAATGAGTGCCTAACACCTTCCCATTCTGGAACCTAGCCTCCAGATTTAGGTCTTTGGCTAAGTAGATCTAGCCATGTCCTTATTTGTTTTGGGTAGAATGTAACTAGGACAACAAGCCATGTAAATATTTGGTAGATTGTAACTAGGACCCAAAGCTATTTTACTTCTTTATTTTCTTTCAGATATGTAATTTTATTCAATCAATGAATGGAACTATTCAATCAATGAATGGAACTTCCCATTCCGGAACCTAGCCTCCAAATCACTTACCCAAAAAGAGAGGTGCCTTAAAAGGTACCTGAATCTCTTTTTTTGAGGTACACCGTCTCTCACACCAACGGTTATCAATCGTTTCTTTTTCTTCTTCTTTATTCTCTTCATCTCCCTCGCCTCTTCACATTCTCCATAACTCGTCATTTTTTTCTCTATAAAAACCTCCTTCCCCTCTTTCTTTTCTTCATTCCCTGAATTTCTTATCCTCTCAACCTCTCTCATTCTCTCATTCTCTCATCACCTTCTCCAGTGGCACACAAGGCTAGGAAGTCCTCCTATGTCCTATCTTTTGATGCCTTCATCTTACACGCCGGAGTGTAGCAACGAGGTTGGTGGGGCCTCCACCACTGACATACTGGCCAGAGAATCACATTCCTATTGGTGAATCTATAAGTTTTCTCATTTTTCTCATTTTCAAGTTTCTCTTTGATCTTTGGTTTTAATGTGTTTTTGGCTATGTAAATGCTTGGGTTTTGCTATGGAATGGATTTAGATGAAAACTTGACACCTTAGGAGGGGTAGGAACATGTCTAGGGTTTGTTTTGGACAATGCTTCTTTGAAAATGTCGAAGAATTGCTTCTGTCTGTGTTCTTGCGTGTGTGGGCTAGGGCTTGCATACGCAGCTCATATTCATGCATGCGCAAATCTGTTCTTGCATATGCAATTATGGTCTTGAGGCTTTGCGTACGTGGGAATAGGCTTGTGTACGCAGGGTCATGTTTGCGTATGTGAGCTTTGTCCAGCGTATGTGAGATGCCTAGTAGAAGCCATACTCTGCCCATTTTCACTTATTTTTCAAGTGTTTCACTTCCACATGCAAACCTAACACACCTTTTTATCATTTTGGCACCTGAATATCACTGTATCATTCTCTTCATCTACATTCTTGCATCAAAACATCATATCTTCTAAATTCAATCATCACCCTATATTGGTAGAGGAAGCACCAATAAGGTGGTGGAGTGGTTCAACCTTCTTGTTCCTAAGACTTGGGGCTATATTTGTGAGGCGGGCTTTGAGCCTATCATTGGTCTTCTTCTGGAGGAAGTCTGCGAGTGCAATTTGGTGTTGTGCCTCATTGAGAGGTGGTGGGACACTGCCCATACCTTTCATATTGCTGAGCGGGAGATGATGATGATTCCCTATGACTTTTACTGCATGACTGGCTTTAGCTTCGAAAGGGCCATCATCAGTTTGGATGGTGTGTTGAGCATCCAGCTGTGCCTCAACATGTTGGGGAGGAAGTACTCCACTGAGACCATCCACTACTTCAACTTGGTGTCGGATTACATGTTCCTCCCACAGAGGACCACGGAGGAGTGTGTTCGTATGGCTAGGGCTTTCCTTCTCCACTTGTTAGGGACCTACTTCTTTGCCAATACTGGGCAAATGGTGTCTTTGAGGTGGCTAACCCTCTTCCAGGACTTTGGAGAGGAATGGAGGGCTAATTAAGGGCAAGCATGTCTTGCTTTTCTTTACTCTACTCTCGACATTCTCAGCCAGGGCACTTTACTGCAGCTTGTGAGGCCTTGGAAGCTCTTTAAGGTTAGTTATATTTCTATTTCACAGACTTCATTTGTAGCTTGTAGTCATACAAACGGTATTGTCTTGAAAACTGTCATCTTGCATCTGTCATCTTGCAAACTATCATCTTGCAAATTGTCATCTTGCATATAACCTGTGATTTGTGCTTCTTTCTTACAGTAGTGGATTGTTAGGTATAGCCTTATAACTCCAAGCACTGATCTAGTTTTAATGGATTTTCCTCGAGTGAGAGCACACCTTGTGGGGTTAACTTCAGATGAGGTAAGTTTAAGAGTTCTAGTTGCTTATGCTTTTTTATTAATCTCCTTTAGAATACTCTTCTTCTAACCTTGTGCCATTATAGGTGAACTAGGCCTCATGGACCCGCCAGCCCCTTCCTGCTACTTGAGACTTAAAGCCTGCGACTCTCATTGTTTTGGAGATTGCTCGACCCTTTGAAGGAGCGGGCTTAAGGGCCCTATATTTGGCGGAGAGGGTGAGGTGCCAGTTGGTGGGTAGGGATGACCCACAGATTTCGATGGACCCTTTTGAGTTCATGCTTGGCCCATACTCCGTGATTGATGCTAAATATAACTCGTGGGGGAGTGGCGTTGCCTATGCCGAGTGGCTTTTTGAGGGGTTGGACTATGATGAATTCAACATCACTCATCTCATGCCTTCCCTTACTGTTCAAGTATATGCTCAATCTCTTTTTCCTTCTTTTTTTTTTTTTTTTTGTTTGTTTGTTTGTTTGTTTGTTATGAATTCTAACGTGGGAAATTGTAATAGGGGGGACTTGCTGTCGGTGAGCCCATTGATCCTCCATATATCCCTTAGATTGTCTATTCTTATGGCTCGGATGGCTTTGCTCGGGAGCGTGTTGTGCCCCGTAACCCTATTGTCATGGGCTATCCTTTTCCTCCCAACACTCAAGCAATGAGTTCTCTCTTCCATTTGTTCTTTCTCTTTTGCCAAATTCTCTTTTTGCTTCAGTTACTAACCCTTCTTTCTTTGATTTGCAGCCCACTATCCATGATCATGAAAAGTTGGTGTGGTTGGCTGGGAATCTCAAGTTGGAGGTGACCAACTACTCGAGGGAGCTATACAGTCCTGGAGGAGTGGCCCATCCAGGCGATGGAGATGATGACGATGGTGGTGAGGAGGAGGATTCAGAGGTGACTCCTAGCTACCAACTGAGGAAAAGGCGACACCATTGATTACCTGCAGTTATAACATATATATAGGCACACAACACATAACATTTTTTCTTTTCTTTTTTGTTTTTAATGTTTTTTATTCCCTTTAGTAGACATTTTGTTTGAAACAAAAGATTGTATTTAAGAACATTTTTTTACATTTATGCTTTTGAAGGAAACTTAGCACTTAATTCACAAGATATATCATAAATTGTATGTTTCTGTATAATTTTGCTTCTTAATGCTTGCAATCTTGTGCTTGGAATGTGTCTTAAATGATTCTTTAGGTCACAAGAACCCTAGGAATGCTTTAGAGTAGGAAAACTCTGCTCAAAACAGGGGAACATGGGCTTCTGCCAAGCGCTGTGCGTACGTGAAGATGAGTCTACGTATGCAGCTTTGACTTTGCGTACGTAGGGTTGGCTCTGCATACATGGGCAGCGAATCAGGAACACCTTAGCTGACTTACTTAGGTATAAAAGCAGTCGTTTGAGTCCAAAACCCTCACCAACATATTTCCAACCAAGAGAACACTTTTTTGAGGTCTCCCAATGGCATAAAACTCACCTCATGATGTCTCCAACTAGATTATGAAGTTTGGTCCTGATTTCAAGGATTCCAATGCTTCCTATAGTCTTTCTTGCATGTTTCTTTACCATCAAATTAGGATGGATGAGCCTCTTCTTCGTGCTATTGCCACTTATTAGGTTCCTTCTCGGCGTGTATTCCACTTCAACAGAATAGAATTATGCCCCACTATCAAGGAATTTGCTGCCATCATGGGTGAACTGGGGATTAATGATCTCATCTTTCCTACCATAGGTGGGGATCTTCCTTCCTTGCTATGAGTGGTGTTGGGCATTCCTGATGCCACAACCAATAGGTGGTGTGTATTCAGCAAACTGAACCTTAGGTTGGTCTTCGATTATTTTTCCGGTTCAGCCCTTCCTGAGGGTGAGAGGCCATGATCGTACTATTGGGGTTTATGCCCTAAAATCCAATTTATTGGCATGTCATAAATAATTAAGTTGTTTAATTATATGAGAATATCTATAAATGAACTAATGGGACATTATCATAGTCCATGAGATGCATTGTATGTGATTTATGTGATTTAGTCATAGAAGATGTAAATCACAAGTTCCTCGTAAACTCACAATGAAGTTCGTAGTCGGTGATGAAATTGGGCGTTTCATCTACGAAGACTATAACATATCAACTAAGATGATTTGTCTTGATCATGGAAGTGGAGATTTCTAGTTGATATGTTGATATGTTTTAAGAGTTAAGACATATTGAATTGGACAGTTATGAGATTTATTATTCTCCTAACGACTGTCAAATGAATAATAAATCTCACGATTTCTATTTACATCAACTCTAAATCTTGAGAGAATAATGGACCTAATCATAAGGTGTAGGTTTCTTTGATATATCAGGAGTGAGATCTATAAGTCACGATCAAAACCTCAGTATGTTGGGCAGCCGCATTTAGTGTTGATGGAACATATACTCTCAAGATGGAATTTATAATCTCTTAACGGAGATATAAAATATTCCCTTGTGATAAGTTTAATGAGTTTGGTTATTCAGAGTGTTGGGCCCAATCACTTTAGTAAGGAGTTACTGAAGTATATTTTAAGGAATTGGATTTCATAAATATATGATGAATAACATAAAGGATTAAATCAGGTACTCAAGGATTAAGATGTAGTAATCTTCAAAATGACAGTCTATATTCATGACTTTGTATTACTACGAATATTTTAATGAAAGGGTTACATGTATAATAAAGTCTTGGGATATAATTTATTAATGAGGCCTAGAGTGCAATTATATTCATATAGTAGTATTGAATATAATTAATGGTAACTTTGGACTTGTCAAGAGTTGACAGAAAAGCCCAAGGCCCATTGGAGCTAGAGTCTTATTTGTTCCCTTTTGATCCCATTCCAAGCCACACATTAGAGCCCAATTGGAATGTCCCAAAAGGCTAGCCCAATTAGGTAATCAGTTATATATAAGGAGAGAAACATACAAAATTTCAATGAGAGTTTTTCTAAGTGGTTTTCACTAATGATCACATGAGAACATGAAATGGTTTGTGTGTGAATGTTGGACACTCTTATTCTCTCCTTGGAAACTGATTGAGAGACCACACTTCTTGGGCATTAAATAGAATTGGAGTGAAGATTAAAATTTTTCCCAAGTACTTCTAATCTTTTGGTTTTGAATTTCACCGCACTAAGGTACGCTTTCTTATTTTTAAATTCTGAAACTTACATAGTACATGTTATCAATTGCGAATGAAGTAGATCCGTTAATTTTCCACTGCGTATGTTTTGTATGTGATGCAAACATGTATTTTTCAAACACGTACTACCTTCATGCCTTTTGATTTTGTGCCCTTGCAAGGTATTTCTTGGTCCAAAATTCATATTGTGTGAACCTTCGGATGTACATGGTAGCTTATGAGCTAAATAGAGGTAATCTGGTGGGTTTGATCTTGGTAGAGCCTTTCAATGGTTGGATGCCTTTCAGAGGAAGGAAGCAACCTTTTTTGCGGGAAGTCCCCTTCTTCTTTAGGTATAATCCCTAACTTTTGCCTAAGTTCTCAACCTTACGTGATTCCTATAATTTTGCATGGATTGCCTTTCAGTTTTCAACCTAACGAGGCGCCTTATATCATCTTTCATCATCTTTATTTTTTCTCACTCATGCTTTCAAGCCTCCTACTGTGCCCTTTGGCGCCTACCTTCCTTGGCATCTTAGGGACTGTCGGCTTCATTATGATGACATGAGTTTTGAAGCATACATGGAGCTGATGGGTTGCCTTGAGGAAACCAACATTCAGTAGGTTGTAGAATGGTGGCGCATCTCAAGCATGGTCCCTAGTTACTGCAAGGACCACTGTGTGACTTTAGTTGGGCATCGTTGCACTCTTACTACTCCAGTTGTCGTATCTCAAGGAAATTCGGGGAATTTCAAGGAGATCTTGATGATGAGGGTGCGTTCCACACTGCAGTGTTCACTAATAGGATCTTGGGTAGGATTAGTGAAGCCTGGCCGCATCGTAGGGTGACGAAAGACATTGTTCCTCCCAAATACATCTACCCCACTGCAAGCTACAAGCAATGGTTGCAGGATGACATGAAGTGGATTTTGACGGATGAAAATACCACATTTAAAATAAATAAATAAGCCTACTAGGTTGAAAACCCAAAAGGGAAACCTAGGCAAAATTAAGGCAAAATAACCCCGCTAGGGGATTTGGGACATTTCAATCTAGCGGAGTTCTTTTGCCTTAATTTTGCCCAGGTTGCCCTTTTGGGTTTTCAACCTAGTAGGCTTATTTATTTATTTATTTTAAATGTGGTATTTTCGGAGTCTACCCATGTTGATTGGGAATGGCATCTCTTCCCCATCTAAATCTGTGAATCTTATAGCACCTCTAGACATGATCTTCTTAATGATAAATGGCCCATACCACCTTGGTTTCACCTTTCCTCTTGGGTCAAAAGTCTCATCTCTAAACACCTTTAGGGCCAAGTCCCCTTCTTTAAGGTTTCTCAGTGTCACTTTCTTGTTGAATGCTCTAGCAATTCTTTTTTGGTACCCTTGTGCATGATATTGTGCCCTACCCCTCTTCTCATTTATCAAAGCCAATTATTCATATCTCGCTTTAGCCCAATCCTCTTGTAGGACCTTGGTTTCCACTAATACTCTCAAAGATTGTATCTCCACCTCAATAGGAAGCACCGCCTCACTATCATAAACCAAGGAGTAAGGTGTTGCCCCAATTGATGCACAGATAGAAGTTCTATAACCCTATAAAGCAAATGGAAGCTTCTCAGCCCAATCTATGATACTCAATGTTGTATAACTCCATAATCCTTTAAACCTCCCCCTCAAAGTAGGAATCATTGTCGGAAATGATCTCATGGGACACCCCAAACTGACATATGATGTCATTTTTTAGGAATCGAGCCACATGCTTAGCCTTCATTATGGGGTAGGAGTCTGCTTCCACCTACTTGGTAAAATAGTCAATTGCTACCAAAATGTATTCATGCCCATTTGAGGCCTTAGGAGCTATCCTTCCAATCATATCTATGCCCCAAATTGAGAATGGCAACTTTTTGTATAGTCCACACAATCGGTCTCCATTGTATTCCAAAAGTACCCTATCCTTAGGATTTTCTTGGTTAACATTCTTCCATTCATATGAGGACCACAGATCCCTTGATGCACTTCTTCCATTACTCTCTCGGCTTCTTCCCTTTTCAAACAACAAAGGTGTATGCCATCATAGGATCTTCTATAGAGTTGTCCCCCAAATAGGATATATTGAGTTTCCATCATCCTATTAGAACGACGTTCTCTCTTATAGGCGTCGTCTGAACATGCCCCTAGTTCCAAGAACTTCATGATGTCATAGTACTACGGAACTTCCTCTTCCTCTATGGTCATTACTGAAGCTTCATTCTTTCTTTTGTGCACTTCCTCATGACTTTATTCAATCTCTAAAGGTCGTGTCCATACTCCTTTGGGTATTTCAACCATGGAGGCTAAAGTAGCTAAGGCATCCACAAATTGATTCTGAGCTCTAGGGATGATTGTGTACTTAATCTTGTCAAAGGTCTTGGTTAAGTCTTCTAGGTTGATAAGGCTTCAAATGTTCTTCCTTTACTTTCCACAACTTCTGTGCTTGAATTATAACCAAAGTTGAATCTCCAAAGACTTCGACCATTTTTACCCCTAATTCTTGAAGAGGCATTTTAGCAATACAAGCTTCATATTCGGCCATGTTATTAGTTGCTTCAAAGTTCAATTTGATTGCCAAAGGTATGAGAGATCCCTCAGGAGTGATCAAGAGTATTCCTGTCCCATTCCCTTAATGGTTCACAGCTCCGTCAAAGTACATCTTCCATATCTCTAACTCAACATCTAAAATGTCCTCATCTGGAAAATCTTCTTTACCATCATCCCTTTCTATGGGATTCTCAGCACAAAAATTTGACACAACACTTCCTTTGATGGTTTTTCTAGCTACATACTTCAAATCGAATTATGCCAACAAATCAACCATCTTGACAATCTTCTACTCAAAGTGGGTTTCTTAAAGAGATACTTTAATGGGTCCATTCTTACTACCACCAATATTTGGAAAGCTAAAACGATATGTCTCAATTTCAGTAAGCCCAAACAAGTGTAAAACATTAGTTTTCTATAGGAGTGTACCTAGTCACGTAATCATGGAACCTTTTGCTCAAATAATATATGGCCTTCTCATTCTTCTCATCATCTTCTTGTGCAAACATACTTCCAACTGCATCCCCTATGATGGAGAGGTATAGGAATAAGGGTTTTCCATGTTGTGGAGGCACTAGGATAGGTGGGTGGGGGAGATATTCCTTGATAAGTTCAAAGGCTTTTTGGCACTCATCGTTCCATGTATGTGATTCATTCTTCCTTAGGAGTTTGAAGATGGGCTCACAAGTGGAAGTGAGCTTGGAAATGAATTGACTAATGTATTGTAGTTGACCTAAGAAACCTCTTATCTCTTTCTCACTTTTGGGTGGAGGCATTTCCAATATGGCTTTAATCTTGGATGGGTCAACTTCTATCCCTTTACCACTCACTAGGAAGCCTAGAAATTTTCCGGTGGTTACTCCGAAAGTGCACTTTTGTAGGTTCAACCTCAATCTATATTCTTTATTCTTCTCAAAGAACTTCCTCTAATTTATGGTGTGGCTACCCCTATCCTTAGATTTTACTATCATATCATCAACATACATCTCTACCTCATTATGCATCATATCATGTAATAAGGCCGTAGCCATCCTTTGGTAAGTTGCCCCAGCATTCTTGAGGCCAGACGGCATTACCGTGTAACAATAGATTCTCCCTTTGGTAGTGAAGGTGGTTTTGGTCATGTCCTTAAAAGCTATCTTTATTTGGTTGTATCCTGAAAAACCATCCATGAAAGACATCAAGGCACTTCTTGTTGTGTTATCCACTAAGACATCAATGTGAGGGAGAGGGAAGTCATCCTTAGGATGTGCCTTGTTCAAGTCTCTAAAATCCACACACATCCTTACCTTTCCATCCTTCTTAGGTACGGGCACGACATTGGCTATCCATTCGGCTTGGTGCATGGGTTTGATGAAGCCTACATTTAATTGCTTAGTGACTTCCTCTTTGATTTTTAAGAGCCATTCGGTCCTCATTCTTCTCAATTTTTGCTTGATAGGCACCATGTGGTCATGAGTATCAATGTGATGTTGGGCTATCTTGGGGTCGATTCCAAGCATATCTTCATAAGACCATGCAAACACCTCTTGGAATTCCGTGAGGAGTTCTTGAATATCTTTCTTTTCTTTTTCATTTAGAGTTAAGCCAATTTTAATTAAGTGTGGATTCTCATCATTGGCCAAATTAATAGTTTCAAGAGTTGGTTTCATAGGTTCAATTTCTTTTCCAATTGTTTATTAATTTCATTTTCAAATTCATTTGAATCATTTAAGTGTAGAATTTCACTGTTGTGGGACACATCAAAGCAAGCCAAATCAGAATTCATCTTATTGAAAATATTGAAAAGTACACTGGAACTTGCATTACAAAACTTTTTCCCCATGTTCTTAGAAAACCCAACCCAAGTCCAATTAATAAAGGGCCCTATAATAGGCTTGATGAATATGGAAGGATCACTTGGCTTTTAATTGGTGATGGCAAACACGTCCCCACTCGTCTTCATCATAGTCTTCATTGCTTCAGCATTCATGTAGTTCACCTAATCGACCTCTTCTTACATCTCTTTGATCATCACGGTAGGTTTCTCCCTGAAAGTGAGCTTTTCATTAAAGAACATCTTCCAACCCGGATACACCCTTCCATCTTTACCTACCCATGGTTTTTTTTGATTCCGTCACAGCCTTCAAAGAATCCTAGACCCTTCTTAGTCATTTGAGTCTTGATATTGGGGAACTCAACTACCTCTTTTCCTTCTTTTCCAAGGCCCACACCAGGCATGTATCCCATGTTCTTCATCATTGCAATCACCTCGTGGCTATAATATGGGAACAAATTGGTAGCATACCTTTCATCCTTCAACCCATAGTCAGCCATATTCATGAACTCAAAGCCACTCATTTGAAACTCACTCCTTCCTTCTTCAAGTCCATAGACCGGTGCTAGGATCTCACCATGTCTAAGCACTATGGCAATCCCTCATTTCCATGGGATCATCATCTTTTGGTGTATTGAGGAGGAGATCGACCCATTAGGGTGAAGCCAAGCCCTTCCTAAGAGAAGGTTGTAATTTGGGGTGATTTCCATGACATAGAATTCCACAATGGTTTCCATTGGTCCAATCTTACAAGGAGCCTTGAAAGTACCCATTACCTTCCTTGAAGTGTTGTCATATGCCCTTACAGTTAAAGGAGAAGGAATGATGGTCTCCATGTCTAGGCCAACAATAAGGGCAGTCCTATAAAGACAAACATTCAAGGCGGATCCATTGTCAATAAGAACTATCGGAACCTTGGCACGCATGCATTTGATGGTGATTTGCAAGGGTCTAGTGTGAGTAGCTCCTTTGGGAGGGAGAGCTTCATCGAAAAAGCAAGAAGAGGGTATGAGGAACTCTTAACTCCCATAAGAGACAAAACTTCTTGTGGTGTAGTTTCTATAGGTACTTCTTTCCTATTTAAGGCGTCCAAGAAAGCCTTACGGTGCTTTTGAGAGGCCATGAACAAGCCCTATATGAACACATGAGCTTGAGTCTTCTTCAATTGCATTAAGACCCTATCTTCTTCTTCTTTATCTTCTTTTCCTCTAGGTTCCGTGGGCTTGGACCCTTCTCCTAGGTCTCTACCAGGATGATCCTTTTCCAAAAAGGTTGGCTTGTAGTGCTTCCCACTCCTAGTGATATTTTCTACATTGTCCTCCAAAACCCTTTTCTTCAATTCTATCACTCCTTTGGGAAGTATTTCCTATATGGCTATTGCTTCCTTTAAGACTTCATCCCATATTCCTTGGACTTCCACGACATTGACATTGACATTTGTAGTTTCTATCAACTTTGAGCAATCCCATTCAACTTCATCTATTTTCACCCAATTTTGATATGGAGGGCGAGCACTATGGTAATCGGGAAAAGGGTTCTTTCTAATATTGGGTTTGGTGATAATGTTGGGATTTGGGAGGGTTCCATTGTTTATGAGGTCTTGTATCTCATGTTTGAAGCGGAAGCGGTTGTCCGTTTTTTGGCCGGATTTTTTGTGGTAGTGACAATATTCATTGAGGTTCCAAGTGAGAGGTATGGGATTAGGCATGGGTGTGGGGTTTAAAAGCTTGATGAATCCTTTGAGGATAGGTTTTCATATGCTTGGGTGAGGGTCATTCCTAAGTCGGAGAATTCTCGGCGAGCTTTCTTTGGGTAGGCTAGAGTTTGTTGGAGTATGATGGCGCTTACATTTAAGGGATTGGGTGCTTTAATGGTGGTCCCTCCTCAATATGTCTTCTTGGTTGAAGGCTTGCTCTTCCCTTTCTCCAATTATCCATTATTGAGACCATCTTTGATTCTTGTCCCACGATCACATAGTTCTCCCAATGAGCTAATAGGCGATGACAAAAGCCTACTATTATAAACTAGAAGCAAGTTTTTTATGATCATGTTGATTTGGTTTTTCTCATTTGGCCTGTTGACCATTCTAGATACCTTGTTCTCCCATCTAGTCATGTATTCGAAAAATGTCTCCCCCACACCTTGCTTGGTAGTCACTAAATCCCTTAGAGCCATATCAATCATGGTATTGAAGATGAATTGGTCCACAAACAACTCCACTAGTTCATTCCACACCTTAATTTTGCTTGGATCAAGGCTATAGTACCACCTTGATGCACCTCCCGTAAGTAAAAGGGGAAACGCATGCAAAGTTTGCTTCTCACCTAACCCTTTCATTTCAGCAATGCCTAGGTATCTTCTTTTGTGTTGCTTTGGATTCCTAGTTCCATCAAACTTTTTCACATCAAAGATCTTGAACTTAAAAAGCAATGCAATAGGAGCCTTTGAGCTTACCCCTCCCCCCCCCCCCCCCTAATGTTATAGAGGTAGTCATCCATTCCTTGTGCCTTACGGAAGGCAAGTTGCATCTTCTCCATCTTTTCCCTCATAGCTATAGTTTTCGCAGTAAGCTTTTCAAATTGTTTGTTTCTTTCATATTCCACTTTGTCCTTTTTGTCCCATTCTTCCACTTCCTCCTCATTGTCAACTCCTGGCAGTAGAAAAGCAGCCGCCTCCGTGGGCCTCTGTTCAACCACTAGCCGTGGCGAAAGCTCGTGCGCGTAGGGCCCGTTGGAGGCCCCTCTTGATGAATGTGTATGGTTCGCGTGAAGCTTCAGGTGCTCTCTCTTTTGTTGGAGGAAGGTAGGTCTACCTTTGGCGTTATGGCAGGAATTTGGGCCAAATTTTAGGTGATTACCAAAGGTGAGTGGAGTCACCACCAATCATTGGGTTTTTCTAAGGTGTGATTAGTCACCTGTTTCTAGTTGATTTTATTACCGATTCTTGGTTAAGAAAAAGGGCATTTTTCCTAATCTAATGTGGATGGCAAAAAATCTTGATTCTTTGGTCCGGAAGTTTGGTTACGTGTGGGGAAGGTGTTAGGCACCCCACAACGCCTATCCAAGGACAGTCCTTTGTTTTGATAAAACCTTAATTTTTAGAGATTGGCAGAAAAAACATGAATTTGGCATTGGCTTTCGGGGCTTTGCATGCATGGGGGCTTTAAGGTTTTGGATTTTGAAAGGGAATGGTCCCAATCTATGCTTCCCTAAGGTATTCGAACAAAGTGCCAGATTTCTCCATGAGAATTTGGTGACAAGTCACCTTACTTTCGTGGTGGAAATTAGGCATCGCTTGCCTTAGGTGACACAGACTATGACAATCACACCGAAGGGGGGGGGGGGCAAGCAGGTATATATATACATGCATCATGCACAAAGCTAGCACACAGATCAAAAAAGTAAATGTCTACATCCCTAGAGTATGGCCCAAAATATAAGTGCAGGAAAATAAACAGGGGTCGCCATACTCTAGAGATGAGGACGAATGGTACAAAGCATGATATACCTAATACAGACCATCTAAGGGAGAGCGTGAGAAGGAAGCAGGGGGTTTAAAAGAGTACATAACCAAAGGAAAGAGCTAAACCCTAGACCTACTGAACGCGCTTAGCCCGACTACATGCTTGCATCCATGCCTTTTTTACTTACACCTAGGAGATCGTGCCCTAGCTCTGTGTATCTTCGCTCCATGTGTGTACATGCAAAGGCAAAGACAAGAAAACCAGCAGACAAGCAATGGAAGGCAAATGCGTAGATAATGCAAAGGCATAAAGCAAATAAGCATGATAGACATGGCAAGCATAGAAACAGGGATGCGGGTAAACAACCAAAGGAGATAGCAAACAAACAAACAAACAAACAAAAGGTGGTGTCCGTGAGGGACAAATGTAGGTTTGGATAGGATGTCCATAACTTCATTGTGTTGAAGTATTGACGACACAATAGAAAATAAGACTCATGCATGGACATGTAAAAAAGCGTGTAAAGATGCAAAGAAAGCCAACGGGTGGCACAAACAAGCATGGCAAGCATATCATCGCACAGAATAGAAAAGGGAAAAGGGTGTGCACGAAGCAACCGGCATCACAGAGATGCGTCCCCAAATGGTTTCATCTGAACAAGGCCTTATGGGCGTCGGATGTAACCACATGACCACAAACCCATTAAGGGCGTTAAGCGTGGCAAAGCCTAGAACAAGAGAGGCTAACACAAGCATAAAGCATAGAAGCAAGCAAGCATAGACATGCAAAACGGGTGATCCAAACCCTTTGATGTGGGCAAAGGTGTATGGACAGTGACAAAGACCATGGGGTCTAGATTGGATCCAAACCAATAGGTCAAAACACAAGAAAGAAAGATAAAGCGACAAAAGGGCTACAATAGCACATGGAAAGACAAACATGGCCTAGGTCTAGCAACACAAACATGGTATGGAGCGCACAAGCATATGGAAACCTAGCAAAAAGCACATAGAGCACAAATCTGAACACACGAGCATGTAAAAACATAGATCCTGACATATAAGCATGTGAAAACTTAGATCCGAGCACGCAAGCATGTAAAAATGTAGATCTAGGAATAGGCATGGCAACGCATGTGTGAACATGTGAAAGCTAGCACATGGACATGGAAGAACATGAATCCAAGCATATAAGCATGTACGGAAGTGGATCTAAACATAAAACATGGTGGAAAGCACACGAACACATAGATCCAAGCATAGCATGGCCATAGACATGATATCAAGCATGTGAGCATATAACCCTAGCATCAAAATAAAGCAAAAAGAGAAATGAAACAAAGGAAAGCATGGCATAAAACCCTAAGCATGTAGATCTAAACATATAAACATGTAGAAATATATATCTAAGCATAAAACATGGCATAAGACATAACAACCAAGGAATCTATGGTAGAAACCCACATAAAGCAAGAAATATGCTAAAGAAAGCAATAAAACGTATTATTATGGCAAAAAAAGTAAGAACATTCTAGAAAAAGATTTAGAAGGTTAGGGGTGTCGATGATATCTAAGAAGCTACATCCACACCTTTAAATCCTAAATCCAAGATGTAGAACCAAGAAAAAGGAGATTGGGTTCAAAAGCAAAACCTTCTGTTCTTGGTGAAGATGCAATAATGAAAAGACTTTGATGTATTTTTTGGAGTGTTTTTTGGTGTTTTTTGGTGTTTGGAAGAGAGAAAAAACCTAGAGAGAAGCTGGGCAGAAGGAAATTTTAGAAAAATGTCTGTCCTCTCTGTCTGGGGCGTGCCTAGGGCTATTTATAGCCTCGGGCACGAAAATCAAGGCGGCAGTCATTGTAAGGCCAGTAACGGCCTTTCAATGGCCATTTTCCTTAAACCCCCTCAGATCGGGCTAACCTCATTTCCCTTGGATAAATCTTCATTTTTAGTTTCTAAAAAGGTATGGAACTCAAAAATCTAAAAGTTGGATCAAAAGTTATGGCTCTCGGAAATTTGTGGTGCATCGATCGATGCGTCATTCCGGTTTTCGAGATATCTCAGCCGTTTTAACTCTGATTTTGACTCATAAATAGTCATTGGAATGAGAATTAGATAATCTTCACAATGCCAGTTGGACCAAAATTAGGGTTTTTGGACCCACCTAGGATGGACTTCGTGTCAAACTCAATCAAAGTTGCTTAAAATTTTCGAGAAGCTCGGGTTTGAATTAAAACTATTAAAAATGTCATTTCGTGAGTGTCTGGATAATGTTTGACCTTCGGTTAAACCTAGGGTTGACTAGGGGCATTTTGGTCATTTTAGCAGAAAAAGTCACTTTGGGTGCTCCTGTGCTCGAACGGGTTGCGCCACGTCATTCTAGATGTTCTCATGGCGTAGTAGAGAGAAAATAATATTTTAGGATTTTCGGGGGTCTGGCATACGAACCAAGGGTAGACAAAATACGTTATCAACACTCATCATCATGGATTTCCACATGTGCGGATTTCTTGAGCTTAGATTCCTCCAACCTAGTGAGGTGCCCTCCCATTTTCTTAAAAGCCTTTTCATGTTTTTCCAAAGCCTTAAGGATCCTTTGTGCCATTGATCAGCTGATATCAATCAAATCCAGGACTTAAATATTGGCAACCTGTAAAGCATATTCTCAAGTATCTAAGGAGAACGAGAGATCATACGCTTGTTTACCATAGTAAGGATTTGATTCCCATTAGTTATACAGATTTAGATTTTCAATCAGATCTTGATTTCAGAAAATCCACTTGAGGTTGTGTGTTCACCTTGGGAGGTGGAGCCATAAATTGGAGGAGTGTTAAGCAATCTTGTATTGCTGACTCCACCATGGAAGTTGAATATGTTGCTGCTAATGAAGCAGCAAAGGAAGCTGTTTGGCTCAAGAAATTCCATTCTAATCTTAGTGTTGTGAGAATGGAGTAAGTTTCTATCAAATTATCCTGCGACAATAGTGAAGCGGTTTCACAATCCAAGGATCCAAGAAATCACAAGAAAGGAAAGCATATTGAAAGAAAGTACCACATTATTCGAGACATTGTTGCTCGAGGAGATGTAGTAGTAGCAAAGATTGATAGTGCAAATAGTCTAGTAGATCCCTTTACCAAAGCTTGCCCCAGAGGACTTTTGAGTCACATTTAGAGGGAATGGGAGTTAGATTAGTGCACAATAGTCTTTAGGGCAAGTGGGAGATTGTTAGGATATGTGCATTTTAAATCCTATTGTATGATGTTATGTATGACATTATGTATGAAATTATGTTGTGATGAATAAAGTTGTTCTTATAATTATCTAAAATAGTGGTAATATGAATATTTGGACATTATCATAAAGTCCATGAGATGCATAGTATGTGATTTAGTCACAGAAGATATAAATCACAAGTTCTTTGCAAACTCAGAATTTTTGTTCGTAGTCGGTGATGAAATTGAGCATTTCATTTTAGAAGAATATAACTTATCAACTAAGATGATTTGTCTTGATCATGAAAGTGGAGACTTCTAGTTGATATGTTGATATGTTTTAAATGTTAAGACATATTGAATTGGACCGCTGTGAGATTTATTATTCTACTAATGGCTGTTAAATAAATAATAAATCTCACGACTTCTATTTACATGAACTCTCAATCCTAAGAGAATAATGAACCTGATCATGAAGTGTAGGTTACTTTGATATATCAAGAGTGAGATCTAAAGTCACGATCAAAACCTCAGTATATTGGGCAGCCACATTTAATGTTGAAGGAACATATATTCTCAAGATAGAATTCATAATCTCTTAACGGAGATATAAAATATTCCCTAGAGATAAGTTTAATGGGTTTGGTTATTCAGAGCATTGGGACTAACCTCTTTAGTAAGAAGTGTTAAGGACATATTTTATGTAATTGGGTTTGACAAAATGTACTTTACTTGAAACTGGGTAGATCTAGGATGTGTTCAATACTTCAAGAAACATGTTGTTCAAGACAAGTATTAAAGCCATGAAGATTGGACCAAGAAACAAGTGAAGAAGGGCTGGACAGATTCCTAATATCTACTCGACATATACTATCTATCAAGGTTTAAAAAGCTGCTGAAGCCCAATGCTCGACAGCTTCTCGATAGATAAGTTATCTATTAAGGTTTATGAAATTCAGTTTTTCAGAAGTTGATTTCACTCCAATCCGTGAATAGATGTTTGGGTTTTCTTTTCTCACAACCCTAAACATATATAAGGATTGTTTTAAAGGCCGTCACATATGAGAATACAAGGAGAACACATGCAAAAGGTGACCGATGCCTTATTCTCTCTAAAAGAAGCTACTGCATCTTTGCGCCTTAGGGTTTTGTGACCAAGTGCTTCTTGATCTTCATTGTTGATGAAATGAAGAACTTTGTAGCCAACATCTTCTTCAAGTTGGTGTGTTAGTCACGTACTAGGAGTCATGCATCTTTGGTTAGTCACGTATTGGGATCCATGCAAAAGGGTGGCGTTTATATATTGAAGAGTTTAGAGGTTCTGAAGTGGTAGAAGGTTTTTGCTGTAAGTTCATCTACGGGGATTGTAGAGTCTAGAGACAAAGGTTTTGTACTAGATCTAAAACTTCTCTTTACTATAGTGAATTGTTTTTCGGGAAGGTTTCCCCCTAGGTTTTTTACTGTGAAACTAGTTTGTTTTATTGGTTTTCCTAGGTCATCATATCTTGTCTTATTTATTTTTCTGCTATGCATGATTTTGACATTATATTGATGCTTATTTCTTTTAACAAGGTTTATTCATAATAAATCTAATTAACAACTTGGATTTAAAACTTGTTAATTCTATCAACCGGGGTCTAAATTTCCCAATAAGAAGTTACTAAAGTATATGTTTATGAAATTGGATTTCATAAATATATGATGAATAACTAAAAGAATTAAACCGGGTACTCAAGGATTAAGATGTAGTAATCTTCAAAGTGGCAGTCAACATTCATTACTTTGTATTACTGCGAATATTTTAATGAAGGGGTTGAATGTATAATAAGTCTTTGGATATAAAGGTCCAAATCCCATTGAAGCTAGTGTCTTATTTGTCCCCTTTGGTCTCACTCCAAGCCACATACTAAAGCCCAATTGGAATGGCCCAAAAGGCTAGTCTAATTAGATAATTAGTTATATATAAGGAGAAAAACATACAAAATTTTGTAAGTCATGGAATATATAAAAATGATGTGTATGTAAGTGTAAGCTACTCTCTTATTCTCCCTTGAACACATACATATAAACTGATTGAGAGACCATACTTCTTGGGCATAAATGCAATTGGAGTGAAGATTAAAAGTGTTTCCCAATACTTCTAATCTTTGCTTTTGAATTTCACCACACCAAGGTACGCTCTTTTGTTCTTAAATTCTGAAATTTACATAGTACATGTTATCAATTGCGAATGACGTAGATCCGTTAAGTTTCTGCTACGTATATTTTGTATGCGATACAAATTATGTTTTTCCTACATTTTATTCATTATTTCATCTTTTTTTTTTTTTTTTTGAAATAGCCCTCTAGCTAGAATGCTTGTAGCCTTCCTCTCAAAATCCATGAGATTCTCATCATTTTGGGACTAGGCATGCAACAAAGAGACCCAAGATTAGGGAAGTTTATTTTTGGCTTTGAAGGATATTGGATGCTAAGTCCATACCGCATTTGTTATCTTAGGCCCAAAGTCCTCTTTTACAAAAGGGCTTTTCTCCACTTAGGACTACGATAGCAATTAAGCTATGGTCTAATGAACCTTTCAAATTAAGATACGCCTTTGGATTTAGGGACAAGCCTCTTATATGTGAAAACTGTTTTTCTTTTGTCCCACAACATCTTAAGGTATACCATAACTTTAGGGCCATCCCTTCCATTTTTATAACTTTTATTTGTCCTTTAGGATTAGGTGAACACATGATATATGGTTGAACAAATAAAAGATATATAAAGGGCATCCTTTATGATAGGGCCTAGGATCTCTCTAGTATTGGTAGGCTCCCTAAGGCTAGAGGGATAGATAAGTAGGTCACTCACAACTAGGGCTATGATTCCAACCGAGGGCCTAAATGGACCCCATAGTGGATTGGTAGCAAACCTTGAACGTACTCAAGGCCCATTATAGGTGATGGCACTGGTTGTGAGTTGGTGGGATGAACTTTGGAAAATTTGGGCTCGAATGGAGCCTTCCATCTTCCCACTCATCACTAACCAAGGTTAAGGGACAAAAGAACAAGTGAATGTGTGTGCAAAACAAGTATTGAAATAATATTTTATTAAGGTTAAGGAACAAGACACATAGGAATTAAAATCACCGTCCCTAGTGGAGTCGCCACTATGGACGCAAGGGGGTCATTTGGAGTCGCCACCTAGTTTTTGCAATGGTCTAGAAACTATATATATAGCGTCCCTTCGAGGAACGACCTTTTGACCTTACTACCAGAGATATGGGTCGAAGTTTAGGTACGCTCTTGGGAAGGTGCTAGGCACCCAAGATCGCCCAACCCTAAGATTGGCTTCCCATCGTTGTGTCTCATACCTTAACCTTAATAAAAACTAACTCAACACTTATATCCTAGACTCACACACACACACACACACGCACACACTAACTTGCATCTAGCATACAAATGACATTTTTCATCCTAAACAAACATAATTATATATCTACCCAAACAAAAGAGAGCCAAAAATATCAAAGAAACCCTAGCATTCATCCATCATGTGAAACCTATCATACATCTAAAACATATCATGCATATCATAAACCAAGCATTAACAAACTAGAAACCCTAATCATATATCTAAGCATGTTTTACCATATCATAAAACCAAAACACAAATGCTTGGACATTGCTAATGCATGACTTACCCTTTACTTACCTCTCAGCAACATAGCACCTATGGCATCAATGCATGGGCATGTGAATGAATGGCATGGTATCAAAGCTAAGACAAACCCTAATCTAAACATATGATAGCAAACAAACATGTGAAAGAGGTAAACAAAAACCTATAAAACCTAAAACATGTAAAAATAAGAGGCTAGACAGAGTAAACATGTGAAGGTAGAGACTAAACAAAAGAAACGAAAATTAGGGTTTTTTGGGCAACGGCATCACGCACGCTAGAATAGGTTTGCATGCGTATAATCAAACTTGCATACACAGGCAAGATTATGCGTACGCAAATCCTTTCCCACAAACCCTAAAAAACGTAAAAACAAAGCAAAACTTTTAAACAACAATCTAATAACCTAACGTACACAAAACATGAAAAGAACCAAAGGACTAACTTAAACAGATATACACAAGCATAGACTATGCAAGAAACAAAATCAAAATGTAAAAGAAAAGTAGAAAATGAAGAGAAATAAAAAGAAATGGTTAAACTTAATACCTTAAACAAAAACTTTCCAAGCTTGATTTTTTCTGTTCCCCCCAGTCAAATCTATTCACAAACCAATAAGAAAGTGATTAGCAACATTAAACTAAAAGGATTGGGGCAAGAAAAGGTCCCAATCAAATAAAACTGACCTGAGGGTGTTTTGTGAAAAACTCTCTTTTGATTCACTATTTCGTAGTGAATCTTAGGTTTTTCCCGTGGGATTTCTATATGTTTTGAAAATGTACCATGTAAGGCTTTTTATAGGTTAAAAAATGGGGTTTGGAACGGTTTCCAGACAATGTGGGATTCATCCCAAACCTTAGCCACTATTACTAAAGACTTCTCTTTTTTATGGTTCTAAACTTTAGGAACATATGTCAATTGGCTAGCGAGCCTCTTTGGTCATTTTATTTCCAAAAATAGATTTTTGCTCATTTAAAAGGTTATATTTTCCATTTAACACTCCTCAAGTCAATTTGATATTTGATTGGGCTCTAAATTGGCATTGGGCCTTAGAGTGTTAGGACATATGTGAATTATGTTAGGAACATATGTCATTTTAGAATTGGCTAATCCTTTGACAAAATGCACTTTACATATAATTGGGTAGATCTAGGATGTGTTTAATACTTCAAGAAACAAGAGTTCAAGTCCAAGTGTTAAAGCCATGCAAATCTGTCTAAGAATCAAGTGTAGAAGTGTTGCATTTTAAAGCTCAACTGCTAGCTCGACAGATAGCATCTATCGAGCTTTAAAAAAGAGTTTCAGCCCGATGCTCAACAGTTGTTCGATAGATAACCTATCTATCGAGATTTACAAAAATTAGTTTTACAGATCTGATTTCACACCTATCTGTGTATACATGTTTAGGCTTTCTTTTCTCACAACTCTAAACATATGTAAGGATTATTTTAAGGGCCGTCACAGCTGATGCAAGTGAGTACAACTTGATGCAAAGGTTTTTCACAAGCATATTATGACCGGAGACAATTTTCCTTAGTTCATCTTTCTCTTGAAGAAGCTGCTACGTTTGTACTCCATAGGGTTTTGTAACCAAGGAGCTTCGTGATATTCATCGTGTTGATGAACTGAAGAACTTTGTAGCCAACATCCTTCTCAAATTGGTGTGTTAGTCACGTACTTGGATTCGTGCATTGATTGGTTAGTCACGTACTGGAAGCTGTGCATTTAAAATGAGAGATTGTCACTATAGAACAAGTCCAATTGGGTATTGAGGTAAGGGTTCAACTGTAGGTTAGTATAAGGTACTAGGATTCCTTTACTTGTAACCGTTTGTTGTGATAATACTGGATTCTCGGGAGTGGTGACCTTAAAATCACCCGGTGGGGTTTTTGCCTTGGAGGCTTTCCTCATTCGTAATCAAATCACCGTGTCAACTTTATTTTCCGCTGCATATTAACTTAGTTGATTTTTTTATGCTACCACGCATATTGCATGTTAATTGAATTAATAAATTAACTTGGCTAATTAATTGGTTAATTCATCACAAGGGGTCAATACATTCTTGGCCTATCAAGTGGTATCAGAGTAGGCACACTCTGATTAAGGTTAATCTTTGCTGTGTGATCCATTGACCCCTGTTTTTCATGGATAGAGGACAATCTCTAATTATACCTCCTTTATTTGATGGCACTAACTATTCATATTAAAAAGTACGCATGAGAGCTTTCTTGAAATCATTAGATGAAAAAGTGTGGCAAGCTGTAGAGATAGGCTGGACTAAGCCAAAGGAAGCGCTGGCCAGTTGGGATGATGCTAAGATCAAGGCAGCTAACTTTAACAGTAGGGCATTGAATGCTTTTTTCAGTGTGGTCACGAATGAGGAGTTTAAAAAGATATCATCTACCAAAACTGCCAACATGGACCATCCTCTAGACAACCTATGAAGGAACCAAGGCTGTGAAGGACTCGAAGCTTCAAAGGCTTACTAAAAGCTTTGAAGAGATCAAGATGGAGGAGGATGAGTCATTCAATGAGTTCTATGCCAAGCTCAAGGACATAGTAAACTCAGCCTTTAATCTTGGGGAAACCATTCTTGAATCCAGGATTGTTAGAAAGGTGCTTAGATCTCTACCCGAGATATTTCATGCCAAGATAACCGCAATTGAGGAATTAAAGTACATTGACAAAATTCCTTTGACAGAGCTAGTTCACAATCTGCAAACCTATGAGTTGGGTTTGACAAGGATTGGGAAATCGAGTAAGGGAAACAACATGGCATTGAAGGCCAAGAGCAGTGACACAGATGAGTCTTCTGACAATGAAGATTGTTAGGTTCTAAGAATTAGGAACTAATGTATTAGAACTTCAATTTGTAATGTTGGCAAACCATGATCAAAACATTCTTAAAGTTGTGTTAGACTTGCTCAAAGTATGGCTCTTCATGTAAAGTTGGAATTGAGTTTTATGCAGAATTCACTGTGCACTTTCTGCCTGACTCGATCGATCGAGAATTAGACTCAACCGATCGAAAATCGAGCAGAACGTTTTTCTGCAGAATTTTCCAACTCAGCCCTAGCTCATTTAATGTGTAGGGTTTTATATTTTGCCCTAAGTATATAAGGGAAAACCCTAGCCACGTTTTTAGAGTTCTGTTTTGCTGTGTTTATGAATCTCATTGTGAGATCTAGAGGTGTTTGCCTTCACATACACTTAGGATTTCCAAACTCAAGATTGATGTCAAGAGCTTGGTAAATCATACAGTTGTAGAATCAAAGATCTTCAAGAAATACAAGCAGGTGCACTTGTGGATTGCTGAAGAATTCAAGAAAGAAGGAATCCGTGGATCTCGGAGCTGTCACGTGGTTGTGGTAGTAAGTTTCCTACACTTGGGTAGCAATAGGATGTTAGTGGTCTAAGTCTTATTGTGTAAACTTCAATTCTTTCATAGTGAATTCAGTTTACCTTGAGGATAGCTAGGTTAAATCCTCCCCAGGTTTTTTACAGGTTTGGTTTTCCTGGGTCATCAGATCTTTGTGTTCTTTATTTTTCCGCTGCTTTATTGTTTTTGATTATTTGTGTTAACCTAGTTTTGTTTAAATTACCTAAGTTAGTCACTTGGCTAATTCTCTAGGTTAATCTATTGGGTTTAAGGGGTCTAAAAGAACTAACAAGTGGTATCAGAGCGGGTAGCTTTTGTTTTTGATCTTTTGATCTTTTAGCTGATCCTTGACCCCTGTTGTTATGGATTTCTCTAAAATCTTCTCTTTAGTTTGCCACATTATCTACTTGGTGTGCTTGTCCTTTACCATCTTTGTTAAAAATTTTCTTGAGTGTCTTGCTATAATCACATATGATAATAATTACATGTGCTATACTGCTTTAACCGCCTTAAAGGCACGCGATTCTTGTCTTTGGTATTTGGATAGTGGTTGTTCCAGGCACATGACAGGAAATAAAGGCTTGTTCAAGACACTCTTCTAAGGAAAGATTGGAACAGTTACCTTTGGAGATGGAAGTAAATCTGTGATCAGAGGCATTGGTACTGTGGATATTCCAGGACTACCAGTCTTTGAAGATGTGTGGTATGTTGATGGGTTGAAGGAAAACTTACTCAGCATAAGTCAGATTTGTGACAATGGACTGAATGTGTTCTTCACCAAACAAGAATGTGAAATACTTGATGAAGGAGATGACTGTATGTGTGTTGGTGTGAGGACAGCTGATAACTGTTATGGTATCACCCCAAGTATAAGCAACAAATGCTTCAGTGCTAAAATCAATCAAGTTGACTTATGGCATCAAATGTTGGGACATGCCAGCCTCAAGCAATTAGAGAAGATTTCAAAATGTGATGCAGTAATTGGGTTGCCCAAGTTTGTTAAGGTTTGGTTACGAGGTGTAGAGTATCGCATTACCCCTATGGTGGTGTCTGATGCTCTTGGGGTGCCCATTGTTGGCCATCCCGTCTTTCCTTATGAGGAGTCTCCACCTCTAGATGATGTGCTGTCTTACATCACTGGGTCTTCTATCCGATGGGGTTCTGATCCTCGAATCACATCTGCTGAGCTTTCTGAGCTTCATTACCTCTTCTTTAGGATTGCTTGTCATTCCTTGTGGCCTATTTCTCATCTCCACACCATCCCTCTTGAGCGATGTGTGTTTTTGTATGCTCTTGTCACTGATGCTCCTATCAGTTTTCCTCATTTGTTCCTTCGTTCTTTGAACGAGGTTCATCGGTTTAGCTCTACGGCTCATGTGTTATTCTTTCCCGTTTTTATTCATCGGATTCTCCTTTATCTCGGTTTAGGTGATTTTCCTGCGTCTGAGCTTGTTCATGTTATTGCTCCTATTGGTGCTACCTTTTTGAGGCAAAGGGCTGCTCAACTTCGAGCTAGCTCTAAGCGTCATAGGGTAGAGCCTTTCGGTGTCACTCCACCCCCTTCTTCTTCTACAGATACTCCTGCAGCTGGGACGTCTTCTGATCCTGCTGTTGCTGCTGCTGCTAATGTTCCTCCACCTTTTGATGATGTTTCTGACCTTCGTCGGACTCTTGATACTGTCGTGACCGTTCAGGCGGCTCATGGTCAGCTTCTAGTGGACATCCTTGATGAGCTACGTGCGTTGCGAGCAGATTTGGCGAGCTCTCGTCATTCTCCTCCACCTCCTTTTGATGATGAGTGAGTGCCCTTTGGCAATTCGTCACGAAAAGGGGGAGTGCATTCTATTGAGTAGTTCATATGTATCTAGGAGTTTTTTTTTTTTTTTTTTTGTGGAGATTTTCATTTTAGGGGGAGTTTTGTACTTTGTAGTGATATTGCGGAGCTTGTGGAGTTATTAGATTGTATCTAGGCACTTCACTGTGTATTTTCTTTTTTAGCTCTTGTTTAGGAGATATTTTTGTTGAGATACAATTTGATGTATATGTTTCTTGTTTCACTATGCTACTCTGGTTATTGATTTATATTTATGATTTTATTCATGATATATGTCTTTATTTTGGGTCATGTGAAATCAAGAAGTTTTTTTTATATATTTCCTGTTTTTTCCACACATGCGTTTATGTGTTTGTTAAGTGTTACAGAAATATACATGTTGATTCAGTCGTGCTGCTGTCTACTTTGCAACTGTTAGATAGTAGTTAGGTTGAATTGTTTAAGTGGCTTTTTATTTTGTAATGGGCTATTTCATTTTGTAAACTTTGAGCTTTTTGTTGAGTCTGTGTTTTGTCACGGATTGCCAAAGGGGGAGTTTGTTAGGTTCTAAGAATTAGGAACTAATGTATTAGAACTTCAATTTGTAATGTTGGCAAACCATGATCAAAACATTCTTAAAGTTGTGTTAGACTTGCTCAAAGTATGGCTCTTCATGTAAAGTTGGAATTGAGTTTTATGCAGAATTCACTGTGCACTTTCTGCCTGACTAAATCGATCGAGAATTAGACTCGACCGATCAAAAATCGAGCAGAACGTTTTTCTGCAGAATTTTCCAACTCAGCCCTAGCTCATTTAATGTATAGGGTTTTATGTTTTGCCTTAAGTATATAAGAGAAAACCCTAGCCACGTTTTTAGAGTTCTGTTTTGCTGTGTTTGTGAATCTCATTGTGAGATCTAAAGGTGTTTGCCTTCACATACACTTAGGATTTCCAAACTCAAGATTGATGTCAAGAGCTTGGTAAATCATACAGTTGCAGAATCAAAGATCTTCAAGAAATACAAGCAGGTGCACTTGTGGATTGCTGAAGATTTCATGAAAGAAGGAGTCCGTGGATCTCGGAGCTGTCATGTGGTCGTGGTAGTAAGTTTCCTACACTTGGGTAGCAATAGGATGTTAGTGGTCTAAGTCTTATTGTGTAAATTTCAATTCTTTCATAGTGAATTCAGTTTACCTTGAGGATAGCTAGGTTAAATCCTCCCCAAGTTTTTTACCGGTTTGGTTTTCCTGGGTCATCAGATCTTTGTGTTCTTTATTTTTCCGCTGCTATATTGTTTTTGATTATTTGTGTTAACCTAGTTTTGTTTAAATTACCTAAGTTAATCACTTGGCTAATTCTCTAGGTTAATCTATTGGGTTTAAGGGGTCTAAACGAACTAACAAAGATGTTGGAAAAATACATGTTTGTATCACATACAAAACATACGCAACAGAAAATTAACAGATTTACTTCATTTGCAATTGATAACATGTACTATGTAAGTTTCAGAATTTAAGAACAAAAAAGCATACCTTGGTGCGATGAAATTAAAAAAAAAAAAAAAAAAAGTACTTGGGAACACTTTTAATCTTCACTCCAATTCCACTTAATGCCTAAGAAGTGTGGTCTTTCAATCAGTTTCTAAGGAAAGAATAAGAGTGTGTACAACACACACATACAAACCATTTCTGTAACACCCGTCTCACTTAAATTTAATTTAACTGCTTCTAGAGTGGATTTGATGAATTGCTTAATTTATTTTGGAGGAGATATTATTTTATATTATGATTTTCTACAATAATAATAATAATAATAATAATAATAAGGGGTAACGTGAATAGTTATTTTGTGGTTTATTCAAATTTAACTTTTAGTCTCCTTCTCAGTTAAGGAAAAGGATAAGAGATCAAAACCTAATTGGATTAGGAGTTTAAATGTTATTGGAATTCTTTAGAGTCCTAGCCTATGTAAAATACCTTATTATGAGTTTAATTTCCAGCCAATGTAGGGAACAGTTTTAACGTGTAAAGCTGAAAGTTAGGGTTTCCTGCGTGAAAGGCAGAGAGTGAAAAAAAAAATATATATATATATATATATATAATCAGTGATTAGCGTATAAAGATTAAGAGTAGAGATTTAGGGTTTCTCAAATTGAAAAGAATTGAAGACCGTGCGCTACTAAGGGCAGCCAGCAAACTTTATTTTGTATTGAGGTAAACATTGATTTATGCAAGCCTTATTGATTTCGTTGGACTCTTTAGATTAAGGGAACCTTCGTCTCTAGGCTGTTTGAAGTATTAGAATTATACTAACAGTTGCATAGAATAAAAGTTATCATGGAAGCATTATTATATACATGCACTATTTGATTTTGAATTGGAACCTCATTTATGTTCGTGGAGTAGCATCTCATGCTATATAGCTTAAGCGGTTGTAGTTGTCCTTAGGTGGTGTTCAGATGGTCTACGTGTACTTATATATAGGTATATTAGATTTTAGTTTAGGGAATGCTTTACAATTGTATAATCTAGAATAGGTATGGGGGTATATTAGAAAGATATGTTAAATTTTATTTTGCCAAATCTTCATAGTGGCTGAGGAATTGTTTTATCAGAGGACTTTGTAGTTATTCAAAACCTGCCCTCATTGAGTTATTTGATCCTTATTTAGGTTCTAGTTGACATTGTTTCGAGCAATTGAAGTGAAGCTTGGTTTAACAACTAGAGGTAAGTAGACTTCAGCACATGACGTCTCTCAGGACGTATATATATATATATATATATACATATATATATATATATATTTGTAAAAATATATTTATATATATATATATACATAATTGCAAAAGTGAAGTTTCCAAAAAAAAAAAAAAAAAAAAAACTTATACCATTGTTAGTGCTTTATACATACTCGAATTTTATTATTTATTGTATATTATTATGAAACTGTATATGTCAAGAATGTTTTCAAACGGTCAACTAGACAGTCTGCAACCTTTGCCAACACAGGGTTAAGTGTTGGTCTTCGGCCGATGTAGTGTTAGTGTGGTGTGGTGCAGTGTTACTGTTGCTCTTTGGAGCTAGTGTTGCCTCTTTGAGGTTAGTGTTATTGTTCCCATGGGAATCACCCACCGACTGTTTAGCAGCTTTTGTCTGTGTTTGACTAATATTATCCATATCGAACTACTGTTTTATTGCTACAGATCTTTGTAAATGGAAAATTGCTTATTATCTTAATAAATTGTTTCTACCTATTTAGTGCATATTGGCATATTAAAGTGGTTATTATTTTATTTAATGATTACAGCGTTATAGTGAAATGTTTTATTTTTTACAGTTTTATAGAATATATTATATTACTGTTAAAACTATTTGTAAATGTTTTGTGAAGACTATATTTTGTCAATGATACTAATGTTTTGTTTTGAAAGACATCCTCATGTTATGTAGTCTCTTATTGAGCCTCTAGCTCACCCCCCTTTTTCCACCCTTTCAGATTTGAGCAATGGAATGTCTTTTGATGGTAGATCAATGGAGCCTTAGATTGACGACTTCTTTTGGAGCTATGTTAGTTGGTGAACTATTTTAGTATAATTTCTTAGGGACAATGAGTTTGACATTTGTGGAACTATTTTGAGATTGTATTTGGAGACTTTATTGTGAAGGATTTTGTATTTTTATGGATTTTATAGGAAAGTTGATGTTGGATAGAAGTTTATTTGTGGATAATTAATTACGCTCTGTTCCATTATATTATTGTTGATTATTTCTAAGATAGGTTATGCATCTAAATCCTTGGTATGGGTTTGGGGTGTTACAATTTCATTCCTTATATGATCTTAATGAAAATCCTTATGAAATTCTATATGTTTCTCTCCTTATATATAACTGATTATCTAATTGGGCTAGCCTTTTGGGCCATTCTAATTGGGCTCTAGTATGTGGCTTGGAGTGGGACCAAAAGGGAACAAATAAGACTCTAGCTCCAATAGGCCTTGGGCTTTTCTGTTAACTCTTGACAAGTCCAAAGTTACCATTAATTATATTCAATACCACTATATGAATATAATTGCACTCTAGGCCTTATTAATAAATTATATCCCAAGACTTTATTATACATGCAAACCTTTCATTAAAATATTCGCAGTAATACAGATTCATGAATGTAGACTACCACTTTGAAAATTACTATATCTTTATTCTTGAGTACCCAGTTTAATCCTTTATGTTATTCATCATATATTTATGAAATCCAATTCCATAAATATATACTTTAGTAACTCCTTACTAAAGTGGTTGGGCCCAACTCTCTGAATAACCAAACCCATTAAACTTATCTCAAGGGAATATTTTATATCTCCATTAAGAGATTATGAATTCCATTTTAAGAATATATGTTCCATCAACACTAAATGCGGCTGCCCAACATACTGAGGTTTTGATCGTGACTTTTAGATCTCACTCTTGATATATCAAAGCAACCTACACTTCATGATCAAGTCCATTATTCTCTCAGGATTTAGAGTTGATGTAAATAAAAGTCGTGAGATTTATTATTCATTTGATAGTCATTAGGAGAATAATAAATCTCACAGTGGTCCAGTTCAATATGTCTTAACTCTTAAAACATATCAACATATCAACTAGAAGTCTCCATTTCCATGAACAAAACAAATCATCTTTGTTGATATGTTATAATCTTCACAGATGAAATGCCCAATTTCATCACCGACTACGAACTAAAATTTTGAGTTTGCAAAGAACTTGTGATTTATATCTTTTGTGACTTTTCACATAAATCACATACTATGCATCTCATGGACTAAGATAATGTCCCATTAGTTCATTTATAGATGGTCTCATATAATTAAACAATTTAATTATTTATGACATGCCAATATATTGGATTTTAGGGCATAAACCCAACAGAAGATTCTAAGATGAAATCCTATATCACAAGGTAGTTCTAAAAGTTTATGAAGAATGCCAGTGCTAAAGGATTTGACAAAGACTACAAGCAGTCCAATTCGTCTTAGTTCAAGAACCAAGACAAAGGAAGAAAGGATGTTAAGGAAGGCAGTTTGTACACTATTCCTTCAGGACCAAGTGCTTTGGGTGTCAAGTCTTCGGACACATGAAACAGTAGTGCCCAACTCATCTCAGGACCATTGGGAAAAGCAAGGCCTTGCTGCTACCTTGAGTGACACCGAGTCTGTGGATGATTCGGACAATGAGGATGATGGAATCTTGAATGCCTTCACTGCCACTGTAAATCTTACTGAGGGGGTTGTTGAAGAAGTGGATGAAAAAGAGGACTTAGTAGAGTCTAAGTTTGAGAAGATGACATCTGTACAGCCTATGCAAAATTATACAAAGTCTCGGAAAAGCATGAGAAGTTGTATAGGTTGGCCACCAAGAAGCTTAGTGATGTGGAGCTTGAACGAAAATAAATCTCCATGAAGTTTGATGAAGCCAATCAGACCATTGGAGCACTGTGATTTGAGAATAATCTCTTGGCTGAGAAGACCAAGAAGCTTGAAGCGGAGCTGTTTTAAGTCAGAGCTCAGTTGGAGAGGACTTCAAATGCAAAGCTTGACAATTTGCTCAGCTTCCAGAAATCTGCTTCTGATCGAACTGGATTAGGGTATGATTTCTCTTCTCCTAGTATTGCTTCTGCTAGTACTACTGTTTTTGTTTCACCTGCTAATAATGTTGAATCTAATAACAATGATGTGAAAACTGTTTTAGCTAGTGAGAACATAGACAAGGGTAAATCTATCTTAGGAGCACCCCTTAAGCTTGATAAGAAATAGACTAAAAACCCTAAGGCTAAGAAGGGCAATACTCAAATGTCTAAACAGACGAACCAACATCTCTGTCATCACTGTGGAGCGACTGGACATACTTGACCTAATTGCTATAAGTGGTTACCCACTCAACAGAGCAACCATATGATCTCATCTGGAAACCAGAATCAATTTCCATCCTCTTTTGCTCCTCTTGAAGATCTACTCACTGCCCTCATGTTCCTTTCAAACATGAACGGTTTTAATTCTTCCCACTCACCGCCAGATCAAGGACTTACTAAACAGAAAGGTTCTTCCAAGGTGTGGAAGGAAAAAGGCTCTAAGTGATTCAATCACTTTTCTCTCTCTTTTTTTTTTTTTTTTTGGTTTACATTATTTTAAGTCAGTCTAATTTTATGCTTTGCTTTGTTTAACATGTTTTTGTTTGTTTGTTTTCAGTTTTTACTTTACTTTGTTTTTAATAAAAATTGAAAAAATTGAAAAAAAAAATAGTGTGTGTTTTGTGTACTTTGATACTTGTGTACCTTGGATAGCCATTGAAACAAAATTTTCTAAATGTTGCATCTTTTGTAGCTTATATGAGCCTCTTTATGCACAACTAAGCAAGTGAGCTTTGTGACTCGTGTGTGTGATGAGTAAGATTAAGTAATCTCTTGTACTTAACACTCGTATCACTCTTTTTGATAGGAAGGACTAGAAAATCCTAAGAAAACGACATAAATAACCATCTCACCACTGTTGCTCACCAATCATGAAATGGCATCTGTATGCTTCGACATAACAAAAGTGCAATGTCAAGAGCTTAACATAATTGGGTATTTCTTTTCTCTCTCTTATGTGTCCATGCATGGTATGCTTAAAAGAAAATATGCAAAGAAAATTAAAAGAAAAAAGAATCAAAATGCTATATATATATGATTGCAAGCATGTCTTCTAGGAGATGTGGGAGTTATAGGATGTACCTCAAAGGTGATAGTTCCCATCAAGCAATTATGATCGTGTGTTAGTTAAAATGATTTTCTCGTATCTCAAATCATCATAACATGTAGACACTTACGCAATCTTGCGATGTTTTTCACACACAACACGCAATACTCTTTGCTACTCTTGGTACATGTTCAGGTACAATGTGATTTGGCCATCATAAGGAATACATGTGTTAATGTATGCTCACAAAATTGCCTTGACTCGTTTTTGAAATATAAAATTGGTTAGACTTGTTTTGTGTGTGTGTGTGTGTGTGTGTGTGTGTGTGTTTTGGATCAAATGCTTGTCATTTTTTTTGTTAAGAGATGATTTTGAGAGCTTAAAATGTTGATTGGATCTTTGGTTGAGTAGCATGCTTGATTGCATTCAATTTGTGTTTTTCTCTTCTTTGAAAAACTGCTTTTGCACAAGCTTGATAGTTTCTCGATATCTCTCGACAACCAAGCTATCTATCGAGACTCTTGATCTTCCTTTTTTGCCAATTGTTATCGCAATTTCAATCCATCGAAGTTTTTGAGAATTTGTCTCAATAGCTTCTCGATCCATTGAGAAATTTTTTGTCTTCTCGATAGTTGCTTGATAGCTTCTCGATCCATCGAGGTCACTTTGCTGTGGACACCTCTCGATAGCTCCTCGACAACTCTATTTGTCAAAAATTAATACTCGACACCTCTCGACACCTTTCGATCCATCGAGAATCGTAATGTTCTATATAAAGCTTCAGTGCGATTTTCTGTCATTTTCTTCGATCTCTCTCGATAGTTTCTGACTCTTCACCTCCCCATACTCTTCTCTCTCCCTCTCTCTCTAAACCTCTTACCCAAGTGTTTTTTTGCCTAGATTGATCCTCCTCTCACTGGTATGGTCTTGTTTTCTCTCTTTTTCATGCATTTCATTCATATAGATCTAGGTTTTTGGATTTTTGAAAAATTTTGGGGTTTTTTGAAATTGATAAGGTTTTTGCAAAATTTTTGGGTTGGGTTTTACTTAAATGATCTTATATGCTCATGCATTGCATTACATTTGCAGTTTAACAATGATTCATACATTATAGATGTGTGTTTACAATGTTTAAATCATGTTTGCTGGTAGAATTGGATTAGGCTGAGCCCATAATGTTATTGTTGCATGTCACATGTTCATACATTTTTCATGCATACGTACCATTCTTTTTCTATCTAATTAATATTAATTATGTTGGTACTTTTTTGCTTGTCTCTCTCTCTCCCTCTCTCTCTTTCTTTCGATTAGTTTGCTCTATGGCACACAAAAAGAGCAAGTTTACTCCGTCCCGGAACCCTATTCGTTCCAGAGCATCTTTTTTTATTCTACCCCCTCTCACGTTCGGTTCTGTGGTGAGAAGGCCCAGACGAACTTCTCGAAGAACTTTTCTCGACGTGGCATTCATTCGGAACACCAAATCATTCTTTCGGATTTTTTCGATACTGACCTACCCACTCTCATCTACAGTAGGGGTTGGGAGTCAATTTGTGAAATTCTGGTCACTTGTTCCTCCGTGATCATACAGGAGTTTTACTTCAATATGCACGGATTTGATTACTCTGTACCTCATTTCTTCACTCGCGTTCAAGGTACGAACATTGTAGTCACTCCGGATCTTATATCCAAGGTGCTACACGTTCTGAGGGTAACGCATCCTGACTACCCCGGCTATGATTGTCTTTGGACAAAGAACTCATGTCTTTATTCTGTGAGACACCATCTTCTTGGGGTGGACTTCAAAACATCCCTTGCTCAGCCTTTGCTAAAGGTCCGAGGTTCCTGAATATGGTGATGACATTTGTCTTACATCCCTTATCTCACTATAATTCGATTACTGAGCCTCCTACTCGATTTTTGTTATCCCTACTTGAGGGACTCACTACATATTTTCCCTTGCACTTCATACTCTCCCTTATAGATGTCTATAAGAATACGGTGACCCGTGATAAGCTCATTTTCCCTTCTACTATCACGCGGATTCTTCGCCATGCATCTGTCTCATATCCTGAGTCTCTACACTTCTTTGTCATGTGTGCCATAGACGCAACGACCGTTAGACAAAGCAAGGCCCAGGTTCGACCGAAGTGGCCACGGACCGAAATGACGACTCCTCCGACTTCTTCCGCTTCATCCACCTCTGCTCCTTCTTCTTTCGCAGATGGTTTGACTCTCGAGGCCATCATGGCACAGCTTGTGCACATGGATGCTCTCCTTGACACTCTCAGTGATAAGTTGTGTCAGGTGAACACCCGTGTTAGTTGTATCGCACGACAACAGAATGTCATGGGTGGTTTCATTACATCTTCATCTCCATCTCCATCTCCATAGGCTTCAGAGGATAAGAGTGATGATGATGGCTCTGGTGATGATGCTAATGAGGATGGTGGTGCTAGCACTTTCAGTGACGAGGAGATAACTTTTTCTCAATGACTTACCCTTTGTCATTCGTGACAAAAAGGGGAAGTAGTTTTGGGTATGAAAGTAGTCATGTACTTAGTGGAAGAGTTAGTGTAGGAGATATTTTTGTTAGGGGAGTGTTTTTTGTTTATGAGGGATGTAGTGAGAACTTTTTGTATCTTTTCTTTTCTTTCTATTTTAGATACATTGTTCTTACTTTGTGATAGCAAACCTTGTACTCATTTTGATATATAAATATATATATATATATATATATCTATATTGAGGTTGTTATTACATTCTTTCACCTATCTCTTCATGTGTTGTTTCTTTTCTCTGTTTATGCACATGCTTCTTTATTATTGTATGCAATCTTTTATTTCTGTTTCACACTAAGATGCCATGATGAGTTTTGTTTAAAGTGCTTCAGAAATACAGTTTTTCAAAGTCTTTCTTGCCATGAACCCTCTTCTTGCAAAGTTTTCCAAGAGTTTGTGTTAGGACGGATTTTATTGTATTCAACAAATGAGTATGAGTTGAGTGATTTATGACTTCTCTCATATGGTCATTTGTTTTTTGTGGTTTTGTCACGGATTTCAAAAGAGGGAGATTGTTAAGACATATGTGAATCATGTTAGGAACTTATGTCATTTTAGAATTGGCTAATCCTTTGACAAAACATACTTTACTTGTAATTAGGTAGATCTAGGATGCGTTTAATACTTCAAGGAACAAGAGTTCAAGTCCAAGTGTTAAAGCCATGAAAATCTGTCCAAGAATTAAGTGAAGAAGTGCTGCATTTTAAAGCTTGACAGCTAGCTTGACAGAAAGCATCTATTGAGGTTTAAAAGGGAGTTTCAGCCCGATGCTCGATAGCTGCTCGATAGATAACCTATCTATCATGATTTACGAAAATCAGTTTTTAGATTTGATTTCACACATATCCGTATATACATGTTTAGGCTTTCTTTTCTCACAACCTTAAACATATATAAAGATTATTTTAAGGGCCATCACAGCTGATATAAGTGAGTGCAACTTGATGCAAAGGTTTTTCCCAAGCATATTATGACCGGAGACAATTTGCCCTAATTCATCTTTCTCTTGAAGAAGCTGTTGCGTTTGTACCCCGTAGGGTTTTGTAACCAAGGAGCTTTGCGATCTTCATCGTGTTGATGAGCCGAAGAACTTTGCAGCCAATATCCTTCTCAAGTTGGTGTGTTAGTCACGTACTTGGATCCATGCATCGATTGGCTAGTCACATACTATGAGCCGTGCATTGAAAAGGAGAGATTGTCACTACGGAACAAGTCCAATTGGGTATTAGGGTAAAGGTTCAACTATAGGTTGGTATAACGTACTAGGATTCCTTTACTTGTAACCGCTTGTTGTGATAATAGTGGATTCTCAGGAATGGTGACCTTAAAATCACTCGGTGGGATTTTGCCATAGAGGTTTTCCCCATTTGTAAACAAATTACCTTGTCAACTTTAATTTCTGCTACCTATTAACTTAGATGGTGATTTGTTTGTACTACCACACATATTGCATGTTAATTGAATTAATAAATTAACTTGGCTAATTAATTGGTTAATTCATCACAAGGGGTCAATACATTCTTGGCCTATCATAGAGTTTGAGCATCATTGGGGAACAGGGACCCAAGTCATAAGGAGTACAAAATGCGGTGTCTACACTTTTGTTTGTTTGTTGTTTTATGTGAGTCTTGTACGTTTGTTTTGTTGGGGTTTATGCCCTAAAATCCAATATATTGGCATGTCATAAATAATTAGATTGTTTAATTATATGAGATTATTTATAAATGAACTAGTGAGACATTATCTTAGTCCATGAGATGTATAGTATGTGATTTATGTGATTTAGTCACAGAAGATATAGATCACAAATTCTTTATAAACTCAAAATTGTAGTTGGTAGTCAGTGATGAAAATGGGCACTTCATCTGCGAAGACTATAACATATCAACTAAGAAGAATTGTCTTGATCATGGAAATGAAGATTTCTAGTTGGTATGCTGATATGTTTTAAGAGTTAAGACATATTGAACTGGACCGCAGTGAGATTTATTATTCTCTTAACAACTGTCAAATGAATAATAAATCTCACGACTTCTATTTACACAAACTCTAAATCCTGAGAGAATAATGGACTTGATCATGAGGTGTAGGTTGCTTTGATATATCAGGAGTGAGATTTATAAGTTATGATCAAAATCTCAGTATGTTGGGTAGCCACATTTAGTGTTGATGGAACATATTCTCAAGATGGAATTCATAATCTCTTAACAGGGATATAAAATATTCTGTTGAGATAAGTTTAACTGGTTTGGTTATTCAGAGTGTTGGGCCCAACCACTCTAGTAAGGAGTAACTAAAATATATATTTATAGAATTGAATTTCATAAATATATGATGAATAACATAAAAGATTAAATCGGGTACTCAAGGATTAGGATGTAGTAATCTTCAAAGTGGCAGTCTATATTCATGAATTTGTCTTACTACGAATATTTTAATGAAGGGGTCGTATGTATAATAAAGTCTTGGGATATAATTATTAATAAGGCCTAGACTGCAATTATATTCATACAGTGGTATTGAATATATTTAATGGTAACTTTGGACTTGTCAAGCGTTGACAGAAAAGCCCAAGGCCCATTAGAGCTAGAGTCTTATTTATTCCCTTTTGGTCCCACTTCAAGCCACATACTAGAGCCCAATTAGAATGACCCAAAAGGCTATCCTAATTAGATAATCAGTTATATATAAGGAGAGAAACATACAGAATTTTATAAGGGCTTTTCATAATGTTTATATTAAGATCACATAAAAACATGAAATGGTTTGTATGTGAGTGTTGGACATTCTCTTATTCTCTCATTGGAAACTAATTGAGAGACCACTCTTCTTGGGCATTAAGTGGAATTGGAGTGAAGATTAAAAGTGTTCCCAAGTAATTTTAATCTTTTGTTTTGAATTTCAATTCACCATGGTACACTTTCTTGTTCTTAAATTTTGAAACTTACATAGTACATGTTATCAATTGCGAATGAAGTAAATCCGTTAATTTTTTGCTGCATATGTTTTGTATGTGATACAAACATGTATTTTTCCAACAATTGGTATCAAAGCGGTCTTCGATTTCGAATCTGAATAACATGTTTTATGAGTTTTGGAATTAGAGATAATAGTTTCATGTTATTAGATGATTATGCATTTAATTTTCTGCATGGTTGTTGAAACTATAGTTTGATAAAAATTGATATTGATGTTATGATGTTGTTTAAATTTGAATTTAAGTATGTTAAATTGAACTTTAAGGCTATAACATCAATGGAATTCAGTTTTGATATCAATCTTAGTTTATCATGTTCATATGATGGTTGTTTGTTCATGAAAATCCGTTAAAAACTGTCAACATTTGCCTTTTAAAAACTGAAATCACACGTTTTTTGCGAGTAACTTTGCGAGAAGGTAACTCGAGAAAAATGCCTCTGCAACACAAAACTATTTCACGGGTAAGCTTTACTCGCAAATCAGTCGCGAGATAGTCGCGAAAGTTTCTGTTTGTATTTTGTGTTTTCACTATTTTGCCTTAACCCATTTTCGCAGGAAGAGCTTAGTTGCAAGATTCTCGGGAAAATGCATCCGAAGGGAATTTTGAATAGTTTCTAAGTGTTTTCAAATGTATAAAGAGCAAGGCTATGTGTAATGAGATTACACATGGTTCTAACTAAAAGACCTAATGAAATCAAAGATATTAGTTAAATAGAACTCTTAGTCCTAAATTTTTTATGATTGAAAGTCTTTAATTTATTTTAATTAGAAGTTTTAATGAGATTAAAGCTTAATTAAAAGGTATATAGTTTCTAATGAGATTAGAATTCTTAATCAAATAAGTTAAGGATAGAGTTCTATATAACAAATTTTTGATTCATTAGTGTTTAAGGAATCCTAGATTGTTTAAGACTTCCATTTTAGTTAATGATTCTAATAAGATTAGAGTCTTCAATAAGTGCAAGGTTATTAGTTGTGATTAGATCACAATTATTTATAGAAGAAACCAAATAATGAGTGCTAAAATAACCCTTTTGTTAAGTTTATTGTAATGTGAATAGATACCTTGTCTTGACTTCGAGTCTTGCATTCCATGTGGAGGGTATTTACTTCACGAATTACAAGGTTAAACTTCTTTATGATTGCGCAAATGTTCGTTACGCTATTTTGACGTGACTTAGCAACATCACATCAAATTTAAACAATTAAACACATTTGATGTGTAGGGTTAAAATTGTGATTAGATCACAATGATTTCATGACAATCCACTTGTTTTAAAATTTCTAGAGGGAGAGAGATGCAAGGGTTGGATCTCATGGCCTCTATTATCAGTTCATAGTGGTGTGGGGTAAGCACCTCGTCTTGGCATATATGCCTCGTGATCCCAAAGGAGGGTGTTTACTTCATGGTACTACAAGATTGAACTTACCCATTTACAGTAGTGTGAACAAGCACCTCATCTTGGCGTATATGCCTCGCGATCCCAAAGGAGGGTGTTTTGTTTCATGGTACTACAAGTTTAAACACTATAAAGGGAGATAAAATGTGACTACACATGATTCTAGATAATGATGTACACTAGACTAAGTGTAATGTTAACTCCTAAAGGAGCTATGTCATTATTACTTAAAGGCTTAAGGAAAAGCGGAAAATTATTTTTGTTTGGCAAGAGTTACCATGATAGCATTAATAATGAGAATATTTCTCGCCTGATCATAGTGATTGGTATAAACTCACTACCGAGAAATATTAATTGCGGGATTGGGTTGTCGTTGCACCTAATATAATATGGTTTTAGGGTTCCATATTATATGGTTATGGTTGCAAAATATAATGTTCTGGTATTTAAGTTCATAGTCTCAAAATAAAGTTGTCATAAATTTTTGTTCTCCAGCTACTATTTTAATAGAATCACATTAACTAAGAAATAATTTTGGATATGGTGCTTAAAGGAGTTGAAGTACATATTTATGTTTCAATTCGGCATTGTCAAAATAACCTATGCATGATGTATTGATGGAAGATAGCTTATGATATGATCATAGTTTTCATTGAAATGCTAAAATGTTACATTGGCTTCTGTCTCAATTGTGCTATAGCATGAGATGCAAGAGTTAGTACTAGACTTAGACTTTATATCAAGTCTAAATGAGATGTTTGGCATGAATCATATTAAGTGCCAAGAAAAGCTTAAGGAGTTCCAATTCTATATCATTTTATGAAAATATTTTATTTTAAAATGAATTGGAATTCTTAGATGTAGGGATTAAATGTTAATCTCATTTGGATATGATCCACAAGTCCTTGTTAGAATCATTTGATCAATTTAGATTGTTTTGAAAATAAATTCCTTTTATGTTATCTGAATTGATGAGTGAGTTCTATGCAACGGAAGACATCCTAAAAACTAAGGCTATGATCAATATGATTTAATTCAAATTCTTAGCCTGAACCGAAAGGTAAGGGTGGTAAGAAGAGGAATTATAATACCAAACAGTTGGACAAGCAAGTTGCCCTAGTAGTTGCCAAAAGGAAATTGGGCTTAAAAGCATGACCAAAAGAAAAGTGTTTCTGTTTTGGTAAAGCTAAGTATTGTCCATAATTATTTTGTAGATGGAAATTTATATGTTTTATTTTTAAAGAGAAAGTTTCCATCCTTTGGTATTGTATGTTTCGGCATTTATGTCTAGATCTTATTAATCTAAATAATATTCAATATTGGTAAAAGACGGGCTTTTAGAACCATTATTTTATTATATTCCCAATGTATGAATTCTATTTAGAGGATAATATGATCTAGGGCTCCTTTATTGTAAAGGAATAAAGCTTCAATGACTTCTTTAAGTCAGTGCATACATGAAGGAGGAATAAGACTCTTAAAAAAATAGTAAAGTACATGATAATTATTTCCATTTGCTTATCTCTTTTGGAGATATAGTATGTGTTTGGATACCGCTTATTTTGCTGAAAACTGAAAACTGAAAATTGAAAAAAACAAAAAAAAAATAATTTTTTTACTGTTTGCTACAGTGTTATGCACTGTTCATTGGCCTAAAATCACTATTCATGGCCAATGAACAGTGCACAACACGCTGGACTTAAAAAAAAAAAAAAAAAAACGCTCAAAAGTTGCTGCAATCCAAACACAACTATATACTCTATGTATTACTATACATTTTCTAAAGTTGATTTCAAAAGTTTGTTCCTAGGACATTTATCAAATTGTGGATTAGGTGAAAACTTAGAATATGATACTTCCACTTTTGGAGATTTCCAGCACTTGTGCTAGAAAGGAAGTCTGACAAATTGAAATCAAAAGTTAGAAAAATGTGTGTTTATGATGGGTATCCAAAAGGAATTGCAAAAGATTGTTTTGGTAGTCATAAAGAAGACAGGATGTTTGTAAAGTATAAATACAAAGTTCTTGATGATGACTATGTGAATAATCTTAAAGCTAAACGTATAATTGTTCTAGAAGAAAGTTGTCAGAATTTGTTGAAAAACAACTATTAAATACATTTAGAAATGAGATGGTTGTATTAGATACACCACGAGACATTATTATATATATATATATATATATAGCTAGTGCACTGGTACAATGTTGTAGTAGGAGGATTATCAATTATCAAATAAATTCATACTTTTGGAATAAACATTTGAAGTCATTCCACAAGGATATGAATTTGATCCTCAGTTCTATGTGAAGGCAATAGACGATATGAATATAGATTACTGGATCAAGGTTATGAGAATAGAATTTGATTCTATTTAAAGTCTAGAACTTGAAGAGGCGCCTAATGGCATTAAGCACATTATTTTCAAATAGGTCTAAAAATCAATGAGACTGATAGATTTGAAGGTGCAAACCTACAAAGTCAAGACTAATGACAAAAAGATTCATTCAGAAAGAAATGATTCGATTATGAAAAAAAAAAATTCACCAATAGTCAAGTTTAAATCTATCTAGATTCCCTTATCCATTATATTTCATTTGGATGAAATATGGCAATGAATATCAAGAAAGCTTCTTTTAGTAGCAATCTGGAGGAAAACATCTATAAGATGTAACTAGACTTGTATATAGCAAAGAAGCAGTAGTGTTTAATATGCAAGTTGCTTAAATTCCACTTAAGGATTAAAGTAAGCATCTGAATCATAAAATATCATCATTGATCAAGTAATTAAGTTGTTTGATTTTGATCAAGTATTAAAAGGCCTTATGTGTGTAAAAGTTATATAGAATAATAAATTTCTTAATGTATGTTGATGGCATTCTAATCATTTAGAATGATGTAGAGTTATTGTCATCAATAGAGTTTTTGTTGTCTAATCCAATTTGATATAAAGTACATGGGAAAGACTGGTCACAACCTAAGAATTAAACTTTGTTAAAATTTAGAAATTAGGATGTTGGGTCTATCCCAAACTGCTTAAATAGATTAGATTCTAGTCAAGTATAGCATTTAATACTTCAAGAAAGGATTCTTTCCTTTTAAGTTTGAAGTTCCTTTATAATGGACTATAGTCCTAAGACATATAAAGGAAAAGCATATTAAGACGGTTCCTTATACCATATTGTTAGGACATATGTGTTTCACTTATTAAAAACATATGTCATTCTTTTATGTAATTGGCTAATCCTTTAACAAAATACACTTTCCTTGTAATTTGATAGATTTAAGATGTGTTTGATACTTCAAGAAACCTGTTTCAAGATCAAATGTTAAAGCCATTCAAGTCTGTCCAAGAAACAAGCTGAATAGTGCAGATTCATTAAAGCTTGACAACTGTATCTATCGAGCTCCAATAAGCTATTCTAGCCCGTGTGCTCGACACCTGCTCGACACCTGCTCGACAGCTTCTCGACAGCTTCTCGACAGCTCCTATCTGTCGAGGTTTAAGAAAATTAGATTCTCTGTTCTGTTTTCTTGGGATCCGTGAATATGTCATTGGGCCTTCCTCTCTTCTAACCTTATACATATAAAAGGATTATTTTAAGGCCGTCAATGTGTTCACAAGTTGCACAAGCATTGAGCAAAGTCTATTCAAGCAAATTGTGACCGGAGACAAAGTTTTGCCCTAGTTCATCTCTTATGAAGAAGTTGCTGTGTATGTGCACCATAGGGTTTTGTGACCAAGCGTCTCCTAGATCTTCATCGTGTGATGAACTGAAGAACTTTGCAGCCAACAAACTTCTCTAGTTGGTGATTGAAGTTGCGTACTGTGATCCGCGCATCTAGTTAGTCGCATACTTAGGAGCCATGCATCAAAAGGAGAAACTGTCACTACAGAACAAGTCCAATTGGGTATTGGGGTAAGGGTTCAACTGTATGTTGGTATAAGGTACTGGGATTTCTTTACTTGTAACCGCTTGTTGTGATAATAGTGGAGTTTCGGGAGTAGTGACCTTAAAATCACCCGGTGGGGTTTTTGCCGTGTTGGTTTTCCCCATTCGTAAACAAATTACCGTGCCATTTATTTTCCACTGCATTTTTAGTTAATAGGTGATTTGTTTGTGCTATCACGCATTTATATGTTAATCTGATTGATTAATTAAACTTGGCTAATTAATTAATTAATTCATCACAAGGGGTCAATATGTTTTTGGCCTATCAAGTAGTATCAGAGCTTAAGATGTCTACTTGATGATGATGATGGAGATGCTAGCTCTACCGACGAGATGTCTACTTGACACTCTTCCCTTTGTCACTCGTGACAAAAAGGGGGAGTAGTTTTGGTGTATGAGAGTAGTCATACTTAGGGGGAGTGCTAGTATAGGACCATTTTTGTTAGGGGGAGAGTGTTGATAACTTGAGGGATGTAGTGACAACTTTTGTATCTTTTCTTTCTTTTTTTAGATACATTATGGGTCTTATGACCATTATTGACATACATTGTATTTATCTTCTTTATATATTGATGTATGTTTCTTTCACCTACCCTTCATGTGTTGTTTCTTTTCTCTCTTTATGCACATGCTTCTTATTTCATGTATGCAATCTATTATTTCTGTTTCACACTAAGATGTCTTGATGAGTTTTGTTTAAGTGTTTCAGGAATACAGGTTGTCAAAGTCTACTTGTCATAAACTCTCTTCTTGCAAAGTTTTTCAAGAGTTTGTGTTAGGATAGATTTTATTGTACTCAACAAGTGAGTATGAGTTAAGTGATTTATGACTTCTCTCATATGGTCATTTGTTTGTTGTGGTTTTGTCACGGATTGCCAAAGGGGGAGATTGTTAGGACAAATGTGTTTCACTTATTAAGAACATATGTCATTCTTTTATGTAATTGGCTAATCCTTTGACAAAACGCACTTTCCTTATAATTGGGTAGATTTAAGATGTGTTTGATGCTTTAAGAAACCTGTTTCAAGATCAAGTGTTAAAGCCATTCAACTTTGTCCAAGAAACAAGTTGAATAGTGCAGATTCATTAAATCTCGACAGCTATCTCGACAGTTGTATCTATCGAGCTTCAGTAAGCTATTCTAGTCCGTGTGCTTGACACCTACTCGACAGCTTCTCGACAGCTCCTATCCATCGAGGTTTAAGAAAATCAGATTCTCTGTTCTGTTTTCTTGGGATCCGTGAATATGTTATTGAGCCTTCCTCTCTTCTAACCCTAGACATATAAAAGGATTATTTTAAAGGCCGTTGATGTATTCACAAGCTGCACAAGGATTGAGCAAAGCCTGTTCAAGCAAATTGTGACCGGAGACAAAGTTTTGCCCTAGTTCATCTCTTGTGAAGAAGTTGTTGTGTATGTGCACCATAGGGTTTTGCGACCAAGCATCTTCTGGATCTTCATCGTGTAATGAACTGAAGAACTTTGTAGCCAACAAACTTCTCTAGTTGGTGATTGAAGTCACGTACTGGTATTCGCGCATCTGGTTAGTTACGTACTTGGGAGCCATGCATCAAAAGGAGAAACTATCACTACAAAACAAGTCCAATTGGGTATTAGGGTAAGGGTTCAACTGTAGGTTGGTATTGTTAGGATATGTGCCCTTAAATCCTATTGTATGATGCTATGTATAATATTATGTATGACATTATTTGAGAAATGATGTATGACTTAATATTATGTTTAATAAAGTTGTTTTATTCTTATCTAAAATAATGGTAACATGAATATTCGGACATTATCAAATAGTCCATGAGATGTAAACTCAGAATTTTGGTTCGTAGTCGGTGATAAAATTGGGCATTTCATCTGCGAAGACTATAACATATTAACTACGATGATTTGTCTTGATCATGGAAGTGGTGACTTCTAGTTAATATGTTGATGTGTTTTAAGAGTTAAGACATATTGAACTGGACCGCTGTGAGATTTATTATTCTCCTAACGACTGTCAATTGAATAATAAATCTCACGACTTGTATTCACATGAACTCTTAATCCTGAGAGAATAATGGACCTGATCATGAAATGTAAGTTGCTTTGATATATCAGGAGTGAGATCTAAAGTAACGGTCAAAACCTTAGTATGTTGGGCAGCCACATTTAGTGTTGATGGAACATATATTCTCAAGATGGAATTCATAGTCTCTTAACGGAGATATAAAATATTCCCTTGAGATAAGTTTAATGGGTACAGTTATTCAGAGACTTAGGCCTAACCACTTTAGTAAGACTAAAGTATATATTTATGAAATTGGATTTCATAAATATATGATGAATAACTTAAAAAGGATTAAACCGGGTACTCAAGGATTAAGATGTAGTAATTTACAAAGTGGCAGTCTATATTCATGACTTTGTATTACTACGAATATTTTATGAAGGGGTTGCATGTATAATAAAGTCTTGGGATATAATTTATTAATGAGGCCTAGAGTGCAATTATATTTATATAGTGGTATTAAATATAATTAATGGTAACTTTGGACTTGTCAAGAGTTGACAGAAAAGCCCAAGGCCTATTGGAGCTAGTGTCTTATTTGTTCCCTTTTGGTCCCACTCCAAGCCACACACTAAAGCCCAATTGGGAAGGCCCAAAAGGCTAGCCCAATTAGATAATCAGTTATGTGGAGAGAAACATACAGAATTTTATATAGAATAAAATGGTTTGTATGTTTCATGATATTAATGGTAATAAAATAAGGAAGAGAGACACTCTTTCATATTCTCTCTAGAAACAAAGAACTGATTGAGAGACCACACATCTTGGGCATCGAGTGGAATTGGAGTGAAGATTGAAAGTATTCCCGAGTACGTCTTCATTCGGTTTTGAAATTCACCGCATCAAGGTACACTCTCTTGTTCTTATATTCTGAAACTTACATAGTGAATGTTATCAATTGTGAATGAAGTAGATCCGTTTATTTTCCGCTGCGTATGTTTTGTATGCGATACAAACATGATGATTTCCCAACAGGTATAAGGTACTGGGATTCCTTTTGTTGTAACCGCTTGTTGTGATAATAGTGGAGTTTCGGGAGTGGTGGCCTTAAAATCACCCGGTGGGGTTTTTGCCGTGTTGGTTTTCTCCATTCGTAAACAAATCATCGTGTCATTTATTTTCCGCTGCATTTTTAGTTAATTGGTGATTTGTTTGTGCTATCACGCATTTGTATGTTAATCTGATTAATTAATTAAACTTGGCTAATTAATTAATTAATTCATCAAAAAGGGTCAATACCTTTTTGGCCTATCAAGTAGTATCAGAACATGAGATGTCTACTTGATGATGATGATAGAGATGCTAGTTCTACTGATGAGATGTCTACTTGACACTCTTCCCTTTGTCACTCATGACAAAAAGAGGGAGTACTTTTGGTGTATGAGAGCAGTCATACTTAGGGAGAGAGTTAGTATAAGATCATTTTTGTTAGGGGGAGAGTGTTGATACCTTGAAGGATGTAGTGAGGACTTTTGTATCTTTTCTTTTCTTTCTCTTTTTAGATACATTATGGGTCTTGTGACCATTATTGACATACATTGTATTTATCTTCTTTATATATTAATGTATGTTTCTTTCACCTACCCTTTATGTGTTGTTTCTTTTCTCTCTTTATGTACATGCTTCTTATTTCATGTATGCAATCTATTATTTCTGTTTCACACTAAGATGTATTGACGAGTTTTGTTTAAGTGTTTCAGGAATAAAGGTTGTCAAAGTCTACTTGTCATAAACTTTCTTCTTGCAAAGTTTTTCAAGAGTTTGTGTTAGGATAGATTTTATTGTACTCAACAAGTGAGTATGAGTTAAGTGATTTATGACTTCTCTCATATGTTTATTTATTTGTTGTGGTTTTGTCACGGATTGCCAAAGAGGGAGATTGTTAGGACATATGTGTTTCACTTATTAAGAACATATGTCATTCTTTTATGTAATTGGCTAATCCTTTGACAAAACGCATTTTCCTTGTAATTGGATAGATTTAAGATGTGTTTGATACTTTAAGAAACTTGTTTCAAGATCAAGTGTTAAAGCTGAGTAGTGCAAATTCATTAAAGCTCGACAGCAATCACGACAGTTGTATCTATCGAGCTTCAGTAAGCTATTCTAGCCCGTGTGCTCGACACTTGCTCGACAGCATCTCGACAACTCCTATCTGTCGTGGTTTAAGAAAATCAGATTCTCTGTTCTATTTTCTTGGGATCCGTGAATATGTCATTGAGCCTTCCTCTCTTCTAACCCTAGACATATAAAAGGATTATTTTAAGGGCCGTCAATGTGTTCACAAGTTGCACAAGCATTGAGCAAAGTCTGTTCAAGAAAATTGTGATCGGAGACAAAGTTTTGCCTTAGTTCAACTCTTGTGAAGAAGTTGTTGTGTATGTGCACCATAGGGTTTTATGACCAAGCATATTTTGGATCTTCATCGTGTGATGAACTGAAGAACTTTGCAGCTGCAGCCAACAAACTTCTCTAGTTGGTGATTGAAGCCGCGTACTGGGATCTGCGCATCTGGTTAGTTACGTACTTGGGAGCGGTGCAACAAAAGGAGAAACTGTCACTACAGAACAAGTCCAATTGAATGTTGGGGTAAGGGTTCAACTGTAGGTTGGTATAAGGTACTGGGATTCCTTTACTTGTAATCACTTGTTGTGATAATAGTGGAGTTTCGAGAGTGGTGACCTTAAAATCACCCGATGGGGTTTTTGCCATGTTGGTTTTCCCCATTCGTAAACAAATCACCGTGTCATTTATTTTTCGCTGCATTTTTAGTTAATTGGTGATTTGTTTGTGCTATCACGGATTTGTATGTTAATCTGATTAATTAATTAAATTTGGCCCACTTCAAGCCACATACTAGAGCCCTATTGGAATGGCCCAAAAGGCTAGCCCAATTAGATAATTAGTTATATATAAGGAAAGAAACATATGGAATTTCACAAGAGCTTTTCATAAGGTTTTGATTAAGATCACATATGAACATGAAATGAATTTGTATGTGAGTGTTGGACATTCTCTTATTCTCTCATTGGAAACTGATTGAGAGACCACACTTCTTGAGCATTAAGTGGAATTGGAGTGAACATTAAAATTGTTCTCAAGTACTTCTAATCTTTTGTTTTGAATTTCACCGCACCAATGTACGCTTTCTTGTTCTTAAATTCTGAAACTTACATAGTACATGTTATCAATTGCGAATGAAGTAGATCCGTTAATTTTCCGCTGCATATGTTTTGTATGTGATAAAAACATATATTTTTCCAACATGTTTTTTCTTTTTCTTATGTGATTCATGTGTCGTTATGTTTTGTATTCTTGCATGTTTACATGAATCTTGTGAGTTTGTTTTTGGAAACTTTGTGTGGTTGTGTGTTTGTGTGAGTCATGTATGACTATTTGTGTCTTTGGCATAGATTTCTCATTCTTGTGTGGCTTGTTATTTTCGGATGTGAATTGCTTGGTTGAGTGATCCTTTTAGCGTAAATTTCTCATTCTTGAGTGGCCTACTTGTGTTTGGACGTAAATTGCTCGATCGAGTGGTCCCCTTTGGCGTAAATTTCCAATTCTTGAGTGAACTATTTGTGTTTGGACATAAATTTCTCGGTCAAGTGGTCCCCTTGGCATAAATTTCTCATTTTTGAGTGGCATGTTTGTGTTTAGACGTAAATTGCTCGGTCAAGTGGTCCCCTTTGGCGTAAATTACTCATTCTTGAGTGGCCTATTTGTGTTTAGATGTAAATTTCTCGGTCGAGTGGTCCCCTTGGCATAAACTGCTCATTCTTGAGTGCCCTATTTGTGTTTGGATGTAAATTGCTCGCTTCGAGTGGTCCCCCCAACTTTAGGCAGTCCTTAAAACTTGAAGGTAGAGTCCTTAAAACTTGAAAACATCCCTGATTTTCTTATGGTTCATTTCTTGTTTGCATGGTTGCTTGTATGCATGTGTGTTATGAAGGTAGAGTCCTTAAAACTCGAAAACATCTCAATTTTTTTTTTTTTTCTTTTATGTGGGTTTTCACACTTTTTGTCGGAAGTGCACCAATCACCTTTTTTGGGGACGCCCCCATGTTTGCATGTTTGCTTGCATGTTTGTGTGTTTGTGTTTTTGAGTGTGTGTGTGTAGACTCAAAGTTTATTAACTTACAAAATGTTCAGGCTTTTAACTATACTTGTAGTGCAAGCAAAGTTAAAAGGGGAGCATTTTTAGACATCGCATTTTGTACCTGTTAATAAATTTTGGTTCCCGGCCCCAATGATGAACTTAACATATGTTAACCAAGGGTAATTAAAGAATTCACAATAGTTTTAAAGTAATCACAACTCAAAAGTGCTCAAAACGCTTTGGAATCAATACTGAAAAATAACCTTCGTTCAATATTTTGACCATAACTTTTGATCCACAATGGATTTAGTGCGATTTCTTTCTTTAAAAAGTAGACATCTTGAGCTTCAATTTGAACACATATTTTGCCTAATTTGGACTTATATTGAGTGAGCTATAACTGTTTGAGGTTAGGCCAACTGGGCAGTCCAACTTTCTAGGTTTTAAAACTTTATTTTAAGGGCCCAAAACATAATATTTTCATGTGGGCCGGCCTATGGACCCTTAAGAACGTCCAAAGATCATTAAAATGACTAAAAACCCTAATTTTAATTTATAAATACTCATTTTATACCTCCAATCAAAAACCTAGCTAAAAAGAGTTATTTTTTAGCCTTCAACTTCTCTAAAACCTTAATTCTCTATTCTAAAACTCAGACACAACACCTTTGCATGTTTTTCACAAATTAAAAACCTCTATTTGGTTAGTTCTAAGGCAATTTTTTTTTTAATTTGATTTCTCAAAATCTTTTTCAAAACTAATCTTGTTCTTGAGTTGTGATTATCAAAAACTATTGCATTCTTTAATTCTCTTGTTCTCTCAACTTAATCTTTGTGTTGTAGGCACTGAGGGGTCGGTTAAATATCGATAAAGTGTGTTTCCATAAGCAAGGTAAGTCTCCCTTCATGGCTTTTCCTTTATTTGGATCTTTTATAACTTGTTCTTGTTGTTCTTAATTGTTTTATATGATGTATATTCTTAGAAACATGTTTTGCATTGTTTAATTTTGTTTTGTGGTGTCTCATCATGTTTTGATTGGAGAGTTGAATGATTGGATATTTTGATAAACATGTTTTGATGTGTTAAGTGTTGTTCTTGTTTGTTGTTAGATCCAATGCATATTTAGAAACGGATTTTTTTTTTTTTAGATGTCTTTGTTGTTATTTTAGGATGTTTAATATTATAATAGAAGCATGTTAGGTTGTTAGCTTCCTTAGTTTTCGTTTATGCTTTGTTTCTGTATTTCTGAGTTTCTGGGTTAGGGTTTTTGGGGCATGTCTACATACACATAATTCTGTATGTGCACGTAGGCTTGAAGTATGCATAGCATACAACTAGCCCGCATATGCAGGCTTATGTATGCACACACATACTTCAGCCCAGAAACCTAATCCAAGTTTTTTTGCTTCTTTTTTATACGCCAAGAATGTATTGACATCTTGGGTAAATTAACCAATTAATCAGCCAAGTGAATTAATTAAGTCAACTAACATGCAATACGCATTATAGCACAAACAAATCACCAAATAACTAGATACAGTGGAAAATAATTTGACACAGTGATTTTTTTACGAATGGGGAAAACCTCCAAGGCAAAACCCCACTGGGTGAACTTAAGGTCACCACTCTCGATAATCCATAATTATCAAAATAAGCAGTTACAAGTAAAGGAATCCCAGTACCTTATACCAACATACAATTGAACCCTTATCCCAATACACAATTGGACTAGTAATATAGTGACAATCTCTCCTTTCAATGCACGGCTCCAAGTACGTGACTAACCAATCGATGTACGGATCCTAGTACGTGATTAACACACCAACTTGAGAAGAATGTTGGCTGCAAAGTTCTTCAATTCATCCACACGATGAAGATCAAGAAGCTCATTAGTTACAAAACCATACTGCATACAAGCACAGCAACTTCTTCAAGAGAAAGATGAATGTTAAGGCCATATTTTTATGTAATTGGCATATTCTTTGACAAAACACATTTTACTTGTATTTGGGTAAATCTAAGAAGGTTCAAAATGATCATCACAAGTGGTTAAATTGAAGACATGAAAATTACTTAAGAACTGCTCAAGAAAAGTGCAATCTACAGGTCTCGATACCTCCTCTACAGAAGCTCGATCTGTCGAGATTCATTAAAGCTCGACACATGTCTCAATCTATCGAGCTTAGGGGATTCAGACTATAGCCAACAACGTTTTTATTCTAAAAGGCTATTTGTTTATAGGTTTGTATAATTCATATTGGACTAGGAAGGCCCAAGGTTTGTGTAAACCTATTTGGAATAGGAGAGCCCATTAAGCTCCTATTTAAAGGAGGTGGAAAAAGAAAAATCTAAACCTAGAAAGCTTCATAAGATTTTCTTTTTGAAGCCCTAGCCTCCTCTTACAGAAGAAAGAGTTCTTGCTGTGTTTCTTGTACGCCTTTGGGTTCTATAACCAACCAAAGTCTCTTGCACCAACATTGAAGATCTTATTGGTGTTTCTATGTGAAACTGCTGCAAATCAACTACAACAATTAAAGGGTTGTTGTGGACTTAGTCACGTACTTGAATTCATGCAAAGCAGTAAGCCGCATACTAGGATCCGCTCATCAAATTGGTTAGTCACGTACTGGGAGCCGTGCATTAAAAGGAGAGATTTTCACTACAGAACAAGTCCAATTAGGTATTGAGGTAAGAGTTCAACTGTAGGTTGGTATAAGGTACTGGGATTCCTTTACTTGTAACTGCTTGTTCTGATAATAGTGAATTCTCAGGAGTGGTGACCTTAAAATCACTAGGTGGGATTTTGCCTCGGTGGTTTTTTATTGGAAAAATATGTTTGTATCGCATACAAAACACACACAGTGGAAAAATAAATGGATCTACTTCATTCGCAATTGATAACATACACTATGTAAGTTTCAGAATATAGAATCAAGAAAGTGTACCTTGGTGTAGTGAATTTCAAAACCGAAGATAATAAGTACTCGGGAACACTTTTAATCTTCACTCCAATTCCACTTGTGCCCAAGATGTGTGGTCTCTCAATCAGTTATATGTGTTTGTTCTAGAGAGAATAAGAGAGTGTCTAATACTCACATACATACCATTTCATATCCTTGTCAGTTGTTACAAAAATTCTGTATGTTTCTCTCCTTATAACTGATTATTTAATTAGGCTAGCCTATTGGGCCTTTCCAATTGGGCTTTAGTATGTGGCTTGAAGTGGGACCAAAAGAGAACAAATAAGACACTAGCTCTAATGGGCCTTGGGCTTTTCTGTCAACTCTTGACAAGTCCAAAGTTACCATTAATTATATTTAATACTACTATATAAATATAATTGCACTCTAAGCCTTATTAATAAATTATATCCCAAAACTTTATTGTATATGCAACCCCTTCATAAAATATTCGTAATAATACAAAGTCATGAAAGTAGACTGCCACTTTGTAAATTACTACATCTTAATCCTTGAGTACCCGGTTTAATCCTTTTATATTATTCATCATATTTTTATGAAATCCAATTCCATAAATATATACTTTAGTAAGTCCTTACTAAAGTGATTAGGCCTAACTTTCTGAATAACCGAACCCATTAAACTTATCTCAAGGAAATATTTTATATCTCCGTTAAGAGATTATAAATTCCATCTTGAGAATATATGTTCCATCAACACTAAATGTGGCTGCCCAACATACTGAGGTTTTGACCGATACTTTAGATTTCACTCCTGATAATCAAAGCAATCTACACTTCATGATCAGGTCCATTATTCTCTCAGAATTAAGAGTTCATGCAAATAGAAGTCGTGAGATTTATTATTAAATTGACAGTCGTTAGGAGAATAATAAATCTCATAGCGGTCCAATTCAATATGTCTTAACTCTTAAGACATATCAACACATCAACTAGAAGTCTCCATTTCCATGATCAAGACAAATCATCTTAGTTGATATGTTATAGTCTTCGCAGATGAAATGCCCAATTTCATCATTGACTACGAACTAAAATTCTGAGTTTACAAAAAACTTGTGATTTATATCTTCTGTGACTTTTCACATAAATCACATATTATGCATCTTATAGACTATATGATAATATCTGAATATTCTTATTACCATTATTTTAGATAATAATAAAACAACTTTATTAATTACAATATTAAGTCATACATAATGTCATACATAATATCATACAATAGGATTTAAAGGCACTAATCCTAACAATCTCCCACTTGCCCTAGAGACTATTATGCACTAATCTAACTCCCATTTCCTCCAAATGTGACTCGAAAGTCCTTTGAGACAAGGCTTTGGTAAAGGGATCTGCTAGATTATTTGCACTTTCAATCTTTACTACCACTACACATCCACGAGCAACAATGTCCCAAATGATGTGGTACTTTCTCTCAATGTGCTTTCTTTTCTTATGATTCCTTGGATCTTTGGATTGTGCAATAGCTTCACTATTGTCGCAAAATAATGTGATAGGAACTTGCTCCATTCTCATAACACCAAGATCAGAAAGGAATTTCTTAAGCCAAACAGCTTCTTCACAAGCAGCAACATATTTAGCTTCCATGGTAGACTCTGTAATACAAGATTGCTTAACACTCCTCCAACTTATGGCTCCACCTTCCAAGGTGAACACACAACCTAAAGTGGACTTTCTGAAATCTAGATCTAATTGAAAATCTGAATCTGTATAGTCATTAGGTATTAAATCCTCACACCTGTAAGCAAGCATATAATCTCTCGTTCTCCGTAAATACTTGAGAATATGCTTTACCGCTTGCCAATATTTTGGTCTTGGATTTGATTGATATCGGCTGACCATGCCTACTGAATAACAGATATCTGGTCTAGTACAAAACATAACATACATAAGACTTCCAACTGCAGAAGCATAAGGACTCTGTCTCATCATATTTTCTTCCTCTTGTGTCTTAGCCCTTTAGTCATCAGACAAAAGAACTCCATGTCTGAAAGGAAGTAATCATTTCTTGGAGTTTTGCATGCTAAACCGTTCTAGAACTTTATCTATATATCTAGCTTGTGATAAGCCTAACATCTTATTCTTTCGATCTCGCCAAAGCTTGATCCCTAAAATAAAGTTAGCCTTACCTAAGTCCTTCATATCAAATTGGCTAGACAACCAAACCTTTACTGATGACATTACCCCTACATCATTTCCAATGAGTAGAATATCATCAACATAAAGTACTAGGAACATTACTACTTTATCTTGTGTCTTTTGCACACAAATGGTTCATCTTGATCAAATCTGATGTTCCATGACCTAGATGCTTGCTTAAGTCCATAAATGGACCTTTTCAACTTGCATACCATATGCTCTTGATTCTTTGCTATGAAACCTTCCGGTTGCATCATATAGATTTCCTCTTCAAGATTGCCATTAAGAAATGCAGTCTTTGTTGGGATTAGTGCCCTTAAATCCTATTGTATGATGCCATGTATGATATTATGTATGACATTATATATTAAATGGTGTATGACTTAATACTGTAATTAATAAAGTTGCTTTATTCTTATCTAAAATGATGGTAACATGAATATTCGGACATTATCAAATAGTCCATGAGATGCATAGTACGTGATTTATATGAAAAGTCACAGAAGATATAAATCACAAGTTCTTTGTAAACTTAGAATTATAGTTCATAGTCGGAGATGAAATTGGGCATTTCATCTACAAAGACTATAACATATCAACTAAGATGATTTGTCTTGATCATAAAAGTGGAGACTTCTAGTTGATATGTTGATATGTTTTAAGAGTTAAGACATATTGAACTGGACCGCTGTGAGATTTATTATTCTCCTAACGACTGTCAAACGAATAATAAATCCCACGACTTCTATTCACATGAACTCTTAATCCTGAGAGAATAATGGACTTGATCATGAAATATAGGTTGCTTTGATATATCAAGAGTGAGATCTAAAGTAACGGTCAAAACCTCAGTATGTTGGGCAGCCACATGTAGTGTTGATGGAACATATATTCTCAAGATGGAATTCATAGTCTCTTAATGGAAAATATAAAATATTCCCTTGAGATAAGTTTAATGGGTTCAGTTATTCAGAGAGTTAGGCCTAACCACTTTAGTAAGACTAAAATACATATTTATGAAATTAGATTTCATAAATATATGATGAATAACTTAAAAGGAGTAAACCGGGTACTCAAGGATTAAGATGTAGTAACTTACAAAGTGGCAGTCTACATTCATGACTTTGTATTACTACGAATATTTTATGAAGGGGTTGCATGTATAATAAAGTCTTGGGATATAATTTATTAATAAGGCCTAGAGTGCAATTATATTTATATAATGATATTAAATATAATTAATGGTAACTTTGGACTTGTCAAGAGTTGACAAAAAAGCCCACGGCCTATTAGAGCTGGTGTCTTATTTGTTCCCTTTTGGTCCCACTCCAAACCACACACTAAAGCCCAATTAGGAAGACCCAAAAGGCTAGCCCAATTAAATAATCAGTTATATGGAGAGAAACATACAGAATTATATTATATATATATATATATATATATGAAATGGTTTGTATGTTTTGTGTGTAAGACACTCTTTCATATTCTCTCTAGAACAAACATATAGAACTGATTGAGAGACCACACATCTTGGGCATTAAGTGGAATTGAAGTGAAGGTCAAAAGTGTTTCCAAGTGCTTTTCTTTATTCGGTTTTTAAATTCATCATACCAAGGTACACTCTCTTGATTCTATATTCTAAAACTTACATAGCACATGTTATCATTTGCGAATGAAGTAGATCCGTTAATTTTTCTGCTACATATGCTTTGTATGCGATACAAACATGATTTTTCCAACAGTCTTGACATCCATTTGCCAAATCTTATAATCATAATGAGCAGCAATGGATAAAAGAATTCTGATAGATTTAAGCATTGCTACTGGTGAAAAGGTTTCCTCATAATCAATACCTTCTTTTTGAGTATACCCTTTTGCCACTAGCCTTACTTTAAAGGTTTCAACCTTTCCATCTATCCCTCTCTTCCTCTTGTAAACCCATTTGCAACCAATAGGTTTAATGTTGTTAGACGCCTTTGCAAGATCCCAAACTTGATTGGAATACATGGAATCTAATTCAGATTTCATAGTTTTGACCCAATGATGTGCATCTATATCATTCATTGCCTCGTCATAAGTGTAGAGATCCAATTAAGCCTCTTTTGAGATAGCTTCATAAGTTTCTTCCAAACCTATGAATCTTATAGGAGGCCGAACAATTCTCCCACTACGACATGGCACCTGTGTACTAGACATCTCATGAGTAGTGTCTTATGGTATATCCAGTACAGCCACAACATCCCTAGTTACATCCATTGGTTGTTCATTTACAAATTCACTCATTTCAGCCAAAACAACTCTAATTCTAGGAGTATAATCATTCATATAGTCATTTTTCAAGAATTTGGCATTTGTACTACAAACACTTTATTATCTTTATGACTGTAGAATAAACCTCCAACAGTTCCTTTTGGATACCCTATAAAGAAAACCACTTCTGTTTTAGACTATAACTTGTCAGACTTTCCTTTTAACACATGTTCAAGACAACCCCAAATATGGAGATGTCTCATACTAGGCTTACGCCCATTCCACAACTCTACAGGTGTTTTAGGAACAGACTTCGAAGGTACTAAATTCAGAAGATACATAGCAGTATGTAAGGCATATCCCCAAAAGGAAATTGGTAGAGTCGAATAATTCATCATAGACCTAACTATATCTAAAAGAGTCCTATTCCTTCTTTCTGTTACACCATTTTGTTGTGGAGTTCTAGGTGCAGTCAATTGGAATACAATCCCATTTTCAGTTAAGTAATCCATAAAATTCCCAAGAAGGTATTCGCCACCACGATCAGATTGAATGGCTTTTATGCGTTTACCTAATTGATTCTCAACTTTAGCCCTAAACTCTTTGAACTTTTCAAAGGATTTGGACTACCGTTTCATTAGGTACACATAACCAAATCTAGAGTAATCATCAGTGAATGTAATGAAATACTCATAGCCACCTCTTACTTGGATTGACATAGAACCACATACATCTGAATGTACTAGTTCTAGCAACTCTTGGGCTCTTCTACCTTTTGCATTAAAATGTCGTTTGGTCATTTTACCTTCCAAACAAGATTCATAAACTGAAAATTCATCAAAATCCAATGGCTCTAAAAGTCTATCTTTGATCAGTCTTTGAATCCTATTTGAATTAATATGACCCAAACGCAAATGCCAAAGATATGCATCACTAGTAGAAGGAAACTTTCTCTTTAATGATTTTACATATGAGTCATTATCTAATTCAGAATTATATAATTCATGCTTATCAGGGGTTAAAATATAAAGACCGTCCACAATATTGTCAGAATAGATAAACACTTTACCTTTCTTTATTAAAATATTGTCTTTAAGGATAACACAATATCCATGTTTACCCAAATAAGTTGCAGAAATTAAATTCTTACGAACATTAGGTACATACAGACAATCATCTAATATTAAAACCCTTGACTCAAAACATAAATTATAAACACCAACAGCTAAAACCGAAATCCTGCTCCCATCAGCCAAAGTAAAAAACAATTCCCCTTTATTAAGCCTTTTGGTCTCCTGGAACCCCTGCAAAAAATTGCAGATATGATTAGTACAACTTGAATCCGCACACCAGGAATCCGTGGGATTTTGTACTTAACATATTTCAAGGAGGAATGAACTTTTCATACCCATATTGGCAACCTTGAACTTTGGACAATTCCTCTTCCAATGTCCTTTCTCACCACAATGGAAACACTTTCCTTTGATTTTCTTTCCCTTATCGGCAACTCCTAAGGCAATTTGCTTACCCTCTTGCTTAGTGAAGTCCTTCTTCTTCTTTTTCTTAGGTTGAGAAATAGAAGCTTCACCCACATTTGCTTCAAGACTAATATTAGAAGTACCAAGGATGCCTTCTGCCGCTACCAACTCATTCATTAATTCAGACAATGAATAAATCTTTTTGTTCATATTATAATTGAGTATGAATTCCTTGAATGATTTCGGTAGTGACTGGAGTATCATATCCACTTGAGATTCTCCATCAATATCGGCACCTAAAACCTCCAATGTATTCAGATTAGAAATCATTGTAAGACAATGTTCCCTCACTGAACTACCTTAAGTCATTTTGGTATTATAAATTTGCCTCATAGTTTTTTGCCTTTCAGAACGGTCTTGCTCATCAAACATCTCCTTCAGACTTAACATATATGTCCTAAGCTAGTTCTACATCTTGCATTTAATGCTGTAGAACATTTGAGATGGACGCTAGGATATAGCACTTGGCCATTTCATTAGATTTCTGCCAACGATCATATCGCTGTTTTTCCTTAAGAGGAGCATCTAATGAAGGAAAACTAGGACATGGCTGAGTAAGCACATACTTGTG